>CM062816.1:1243861027-1245061027 GCA_031772625.1 Pinus tabuliformis | reverse complement strand
GAACACAGGAAAGTTTGAACATTCACCTAATCATGCTTTCTATAGAGAATAGCATTATAATATGATGAGCTATAGATGAGGGCCAACAAAAGGTCATATGAGAATTTCACATGGATTAAAAGAGGGTACTTGAAGCCTGAGGCAGTTTATCCCTCTTTGAAGTGATACTTCATTCCAATGAAATGTGAAGCTATCTTTTTCTAATGAGTTGCAACTTGTTATCCCTTAAATCTTTATTAAGCTCATGTGCAGCAACTGTTCCTAACTAGATTCTAGGGTAAATTGGCATTTGGTGGCACCCTCTCTCTTGCATAGCTTTCATTTTGCTGTAAAAATGGCCAAGTTACCTAAAAATGGCCAAGTTCCTCAGTTAGCCTTGCATCTCTCAAAGTGTAATTGTAGTTGTAATCTCCCTAATATTCCATGTCATACATGGGTTTTCTTACCAGACCACAACTAAAACATGTCTTCACCAATTTTGGATAGAGTATAGCAACACATTACTTGCAATAGAGCATCTATCAATTTCCCATGTTTGATGAAGACACAAAAACACACTATCTTTCCAATATCCAATTTTATTAAAAAGACCAAGGACAGAGAGAGCATATTAATATTTGTTAGAGCCTAGAGGTTCATTAGGATAACTCCACTTCATTAGGTTCATTAGAGTTTTCATTAAGGATGAAATTTAGCAAGGACCAAAATTGGCCTAAATGAAAAAAATATAACATAATTTCAACACCCTCATTAACTATATATATATATATGTGTGTGTGTGTGTATGTATGTATGTATGTATGTATGTATGTATGTGTGTGTGTGTGTAGATATATATATATATGCAACTCAATAACAGTGGTGGTATATGAAGAGCACTATACCATGATTCAAATTCATGAAGGGACATGAAAATTTGAGGGAGGATGAAATTTAGCAATGACCAAAGCTCTCCCAGGTTATTATGCAATGGAGTACCAGTCAATAGCAATGTATTATCAACAGGCAACATCTTCAGGTGTCTTAGCAACTTGCAATTGAAATTCTTCAGCCGATGTCCCTAACACACAAACAAACCTCCAGTCAGATTCCCAGACAAAAGATGCCAATCAAAAATATATAAATTGATGAAAAGCTACTTTCCAGTTTACCTCATCAACAACAAGATATTTCCACTTGTATCGAGCCAAAACCTTATAATCATTCAACACCACATCATAAGATGTGATAACAACAGGGAATGTCGGGCCCATTGTTACAGGCATATACTTGATCCTCAACTCAGCTTATTCTTTCTTTGATCCATGATAAAGGAGCACACTCATGCTTGGAACAAATCTACACGAGAATGCAATTAGTTAATAACAAATGGTCTCAACTTAGATGCAACCTCATACAGGCACAATAAGCAGATAACTAACAACATGTTAAATTCATTCACCCAATTTGAGAGAGTAGAAAGAGGAGAAACTATCGAGAAAGGTCCTTGTATTCCCATTTGTTATAGACATTTTTGTGCCTTACAGCTATAAGCATGAAATGTCCATAATCTAAGGGATCCAAAGTCCCTAAACATGTTGTTCCTACCCCTAGAGGAACAAGGCTAAAAAACCACAACAATTCACAGAAGTTCTCCACCAGAAACTGCTCAAAAACAAGTCAATTCAGGATCAATTCAGAGGCTCCACTAGCTGTCTGCGCTGAAATGCAAAGATTGCACTGTCTAGGTGCACTGCAACGCAGGTAGAAGCACTACCAGGGTGCGCTGAGCGGGAAGTGACAAATGGCAAGTTCATTCAACGAGGTGGAAAGACCCTGGAAGCTTCCAGAATCTTCTCCAATGACACTTGCCTCAAGGAATTCGACTAGTGATGAGTAAGAGGCTCTTAGTCTCCAAGTGGAAGCAAGAACTGACAGAGGGAGAGGACACTAGTCAGATCTCAAGCTGACTCATCCTCTCTCCAAACATCTATATATGGATCTCTCCTCCATGAGATCTAGAGGCTGGAATTTTGTTATTGCAAAGAATTACTGTTGGTTTGAGATTGGAATCATTGGGTGCTTAATGCTTTGAAGGAAGGTGAAGATAGGAATTTCATTTGCTGGGAAGGAGATGCTGGATTGGAGCCCTCTGGGTTGTATCTCTTCCTGAACCTTGTTATTCATCAATAAAGCTATCTTGGTTTCTCCTATATACTGATGTATCTTTGATGTATGATTGCATTAGTATGTTTAGTTTATTTCTAATCCTAAACTAGTTATGAATATGAATCTATGTCTTTGTGTAGTGTTCTCTTCTTGTGATCTTGCAGGAACATGTTGAAGCTGGGCGAGCGAGAAGGCAAGTAGCTGGGAACCCTCAAAGAGAAGAGAAACCGGATCAAGGGACAAACGGAAGACACCGGTTAGTCCATCTATCTCTCTTCATTCTTAATTCATAAAGGAGGAATACTAGAATAGCTGTTTCTGTTTGTTGCTAAGGCACTGTCACACCTTAGGTGGATAGGATCGTCCTGCATAGGCATTTTTCCCCACAACAAATTGGTGAATCCACTGGGGAGATCTGTTTATTCATTTTATTTGTGTCTCTATCATTGTTTGTTTCATAGACTCAACAGCAACAATCGAACTGCATCTGCTATTCTCAGATGCAAAGTAGACAGCTGTTGCTTTGATCCAATCACTGGACTTGTCTATGATCTGAACAATGGACTCACAAATGATTTGATGATCCTTTGTGATAGATCTTAGCCCTCCCTCAAAGCATCCCTTTGATTGTACCTTGCTTGTTGCTTTGATTTGGCCTGAAACTGTAGATTAAATAGCAAATTGTGACCCAGAACCCAGTGAGGAACTCTCGTTTCTCCTTCAGCGCAGACTCTGTGAAGAGGTTCTGCATTTCAACGCAGGTCCCGTGAAGGCTACCTGCGCTGAATGTCAAAACCTCTGTGTTGAGGGTGCGTTGATCCAGTTAGGCCTTGTGCAGCTGGGGTTCTCTGCTCTGTTTTGCCTTTGTTTTGATCTCTGTTTTTGCAGCCTGTAACCAGCATAGGTATCTGTCTGATAACTCCTTTTCTCTGCTTAAATTCTGCCTCCTTTTGTACAAAATACTGTGAGTGTTTTTATGTGTTTGTGGCGTCATTTACAGTTTTCCTTTGCAAAAGTGAAATAGTCATCCTGTAGCCCTTGATTCAGATCTGTTGATTGTGATCTTAGGAGAGAGTTCATTGGCTGTTTACAGTTGGTTATACATTCATTTTTGCTTTTGGTTTGAGTTTGTCTTTTTTGAATGTCAAAACAAGTATTCATTTCGAAAATCGTTAAGTGTTGTAATCTCTTCTACCCTTTCTGATTTCGAAAAAGTAAACTTGTTTGTATTTTTCATTTAAAAGCAAATTCAAAGTTGTACAAAAAGTTTTCTTTTTAGGCATCAATATTAAGAAAGCGGAAAACAAACACCTGCATTGTGCATTTGCATCTTGATAGTTTGCATGATTGATTTAGGAAAAGTGCATTAGAGTGTGCTGATTGCTCTTTGAGAAAAGATGGTGTCTTTCTTTTCCCTTTGTAGCTAGGATTTTCATTGTTGAAAAGATATAAAAGCTTGCTTATCATCTTTAGACTGCATTTAGGAATTGTATCATACATCTCGTGGTGAACCTCAAAAGGAAAACTTCTAAGAAAGATCAACCTAAAATAAATTGAATGAACTTAACAACGCTTTGTAACTTAACGCACAACATAGAGGTCTAGGCTAGAGACTTGTTCCGGCGTCGTAAAGCCTGGTGACTGTTGATCTCGCTGATGGTGGGTGATTCCTCCTGAGGGACGATAGCACCAGTACGGATTGTGCTCCCACGTACCGTCGAGTATATATTGGGAGACCCCTATAGGCATAAAACCTTTATCCTCAGGAAGCCATGTCGGCCGCCCTACTGATCGCAATGCACTGAACACAGCATTCAGGAAGATTGACCGCCCGTACCTTAAAAAGTATTCTGCGGTTTTGCGAAAAGTTTGGCACACCCTCTACCTAGAACTCCAGAGCAGTTCCTTTTGGCCTTTTTCAGACTCTATAACGGAAAAAGTCCATCTGAGCATTTGTCACTTCGGGCTCGTTAAAACATCGAAGGAGACTAGAGTCATCTTTAGCTTTTTCTCGACTCTTTAAAATTGAAAAAGCAAGTTGTGTCTAAAGCGTCGTTAAAATTTATTTTAAACGGAACAATCCCCCCTTCTTCCTGCGTTGATCTTTAGGTTGAGAAAATGGAGCACACCAACCAAGGAATTCCCCTTGGTGGAAATCCTAGTCCCTTCTCCTCTTGGGGAGATGTTGGTGCGCCCCATATGGCCACATTGTCGCTTCCAGGACTGACAATTGGCTTGCCGGTCTAGCTCTTCTCAACCAATGTCATTCAGAACACCATTATTCCTGAACAGTCGAATCAACAGTTAGACCAGACCAGAGTTACCCACCAGCCTTCTACTTCATCTAATTCTACCTCTCCTCCTTCCTCTTCGCTTGACGGAACTGGTAAAACAAAAAACCAAGTTCCTAAGGAGAATAAGGAAAAGAAGAAGAAAGAGAAGAAGAAGAAGGAGCCAAAAGCGACTGGGGGCAAACAAGTGTCGTCTGACAAAAATCCACACACAGCACTGACTAGGCCTAAATCGCCATGTGTCATATGCAAGGGAGACCACTTCCACAGAGATTGTCCCTGCATCCCTCGAATACTAAGGGACTGGTCTCCCCATTTGCACAATTCGGTGGCGTCAACCTCTGATAGCCATGTTGACAGCACACCGTCAACTAGTGAAAGTGAAGCCACAGGACAGAGAGGGAAAGCTAGATTTCCCTGCAAACTGTGTGAAGGCGACCATGCCATCCACCGTTGTCCCTTCTTAGACGAGGCTAAAAGAGTTTTGGAAGATCGCCCGGTTTTACCAGTGCAACTTCCTCCTGGATATCAAAAACTCCTGCCAAGTCCTTCACCAGTTGAGAACCCGGCTGGCCCGCTCAGGTGGTCAGCCGAAGCACCTATCATTGAGGATGAACCGTCCGAATCCATACCTGACGAAAGTCAAAAGGTCGAGGCGGCAGTTGACCCGGTCTTGCCTTCAGAGGTTCTATCTTCGAATGATACCATCACAGAGGAGAATAAAGACGACACCGTCCAAATTCTCTTCATCAACACAGACTCCGATGAACAAGGGGGCAAGATCCCCATTCCTTTATCGTAGGAAGGAACTTCGTCAGAGTCATACCCGGCCGTATATTCGGTCCCACCACCAAGCAACCTAGTTGTGTCCTTCGACTGGAACCAACTAGGCAGACCCCGGTTGCCAGCAAGCATACCATTCAGAATTATCGTTCAAATATACAGAATGGTAATGGCTGGCACCATCATTGATGAGGAGGCATCTGTGAGTATCATTTCTTCTATTGCTTGGAAAGCGCTTGGTTCGCCAGCGCTTTTGCCTGAAATGAGAAATCTGACAGGCTTTGATAAAGGAACCAGTCGACCTTTAGGGATCCTCCCCAATGTGCCTATCACATTGAAAGGGAAGACTGTTCAAATGAACGTGATGGTCGTTCAAGGACCCTTGGATTATAACCTACTCCTTGGACGAGACTATATATATTGCATGGGAGCCATCGTCTCCTCACTCTTTAGAGTAATGTGTTTTCCGCACGAAGGAAGAGTGGTCAAGCTCGTGGACCAGCTTTCATTTCCCGGATCACGCATCGCAAATAGTCATATACCATCCCTAAATGGTCTCTTCACACAAGAAATGTCTCAACCCACGGTCCGTCCTCCTGATGAGCGCGAGTAATCTGGGAGGATATGACTGGAACCCAGGGGGCATGCGTCCTGGTCTGCTTAGGCAGGAAAACTTTGGGTATAAGGTAGGTTTCCGCGGGAGAATATGACTAGTATGTACCCCGCCCATGCTGGAAGAGGGTTATTCTAGAATAAGATTCTTTTGTCCAAAGTTATGTGAGTTGACAGACGGAGTTTCTCACCTTTGTCTATTTTGGTAGACATTGCCGAAGAAGTGTTTTGTTCGCTGCATTGATGAAACAATCTTTGGGTAACCTGAAAGAGGTAGGCCTTTCCTGGTAGAACAAATGTTTTATCTGCAAATTGAGGGGTAACCTTGAAATCGTACTTTATGCCTGGGGGCATGCAAACCTTTTGGAGTGCAAGTAAGGGGCGGCTATTTATTTTTTAAATTTTTAGGACCTCTAACCCTTTAAACTCGTAGGATTAGTCGTTTCCGAACTTGCATAACGAAAGGATCTGGAGCAAAGCTTTATAAGATCTAAGCTCCATAAAAAATAGCATCTTCCATGAGACATTCTTATCATATGACTGGATTAATCGAGCAGTTTTAGCACACAGTTCATGCTCGTTAAAAAATAAACGCAAGATCCGAGCAGTTTTAGCACATAGTTCATGCTCGTTAAAAAATAAACATAAGACTGAGCAGTGTTTTTCCGCGTTTAAGCTCGTTAAAAAATGAACTATCTTCCGGTAAATAACCACCGTGAATGTAACATTATCAGCCATTAAAGCCTTGGTCGTGTTTGCACCGTCACCTCCACTTTTCCATTGGCCGATCGTTCACCTCCATATGATTGTTTACCCATTTTGAGGAACAGCTGCGAAGAGTGATTTCACTAGCCATCCTTGTGACACTGCCGTGATTGGAAAATTCCAACCCGTACCTGGAATCAGCTGCTAACCCGTTTTATCACTCGTTCCTCAGAAGACGAGTCTTCTTTAAGCTCTTTTCATCTAACTCGTAAAATATGAAAAGATTGCCGAGTTTTGGCCTTCCAGCTCGTTAAAGTGACCGGAAGAGCTATCCCTCCTCTAGATTTTAATCTTTTTGGACCTGAGGGATTATTGCACAAAAAGATCGAGCGCTTGTTTTGTTCGGCTCGTTAAAACTATCAAAAACTCATCCCTTCTGTATTGTTTTATACTTTTTCGGACTTAAGGGATTAGATGACGAAAAAGGACTTTCGGAGTTGACTTTACGTACCTTTTCAGACTCTCTAAAAATGAAAAGGACCGATTTATCTTTGTCGTTAGACTCTTTAAAAGCATTAAATAGCGACAAACTTGTCTTTAGACGAGAACGAGTTTCACTATCGCTAGGCTCGTTAAAACATAGCGATGGGCTTGCCCGAAGGGCAAGTTATAGAACAAGCATATGTTATCCTCCTCAAGCTTGACAAAAATAAAGAGGTACTGGTCAGCAATGACTGGGGAAAAATTGGGAGAAACTCAAGAAAACTTTGATGGTAGCAAGTCGCTCTTGAACATGACACTTTTCCTCCGTACCACAGTCGGGTTGGGTTGTTTCATTCACTGGTCACATCACCATGGTCTCGCCATACCATCCATATTTGGGGTAATGCTACCGATCCATCGCATAAGTGTCGCCATATGTTCAAGAGAAGTCGTTCAGAGAAGTCAACCGTGTCCCATCCACTGCCATACATTATCCTTCATCCTTTCATGACCGCCACCCTGAATCATATGTCATCAGATCGTTTTCACCTCCATCAAAATCATTTTCTTCATTCCGTGTCACTGATGTGGGATTCATTAAGGCCCTCCTTTGACGGATCGCTTCTTGTCGACATCAGCTCGTTATCCAAGAAGTTGATCTAGGAACAACCCCTTCAGTACTTTGAAGCTTGCATGCCTCAATGGCAAGTTTTTCACTTCCAGCGACAGGTATACATCAATGACCTTCGACCGAAAGATTTTGCGTGGTGTTCGACGCCAAGTCCTTTATTCACACCACGTGAATTGTACTGCAGTACCTTGAGGGTCATTATCATTATCGGTGATTCCTCTCGCGCTTGTTAACAGTTTACCTCATTGACCGGTAATCAAGCGATGTCTTTCCATGTTCGACTTCAGAACATTTCTCACATGGATCGACTTGTACTTAGAGTGAAGATCGAACGAGTTTGAAGACCCCGGATCTAGTTTCATCCATCCGGGCTGCGATATATATTCAGGAAAGATAAAGACATTGACATGTACATCATTGCAGCAGATAATCATCCTACCCAAAGGATGATAATTTCATCAAAATTATCAGTCTACCATTAGACGATTGTCTGTTCTATGTACAGAAAAATGAATTTATAAAGCTGAGCATGGGAACGCCCGCCTCAGCTAGATCATGAAAGCAATATGAAAAATAATGTATTGTATTGTATCTTATTACAGGTCTCCTCCCAGCATTGAATGAACTTCGGATCCTCCTAATAAAGCATTTCACCCGATAAACGGCCTCATACTTTAGGGGGAAACTGTTATAGACATTTTTGTGCCTTACAGCTATAAGCATGAAATGTCCATAATCTAAGGGATCCAAATTCCCTAAACATGTTGTTCCTACCCCTAGAGGAACAAGGCTAACAAACCACAGCAATTCACAGAAGTTCTCCACCAGAAACTGCTCAAAAACAAGTCAATTCAGGATCAATTCAGAGGCTCCACTAGCTGTCTGCGCTAAAATGCAGAGATTGCACTGGCTAGGTGCACTGCAACGCAGGTAGAAGCACTACCAGGGTGCGCTGAGCGGGAAGTGAAAAATGGCAAGTTCATTCAACGAGGTGGAAAGACCTTGGAAGCTTCCAGAATCTTCTCCAATGACACTTGCCTCAAGGAATTCGACTAGTGATGAGTAAGAGGCTCTTAGTCTCCAAGTGGAAGCAAGAACTGACAGAGGGAGAGGACACTAGTCATATCTCAAGCTGACTCATCCTCTCTCCAAACATCTATATATGGATCTCTCCTCCATGAGATCTAGAGGCTGGAATTTTGTTATTGCAAAGAATTGTTTTTGGTTTGAGATTGGAATCATTGGGTGCTTAATGCTTTGAAGGAAGGTGAAGATAGGAATTTCATTTGCTGGGAAGGAGATGCTGGATTGGAGCCCTCTGGGTTGTATCTCTTCCTGAACCTTGTTATTCATCAATAAAGCTATCTTGGTTTCTCCTATATACTGATGTATCTTTGATGTATGATTGCATTAGTATGTTTAGTTTATTTCTAATCCTGAACTAGTTATGAATATGAATCTATGTCTTTGTGTAGTGTTCTCTTCTTGTGATCTTGCAGGAACCTGTTGAAGTTGGGCGAGCGAGAAGGCAAGTAGCTGGGAACCCTCAAAGAGAAGAGAAACCGGATCGAGGGACAAACGGAAGACACCGGTTAGTCCATCTATCTCTCTTCATTCTTAATTCATAAAGGAGGAATACTAGAATAGTTGTTTCTGTTTGTTGCTAAGGCACTGTCACACCTTAGGTGGATAGGATCGTCTTGCATAGGCATTTTTCCCCACAACACCATTCCCTTTAGATGTGCAAGGAATCCAATAGTCTGAATCGTCTTTCCAAGACCCATTTGATCAGCAAGAATTCCATTAAGACCATTCTGCCATAGTGAAATCATCCACTTCACCCCCTTTCATTTGATAAGATCTTAGCCTCCCTCCAATTAATAAGGGTGCGAGTTCCATCTGTTCTTTCCAAAGCCTCTCTTCCTCAGTTAAATTATCAGAACCTTCCTTAGTTTTCTCTTCCTTGCAACTAAAAAGCATTGCCTCGACTGTTATTCTTGCTTGCTGGCAGGCCTGATAGTCATAAATAAGAATCAGAGAGTTAGGACTAGTATGCTCGATCCTATTATGCATGGAAGAAAAAAAAACAATTTCACTTTTACTTCTATATTTATTATATTTTCCATTTTAGCTTGCAAATATTACAAGGTTTCCATTTTCTATTCTATTGATGATTCAGGTGTAAAAATTCCACCTCAATGACCAACTCCCAACCATGAGATGTCATCCACTACCTTGCAAAATTTCATAAGAAACCAGATGCCTTCCACAAAAATGATCATACAAATATTCTTTCAGAGAAGATATCAAAGAAAAAAAAATGGAAGAAAGGTCAAACATATTTTCAATTAGTAGCCTTTTGGTGTACATAAAACATATTAGACATGAAATATATCTTTTAAGTGGAAAAGCAGAGGACACTCACTAAACTAAAATAATTAATCATAGGGTACTCACATAATATCACAAGAAATTGAACATCTACGTCAATTCAGCACTTAGACATTTGTTGAACGACAAAAGTAAGGCGATACTTGAGATGAGTTAAAATTACCGCATTATGAACAGCAGTTGATTTTCTTTTGCGAGATCTTTTTGCATTAGTCCCTTGAGTTGATTGTGCATTGTCATCTGCACCTGCATACTGAGCACAGGGATTAAAAACTTAGAAAATGGCCAAGATACATTGAGAAACAGCAAATAAAAGAAGCCTTGGTAAAACTTACAGAAGTCATGTCATCCATCTTTTCCAGTAGAAACTTTGTATACATCTCAGTCTGATTCAGAAGTTCATCCAATTTGCTAAACATGGAATCATTCATTTCTAAAGTTTCACTCTTGATTGATATTTCCATTTCTGCACCCTGGTGTTTCAAACGTGCTTCTTCAAGTCTTTTCTCATCCTCGACCATTTACTTTGTAATTACTGATTCTGCATCTCCTCCATTCATAATCTTTTCTTCTTCAGGTATTTTCTCCTCTTCAAAAATTTCCTCCTTAATTATTGTCATGTGAAAATTCTCTACATTGAGTGGTATTTCATTGTTCTCTCCTCGCACTTCAACTCCAGTAAATTTTTGTTGTTTATCAGAATATTAATGTCAAATCCCTATGTCTTCCGTATGCACAAAAATTAGGAATGTGCCAAGAATTTGACATGAACATTAAAGCGCCACATAGATAATAGAGAACTTAAATCCCTATCTAATTTTATCAATACAGTGAGGTTGGATTTACCTCTTCCAAAACAGAT
Source organism: Pinus tabuliformis (assembly GCA_031772625.1). Classification (NCBI taxonomy): domain Eukaryota; kingdom Viridiplantae; phylum Streptophyta; class Pinopsida; order Pinales; family Pinaceae; genus Pinus; species Pinus tabuliformis. The sequence continues at coordinate 1,245,050,121 of CM062816.1, read as the reverse complement.
ATAAATGCTTCTGCATCTTCTCCATTTACAGCCTTTTCGTCTTCGACTATTTTCTCCTCTTCAGCCATTTCTTTTGTAATTACTAAAATTTGGCCATTCTCTAAGTTGAGTGGTTTCACATTATCCTATCTTTGGAGATGCACTTCAATTCCAGTACATGTTTGTTGTTTATCATACTAATGATGTCAAACCCCAGTACTGTTTGTGTGCACAAAAATTATGAACCAGCTAATAACTTGACATGAATGTTGAAATAGATAAAAAGAAACATGAGAAAAAGATAAATGATGAATAGATTTCACAAAAGGAGAAATGAACCCATTTGAATGCAAAGGGATACTACCTTGCATGGTGCTTAAGGAACTACAAAAAAAAAAAAAACATTAAATCTCATTAAACAATAAGGTTGGATTACCTTCTTTTTTCCAAACAGAAACTAGTGACTCTCTGTCTCCTCCATTCATAGGCCTTGCCACCTTAACCTCCATTTCTTACTTTTGCTCAAAGTTCAAATATATTAGAGCAAAATAATGAAGTTCTTAATCATTATTAGACACAAGATTTATCAAAGCATGCCTAACTCCAGAACAAGATATCAACTACTATTAAGAATAAAACTTCATATCATCTAACAAATGGTAAAAAATTTATACCTTTGGGGATACTCTGCTAGGCTTGAAGCATACATGTATAAGCAAACGTCTTTGATAATAGCACCAATAAGAGTCAGAATGTAAGGGTTGTTAAAAGCATGAAATCTCGATAGCATCTATTGTCACAATCAGTATATAAGAATAGACAAATATGGTCCCAACTTGAGAACTAAAATTCTCAGGGGATGGAGTTGGGTAAGGGATAACAATTTTGAATATTCTTGATTACGTCTAATACCCTGAAGCACTGATAACACAGAGGATGTATTTCCATGAAAACCTGCAAATCCTCTAGAAAATATAGGATATGTAGATAAATTTGGAGAATGTTGGAGCCATGGAATATCTGAAGGGTTTAACCCTATTAATAATTGTCATTGTCTTAGGTCTATCCAAAAAACTATGTTTTGGGCTCAGATGACTATCATCAATGAATGTTTTATCTAGTAAAGATGAAGATTCCACTAATAAAGAACCACGATTATTAGCAGTCAAACATTAGAAGGCACTAATGGAACTCTAGAGAAGACATGGGCATTCCCTCTTAGAAAAAAAAAAACGATTTGAAAAACAAAAGACCTCCCAAACATCTTTAGATAAGAATAAATTCAGTCCTGAAATACATTTTTAAGATTAAAAAAGGAAGTCAATGGGAAAGCTGGCAGAGTTGGTATATTAGGAAGGGTTCAGGAGTTTGTATCCATTAAATAACTTGGATCTGATGTTTAGGAAGAAGACTTTCCAGCATTGCCAGTCATATATTATCACTAAGGATCTAGTAGCTAGTTATGATTTTCTAGGTCTAAGGAAACTTGCATATCTGTTAATTGCTCATATAAACCACCTGCAGAGATAACTTATTGATATGAAAACATCCCCTCAAGAAGTGATCTTGTTATGAATAAGTGATACAATAATCCCATTGCATCCTACAGAGAATCTAATATGCTTCTATAAATAATTAGTGATATTCAGTTAGGCTATAGGTCCTTACGTGGATATCTGGCAATTGGAGATATAGAGATAATAAGATTGCACATTTAGTTTCCAAGTCTTCTACCTATTCCACTAAATTCATGTTAGTTAGTTTGGGTTTCATGCTTCTAAAACCAATCCTAGAAATGGACACAAAGAAAAATATCTTCACCCTTTTTTTTGCAAAGACTATTTCTTAGCATGAAGTGCTGCACTTTCTTGTCTAAACATTGTATTTTCAAGGGCTTCTTGTTGGAAACCTGTCATTCGAGAAGTAAAGTTTCATTTTGAGATTCAACCTAACCTTTCAATTATATTTTCATTTTGTACAAAAACAGCTCAACCTTTTATAGAAAATACAAAGTTTTGACTGATAACAAAGGTAAAGTTGAACCCAGTGAAAATCTTAAATTAATGGGAAAGTTTGTTAGAAAATAATATACTTGGAGTTTTCTCAATGGTTTGATTGCATTTATTAATTTCATATTTTTGAGAGGAAACTTTTTCTTGTATGCAACCCGTAGCTTATTGAGCCTTTAAATGATAATCCTCCAAAGAAGCACTACAATTTATTCAAATATACCTAATGCCAAATGTAAAATTAGACAAGTTGAACATTAAACAGCTTTGTTATACATATTATAAATCAATCAATTTATTTGTTGATAAATTCAAATAATATGCCTCCAGTAATCATTAAGAAGGTATGCGAGGAATTCAAATGCACTAGTCAGGACAAAGGCTATCAAACTATGTTTTAAATTTTAAAATTAAACTATTCTTCTCTTGCACAATGGCTTCATTAAGGAGAACACTGGTAGAATAAAGTAGACTAAAGTGAATGATGCTAATAGATAGGTTAGATTTAATAAAATGTATGAAGACCTTTTGAGGCAATTTTCAAACTGCTCATTGAGAGTCTTAATATTGTTCAATACAATTAGAAAAGCTATAATTGCATGATTTATACTTTACACTTATATCGATGATCTTGGATCTTCAAAAAATGGGTGGTTTTTTATTTTTATTTTAGTGGAGTACTATATAATGATGCTTTAGAAATGACGAACTGAATAATGGTCAATGTTCTGACTTGAAAGAAAGGAGATGGCATTTCGGATCCCAAGTTGGTTATTTTATGTTCGGGTCACTCTAGAAATTTCACTCATCAATTCAGAAGCCTATATTTTTTTAAAGGATCAGGGCTGGGTGCATGTATGAATTCTTACTCTGCTAGAAAAGTGGGAGAAATTGTAAGATAAGAGAGTAAACAAGGGACTTATAGCCTACTCATTTCACCACCAAAGATATTTTTATAAATAAATCTTATTCTGTATTCTAGAATCTAGATGCAATTCTGAGTGCATTACCTTCTTAGCTACTAATCATAACCGTGACAATGAAAGGATCTGCATATTGGATCCATGGCTTGGTCTTCTTGATGTGGAAATCCAAGACCAAAACTAACCACCAATGCCAAAAATAAACAAGCCTATGTTATCAATTTGCAGCCTTCTAAATCTGCGTTGATAGTGCATAGAACCAATGGTAATTTTCCTGTTCATCTTTTGTAGGTTTAAATATGAATTGTTGTACCTGAGTTCCCATGCTCACACCTTGTTATTAGATGACAAAAGTACACAATTGTGTGCTAGTTATTAGTTTGTGAAAGAAAGCATGATTTTTTCCCAAACTGGCAAATTCCAGAACAACATATACAAGCTGTTAGTATAATAGTCCAAGTTGTTAGTATAATAGAACAACATATACAAGTTGTTTTGCAGTTCCATGTTATTTATTTATGAACATTATATACATTTGGTTGGACACGTAAAAATCAATTGATGGATTTGGTATTGATGATGGAAATGTGGGATGTATGACCAAATGTATGACTTACTTGGTTACAATTTATCTAGTATATGACTCGTCAGAGTTATTGTTGCATCGTATAGGCTTATATAGATATGATTTATCCAATCAATGACTTAGTGAAATTATGATTTATCTGATGTAAGATTTAGTTCCAATATGAACAACAAAAATTGACACGTGGACACTGGGCTTAATAAACATGATGTTTAAGGTCATGTATCTATATCTATTTTTTGGTTATATATATGCATGGATGAGAACTAAACTACAGATTGGAAAGAACCGTATGATAACCAAGATCTACTATTCCATTGGGGAAGGTTGAGACGACCAATGAGGAAAGGTACGATGTACATTGTTCTATTACATTTGGTATCTACTTGATATGCACTCTTATGACACGAGTAAAATGAAAATGGCAGGTGGCAAGATGACCTGACTGGATTATTCGATGACAAGTCCAACCAGCTCTGTCGTGTGGTCCGTGTTAGGGCGTTGACCCTAATTTTGAAGGATGGGTGGAGGCATTTCCCACCGTGTATCCTCCGAAACCTGGAATTGTGGGAGGGCAGTGGTGGACACGCTCCCCTAGACGTGTGATAACGATTGCCAGTTCCCTGCTGGGGAAGTTAGGTCGATGTATTCGACGCTTCCACCATGTCGGTTTTATCAGTGGTTAGTATGGTCGTTGCCACTGATAAAACAGCAGAGGACGGATAGGGTGGGAACGGAAGTAGGTCAGGATGGATAGGAGGATATATATGAGTTGGAGACTCTTGATGGGAAGTAATGTCATTGTCTGACTCATCAAATTTTAATGCTATATATCTCTCTGGTTTGCTATGCTTTCAAACTCCTTGTATCTTTTCATTCTAACTTCGGGATGAAGTTTTCTAAAGGAGGGGTGTATGTAATGCCCCACTTAAATCTTATCCTGCAAATTTTGTTAATGTTTACATTATCTGAAAATATTGAGAAATATTGGTCTAATATAAAATTCATGATTTCTATTATTCAAATTCCCAACTTACCTTCTCAAATTGAATCTTAGGAAGGATATGGTCTCCTTCCATTATTTCAAATAATATATGTATTCATCTCACATTCCCCAATGTACCCTCACATTTACTAGGGAGAAGACATGGTCCTCTCCATTTAATTACATCTCACATTCCCCAATGTACCCTCACATTTACTTGGGAGAAGACATGGTCCTCTCCAACTCATTATCAATATATATATTCATCTCACATTCCCCAATGTACCCTCACACTTACTAGGGAGAAGACATAATCCTCTACATTTAATTATCATATATATATATATATATATATATATATATATATATATGCATCTCACATTCCCAAATGTACTTTCAGATTTACTTGGGAGAAGACATGGTCCTCTCCCATTAATTTCTCAATTTTATATTCATGTCACATTTCCAAATGTACTCCCAGCTTTACTTGGGAGAAGGGAAGTCAACTATAAGGATGGATGAGAAGTTAATGACATTAATGAGGGGTGGTTGAGATGGAGAAGAGAGGGAGGGTATAAAAAGGGAAGGGGGAAGGGAGAAAAGGGGGATGTTGGGTCTGGCTTATAATTGTGGGGTTGGTTGTGATTTATTGACTTACTGTGTTTTTCGAGACCTTAGGAACCTGTGGAGGTTTCTTGGGTTGTTGAGAGGAGGAAAATATTGTTATCTTGGTCTGAATCATTCATCTTGGACACACACACTACATATGGTTGGACTTGGGCTCGGAGGGCTAGGGAACCTGTGGAGGTTTCCTGGGCTAGGGATTATTTCCTAGTTGGCTGGGAGGTAAATCCAGTTGGGTCTGTCAAGAGGAGCATTCAGCAGGAGCAGCAGGACAAAGGCATCTCCATCATCCACCGGTACAGGTATTCCTCCATAGATTACTCTTGTAAATTTTATTAGAATGAAATATTCACCTTAAGTTATGCTTATTAGAATGTAAATGATAAAATTTTATTTGTTTAAAAGTCTTGTAAGTAAGTAAGCTATCACTTCTTATTGCATTTAATTTCAGAAGAAATTAGATCTGTTAGTAGACCCTAGGGTAGGTCTCTTACAGTCAAGGCCACCAAGTTGAGGAATTAGACTACCATGTCATGATAATCTGTTGTATCATTTGGGAAAACTTTGTGTTCCACAGGGGGAGAGAGTAAATGTCACAAGGGAAGCGCACACTTCTCTTATTGTTGGACATTTCGGTGTAAGTAAAACAGTGGCAAATCTTCAGAGGTATTTTTACTGGCCTTGTATGCTTGAAAGTGTGTCACGTTTAATCAGAGGTTATTCATTGTGTGTAGTCAGTAAGCCTAGTAATAGGAAACTAGGATTGTACACACTTCCAATGCATTCACGTCCATGGGAGAGTGTTTCTATGGATTTTATAGGAGGTCTTCCTTTATCAAGAAAAGGTCGTGATTATTTGTACGTAGTTGTGGATAGGTTCAGCAAGATGTGCATATTAATGCCTTGTAAAAAACAAATCGCAATTGAAAAACAACTCAACTTTTCTTTCAAAATGTATGGGTTCATTTTGGATTACCTACTTCTACTGTAAGTGATCGTGATTCCCGATTTGTTGGGAATTTTTGGTCAAGTTTATGGAACTTGATGGACACCAAGTAGAAGAAGTACAGCCTTCCATCCACAAAAATATCGTCAAACTGAAGTGGTTAATAGGACAGTTATTCATTTTCTAAGAGGATATTGCAGCAAACATCCTAAGTTGTGGGATGAACAGTTGCATTATATTCAGCATGCTTACAATTGAACAAAACACTCTTCTACTCTAACTTCACCTTTCGAGGCATGTCTTGGTCATTTGCCTAAATTGCCTTTGCATTTCATCTTTGAGAAAGATGTAGCTGTCGATGGACATAGTAACATAGACAGAGCAAAGAAATTCTTTGAGAAAATTCAATTGATTCACCAGATAGTTCAAGAAAAACTAGAAAAGAGTCATGGCAAGTATAAGGCAAGGCATGATAAGCATCGTGTGGATCATCAGTTTCAAGTAGGTGATGAAGTTTGGCTTTAAATTAGCAAGGAAAGGCTTCAAGGTGAAGGTAAAAAGCTGCAACCAATCCGTTATGGTCCATTTAACATTCTGAAAAAAGATTGGTAATAATGCTTTCAAGCTTGATTTGCCTTCATATATGCAAATTTATTTTGTCGTTAATGTTGAAAATTTGAGATTGTATGAGTCTCCTTTCATTGAATATCAAGGAGAAAGTGTACAGATTCCATCAATTGAAGAATTTTCTCCAGAATTCCTTGATGTGCTTCAACAAGACACTATTATTGACAGAAGAACAAGGACAACAAAAAGGGGAAATGTTGATTATCTTCGAGTGGGTCTCAAAGGTACAAATCCATCAAAGGCCAAATGGATTGAAGAGGGGAAGGTGAGGGAACATTACCCTTATATGTTCAATAACTGAATATAATATTTTGGGGTCCAAAAGACTTCCAGTGGGGAGGAGTGATCAGGTGCTCAAGTTTATGCTCAAAAATCAAAGTATAAGACTCTTGTTAAACTCATCTTCATATCGAAGAGCTAGTCATTATGAATCCAATGGTGTGAATGACACTCAAATCTGATCTCGTATGCAGAAGTTAAAGCAAGTCAAAGTTCAAGTTTGACTTGTCTACATGGCAGGATTAAATGACATGGCAAAGCCCTTTAGCGAATGAGGAGGTGCCAAGTGGCAGGATTCCATTGGCCCCTGTATATAACAAATCATAGTCGCGGGCAAAAAGGTGTTTGAAATCAGACTCATTGCAGACAAGTTGCGATGTGATTTATCGCATATCGCAATTACAGAAAAAGGTTGTGTTTGTGATGGTTCCAGCAGTAATCGTCGAATTGTGAATTGTGATGCACTGCCTAGACGCGATATTTTATATATTCCAGTTAATAGTCTCGTCGAGTCCATGATATCGCTATCACAACATCACCGTCATGTTAACAAGAACTTCACCCCTCCAAACTTTGTCGATTGTAATTTTTTGATACGGCCAATAGGTTATGGCCCACAGCATGGCAAAATATTTGCTCGGTTAGCGGATTTTGGAGCAGAAATGTGGCTTCTGCCAGTTTTGGAGCAATTTGTGGAACAAATTGCGAGAGAACTAGGAGAAGTCATAACTTCTTCAGTTCTTATCCAAATTGGATGCAAAAAGAGGCTAGATAGCCATTTTTTAGTATTCTAAACTCATTGAGACAGGTTTCAGAGGAATTTGAGCATTGTAAACACACTTTTGTTGTAATTTTGAGCATAATAGAGAGGCCTAAGCATTGGAAGTTGGACCAAGGAGACGTAGCCCAGGAGGGGTGAAATCCTCATCAAATCTTTGTGTTGTGTGTTGTATTTTGATGTTCTTTGTTGTTATTTTGTTGTTGTTCAACATATGTTTTATGTTAAATTGTTTATAACATTTACATAAGAAACTCTCATGAGAATCAGTTAATTAAGCAAAAATAGTAAATCCTTAAGCACTTGATAAGCAAATGATAAGCACCTTGGATTTTATTCTGAATGGGGAATTAGCACAGCATTACTAATCTACTCCATTTCAGATCAGTGGCCACCACCAAGATCCAAAAGAATGAGCCTGAATATCCATAGGAGGGGGAATGCCCCTTCCACTCACAGATGTGGGTGAAGGGTTCTCCGTTGCAGTTCATTATCGACAGCGAGAACCAAAAGAACCTCATTTCAGTGAAGGTCGTGAAGCGGATGGGCCTACAGACGACAGCACATCTACAGTCATACACCATCGGGTGGCTTCACCAAGGATGATATCTTCACGTCATCCACCAGTGTCGCCTTCCCTATAGCATTGAGCCTTAACATATGAGGTACTATGTGATGTTGATCCTCTTGAAGTTTGTGATGTATTATTAGGACAACCATACTTGTGGAAGCAACATGATGTATATGATTCTAGACCTCGCTCTGTGATTATTACTTTGGGAAATAAGTTGTACAGGAGACCAGAGGTAGCCCCACCTACCGCCATCTCTTTCATCACTGTAAATCAATGCTATAAGATCATTTCCTAGACTAGAAAAATTGTTTTCCTTATGATTCTCCCTCAAGGCAAGAAGACGGTTGTGGCCATGGCTTCCATACATGGCTCCTCCACACAACAAAAACAGATGGACAAGGTCATGGAGGAGTATAGGGACATTTTCACCTCACCTACAGGGGTACCTCTACACTGTCAGGTCAAGCACTCCATTGATCTAACCCCGAGCGGGCCACTACCCAATGGATTGATCTATCGACGCTCTATTTTGGAGAATGATGAGATCAAGAGGAAAATTTAGGAGTTATTGCAGAAATGGCACATCAGTCCAAGCTCATCACCCTGTGGAAGCCCAATTGTATTGGTAAAGAAGAAGGATGGGCCCTGGAGACTCTATATTGACTATCGGTCGCTGAACAAGATCATTGTCTGAAATAGGTACCCAATCCCACAAATTGATGACCTTCTGGACCAACTCAAGGGAGCCAAATATTTTAGCAATATTGACTTGAAGTTTGGTTATCACCAGGTGCCTATCGAATCCTCTGATGTGTGGAAGACAACCTTCAAATCCAAGGAGGGCATTTTCGAATGGTTGATCATGCCTTTCGGGTTGACGAATGACCCCACAACCTTCATGAGATAGATGGACGACATATTACGACCCTTCACCAATGCATTCGTGGCGGTGTATTTAGATGGCATCTTTATCTTCAGCCAAATTTGGGAAGAGCACCTCCACCATATTCGACAAGTCATTCAAACCCTACGATAACACAAATTGTGCGCCAATTTGGAGAAATGAACTTTTGGCATGACCCAGGTTCAATATATGGGGTACATAATTGATGAGAAGGGTGTGCATGTGGACATAGCCAAGATATAAGTCCCAACCAACCACTCTAACAGATCTCTGCAACTTTCTTGGTCTTGCCAAATTCTCTCGCGGGTTTGTGTTGGGGTTCTCTCACTTGGCCTTTAAGTCAAGTCACCAAGGGCGGAGCGAAATCAAAGTTCATTTGGTCTGAAACACAACATAAGGCATTTATCGAGTTGAAGCATTGCCTCTACACTACACCAGTGCTCACATTACCAAACATGCAACAACCATTTGAGATTGAGACAAACGCCTCTGACTATGTTGTTGGTGTAGTTTTTACTCAGCAGGGGCATCTAGTGGCTTACCACAGTAAGACACTTTCAGACACAGTCCTAAAGTATCCCACTTATGACAAAGAAATGTATTCCATTGTGTAGGTCTTATTTCAATGGAATAATTACATTATGGGGAAGGAAATGATCATATACACAAACCACCGACCCCTGCAGTTCATACAAACACAAGGGAAGTTGCAGAACGATCACCATCATAAATGGTCCACCTACCTACAGCAGTTCCATTTGAACATTAAGTACAAGAAGGGTAGCACCAATAATTTTTCATACTGCCTCAACCAACCACCAATAATGGCGTTGATCATTGTGCTCAACTCCTGTGACCACGAGACTTCAGGGTGGCCGCATCTTTACCAGAGAGATTCAGCATTCGGCAGCACATACCAAACACTCCTGGAAGGGAAGAAAGTTCCAAATTTTCACCTTCAGGATGCACTGTTATGCCACCTGGGACACACATTTTTTCCTTCAAGCAAGCGTGCCAAGATGATTTGGGAGGCGCACTACAGTCGGGTCATTGGACATTACGGAGCAGAGAAAACAGTGGTGGTATTGTACAAGTATTTTTATTGCCTGAAACTTTGTCAAGATTTTTGGAAGGACATTAGATCATGCACCGCTTGCTCCATTGCCAAACCAACCATTAAGAAGAAAGGCCTATATACTCCTCTACCTACTCCTATTCGACCTTGGGAATCTATATCCATGAATTACATGTCGAGCCTTCCTGCTACTAAGCACAACAATGACTGCATTTTCATGGCCGTCGACAAATTCTCTAAGATGACCATCATGGCGGCCTCAAAGAAGAGTATCACAGCAGAGGCCACTGCTAAGCTCTTATTTGAGCAAGTGTGGGTACATTTTGGGATTCCACAGTCCATTATCTCATATTGAGACAGCAGATTCCTGAGTGTATTTTGGTCAAGTCTTTGGTCGATGCTGGATACAACACTTACTAAGTCCACAGCTTTCCATCCCCAAACTAATGGCCAAATAGAGGTTGTCAATAGGATGATCGTACATATTTTTTGCATGTACAACTCGAAGCATCCATGCACATCGGATGAAAGTATCCCCTATGTCCAGCACAGCTACAACAGAGCTCTCCACAGCTCAATGGGCCATAGCTCCTTTCAAGTAGGGCTAGGATTTCAGCCATTATGTCCCATTGATGTGGTCGTACCATTTGTAGCCACTCGGGTAGATTCGGCTCATATCCAGTCCGAAGCTGACAGGGCTAACAACTTCATTGAGCGCATTCAACACATCCACTAGCAAATCCATGATATGTTGGACAAAGCTAATGCTAAGTACAAGCAGCGTCATGATCATCATCGAGTTTCGCAAAAGTTCCAGGTGGGCGACAAAATTTGGCTACATTTACAGGAGTGCCTCGCTGGACCCCACTGCAAGATTCGTCTGCTCCAATATGGACCATACACCATCACCAAGGCTATCGGTGACAATTCCTTCGAGCTCAGCATCCCACTGTTCCTTGGTTTGCACCCTGTGTTCAATGTAGACCGTCTTTGGCCACACTTTCCACCATTGTTGGAAACATCCGACATTGTAGAATAACCCACACCAACAAAGATCAACCCGGAATGAATGGAACGGGCCACAACTGATCATCTCATGGACACGCAGATCAAGAACACTCGCCAACAGAGGATCCAGCTATATCGAGTTGTCAAAGTGGACCAACTCCTTCACCAGGGCAAGTGGTTCACCAAGGACCAGGTTCAACAGAAATCTCTTCACCCCATGGAGGCTTTGCACGCAATGTGGGCCATTACTTCTTAAGGGGGGAGGAATGATCTAGGTGGATATCGGTGGCCATCTACCTATTACACCTAGACCTCTAGTCAGTTTTATTTGTTTCCTTGTTTATTTCAGCATTTACTATTTTTAGCAGTTATTCGGGTTATGAACTTCCAGAGCAATTTTGATCCCCTAAACGGCGTTTTTTTAGGTATGTTGCAGGACCATAACAATGGGCAAGGACATACCTCAAATCTTGTAGTACTCGGAGAGACCTTTCCAACAAGGTATCGTACGCGTCAAATGGAGATAATATGACCAAGTTACGACCCCAGGAAGTTGGTTTCCCAACTAACCCCAATGCTTCCCACAAACTCTTGGTGTTACATCTCTTGTGGTTAGGGTTTTGGTTGTTTATGGTTTTACCTTCTTGTTAAATAATAAATACACCCTTGAGCCTCATTGTAACACAGTTCAGAGGCATGTAGCCAACACATCTATTCTCAGAGATAAGCTACCATCGTCCGAGCTAGTTTATTTCCATTATGTTTGTAAGCATATTTCAGTATTTTGATATTAATGAAATGAAGTGTTATTTCTATTGCATCTCTATATTTATGGTTATATCTATATTTTTTTGTGTTCATGTTTAAGTTCAAATCATAAATCTACTTAAATTATTTATAGTAGCTCACTAGCTTCATTTTTTCTCCATATATCATGAGCTGGTAAGGTGAAAAACTATTTTGGCCAATGTTAAGCGTGAAGAAATCAGTTTGGATTTTTGGTATTATTCCAATTTGCATGGGGATTAATATCTTAGATTCCCCTCTTTTCCATTTGTCTATTTAGTCACAAAAATTCTTAATCATATATACATTACATTTTGAAGATGCACACAAAATGCAAAAAAGGGTTAAGGATAGATGTATTTCTCATAAGAATTTATTTTGCAATAAACAAAAAAGAAGAAACATATAATTATGAGACTATAGCAATGTCCATGTGGTATGTTTGGTTTTCTTCGTCTAATCAAAGTATCTTTAATATTTAATGACCATTATAATTAAATTGTAAAGTGGGTGATGACAAGATGAAATATGGCTTGGAATTTCTTGTCAACGACACTCTCCTAATGATGGACCTCAGTTTTTGATGCAAAACATTGAGCAAATATAAAAACGGATGTGGTGTTTCTGGAAGTCTCTCCCATTATTATTTCCTGCACTAGTCCTAAATATAGAAAGATAAAATTTCTATAAAAAAAAATTTAACATGGAATAATTTCTAATTAGAATTGTAATGGAATATATACCCAATGTATGGAATATATTCCCAATGCAACTTCATATCAATGGTAAAATGGAGTTGAATTACATCCAGATCTATAAATTGCATATTGTATTATGATAACTTATCACAATCACATAATAATGTAATAAATTGAGGTTTTAAAGTTTAATGAAAATATGTCAAATAACGTTTATAGATATTGAGTGAATTTGTTTACAAAGGAAGACAAATTCTAAAAAATGATAAAATTTGAGTTCATAGAAATTAAAACAAATCTATGAAACTCTCATAAACAATGGGAAGATAGAATAGTTTTGTATTGAGTAGAATATTATCATAAAGGGGGTCAATGATTCTCATTCATATGAGCATATAAACATTTTATTAATCTTATATGTGATAATTCTTTATCCTGATATTGACATTTCTATGTGATTATGAAGGCCTCCTAAAATATTAGGAGAAAGTGTGGCTGCTTAGGAATGAAGTAAGGAATTATCCTTAATGTTGAGGAGAAGGGGATACCTCCGATAAAATCCCTTTCTCTAAGTTGTCGTGCTATGTGGATCATTAGCATTCCACCAATCACCCATTGCTTGCACTAGCCTCATCTACACCCACTCTATGGGTTTTGAACTCAAATTTCCACTTTGATTCAAAACTAATCACCTTATTGCTTGTTAGTAGACCACACTCCCACAGGAAAATGTCTTTAATTTAGGAATATCACTTACATTGATTAACATCTTTCTATTTAAAATAAGTGCTATAAATTTATTTTATACCTAGAAATCACAAGTTCAATGAGAATAATTTAGTGAAATCGATGTATACTCTAGACTCATATATCATACCACTAAACTAAAAAGTTTCAAGTAAAATGCATATAGCATTCATGGAGCGAAGTTGTAACCAATATCTGAAAAAATATTGTAACAGGTAGCCAAATGTTCAATATAGGTTTTTTCTCCATCTATCATGTTGTAACAGATAATGACCTCACCAAAATTTCTTGACCTCAAGCAACTTTGGCTTCATCATTGTTCATTGATCGCGCCCTCATCTCTTGAACCAATTTCCCCTATTTATCAAAGATTGTCTCTTGGTATGAACCCAACCTTTCTTTACCAAGTCCCTTTTTACTATCAAATCTCATCATTATTTAAGAAATTAAGAAATTATTCTATAATAATTTTTATTAACTAAGAAATGGATATCACTTATAAAAAAATACACATTAGCTTTTTTATAAACTCAAATCCAATCATGTGAGTAAAAATATGAATTTATTTATCTAATAATATGTGCCCTCCATTTTAATACTCACGTGATTAATAAGTAGTCTTATCCATTAAATTAATTAACCAAACTATTATCCCATGCGTGAAATGAATTAAATTATTATTTTCTAAATCAGTGCAAACCAAAATTATATCATGTTGAATACCATTATCATTGTTCAAGGAAGCATAAGTGGTTTTGAAAATCATGGAGGCAATGGGGGCCAACTAATGGAAACCACATCACCTACACTCAAAACCATAGTTTTATTTTCGGGCCCACACAATCCCCCTCTTTTAACCTTTGTGCACTTTACCCTCCTCCCCCCATTGAAATTAATAACAACTGTGAATTTAAAAAAGCACGTAAATAATGAGATGGAGGCACATACCTCTAGAATTTTAATGTTGGGAAGTCCCCATTATTAAATTTTTTAAATGGAAGGTCAAACTTGAAAAGTAAAAATATAATTGACAGGAGTAACCCATATAGAAGAGTCGTTATGAGATTCTAGTAAAGGATGACATAGATCCACATCTTGAGCAACTAAAAGATCACAACGTTAACTGAAAATCAATGAAAGTGTAACTGGAAGAGTATATATTCTAAAGTAGGTAAATCAGTTCCAGATATGAAGGCAACCACTCAACATCTAAAGAGCATGTATGTAGTAGTTAAAGACTTCAACGGGGGTGTTAATTTTGGAAACAAGAGACTGAGTTAGTTTTTGTCTTGAGCCCAAGGGGAAATTTTTTATGAATCTTTCTGAATGAGGGAACTATTTATTGGATTCACCTCTCATTGTAATAAAGTCTTGTTTTCTCTCTATTTTTTTTTGTGTTAAACTTCTTTTATTTTCATCTTTTTTCTAAACTTTATTGTAATTTGCATGATTAGACCTTTTATATCTTGAAGATCGAATAAATTACCATTGTGGAACATTTGTTGTTTATGTTTTTCTAATTTTATATGAAATGTTCATATAATATAGAGAAATTAGATGTAAAGTATTTTGAATCCATGTCAACCCTTTTCATGTTTTTTTAATAGATACATGATTATTAAGTCTACAAATTACACATTAAGTGTTTATAATTTGAATTTACCATATTGTGCTCAATTCATGCCCAATATAAGTAGTACTTCTCATTTTTAGATTCATGTTTAAATGCCCAACAAAATCACCTTGCTTCATTTCAAATTTGCAGTGACTACCTTACTCACTGCCAGGTACGAAATTTAATGTCTTTCTCCTTCTTTGCCACCTTTCATCATCAAGCTTTGTACTTTTCACTTTGATATTTTATGCCCAATGGAAATACCTTTGATTTGAGACGTTTACAATGTTTTTATCCCAGTTTTCTACTATTTCCTCAACCTTGTAAATCATCCTTTTCAATTTAAATCTAACATTATGAGCTTAATGAACAGGTTGTTGCTTAGTGATAATAAGCATCTAGTTATCAATTGTTGAGGGAGCCCCTTTTACCCCAAGAGGTTTCTTGAGGCCTAAAGTGGGTTTATGATGCCTTGGCATAATTCTTAAACAACTAGGAACAACATATCTCAAATAAACTTGTGTGTTTTGTTTGTAATGTGAATGTCAAAAAATATTATCATGACTATTTGGGGGATTACAACCTCCAATTTCGTACTTTCTTCTTCAATTAACTAAATTTTAACTTCACAAAAAATTCCTTATAACAACCCACAAACCTTTGTTTGGTATCTCAAATTTAACTACAAAGACTTAATTTATTTTTTTCAATTGAATTGAGTCAAATCCATGATGATTTGCAAGAGGAATGACCCTTTGTTAGACCCATCAGCACAACTCAAGTTAAATGAAAAATTATCACATTAACCAAGGAAATCTTGAGTCTATAAGAAATAGCAATATATGAATTTGCTCAAGTACAAGGGCAAGCTCACATTCTTGAATCGTTATCTCACTTTACAACATCATGAGACACTAAGTTACAAGGAGTTTCATGGTGGACTATCCTAGGACTAGTAGTAACAAAAATAAGTTTATAGTAACATTAAAGGATCGGGCCTTAGGCATGTTAAAGGAGAAAAGCTTATATATACAACAAACAATTAGGTTTCGTGATGAGGCATCCACACATGGAAGAGAGAATGCAAAGACCCCTAGAAGTAAGTGGTAGTACCATAAACCTAGGTGCATACAATAAAAATATTATAATATGCCATAAATGTGTTAGTAGTCTCTTCATAACATTAAATTCAAGTTTATGTCATGAATAATGGCCATTACTTGATATTATTCTAAAATATAATATTTAGTCCATCAATATGGTTCACTTTTCAATTTATTTAAATTAAACAGATTAAATCGATTTAATTTGTAGATATTAATCCATTTAATAACCACCTCTAAGTAGCCCAAATTTCTTGAGAGTTAAGAAAAATTATATTTATAGCTTCTCAAACATAACTTGGCTAGAGAAATGATACAGACATAATTAATTCCCCTCTAGAATAAAAGGTATGAATTAATATAGATATGGCACTATTTGTTTCAACCATGGAATAAAATAGAGAAAATGGAACACATATAAAATGACAATATGTCATTTTATATTGCGTATGAGATATAAGGGATAGAAATATTTCATAATTGCACAAGTGCAACTTAAAACTCATTTTGATGACAATCAGAATAAGAATATACTCCTCACTTAACCTATTGTCATGAACCTTATTCATTTGTAGCAACTCATATGAAAGTTTCCCTCCTGACTTTCATTTATGAGCATGGAAACACAATCCTAAGCATATATAACTTTAAAGAAATTATCGTATTTAACAACCTACGTGGTAAGAATTAACTTTTAAGAGAATTTACAATGCCATTTGAGTTCAAAAGAGAAAATTGAGATCTCCCTGATGAATTGCAAGTAGATACATTCATTCTAAAGACTTGAAAAATGATGAATATTGAGATTCAAAGAAATTCTTTAGAGAATTGCTTAAATTGTGTGCATTCAATGCACTATGGTTGGTTGAATTCCATTGAAGCTTAATCGAGAAGGTTGATAATCGAGAATTAGGATCGCTAAATAGAGGAAGTTAAAGAGGTTTACAAAGGGCTAAGAAGAGCGTTAATTTTAATTCTTATAAATGTGCATAGGCATGAAAATAAAATATTACATGCTATTGAATCTAAAACTTTTGAATACCAGAAATCCAGTTACGTCTATAAATACTTCTGAATATTTAACACATTTTCTAGGGTGTGCTTATTTTATCTTCTTTCCAAGAGGGAAAATAACAAGTGTGATGTGAAATATATTTTCATATATTTTCATCTCTTATATAAAACTTGGTTTCTTTAAAAATCTTTAGTGTAATGTAGTGTATAATAAACTTCCAAAATTTAGTTTATATTCTAATATGTATAACTTGAAATGTTTTTATTTGTTACATATCGAAAAGGCACAAATTTTTTATGTATGAGTTTGTATTTTAATATGTAAAACTTGAAATGTTTTGATTGGTTACATATCGAAAAGGTACAAATATTTTTTATTTATGATTTGAGATCTTAAGGTATCAATGTTTTAATCTAAAATTGAAAATTGAGTCTTTGCTCATTGCTAAAAAAAATAACGAAAGAAAAACATTTTATAAAATATATCAAAACAAAATAGAATGTAAGATGACAATAATATGAATACCTTATCAAAGTCAAACTAAAACAAAGACAAGGATTGAATAACTTTTGGCCTAGTGCTGAGTTGGTATGCTTTTTATAACGATGACCTGTAGTTAAAACTTGGTGGACATAGAACATGCACTAATGTAGTGGACCAAGTACCCTTACAGTGACATGATAAGAAAAGTGAATAATGTGCTAATTTAATTATTAGTGACTTTGGTCGAAAAGAAATCCCTCGATTATGGTAAGCCCAATTCATTAACAAAGGACAATTTACCAACCAAATCCATAAAAAGGAAACAAAAAATGTATATGGAGTTTCTTTGCATTGGTAGACTAAGTTTAAAAGCTATGCTAGATAACCAAATGCACTATGCTTGCTAAAGCTAAAAAATATGCATAAACTTGGAGTATTTTTCTCACTATGAATGTCTTCCATCTTCTTTAAAGTTGTGCTCACGCTAAACCTTCATGTGAATATGTGCATGGTCTCTTCAACACTTTTGACAGGTAATAGTATTATAGCAATAAGTAGGTGTTGAGAAACCAAGATGCTAGTAGATTAGGATTGATTTCTCTTAAATTGATAATTACTTACGAATGTTTGTTGGCGTTGTTAGCCTCCTACTGCAGCAGGTATTCATCTTTCATGATTGACATTTTTACATGCCAAATATGTCATACTTTGCAAGCTGCAGTGTTCCATATTTCCACAAGAGACAATGAAAGTGTGTTGGTCCAAATGCCACTGCTGTATTCCATTTTTGATGAGTTTTTCAGTTAAGGGAAGGCCAAACAGCTAAATCCTGGCCTCCCTAGGTTTCAATTTCCTGTTTTAGAATATAGAAAATGATATATGTCCAAACAGTTCAATCTTGGCAGAATTGTAGATAGGTAGAGAATCGAAGGGACCCAACTGTTTAATCTGGGCCCTGGCAGAAATAAGTGTAGATTTAGATAGGAAATGTTCAAAAGAAAATTGTAAACCTGGGTTTGCAAGCCAAAGTGCACCCAACTAAAAAGAAGAAAAAATGTTAGAAAAATAGGCTGGGTAGGTAGCTATGTGGTTGCAGAATGATAAATTGTGATCAATTTTGTGGTACAAAGTGTTTTATCTTTTTCAGATCAAAGTGCAGGCAGTTTTCATGCAAAGGAGCTCAAAGGCAGATATAACTAATTCCCCCTTCTTCTAAAAAAGTCACTTATTAACTCCCCAAAGAGGTCAAGATCTGCTTGATTCCTCTTAGTTTCATCATCAGTTTCCTTGGCAAAGATCTGCTTCACTCAAGGAGTTCATTTCTCTACAAGTTCTTTTCCCCAAAATTAGCCTAAGGTCCCTGACCTTAGCGCTTTCTAGTCACCTTCATATTAACTACTAACAGTATTATATAACTCCCTATCAGTTTTCCCATTCCCCTACTAAGCTATGTATATATAACCCCCCTATGTAAATATCCCCTCCCTGGCAATATAGCCATATTTTTATAAAGTCTGGAAAAAAATGGTCCATCTGGGGCTGTTTTTAGCCCATCCGAGTCATAGCAGGGATTAATCTGACACCTGGCCAGATTAATAACCTCCCCCCTAGCCCAAAAAACCCCAAAACAAAAATCCTCTAAAACCATGTTTTACCCCTTTTTCCCTAAGTCCTAAATATAAATATCATACTCCGCGCGCAAATAACCCCCTTTCTTCCGCCCCTAACCCAAAGTTTTTCGCATAAAACATCAACCCCGCCGCTTATTAAACCTATAACCCACTTTTCCCTAAGTCATAACCCACCTGCGCGCATATTAAAAATGGTATATTCTTCGCATATTCCCCGTCTTTTATCCCGCCATCGCCTCACGCCTACCGCCAACTGTTGGATCGCCCGCCCCACAGATCAACGGTGGGCGGGCCGCCCCATCCCCAAAACGCCCAAGCTTTAGCATCCGGGAGATGGGCGGTATTGTCGCCGTACTCCCGCCATGCGTCAGCTCCTGGGCTGTGGCGGAGGCCCCCCTCACGAAACCACTCTCCCCCAAAGGTGGTGTGCCACCATACCGCTTACCGCCTCCTGCCCGGTGACATCACCGCATACGTCACCCCCTGCACAGTCACCGCATACGTCACCCCCTCTGCCCAGTCACATGTCCAGTCATCTGCCTGCGTGGCCCCTTGCCACGTGTCATGCCATGTCACCGTCTGTACATGATGAGGTCATGCTGATGTCATCCCGCCACGTCGTCATCGCTGACGTCACCCGCCGTACAACGTCACGTCATGCTGACGTCATCAGCACTTTTTTGGCGCGAAGGGAAAAAATCGCACTTCGGAGCCCCGGAATCAGATTCTGAGGCAGTTTTTGATTCACTGGATTTTTTTGGCCTGAATGGGGAATCTTCAGGGAATATTTTCATTCTGCGGCCCCCAGCAAGCCCGAAAGGTGCCGAATGACCCATTTTTCTTCGCGAAGCTTGCCGGAAGGAGCAGAAAATAGTTTTGAAAGAAACAAAGGCCGAACAACGGCCATTAATTTGTGAAAAAGACCCACATCACGCCAGAACAGCATCAAGTTATTGCCAAAGAGTATCAGAGGAAGGAGGAGAGCCAAAGAGTATCAGCCGAAGATTTTTAAGGGCTCGAAGCACCTGAACATTGATGAGCCCCCCAGAAAGTCAAAAACAAGAAGAGTAAGCCCGTCCTAGCTCTCAAATCATAGTCAGAAGCATTCAATTCCGCCGAACAGCAAGGGTGCAAAGACCAATGCACAGTTATGAGAAATGAACAGCACACAGCCACCAGGACAGACATTGACTCATCTTGTTACAGCTGCCCCCAGCATAGCTCAAAGATATTTTCTGACATTTATTTCTGGATAAGATTAGGTTAAAGCAATCAGTTTTCTGTCAGACCTGTTAGGTCGGCTGCAATAGATAAATTTTGGATAAATCTTCCCTATATAGACGACCCTCTGTATTATTTTAAGGGTCGGTTGGTTGATAGTCTTCAGGGGAGACTCGCACTGTATACCTGATATGTTTTCTGTAATCAAAGACTGCTGAAAGGCTTGGAGGAAAGACTGTCTGCTCTGTGTCTAATGGTTTTGAAGAAGTGAATTTGGAATTCTTGTGCTGCAACATGACTCAATAAGTTTTCCTACCTCTGTTTTTCCATTGGTATACCGTCTAAAATAGTAGAAAGAAAGAATAGTCTAGAATTGGTTTAAACGCCCTCTATGCTCATTTTCTGCTATTTCTTTATGTTTTCATCTAGGTTAGTAATGAATATTAATTCCATATGGCTCATGTTTCCCCTAATCCCTTCATCTTTGACAGTTGTCTAGGAATTCTTAATTGCTCCTAGACAGAGCTCATTCACCTTTCCCCCTTTTAAGCTGAGTGAGAGATTCTTTATTGCCTCTCATTCCTTATCTCTCATTCCATCCTTTTAAGCTTTAAGTGTTGTTTCGTGAGCAGCTACCTTGCTCCTTATTTCTCTTGTGACCAAGAAAACGCACCAGCAGTCCCACTCCTTGACTCCACGCCCAATGGTTTGAAGCTCACCAGACTATGTTCTGCCTCTCTACTTGAGACATCTTCCTTCCCACCAAAAACAAAACAAAAACCCCTGAACCCAATAACTAGCCTAAAATCATTTTAAACAAAGCTAAACCTAAAAGAGAGAGCCCTCTCTGATTGCAGGTTGGCTAGAACCTGCAGTCCAAAGTTGGTCTGTGGTTACCTCGGTCGTATCCTTTTCCGGAGCTTAAGGACAACCTGAGTGATAACATAATGGCGACTCCACTGGGGACCTTCCTCAGATAGTTTCACAAAGAAAGTTGGAAAGCTCCACTGGGAAGACCCAAACCTTCACAACCTTTTTTCAAGTCTAGCTTTGATCTTTGATGGTGGACAGAGATCAGGCACTCAAAGTTAATGTATCCACCTGGCGACTCCACATCATCCTCATAATAAAGACTCCACTGGAGAAATGAACCCAAAAGAAATTTATGAGCAGATCAGGCTTTTGACCTGGATTATTATCCAAGAGGTCATGTTCTTTCTCCTCCATAAAATTTTGCTGTACATATTGTTTGAATTTGACTTTTATGTTTTTCCCGTAGAAAATGTTGAAGAAAGCCCTCCTTGCACACCCGAACAGCATCCTTTAAATGCTGCTAATGCTCACCTTGTAGTCAAGGAGGACACTACTGTCAAAACAAATCATCCTATCCCTGTTCATACCGAACCCAGTCATTTAGTCCCTGTACACAATCACGTACCTCATAAAGTTCCTGATAGATATAAACCACTCATTCTGCCTCCCGTGCTTAATCCTTTGCCCAAAAATCATCCCATGTATCTCCCAAGATTTGATGGAGAGAGTGGAGTTACTGCTCAAAAGCATATTCAGGCTTTTGAAGATTATTTGAACATTTTTGAAGTGGAGGATGAGGATGTTAGTGTTAGGTTGTTTTCCCTTTCTTTGCAAAGTGAGGTTAGGACTTGGTTTAAAGCATTGCCTGAGGCAAGCATCTCAAATCTCCAACAGTTATTCAAACTCTTCCTTGATAGATGGATGATCAAAGTCAATTTCCTCGTGCTCATAGAAGAATATAATCAGTTAAAAAGGATTCCAAATGAATCTGTTCAGCAATTTTCTGACCGATTCAATCAAGTTTATCATTCAATACCATTAAATATAATACCTCCCCCTGATTTGGCCCTATTACATTATCCAGCAGCATTTGATCCAGAAATAGAATTTCATTTAAGAGAAAGGAGCCCCTCTACTATGAAACAGATGCAGAACATGGCAGTAGATGTAGAGGCTAATCTGAAAGTTAGGAAGGGGAAGTTAAAAGCAGAAAAAGGGGATGAACTCGATATCTTTGTAAAGAAAGCAGAGGAATTAAAGCAGATGTGTGTTATAGACATTTTTGTGCCTTGCATCACT
The DNA here is from genome assembly GCA_031772625.1 of Pinus tabuliformis. Lineage (NCBI taxonomy): Eukaryota > Viridiplantae > Streptophyta > Pinopsida > Pinales > Pinaceae > Pinus > Pinus tabuliformis. The sequence goes on along the minus strand of CM062816.1, from coordinate 1,245,027,413 downwards.
GAGCAAATGTCAATAATCAAGGGATCCAAAGTCCCTAAACATGTTGTTCCTACCCCTAGAGGAACAAGGCCAGCAAACCATAGCAATTCACAAAAGTTCTCCACCTGAAAACACTCAAAAACAAGGCAATTATGGATCATGTCAACTGCTCCACTGAGCATCTGCGCTGAATGTCAACTGCTCCACTGAGCATCTGCGCTGAATGTCAACTGCAAAGAAGGCTACCTGCGCTGAGCGAGTTTGGACAAGTGGCAGAGTCATTTCTCAAGGTGTCAATGCCCAAGAAGCTTCCAAAATGACACTTGGATCAGGGAATTCGACTAGTGATGAGTAAGAGGTTCCAAATCTCCAAGTGGAAGCAAGAACCTCCAAGTGGACTCAAGAACTGAAGTGGGAGAGGACACTAGTCAGTATCAGACCAGTCTCAAGCTGACTCATCCTCTCTCCAATAACCCTATATATAGATCTCTTCTACATGAGATCAGGGAGGCTGGAATTTGGTATTTGCAAAGAATTGTTGTTGGTTTGTGGCTAGAAACATTGGGTGTGTTATGCTTTGAAAGGAGCTGAAGAAGGAATTCCATTCTGCTGGGAAGGAGATGCTGGGTTGGAGCCCTATGGGTTGTATCTCTTCCTGAACCCTGTTACTTTCAATAAAGCTATCTCGATTCTTTCCTATATGCTGGTGTATTTTGTATAATTGCATTAGTATATTTGATTTACTTCTAACCCTGAATCATTTATGAATATGTATATTTGCCTTTGTATTGTGTTCTTCTCTTGTTGCAAGTAGTTGTTCTCTTGTCACAGGTAGCTGTTCTCTTGTGATCTCGTGGGATTCAAGTAGCTGTTCTCTTGATCAAGCGAGGAAGCAAGTAGCTGTGGACACACAAAGAGAAGAGGATCTAGTTCGAGGGACAACCGAAAGACAACGGTAAGTCTGCCGATCTCCTCTCTTTCACATTTCATAAAGGAAGAAATCATGATAGCTGTATTCTTTTGTTGCTAAGGCGCTGTCACACCTTAGGTGGATAGGATCGTCCTAAATAAGAATTTTTCCCCACAACAAAATTGGCGACTCCACTGGGGAAGAACTTGTCTATTCATTTCATTTGTGTTTCCGTCATTTGTTTACTTCATAGACTTGACAGCAACTCTTGAACTGCATCTTTCCCGGATGCAAAGTAAAAGTTGCTGCTTTGATCCAGTATGTTGGACTTGTCTATGATTTAAACTAGATCCACAAATGATTTGATTGATCCTTGTGATAGTCTTTAGTACCCTATCAAAGCATCCCTCTGTTTATACCTTGCTTGTGTTTCTGATTTGGCCTGAAACAGTTGATTTTTTAGCATTTTGTGACCCAGAAACCAAGGGAAACGAGAGTTTCTCTCTTCAGCGCAGGCACTGTGAAGGCAGTCTGCATTTCAACGCAGGTCCCGAAGGGGCTACCTGCGCTGAATGTCAAACTGACAGTGTTGGACCTGCGCTGAACCAGTGTGGCCTTGTGCAGCTGGGGTTCTTTGTCTTTTTTTTCCCTGTTTTGATCTTTGTTTTTGCAGCCTTTAACCAAGTATAGGTGCCAGTCTGATAACCCTTTTCTTTGCTTGAATTCCGCCCCATTTTTGTACAAAAAGATTGTGAATGTTTTTATGTGTTTGTGGCGTCATTTACAGTCTTCCTCTGCATGAGTAAAGTAATCTTTCTGTAGCCTTTGATTCAGATCTAATTGATAAGTGATCTTAGAAGAGAGTTCATTGGCTGTTTGTTCAGATTGATTATAGTTTTACTTTTGCTTATTGGTTTGAATTTGTTCTTTTCAAAGTATCAAAACGAGTCTTTATTTCGAAAATCGCAAAGTGATTGTAATCTCTTCTACCCTTGTTGATTTCGAAGAAAGTGAACTTGTTTATTTTGATCATTGTAAAAGCAAATTCAAAGTTGTGCAAAAAGCTTTCTTTGTAGGCATTTATACTAAGAAAGTGAAAACAAACACCTGCATTGTGCATTTTGCATTTGATAAGTTTGCATGTTGGATTTAGGGAAAGTGCATTAGAGTGTGTTGATTGCTCTTTGAGAAAAGATAGTCGCTCTCTTTTCCCTTAGTAGCTAGGATTTTCAAAGTTGAAAGATTGTAAAGCTTGCTTATCATCTTAGACTGCATTTAGGAAGTTGTATCATACATCTCGTGGTGAACCTTGAAAGGAAAACTTTAAAAAGATCAACCTAAAATAAACTGAATGAACCTAACAATGCTTTGTAACATAACGCACAACATAGAGGTCTAGGCTAGAGACGTGTTCCGGCGTCGTTAAACATAGTGACTGTCGATCTCGAAGAAGGTGGGTGATTCCTCCTAAGAGTCGGTGGCGCTAATACGGATTGTGCTCCCGCGTACCGTCGCGTATATATTGGGAGACCCCTATAGGCATATATCTTTTATCCTTAGGAAGCCGTGTCAGCCGCCCTACTGATCGCAATGCAGTGAACACAGCATTCATGAAGATCGACCACCCGTACCGTAAAACGTATTCTGTGGTTTTGCGAAAGGTTTGGCACACCCTCTGCCTAGATCTCCAGAGCAGTTTCTTTTGGCCTTTTTCAGACTCTATAACAGAAAAGGTCCATCCGAGCATTTGTCACTTCGGGCTCGTTAAAACATCGAAGGAGACTAGAGTCATCTTTAGCTTTTTCTCGACTCTTTAAAACTGAAAAAGCAAGTTGTGTCTAAAAGCGTCGTTAACAATTTATTTTAAACGGAACAATCACCCTTTAATCCTGCGTTGATCTTTAGGTTGAAAAGATGGAGCACACCAACCAAGGAGTTCCCTTGGGTGGAGATCCTAGTCCCTTCTCCTCTTGGGGAAATGTTGGTGCGCCCCACATGGCCACATTGTCGCTTCCAGGATTGACAATTGGCCTACCAGTTTGGCTCTTTTCGACCAATGTCGTTCAGAATACCACCACTCTTGAACAGTCGAGTCAACAGTTAGATCAGACAAGAGTTGCCTCCCAGCCTTCCACTTCATCTTCCTCCCCTCCTTCCTCTTCGCTTGACGGAACTGGTCGATCAAAAAATCGGGTTCCTAAGGAGAAGAAGGAGAAGAAGAAGAAAGAAAAGAAGAAGAAGGAGCCTAAGGCGACTGGGGGCAAACAAATGTCATCTAACAAAAATCCACACACCGCACTTGTAAGGCCTAAATCGCCATGCATCATATGCAGGGGAGACCACTTCCATAGAGATTGTCCCTGTATCCCACGGATACTAAGAGACTGGTCCCCCCGTTTGCACAATTCGGGAGCATCGACCTCTGATAGCCATGTCGACTGCTCACCGTCAACTAGTGGGAGTGAAGCTCCAGGACAGAATGGGAAAGTTAAATTTCCCTGCAGACTGTGTAAAGGCGATCACGCCATCCACCGTTGTCCCTTCTTAGACGAGGCAAAAAGAGTTCTGGAAGATCGCCCGATTTTACGAGCGAATCTTCCTCCTGGATATCAAAGACTCCTGCCAAGTCCCTCACTAGTTGAGAATCCGGCCGAGCCACTTAGATGGTCAGCCGAAGCACCTGTCATTGAAGAAGAACCGTCTGGATCCATGCTTGACGAAAGTCAAAAGGTTGATACGGCAGTTGACCCGGTTTTGCCTTCAGAGGCTCCATCTTCGAATGACATCATCACAGAGGAGAATACAGACGACACCGTCCAAGTTCTCTTCATCAGCACTAACTCTGATGATCAAGGGGGCAATGCCACCATTCCTTTGTCGCAGGAAGGAAGTTCATCAGAGCGCTATCCGGCCGTATATTCGGTCCCACCACCAAGCAACCTGGTTGTGTCCTTTGATTGGAACCAACTAGGCAGACCCCGGTTGCCAGCCAGTGTGCCATTCAGAATTATTTGTCAAATATACAGAATGGTAATGGCTGGCACTATCATTGATGAGGGGGCATCTGTGAGTATCATTTCCTCTATTGCTTGGAAAGCGCTTGGTTCGCCGGCGCTTTTACCTGAGATGAGAAATCTATCAGGTTTTGATAAAGGAACCAGTCGACCTTTAGGGATCTTCCCCAATGTGCCTATAACATTGAAAGGGAAGACCGTTCAAATGAACGTGATGGTCGTTCAAGGACCCTTGGATTATAACCTACTCCTTGGACGAGACTATATATATTGCATGGGAGCTGTAGTCTCCTCACTCTTTAGAGTAATGTGTTTTCCGCATGAAGGAAGAATGGTTAAGCTCGTGGACCAACTTTCGTTTCCCGGATCACACATCGCAAATAGTCATATGCCATCCCTAAATGGTCTATTCATGCAATAAGTGTCTCAACCCACTGTCCGTCCTCCTGATGAGCGCGAGTAATCCAGGAGGATATGACTGGAACCCAGAGGGCATGCATCCTAGCCTGCTTCGGCAGGGAAACTTTGTGTATAGGGTAGGTTTCCGCGGGAGAATATGACTAGTCCGTACCCCGTCCATGGATGGAAGAGGGGTTGTTCTAGAATAGGATTCTTTTGTCAAAGTTACATGTTTGGCACCAGTCATTCACCCTTGTCTATTTCGGTAGATATTGCCGAGGAAGTGTTTTGTTTGAAAGATTAACGAGACAATCTTTGGGTAACCTGAAAGAGGTAAGCCTCTCTCGATTAAAAAAAATGTTTTGGCGGAGGGTAAGTAGAGGTAACCTTGAAACTTTATTTTATACATGGGGGCATGCAAACCTTTTGGAGTGCAAGCAAGGGGCGACTATTTATTTTTTAAATTTTTAGGTCCTCCCTTTAAACCTGTAGGTCTAACCCTTTAAACTCGTAGGATTAGCCGTTTCCGAACTTGCATAAAGAAAGGAGAGTGAGCATAGCTTTGGTAAGGCGCAAGCTCTATAAAAAATGGGATCTTTCATGAGACACTCTTATCAAAAGACTGGGTAATCGAGCAGTTTTAGCATAAAGTTCATGCTCGTTAAAAAATAAACGCAAGATCCGAGCAGTTTTAACGCGGTCTTCATGCTCGTTAAAAAATAAATATAAGCAGTGAGCAATGTTTCCTCCAGAGTTTAAGCTCATTTTTAACTAAAAAATGAACCTATCCCGGTAAATAACCGCTGTGATCGTAAATTTATCAGCCATAAAAGCCTTGGTCGTGTTTGCACCTGCCACCTCCACTCTCATTTGGCCGATCGTTCACCTCCATATGATTGTTTACCCATTTTGAGGAACAGCTGCGAAGAGTGATTTCACCTAGCCATCCTTGTGACACTGCCGTGATTGGAAAATTCCAACCTGTACCTGGAATCAGTTGCTATCCCTGTTTATCACTCGTTCCTCAAAATACGAGTTTTCTTTAAGCTCTTTTCAACTGACTCGTAAAATATGAAAAGATTGTCGAGTTTTGGCCTTCCAGCTCGTTAAAGGACAGGAAGAGCTATCCCTCCTCTAGATTTTAATATTTTTGGACCTGGGGGATTATTGCACAAAAAAATCGAGCGCTTGTTTTGTTCGGCTCGTTAAAGATATCGAAAACTCATCCCTTTTGTATTGTTTTATACTTTTTCGGACTTAAGGGATTAGATGACGAAAAAGGAATTTTGGAGTTAACTTTATGTACCTTTTCATACTCTCTAAAAATGAAAAGGACCGAGTTATCCTTGTCGTTAGACTCGTTAAAATTATTAAATAGCGACAAACTTGTCTTTAGACGAGAACGAGTTTCACTATCGCTAGGCTCGTTAAAACATAGCGATGGGCTTGCCCGAAGGGCAGGTTATAGAACAAGCATATGTTATCCTCCTCAAGCTTGACAAAAATAAAGAGGTGCTGGTCAGCAATGACTGGGGAAAAATTGGGAAAAATCAAGAAAACTTTGATGGTAGCAGGTCGCTCTTGAACATGACACTTTTCCTCCGTATCACATTCGGGTTGGGTTGTTTCATTCACCGGTCACATCACCATGGTCTTGCCATACCATCCATATTTGGGGTAATGCTACCGATCCATCGCATCAGTGTCGCCATATGTTCAAGAGAAGTCGTTCAGAAAGAGTCAACCGGGTCCCATCCACTGCCATACATTATCCTTCATCCATTCATGACCGCCACCCTGAATCATATGTCACAGATTGTTTTCACCTCCATTAAAATCATTAGCTCCGTTCCGTGTCACTGATGTGGGATTCATTAAGGCCCTCCTCTGACGGATCGCTCCTTGTCGACATCAGCTCATTATCCAAGGAGTTGATCTAGGAACAACCCCTTCAGTACTTTGAAGCTTGCATGCCTCAATGGCAAGTTTCTCACTTCCGGCGACAGGTATACGTCAATGACCTTCGACCAGAAGATTTTGCGTGGTGTTCGACGCCAAGTCCTTTATTCACACCACGTGAATTGTACTGCAGTACCTTGAGGGTCATTATCATTATCGGTGATTCCTCTCGCGCTTGTTAACGGTTTACATCATTGACCAGTAATCAAGCGATGTCTTTCCATGTTCGACTTCAGCACAATTCTCACATGGATCGACTTGTACTTAGAGTGAAGATCGAACGAGTTTGAAGACCCCGGATCTAGTTTCATCCATCCAGGCTGCGATATATATTCAGGAAAGATAAAGACATTTGACATGTACATCATTGCAGCAGATGGTCATCCTACTCAAAGGATGATAATTTCACCAAAATTATCAGTCTACCATCAGACGATCATCTGTTCTATGTACCAAAATGAATTTATAAATTTGAGCATGGGAATGCCCGCCTCAGCTAGACCATGAAAGCAGTATGAATCATAATGTATTGTATTGTATTTTATTACAGATCTCCTCCCAGCAGATGGATGAACTTCGGACCCTCCTGGATAAATCATTTCACCCGATAAACGGCCTCATACTTTAGGGGGCAACTGTTATAGACATTTTTGTGCCTTGCATCATTGAGCATGAAATGTCAATAATCAAGGGATCCAAAGTCTCTAAACATGTTGTTCCTACCCCTAGAGGAACAAGGCCAGCAAACCACAGCAATTCACAAAAGTTCTCCACCTGAAAACACTCAAAAACAAGGCAATTCTGGATCATGTCAACTGCTCCACTGAGCATCTGCGCTGAATGTCAACTGCTCCACTGAGCATCTGCGCTGAATGTAACCTGCAAAGAAGGCTACCTGCGCTGAGCGAGTTTGGACAAGTGGCAGAGTCATTTCTCAAGGTGTCAATGCCCAGCAAGCTTCCAAAATGACACTTGGATCAGGGAATTCGACTAGTGATGAGTAAGAGGTTCCAAATCTCCAAGCGGAAGCAAGAACCTCCAAGTGGACTCAAGAACTGAAGTGGGAGAGGACACTAGTCAGTCTCAGACCAGTCTCAAGCTGACTCATCCTCTCTCCAATAACCCTATATATAGATCTCTTCTACATGAGATCAGGGAGGCTGGAATTTGGTATTTACAAAGAATTGCTGTTGGTTTGTGGCTAGAAACATTGGGTGCGTTATGCTTTGAAAGGAGCTGAAGAAGGAATTCCATTCTGCTGGGAAGGAGATGCTGGGTTGGAGCCCTATGGGTTGTATCTCTTCCTGAACCCTGTTACTTTCAATAAAGCTATCTCGATTCTTTCTTATATGCTGGTGTATTTTGTATAATTGCATTAGTATATTTGATTTACTTCTAACCCTGAATCATTTATGAATATGTATATTTGCCTTTGTATTGTGTTCTTCTCTTGTTGCAAGCAGTTGTTCTCTTGTCACAGGTAGTTGTTCTCTTGTGATCTCGTGGGATTCAAGTAGCTGTTCTCTTGATCAAGCGAGGAAGCAAGTAGCTGTGGACACACAAAGAGAAGAGGATCTAGTTCGAGGGACAACCGAAAGACAATGGTAAGTCTGCCGATCTCCTCTCTTTCATATTTCATAAAGGAAGAAATCATGATAGCTGTATTCTTTTGTTGCTAAGGCGTTGTCACACCTTAGGTGGATAGGATCGTCCTAAATAGGCATTTTTCCCCACAACAATGTGCACAATAGAAGTTGAATGTTTAGAGTGCCTGAACAGATCTGTTTTGCAAAAGGAAAGTAATGATATACATGCACAAACCTGCCACAAAACAGATGACATATTCATGCCGCCATACATGATGGAGCGGTCTCCTGATATAATGTATGAATATAGTAGCTTCTCTTCTTTCAACTTTCTGCCCAAATATGATCAGTATGATGATGACTGTGAGCCTAACGACCAAATCAGCCTTACAGAGGAGTCAGACATTATTTTGGCAGAAATCTCAGTTCAGGTTCAGCTGCCTAAACCCAATGATCAGCATGCCCATTTCAGCTATGAAGAGAAGGAGGAAAAGGTAGAAATTTTTAAATTCAGTGAAGGAGCTTTACCATTTTGTTTCAAGTCTTTTCAGTTTATTAGGGAAAATTATCATGCTGTTAATAATCAAGTGTCACCATGTTCTGTTACTAATCAGCTAGAGGAAAGTCCAGGCCCTGCTCTTAAAGCATAAACACTAGATTTGCAGCCCCAAAGTGCCAGTGAATGTCAGATTGAGGAAGACTCAGAAGCGGCAGCATGTGACCAAAAAATCCAATTGGATTCCCTGCCTGTTGATTTTCATCTATCTCGGATATTTGAAACAGAAAAAGAACAGTCAGTACAAGTCTGTCAGGTGCCATCTGAGCCAGCTTTCAAAAAATTACAGGTACCATCCCATGTTTTGCAGAATTCATCTGATGGTAAGCTGCGTGATGAGGTAAAACACTACTCTTCTCCGCTAGCAGGCTGCGAACCATGGTATCAAGTGGTTGATGATCCCCCAATTCTAAAGCATCATAGCTATCCCAAACTTTTGTACAGTTCTTTAGTTAAGTCCAGCAATAATGTATATATGCTACAGGACACTTTTGTACAGTTTCTTATTTCAGCAAAGAAGGTCAGCAGTTACCTGACCTTCTCAAAGATCAACAAAGCCATATCAGATTGCAAGATCTTCATTTCAGGTAACAGCAAGCACGAGCAGCAGAAGCCATTCATGTTCATAATGCTTAAGTGGCTTCATTGGCTGTTTCATTACACCTAACGGCAAAGTAAGTGCTGGTTAGGGTAGCTAGGTAGGATAAATAAGGCAGTCGGCCAAGAAAATTTTGCAGAATACAGCAGCAATTGAATACAAGGCAGCCTGACCTGCTGTTCTTGGCTTTTCACAAGGAAAAGTCATCCCCAAGTGGAGCCACTGTTAGCCTCCTGCTGCAGCAGTTATTCATCTTTCATGATTGACATTTTTACATGCCAAATATGTCATACTTTGCAAGCTGCAGTGTTCCATATTTCCACAAGAAGCAATGAAAGTGTGCTGGTCCAAATGCCACTGCTGTATTCCATTTTTGATGAGTTTTTCAGTTAAGGGAAGGCCAAACAGCTAAATCCTGGCCTCCCTAGGTTTCAATTTCCTGTTTTAGAATATAGAGAATGATATCTGTCCAAACAGTTCAATCTTGGCAGAATTGTAGATAGGTAGAGAATCGAAGGGACCCAACTGTTTAATCTGGGCCCTGGCAGAAACAAGTGTAGATTTAGATAGGAAATGTTCAAAAGAAAATTGTAAATCTGGGTTTGCAAGCGTAAGTGCACACAATTAAAAAGAAGAAAAAATGTTAGAAAAATAGGCTGGGTAGGTAGCTCTGTGGTTGCAGAATGATAAATTGTGATCAATTTTGTGGTACAAAGTGTTTTATCTTTTCAGATCACAATGCAGGCAGTTTTCATGCAAAGGAGTTCAAAGGCAGATATAACTAACTCCCCCTTCTTCTAAAAAAGTCACTTATTAACTCCCCAAAGAGGTCAAGATCTGCTTGATTCCTCTTAGTTTCATCATCAGTTGCCTTGGCAAAGATCTGCTTCACTCAAGGAGTTCATTTCTCTACAAGTTCTTTTCCCCAAAATTAGCCTAAGGTCCCTGATCTTAGCGCTTGCTAGTCACCTTCATATTAACTACTAACAGTATTCTATAACTCCCTATCAGTTTTCCCATTCCCCTACTAAAGCTATGTACATAAAACCCCCCTATGTAAATATCCCCTCCCTGGAAATATAGCCATATTTTTATAAAGTCCGGAAAAAAAATGGTCCATCTGGGGCTGTTTTTAGCCCATCCGAGTCATAGCAGGGATTAATCTGACACCTGGCCAGATTAATAACCTCCCCCCAGCCCAAAAAACCCCCAAAAAAAATCCTCTAAAACCATGTTTTACCACTTTTTCCCTAAGTCCTAAATATAAATATCATACTCCGCGCGCAAATAACCCCCTCTTTTCCGCCCCTAACCCAAAGTTTTTCGCATAAAACATCAACCCCGCCGCTTATTAAACCTATAACCCACTTTTCCCTAAGTCATAACCCACCCGCGCACATATTAAAAATGGTATATTCTTCGCATATTCCCCATCTTTTATCCCACCATCACCTCACGCCTACCGCCAACCGTTGGATCGCCTGCCCCACAGATCAACGGTGGGCAGGCCGCCCCATCCCCGAAAAGCCCGAGATTTAGCGTCCGGGAGATGGGAGGTATTGCCGTCGTACTCCCGCCACGCGTCAGCTCCTGGGCTGTGGCGGATGCCCCCCTCACGAAACCGCTCTCCCCCAAAGGTGGTGCGCCACCATACCGCTTACCGCCTCCTACCCGGTGTCGTCACCGCATACGTCACCCCCTGCACAGTCACCGCATACATCACCCCCTCTGCCCAGTCACATGTCCAGTCATCTGCCTACGTGGCGCATTGCCACGTGTCATGCCATGTCACCGTCCGTACATGATGACGTCATGCTAACGTCATCCCGCCACGTCGTCATGCTGACATCATCGCTGACGTCACCCACCGTACAACGTCACGTCATGCTGACGTCATCAGCACTTTTTTGGCGCGAAGGTAAAAAAATCGCACTTCGGAGCCCCGGAATCAGATTCTGAGGCAGTTTTTGATTCACTAGATTTTTTGGGCCTGAATGGGGAATCTTCAGGGAATCTTTTCATTCTGTGGCCCCCAGCAAGCCCGAAAGGCGCCGAATGACCCATTTTTCTTCGCGAAGCTTGCCGGAAGGAGCAGAAAACAGTTTTGAAAGAAATAGAGGCCGAACAGCGGCCATTAATTTGTGAAAAAGACCCACAGCACGCCAGAACAGCATCAAGTTATTGCCAAAGAGTATCAGAGGAAGGAGGAGAGCCAAAGAGTATCAGCCGAAGATTTTTAAGGGCTCGAAGCACCTGAACATTGATGAGCCCCCCAGAAAGTCAAAAACAAGAAGAGTAAGCCCGTCCTAGCTCTCAAATCATAGTCAGAAGCATTCAATGCCGCCGAACAGCAAGGGTGCAAAGACCAATGCACAGTTATGAGAAATGAACAGCACACAGCCACCAGGACAGACATTGACTCATCTTGTTACAACTGCCCCCAGCATAGCTCAAAGATATTTTTTGGCATTTATTTCTGGATAAGATTAGGTTAAAGCAATCAGTTTTCTGTCAGACCTGTTAGGTCGGCTGCAATAGATAAATTTTGGATAAATCTTCCCTAAATAGAAGACCCTCTGCATTATTTTAAGGGTCGGTTGGTTGATAGTCTTCAGGGGAGACTCGCACTATATACCTGATATGTTTTCTGTAATCAAAGACAGTTGAAAGGCTTGGAGGAAAGACTGTCTGCTCTGTGTCTAATGGTTTTGAAGAAGTGAATTTGGAATTCTTGTGCTGCAACATGACTCAATAAGTTTTCCTACCTCTGTTTTTCCATTGGTATACCGTCTAAAATAGTAGAAAGAAAGAATAGTCTAGAATTGGTTTAAACGCCCTCTATGCTCATTTTCTGCTATTTCTTTATGTTTTCATCTGGGTTAGTGATGAATATGAATTCCATATGGCTCATGTTTCCCCTAATCCCTTCATCTTTGACAGTTGTCTAGGAATTCTTAATTGCTCCTAGACAGAGCTCATTCACCTTTCCCCCTTTTAAGCTGAGTGAGAGATTCTTTATTGCCTCTCATTCCTTATCTCTCATTCCATCCTTTTAAGCTTTAAGTGTTGTTTCATGAGCAGCTACCTTGCTCCTTATTTCTCTTGTGACCAAGAAAACGCACCAGCAGTCCCACTCCTTGACTCCACGCCCAATGGTTTGAAGCTTACCAGACTATGTTCTGCCTCTCTACTTGAGACATCTTCCTTCCCACCAAAAACAAAACAAAAACCCCTGAACCCAATAACTAACCTAAAATCATTTTAAACAAAGCTAAACCTAAAAGAGAGAGCCCTCTCTGATTGCAGGTTGGCTAGAACCTGCAGTCCAAAGTTGGTCTGTGGTTACCTCGGCCGTATCCTTTTCCGGAGCTTAAGGACAACCTGAGTGATAACATAATGGCGACTCCACTGGGGACCTTCCTCAGATAGTTTCACAAAGAAAGTTGGAAAGCTCCATTGGGAAGACCCAAACCTTCACAACCTTTTTTCAAGTCTAGCTCTGATCTTTGATGGTGGACAGAGATCAGGCACTCAAAGTTAATGTATCCACCTGGCGACTCCACATCATCCTCATAATAAAGACTCCACTGGAGAAATGAACCCAAAAGAAATTTATGAGCAGATCAGGCTTTTGACCTGGATTATTATCCAAGAGGTCATGTTCTTTCTCCTCCATAAAATTTTGCGGTACATATTGTTTGAATTTGACTTTTATGTTTTTCCCGTAGAAAATGTTGAAGAAAGCCCTCCTTGCACACCCGAACAGCATCCTTTAAATGCTGCTAATGCTCACCTTGTAGTCAAGGAGGACACTACTGTCAAAACAAATCATCCTATCCCTGTTCATACCGAACCCAGTCATTTAGTCCCTGTACACAATCACGTACCTCGTAAAGTTCCTGATAGATATAAACCACTCATTCTGCCTCCCGTGCTTAATCCTTTGCCCAAAAATCATCCCATGTATCTCCCAAGATTTGATGGAGAGAGTGGAGTTACTACTCAAAAGCATATTCAGGCTTTTGAAGATTATTTGAACATTTTTGAAGTGGAGGATGAGGATGTTAGTGTTAGGTTGTTTTCCCTTTCTTTGCAAAGTGAAGTTAGGACTTGGTTTAAAGCATTGTCTGAGGCAAGCATCTCAAATATCCAGCAGTTATTCAAACTCTTCCTTGATAGATGGATGATCAAAGTCAATTTCCTCGTGCTCATAGAAGAATATAATCAGTTAAAAAGGATTCCAAATGAATCTGTTCAGCAATTTTCTGACCGATTCAATCAAGTTTATCATTCAATACCATTAAATATAAGACCTCCCCCTGATTTGGCCCTATTACATTATCCAGCAGCATTTGATCCAGAAATAGAATTTCATCTGAGAGAAAGGAGCCCCTCTACTATGCAACAGATGCAGAACATGGCAGTAGATGTAGAGGCTAATCTGAAAGTTAGGAAGGGGAAGTCAAAAGCAAAAAAAGGGGATGAACTCGATATCTTTGTAAAGAAAGCAGAGGAATTAAAGCAGATGTGCACAATAGAAGTTGAATGTTTAGAGCGCCTGAACAGATATGTTTTGCAAAAGGAAAGTAATGATATACATGCACAAACCTGCCACAAAACAGATGACATATTCATACCGCCATACATGATGGAGCGGTCTCCTGATATAATGTATGAATATAGTAGCTTCTCTTCTTTCAACTTTCTGCCCAAATATGATCAGTATGATGATGACTGTGAGCCTAACGACCAAATCAGCCTTACAGAGGAGTCAGACATTATTTTGGTAGAAAGCTCAGTTCAGGTTCAGCTGCCTGAACCCAATGATCAGCATGCCCATTTCAGCTATGAAGAGAAGGAGGAAAAGGCAGAAATTTTTAAATTCAGTGAAGGAGCTTTACCATTTTGTTTCAAGTCTTTTCAGTTTATTAGGGAAAATTATCATGCTGTTAATAATCAAGTGTCACCATGTTCTGTTACTGATCAGCTAGAGGAAAGTCCAGACCCTGCTCTTAAAGCATCAACACTAGATTTGCAGCCCCAAAGTGCCAGTGAATGTCAGATTGAGGAAGACTCAGAAGCGGCAGCATGTGACCAAAAAATCCAATTGGATTCCCTGCCTATTGATTTTCAGCTATCTCGGATATTTGAAACAGAAAAAGAACAGTCAGCACAAGTCTGTCAGGTGCCATCTGAGCCAGCTTTCAAAAAATTACAGGTACCATCCCATGTTTTACAGAATTCATCTGATGGTAAGCTGCGTGATGAGGTAAAACACTGCTCTTCTCCACTAGCAGGCTGCAAACCACGGTATCAAGTGGTTAATGATCCCCCAATTCTAAAGCATGATAGCTATCCCAAACTTTTGTACAGTTCTTTAGTTAAGTCGAGCAATAATGTATATATGCTACAGGACCCTTTTGTACAGTTTCTTATTTCAGCAAAGAAGGTCAGCAGTTACCTGACCTTCTCAAAGATCAACAAAGCCATATCAGATTGCAAGATCTTCATTTCAGGTAACAGCAAGCACGAGCAGCAGAAGCCATTCATGTTCATAATGCTTAAGTGGTTGCATTGGCTATTTCATTACACCTAACGGCAAAGTAAGTGCTGGTTAGGGTAGCTAGGTAGGATAAATAAGGCAGTCGGCCAAGCAAATTTTACAGAATACAGCAGCAATTGAATACAAGGCAGTCTGACCTGCTGTTCTTGGCTTTTCACAAGGAAAAGCCATCCCCAAGTGGAGCCACTGTTAGCCTCCTGCTGCAGCAGGTATTCATCTTTCATGATTGACATTTTTACATGCCAAATATGTCATACTTTGCAAGCTGCAGTGTTCCATATTTTCACAAGAAGCAATGAAAGTGTGCTGGTCCAAATTCCACTGCTGTATTCCATTTTTGATGCGTTTTTCAGTTAAGGGAAGGCCAAACAGCTAAATCCTGGCCTCCCTAGGTTTCAATTTCTTGTTTTAGAATATAGAGAATGATATCTGTCCAAACAGTTCAATCTTGGCAGAATTGTAGATAGGTAGAGAATCGAAGGGACCCAACTGTTTAATCTGGGCCCTGGCAGAAATAAGTGTAGATTTAGATAGGAAATGTTCAAAAGAAAATTGTAAATCTGGGTTTGCAAGCCTAAGTGCACCCAATTAAAAAGAAGAAAAAATGTTAGAAAAATAGGCTAGGTAGGTAGCTGTGTGGTTGCAGAATGATAAATTGTGATCAATTTTGTGGTACAAAGTGTTTTATCTTTTTCAGATCACAGTGCAGGCAGTTTTCATGCAAAGGAGCTCAAAGGCAGATATAACTAACTCCCCCTTCTTCTAAAAAATTC
This sequence comes from Pinus tabuliformis, assembly GCA_031772625.1. NCBI lineage: Eukaryota > Viridiplantae > Streptophyta > Pinopsida > Pinales > Pinaceae > Pinus > Pinus tabuliformis. The sequence goes on along the minus strand of CM062816.1, from coordinate 1,245,012,076 downwards.
ACTTATTAACTCCCCAAAGAGGTCAAGATCTGCTTGATTCCTCTTAGTTTCATCATCAGTTGCCTTGGCAAAGATCTGCTTCACTCAAGGAATTCATTTCTCTACAAATTCTTTTCCCCAAAATTAGCCTAAGGTCCCTGACCTTAGCGCTTGCTAGTCACCTTCATATTAACTACTAACAGTATTATATAACTCCCTATCAGTTTTCCCATTCCCCTACTAAAGCTATGTACATATAACCCCCCTATGTAAATATCCCCTCCCTGGCAATATAGCCATATTTTTATAAATTCCGGAAAAAAATGGTCCATCTGCGGTTGTTTTTAGCCCATCCGAGTCATAGCAGGGATTAATCTGTCACCTGGCCAGATTAATAACCTCCCCCCTAGCCCAAAAAACCCCCAAAAAAAAATCCTCTAAAACCATGTTTTACCCCTTTTTCCCGAAGTCCTAAATATAAATATCATACTCCGCGCGCAAATAACCCCCTTTTTTCCGCCCCTAACCCAAAGTTTTTCGCATAAAAAATCAACCCCGCCGCTTATTAAACCTATAACCCACTTTTCCCTAAGTCATAACCCACCCGCGCGCATATTAAAAATGGTATATTCTTCGCATATTCCCGTCTTTTATCCCGCCATCGCCTCACGCCTACTGCCAACCGTTGGATCGCCCGCCCCACAGATCAATGGTGGGTGGGTCGCCCCATCCTCGAAACGCCCGAGCTTTAGCGTCCGGGAGATGGGCGGTATTGCCGCCATACTCCCGCCACGCGTCAGCTCCTAGGCTGTGGCGGAGGCCCCCCTCACGAAACCGCTCTCCCCCAAAGGTGGTGTGCCACCATACCGCTTACCGCCTCCTGCCCGATGACGTCACCCCCTGCACAGTCACTGCATACGTCACCCCCTCTGCCTAGTCACATGTCCAGTCATCTGCCTGCGTGGCCCCTTGCCACGTGTCATGCCACGTCACCGTCCACACATGATGACGTCATGCTGACGTCATCCCGCCACGTCATCATGTTGACATCATCGCTGACGTCACCCACCGTACAACGCCACGTCATGCTGACGTCATCAGCGCTTTTTTGGCGCGAAGAGCAAAAAATCGCACTTCGGAGCCTCGGAATCAGATTCTGAGGCAGTTTTTGATTCACTAGATTTTTTGGGCCTGAATGGGGAATCTTCAGGGAATATTTTCATTCTGCGGCCCCCAGCAAGCCCGAAAGGCGCCGAATGACCCATTTTTCTTCGCGAAGCTTGCCGAAAGGAGCAGAAAACAGTTTTGAAAGAAACAGAGGCCGAACAGCGGCCATTAATTTGTGAAAAGGACCCACAGCATGCCATAACAGCATCAAGTTATTGCCAAAGAGTATCAGAGGAAGGAGGAGAGCCAAAGAGTATCAGCCGAAGATTTTTAAGGGCTCGAAGCACCTGAACATTGATGAGCCCCCCAGAAAGTCAAAAACAAGAAGAGTAAGCCCGTCCTAGCTCTCAAATCAGAGTCAGAAGCATTCAATGCCGCCGAACAGCAAGGGTGAAAAGACCAATGCACAGTTATGAGAAATGAACAGCACACAGCCACCAGGACAGACATTGACTCATCTTGTTACAGTTTCCCCCAGCATAGCTCAAAGATATTTTCTGGCATTTATTTCTAGATAAGATTAGGTTAAAGCAATCAGTTTTCTGTCAGACCTGTTAGGTCGGTTAAAATAGATAAATTTTGGATAAATATTACCTATATAGAAGACCCTCTGTATTATTTTAAGGGTCGGTTGGTTGATAGTCTTCAGGGGAGACTCGCACTGTATACCTGATATGTTTTCTGTAATCAAAGACTGCTGAAAGGCTTGGAGGAAAGACTGTCTGCTCTGTGTCTAATGGTTTTGAAGAAGTGAATTTGGAATTCTTGTGCTGCAACATGACTCAATAAGTTTTCCTACCTCTGTTTTTCCATTGGTATACCGTCTAAAATAGTAGAAAGAAAGAATAGTCTAGAATTGGTTTAAACGCCCTCTATGCTCATTTTCTGCTATTTCTTTATGTTTTCATCTGGGTTAGTAATGAATATGAATTCCATATGGCTCATGTTTCCCCTAATCCCTTCATCTGTGACAGTTGTCTAGGAATTCTTAATTGCTCCTAGACAGAGCTCATTCACCTTTCCCCCTTTTAAGCTGAGTGAGAGATTCTTTATTGCCTCTCATTCCTTATCTCTCATTCCATCCTTTTAAGCTTTAAGTGTTGTTTCATGAGCAGCTACCTTGCTCCTTATTTCTCTTGTGACCAAGAAAACGCACCAGTAGTCCCACTCCTTGACTCCATGCCCAATGGTTTGAAGCTTACCAGACTATGTTCTGCCTCTCTACTTGAGACATCTTCCTTCCCACCAAAAACAAAACAAAAACCCCTGAACCCAATAACTAGCCTAAAATCATTTTAAACAAAGCTAAACCTAAAAGAGAGAGCCCTCTCTGATTATAGGTTGGCTAGAACCTGCAGTCCAAAATTGGTCTGTGGTTACCTCGGCCATATCCTTTTCCGAAGCTTAAGGACAACCTGAGTGATAATAGGCGTATTATTAAATTTATATTCTCTTCATCAAGTAATTACCAAAATGTACAAAACATAAATATCACAAAGAGACAAAGGACACAAAAATTAGGCTCCAAGCCAAGGAAAAACCCCACAAAGGGGGAAAACCCAAGAAATCCAAGACCCAAGACCAAGACCAAGACCAAGACCGCAACTGCAATAAATACCCCAAGTCAACCCTCCTCCAAGTCTACTCAACAAGTCAAAGTCAACAAAATTCAGCATTAGTCAAACCCTTCTCAAATCCGGTGAAAATCTCAAACCGGCACTGAAGGCCAAATTCTACCCCTATAACAGCCTCATAAACCTCAGAAAATCCCACACGTGTGAGTAGAATTAGGGAACAAATAGTTTTCTTTCTCTTTCCTTTGATTTCGCTCTCTCTCCTTTGACTTTCGCTAATTTTCTTCTTATTGCACAAAAATCGATGTGTATGGATGTGTGAATGAATTTCTCCTTAAGTGGTCGAGTTGACTCATATGTATAGCTCTCCAAGAGGTCGAATAGCTACCACTTTAGGCCGACTTGACCAAGGACAGTCGACTTGGTCTTGTGGATGACATTTTGACTCTTTGACTCGACAAAATATCTTTTTTTCTTACAAGAAGTCCAAATGGGACTTTGACTCAATTACATTTCTTCGACTCATAATAAATTTTATTTTGACTCAATTGACCCTATAAGCATGAAGAACATGCTTTGACTAGACATAAAATAATAATAATGGAATATAATAAACACATCAATAGCACATTTGAATTACATTATGAAGACCAACACTAGTTACATTTCCAACACTCCCTCTTAACTAGGGAGGTATTCATAATGACATAACAGAATACTCTCAAGTTGAAATATTCTCATAAGAAGGGATTCATATTGATAAGCATGAACATAACCAACATTGTCAAACATAGCAAGGCCTTGATTAACAAGCTCTCTCTCTCTCCATTAGATTAGAGCACAATGCTAGGAGGCATAAATTTGGACACCACTACCTCTCTAGGAACATGCCCCATCTGGATGTTCACCAGGCATGTCCTCACACGATTATTCTTATCTTGGATACACATCCTCAAAGAATGTCGATCCCTAGGACTATTCTTATCATGGACACAAATCCTCAAAGAATATTGGTCCCAAATGCTTATCCAATTCACCATTTTCCTTACCAGTGCCTTCACTAGGCTTACGATTATTAGTCCTAGCCATAGTGCATGACACATGGAGAATATGGTGTCCATCCTCACTCCCTCTTAACCAGGGACGAAATCCTTACTCCCTCTCAAACAAGGAAAAATAACCACAAGCCTAAGATTGTCTCAAAAATACTCATCAACACATCAGCTACATGTTCTTCCATGAAGATTTATTGTAGCTTCTCAATTCATATATGCATCATACTCTTGAATTATAAATCATTTTGACCTTCCTAGTTCTCTGTTAGTTTTCCTGCATCGAGTAGTTCAACAAATGCCTTATGGATCCAAAATTTCTTCACAGTTGATTGCACAAGCCTTTACATCTTTCTTTGTATAGAATTCTACTTCACGCTCTTCTAAGAAGGCATATCAACTCCCAATTATCAATAATATTTCTATAATTATCAGTATTATTAACCAATCAATTTTTGGTACAATATGAGAGTTCTTCAACTTCTTTTTGTAGGGTGTTGTCATTGATTTTTCATGTTGTCCCTTTTGATCATAAGCTTATATTTTTTTGCCTTTATAGGTTCATATTTCTACTCTATATATATTCTTCTGAAAAGGCATACCATATCCCAAACATTATTGATATCCTTCCTAATTATTAGAATGGACCAACAAACGATATATAACCTACGATTGTAGGATTATTCATGTCAATTCTTGTTGTTGACTTCCTTTGAGGTCAACCATTTCTTCCTTCGCATTTTCCAGTTTCACATTCTTTGAATAATGACCAACAGTAGTGTCGACAAAATATGGTGTCATTAGAGGAAATTTTAGACTAAAAGTGCCCATGAAATTTCCATGTACATAATATGTAAACTAATCAAAATCCTTTAAATTTAAAAAGAGGTACATGTAAATATTTTGAAAAAAAAAAAAAACTATTTTTTTAATTGTATTTTTTACTTATCTCCTTATAGGCTTACTCAAATTTCAAGTGTCGACACTCGTTGGATGCAGAATTAAATTATTCATCCAAAGAGTACCCATTGTGCATACTTCTGAGAAATCCCATATTGATCAAAATTGAAGATATATTAAAAAAGCGTGTTGAACGTGTTTTTTAATATATCTTCAATCTTGATAAATGTGGGTCTTCTTAGAAGTATGCACAATACTTAGTTGTTGGATGCAGAATTTAATTATGCATCCAATGAGTGCCTACACTTGAAATTTGAGTAAAATTATACAGAGATAAGCTGAAAATACAATTAAAATAAAAAAAAAAAATAAAAATAAAAATTCCCTACATAATTCCTAACTCTTATTTCATTACTTTTTCTATTATTTTATTATTTTTCCTTAAGAGGCCACTTTTAAGCTGAAATTTTCTCTAACGTTTGTTGTTTGTCATATGTCAAATTATCATCTAGGAGAGTCTTAATAATTTGACTTTCCTCTTGAACGTTATGACGAAGATATACCATGTCATTGCCACTAACTTTATGCCCATGTATATTTCTGATGCATCATGTTCTTCCTTCAACTCTCTCTGAAAATATGAGTTCTCTTTTGAGATAGTTGATCACAAGATGTTTATGAAAACTCCATGGTAAGTGTACTTCCTTCCAAGCTACCATCAAATTGTTTCTTTAATCTTCTTTGAAGATGATGTCTAGGAAATGTAGAATGATGAGAATTCCTCCTTTGATAAGAGTAACCTCATTTATGCTTCCAAGTTGCTTCTAGGTTGTTCTTCAATGCATATTGATAAGTTGTTTGCTCTTCTTGTAGATTAGACTTTTGTTGTGTTTCTTTGATTCCTCCATTCAAATGCTAAACTTTGGTAGTATCACTAGGTTGGTGCAAAATATGATACTGGAGAGACTTCTATAATGCTACATAATGACCTTGACTCTGCTATTGGTTTGTTTTTGTTGTAAATCTTGTAGCCCCTGCTTGTTAAATCACTACTTCTAAATCTTCATAATGAAATTAACATCTTTAATTTCTATGGTGACTGTAGAATACTTGTGACTATGGAACAATTTGTAGACAACATTTGATGAATTAAACTATACGCTTTATGACCTCAAACTTGCGGATTTCAGGAGAAACTTCCACCCTTCTCATGTAACTGCAACTGTGTGTTCCTTATAAAATTTTATGTACACTTTATTTCTTCCAATTCTATATGTTTCTTCAATGACTATAATTTGTGAATACCAAGAATATTCTATGTTTAGAAATCTAGGGCATCGAGATTAGGTGATTCCTCTATTAGTGATAATTGCTTGTGAATGATTTTTACTTCTTAGATGAGTGACTTATTTTACTTATGTTAGTATATTGTTGTTCTTCATCAAATAGCTACCAATGCATAAACCATAAAGAGACGAGACACATAGACTATTCACCAAGGCCAAAATCTCTCCCATTGGAGAGGAAAACCCGAAAAAATTCTTCTTCTTATAGAGACTCCAACTAACGAATACCAAGACCAAGGCCCTTCACCTATTTGCCACTCCAAGATCAAGACACAAATTTCCCTTGATGAGATCCTTAGTCAACGATAGTCAACCTTCTGCTTCTTCCTCCTTCTCAGTTACTCTTCAACTTCAGCTTCCTTTTGCTTCAGACCTGCTCTTTATTCGGCCTCCTTGGAAACCCTAGTTGCAGCACATATGAGAAGTATATGATGATTTAACCCCTCAATATTCTTCGCTTGGACTGGATAGCCTTCTCCTCCAACTCGGCTTGATGAACTAACATATATCCTTCTTGATTCATCTTTTATCATAGCAAGACAAACTTCGGCCTCTTCTGCAATGATAACAGTCCTCTTCGTCGCACGTGTGAGAGGAGATCAACCCTAAAACAATCCAAAAGCACTCCTAAAGACTTTGCTCTTCTTCCTTCTCTCTTCATTGATGGTTAGGATTCTTCTCAAGTGACCTTTGCACTTCTTATTTCAAACTTTTCCTTCACCGAAATTCTTCCTTCTGAAATGAGGTCGAGCTAGCTAGTTATAGTTGTTTCCCAGTCAATTTAGGCCGACTTGAGAGAGGGTGAGCCGACATGTCTTTTGGAGGAGATCATTTATTTCATCTTGAAGCCGACTTGTAGGAGTTGTCTTTTCTTGGTCTTGGAGGGAATTCTTATATATTTAATGACTCATACCAAAATGTAACATTCCCAAGAAGGGTCCTTCATACATGACATTGACTCAATTTGACTTTTATGACTAGATGACAAAACCTAAAGGTTCACAATGGGAACCTTAACTAAAATAAAATGCCTTGATCATGAAACCCGTGATTCAAGTATTCACAAAGATAATTTTATTTTCTTCTTTTCATGAATTACATAAAATCACAATTACATATGTCATTATAAAGACCGAACCTAGTTACACTTTTTAGCACTCCCTCTTAACTAGGGAGGTATTCATAATGGTACTTGGTCATTCTCAATCTGAATAATTTCTCATAGGAAGAGTCGCATTGGTAACCCATCTGTTTAGCATCATATCAAATAGGCATTATAACATAGCAAGGTCTTGACTAACAGCTCTATCTCTCCACGAGATCTGAGCTCAATGTTGGCAAGACCAATGATGTATAGACACCCTCATCATTGTCTCTCTTGGAACATACCCCACCCGGGTTCTCAAGGTGTGTTCCACCATGACTATTCTTATCTTGGATTCCCAGTCCTCAAAGAATATCGGTCATATACAACTACTCTTATCTTGGATGCCCTAATACATCCTCAACGAACATCGGTTTCCAGATTCTTACCCAATCCTCCATTTTATCTTCCCAAGTGAAGACAAAAATGATGTGTCTATATCTCACTCCTAATTAGGGAGGACATATATATTCCAATAAAGGAATGTACTCATTCCTACTGAAGGAATGTATCTAAGCTCCCTCATGGCTTAGGAATTTTTCTTCCAAGTTTCTACTAAGTAAGAAACTAGTTTCCAGGCTCCCTCTTAATTAGGGACCTACAGAAGTTCCTCAAGTGGAGATGATGGGACAACCAGTTTGAAGAAATCCTCCTCACTATGTCATGAACTTATTTTTGTTGTCTAGGAGTCTTCATGTTTTAGGACTTCTTCATAGGGCACAAACAGTCCATCACTTTCATCCATGAGTCAGTCATGTCATCATCGAAAAGTGATCCATTAGTCTATATTTGGCCTGCCTTTATCCATGTTGCCTTCTTCATTCCATGTTTCCTTAAGGATATTTCATCCTACTACATGGGCACCGGTGGTGGAAGATATCCATAGATCTTCCCTAGGAAACCCTGCATAAGCCCACCCAGATATTGTTCAAAAATAAAGAAATGAACATTGAATTAAAATTACCTTTGTGATGGTCTTGCATCATGGCATCTTCTAGTTTGCATCAGCATCTTTCATACATATCGACACATCTCCCAAAGATATATATATATATATATATATATATATATATCTATATATATATATATATATATATATATATATATATATATATATTGTCAAGGGTCCCTTTCTTTTTCAGACTCCATCAGAGTCTGCATATCTTTCTTTGAGATATCCTAGGCAAATCTCTTGGTTTCTCAGTTGTTGATTTCCTTTTCCATTGTTGCATATGTCACGATCTTTTCCTTCCTTTATTTACACATTTCATTCCCAGGAATTTCTAATTAGAATTCCTTCAATTATTGTCAACCACCTCATATTACATATGAGGACATATTACGTTGTTTTCATTTAGTGAGTGTGTAACCCATGCATTCATGCATCCCTTCGAATGAGTATATCATTTTTCTTTTTATTGTGCTCTCAATATAGAGCATTGATCCATGTTAACTACAACCACATGACATGACTTTACAATATCGAATACAATCATACATGCCTCATTTTTATTTATGTCATCCAAACTTCCTTCAGCAGCTTCCTTGATTGAAAAGAGCTTCAATCCCTTGATCTGCTTCATCTTTTATGTATCATACCATCATCCCATGAATTCTGCAAGTTTGGAACTCTTGATGAAACACTTGCTTCCCCTCTTGATTGGTGAACCTTTTGATTAACATTCCATCAAAGAATCTTGAGGATCTAGAGTATCCCCCATCTAGCAGATGTTTCCTTTTGACTGATGTATGATGAGCTTTGAATTGTATGACCCTTTTCCTTTCCATAAGTGCCACTTATGTTTCCAATGAGGTTCCCAAGATTTATATCCTTTCATGGTTGATTGCCATAGATTCTAATTTCAACCATCTTTCATGCTTCTCTATGATGATGTCACAAGCTCTTACTTTCAATGCTTCTATGATGCCATGATGCATCCCATTATTTTTCTTAGTGAATCATGATAGCCATATCTTACAACAGAAGACTTAGGAGCTTGAAAATAACTTAGGTGAGGAAGACTATCTCAGTCATAGTAGATATATCTTACTTCCTCTTTCTTGGTCTTCTTCTTTTCAACTTCCTCCATTTCTTCGGTGATATGGTCTTATTCTCTTTCTCTTTTGTTATTGTCCTTCTTGATATTAGTACAATCTCTTCTGTAGTATCCATATTCTTGACACACATAGCATTGAATCTTGGTCATGTACCTTTTCCTTTTATGAAAACCAAACTTTCCAAATTTTCCCTTTCTTCTTGTCATTGTAGCATAAGCCTGATTTCTCTCACCTGATCCCACATCAGATTTGGCCTTTAGCCTAGATTCTTCAATCTTGCACAGTGACCATAGATCCTGGAATGGAGTAGCTTCTTTATTCCCATAAATACTTGAAGTAAAGTTTCCCCACTCCTCTGATAGTGCATTTAGTATAAATGTAGTCATTTATCTATCAGACATGACTTCTCCCAGATCTTGAAGTTGATCCCTAATTCCAGATATCCTCATAAAGTATGAAGCTATTCCATCTTTCCTTCACATCTTAAGCTTGTAGAGTTCTTTCCTTAATGAGATAACTTCTCCAGCAGTCCTTATGGAATACAACTCTACTAGTTTGTCATAGATTTATTTTTAAGTTTCGTGTTTAGATACATATGGGATGAGGGGATCCTTGATGGATTCTATGAGAATCCTTTGAGCCCTAACTTCCCCTTTCATATACTTTGCAAGAGCTTGAGCATCTTCGTTTCCTGGTTTGGTGATTGATCCTTTGACATATTCCATAACCTCATTTTCAATGAGATTCAAATTTGTCCTCCTCCATGTTAAAAATGATATAGAGAGTAGAAAAATTCTCCATGATGAAGATAATTTTCTTCAATAATGATCCTTGATCCCATAGAGAGGGAGACCACTTAGGATCCTTTGATGGTGGAGTCTTGTTGATGAATATCAATGATGACTTCTTGATGATGCCTTCAATGGTAAGGATATAGCTTCCCTTAGATGAATAGTTTTTCATGATACTTCAACTTCAAAATGATTGAGAGCGGATCCCAGGAATGCTTCTTTGATTGATAATGATATGATCTTGATCTTGAAGTTCTTTTCTTGGATGAACAAACTTCAAGCTTACCTTGATTCATAGATCTCTTCAAGTAGAGTAGATGTAGGGTTTTGGCCTTCTTTTCTTGATGATGATCCCAATACTTATTTGTAGATTTCTTTGATCTAGGGTTATGATGCTTCCTTTGTAGATATTGACTTCAAGATGATCTTTTCTTTGATTCCTTCCTCGAGATTTGATCCTTGAGTGTCCCTTGATAAGATGCCCTTCCTTGACTTTGTTACCTTAGCTTTGATACCATGTTGATAAATCTAGGTCATCGAGATTAGGTAATTTCTCTATTGGTGATAACTACTTGTGAATGATTTTTACTTCTTAGATGAGTGTCTTCTTTTACTTATGTTATTATAGTGTTATTCTTCATCAAACATCTACCAATGCATTAACCATAAAGACACAAGAGACACAGAATATAGGCTATCCGCCAAGGCCAAAACCTCTCCCACTAGATAGGAAAACCCGAACAAATTATTCTTCTTATAGAGACTCCAATTGACGAATGCCAAGACCAAGGCCCTTAACCTATTTTCCACTCCAAGACCAAGACACAAAGTTTCCTTGATGAGAACCTTAAACAACAATAGTCAACCTTCTGCTTCTTCCTCCTTCTCAACTACTCTTCAACTTTGGCTTCCTTTTGCTTTAGACCTTCTACTTGTTCAGCCTCCATGGAAACCCTAGTTGTCGCACATATGAGAGATACATGATGGTTTAACTCCTCAATATTCTTCGCTTGGACTGAATAGCCTTCTCCTCCAACTTGGTTTGATGCACTGATTTATATCCTTCTTGATTCATCTTATATCACAGTGAGACAGACTTCGACCTCTTTTGCAGTGATAATAGTCCTCTTCTTCATACGTGTGAGAGGATATCAACCCTAAAACATTCCCAAAACACTCCTAAAGACTTCTCTCTTTATTGATGGTTAGGCTTCTTCTCAAGTGACCTTCGTACTTCTTATTTCATAATTTTCCTTCACCGAAATTATGCCTTCTGAAATGAGGCTAAGATGCCTATTTATAGTTGTTTCCCAATGAATTTAGGCCGACTTGAGAGAGGGTGAGTTGACATCTCTTTTGGAGGAGATCATTTATTCCATATTCAAGTTGGCTTGTAGGAGGTCTCTTTACTTGGTCTTGGAGGGCCTACTTATATATTTAATGGCTCACACATAAATGTAACATGCCCAAGAAGGGTCCTTCATACATAACATTGACTCAATTTGACTTTTATGACTAGATGACAAAACCTAAAGGTTCACAATGGGAACTTTAACTAAAATAAAATTCCTTGATCATGAAACCCATGATTCAAGCATTTACAAAATTAATTTTATTTTCTTCTTTTCATCAATTACATAAAATCACAATTACATGTGTCATTATGAAGACCGAACCTAGTTACACTTTTCAACATTCTATACTTCAAATGTAACTATAATTGTTAATCTAACTACTATCTTCTAATAATAAATAAAAATAAAGTACTTTCAAGCCTAGTATTCACCAATTTATGCGATAGTAAAGGTCCTTGTTTTCTTCAACCTTAGGTTTCTTTTAGGCTTCTTCATGTTCTATGATATGTGTTTCACTTCTCTCTTTCCTTTTTTGTATTTCTTGTTCTTAGGATCCTTGTGACAATCCCTTTTATAATGTCCATATTCATTGCAACCAAAGCATTGAACTTTAGACATGTCTCGGCTTCCATGTGACTTGTTGTCGTTGTTGGATCTATGATGAGGACCAAATCTTCCAAATCTTCCAAACTCCCTCCTCAATCTGCCACCAAATGCTTGAAAGTTTTCATTATTGTGTTTGGAGTCATCCTTAGCTTTCAACCTTGTTTCTTCTAGGACACATAGAGCTCAAACTTCTTCAAATATTGGAGTATATTTTCTTGAGTAGATGCTACTTACAAAACCACTCCAATCTAGAGGTAGAGCATTGAGTACGAAAGTGATTAATTCAAAATCAGATATGATTTCTCCAAGTCCTTGAAGTTGGTCCTTTAATTTTGAGACCTTCATAAAGTATGAGGCCACATCTTCATCTTTTGATATCCTTGTTCTATAAAGTTGATTCCTTAGTGAGATTTTATGACTGGTAGTATTAACATAATATAGTTTGACCAATTTTTCATAGACTTCTTTGGATGTGGATAAATATGAAACAAAAGAGATGAGGTGATCCTTGATAGACTCAAAGAGGATTCTTTTAGCCCTAATTTCCCCCTTATTGTACTTGGCCACTTCTTGAGCCTTGTCCTTGTCTTGTTCTAGAACTTTGCCTCTAACGAAATTCATGACTTCATTTTCTATGACAACCAAATCAATTATCTTTTTCCAAGCCTTGAAATTAGAGGTTCCATCAAGTTCGTTATCTTCCTTACAAATAAATGCTATTTGACTAGGAGGTTGAGACATATAGTAAGGTATTTACTTGTCAAGGGAGAAAAGGTTATTATAAGAGTTCTTCCAAGAATGTTTATAACGCCACCAATAGTCTCCAAATATGTTCTTGAGTGGTGACTTGCTATAGTGATGTCTTCAAGGATGGCTGCTACAATAATGTCTTCAAGTTGCTATCAATATTTCTTTAATGATTGGTGATGAATGAGAAAGAGTTTGTCAATCTTTGCAAAAGCCTTTAATGATGTCAAAAGAGAGAGATTGTTGCTACAATAGCCCTCTTCAAAAGTAAGTGATCATTGCTACAGAGATGATGATCATTGAATCTTCTTCTATTTTCCCTTGGTAAAAATAATAACTTCAAGTATGATTGTTGAAATAAGTGTCCTCAAATGTAGTTGTTGCAAGTGTGTCTTGAGATTGAGATAACCATTGTAGAAGTATCTTCAAATATGGCAACAAAAAGTGATCTTCAAGTTGCCCTCCCTTCACCTTAGCTCTAATACCATGTTGAGAAACCAAGATGCTAGTAGATTAAGATTGATTTTTCTTAACTTAATACTTACTTGTGAATGTTTGTTGGTTTCTTAATAAATTTATATTCTCTTCATCAAGAAATTATCAAATGTACAAAACATGAAGATCACAAAGAGACAAAGGACACAAGATTAGGTTTCAAGCCAAAACCCCACAAAGGGGGAAAACCCAAGAAATCTTCTTCTTATAGAATCAAAACAAAGTGAGATATCCAAGACAAAGACCAAAACTGCCACAAAGACCCCAAGTCAACCTTCCTCCAACTCTCCTCAACAAGTCAAAGTCAACATTGGTCAAACCCTTCTAAAATCTTGTCAAAGTGAAAAAAATCTCGGACATACAGCTTTAGGTAGAATTTTGGCCTTGTAATAGCCTCAAAAATCTCAGAAAATATCACACATGTGAGCAGAATTAGGGCACAAACAATTCGCTTTTTCTTTCCTTTGACTTCACTCTCTCTCTCATTTGTCTTTGAGTTTCATTTTTTGATATCCTTGTTTTAAAAGTTGATTCGTGAGATTTTATGACCGGTAGTATTAACATACTATAGTTTGACCAATTTTTCATAGACTTCTTTGGATGTGGACAAATATGAAACAAAAGAGATGAGGTGATCCTTGATATACTCAAAGAGGATTCTTTTAGCCCTAATTTCTCCCTTATTGTACTTGGCCACTTCTTGAGCCTTGTCCTTGTCTTGTTCTAGAACTTTGCCTCTAACGAAATTCTTGACTTCATTTTCTATGACAACCAAATCAATTATCTTTTTCCAAGCCTTGAAATTAGAGGTTCCATCAAGTTTGTTATCTTCCTTACAAACAAATGCCATTTGACTAGGAGGTTGAGACATATAGTAAAGTACTTACTTGTCAAAGGAGAAGAGGTTGTTATAAGAGTGCTTCCAAGAATGTTTATAATGCTACCAAGAGTCTCCAAAGATGTTCTTGAGTGGTGACTTGCTATAGTGATATCTTCAAGGATCGCTGCTACAATAATGTCTTCAAGTTGCTATCAATATTTCTTTAATGATGGGTGATGAATGAGCAAGAGTTTGTCAATGTTTCCAAAAGCCTTCAATGATGTCAAAAGAGAGAGATTGTTGCTACAATAGCCCTCTTCAAAAGTAAGTGATCACTGCTAGAAATATGATGATCTTTGAATCTTCTTCTGTTTGCCCTTGGTAAAAAGAATATCTTCAAGTATGATTGTTGAAATAAGTGTCCTCAAATGTAGTTGTTGCAATTGTGTCTTGAGATTGAGATAACCATTGTAGAAGTATCTTCAAATATGGCAACAAAAAGTGATCTTCAAGTTGCCCTCCCTTCACCTTAGCTCTAATACCATGTTGAGAAACCAAGATGCCAGTAGATTAAGCTTGATTTATCTTAACTTGATAATTACTTGTGAATGTTTGTTGGTTTCTTAATAAATTTATATTCTCTTCATCAAGCAATTATCAAAATGTACAAAACATGAAGATCACAAAGAGACAAAGGACAAAAAATAGGCTCCATGCCAGGACAAAACACCACAAAGGGGGAAAACCCAAGAAATCCTCTTACAGAATCAAAACAAAGTGAGATATCCATGACCCAAGACCAAGACCAAGACCAAAACCAAAACCAAAACCAAAACTGCCACAAAGACCCCAAGTCAACCTTCCTCCAACTCTCCTCAACAAGTCAAAGTCAACATTGGTCAAACCCTTCTAAAATCTAGTCAAAGTGCAAAAAATCTCGGACATACGCTGAAGGTAGAATTTCGGCCTTGTAATAGCCTCAAAAACCTCAGAAAAACTCGCATGTGTGAGCATAATTAGGGCACAAACAATTCACTTTCTATTTCCTTTTACTTTGCTCTCTCTCTCCTTTGTCTTTGAGTTTCTTGCACTAAAATCGATGTGTATGGATGTGTGAATGAATTTCTCCTCAAGTGATCGAGTTAACTCATATTTATAGTTGCCCAGGGAGTTGAATAGTTGCCTCTTTAGGCTGACTTGAACAAGGAAGACCGACTTGGTCTTGTGGATGACATTATGACTCTTTGACTCAACAAAAATAGTTTTTCTTTTTCTTACCAGAATTCCAAATGGGAGTTTCACTCAGTTACATTTCTTTGACTCAATAAATTTTATTTTGACTCAATTGACCCTATAAGCATGAAAAATATGCTTTGACTAGAAATAAATTAATAATAATGAATATAATAAATACATCAATAGTACATTTGAATTACATTATGAACACTGATACTAGTCACATTTCCAACTACATAGGCAATGTCAAATTTTGACAAACTTTTAAAATCTAAACCCTTGTAATCTATTTGTGAAACAAGTTATTACATATTACCCAAGTTGACCAAACAGAGCTACTAACTAATATGGCACCTTTAGGGATGAAATAGAATACTAAATATGTTTACCATATTTCAAGTACACTGGCAATATTTTACATATGTTGCTTTTGCATTTTTTATATACAATTCAGTTTTGCAGTTACTGTGGTTGAGTCATGCATTCCTTTTTGATCTTATAACTATTGTGAAAATATGTTGATTTATTTTATTATTATTAAAAGCTTGTAATTTACTGGTTGCAATAAATGAAATCAAATTCACATTTTGATAAAACTAAATTATTTAATTTAAGGAAGAAACCTTGTTAAATATGAATGCTACAATGCATAATACTATTGTTAGGTCCATGAAGAATTGCTCGAACATACAAAGTGTAGTCATACAAGTACATTACCAACAAATAGATAATTAGATTAACTTGATTATGCAAGTAAAATATAGTTGAGTATCTTGTTTAATAGAACCCATGTTACAAATTCCACCCGTGTACACTCCAAATTTGTTGGCCAATGATAGTCAACTCTACCATTAGAATTGTGTACTCTCTATTGGAGAATCTAGTAGGGCAACTATTTAATCAATTATCCTTATCCTTAATAATTACTTGTGAACTTTAGTTATCTTCTTATTGTTCTTTATTGGATCTTTTCATCAAACAATTATCAAAAGCATAAACAATAAAGACAATAGGCACAAGAAGTAGGCTCCAAGCTAGAGAAAAACCCCTCCAAGGGGAAAACCCATAAAGAATCTCCTCTTCTTATAGAATCTAATCAAATGAGAAAAATCAAGACCCAAAGACCAAATTCAAATCTTCCTCCAAGCACCAAGTCAACCTTCCAATTGATCTTCTTCAAGACAAAACAAGGTCTACCAAAGTCAACAAAAGTCAACCCCTTCCAGGTCTGCTCCAATCAAGGTTTCGGCCCTCAAATCAGGTCTGCAACTTCGGCCTACAACTTTTGGCCTTGCAACAACTGCAGAAACCCTTGAATCTTTGCACATGCGAGAGAGAATGATCAAAAAACTCATTTTCGATTTCTTTTTTAGATGCTTCCTCTTCCTAGACCTTCGCTCCTTCCTTCTTGTTTCTTGATTGAGATCGAACTGCGAAAGTGTGTCCAAATGAATCGAACTCATTCCTTTATATAAACTTCACAAGTGGTCGAATAGACCTCTTCTAGGCTAACTTGTCACTGGCAGGGCCAACTTGTGCGTGAAGGTCACTTCTGACTTACTAGAATCATAAATAAATTCTTTATCTTGGCTAAATGAGTCTAATACAAAAGATATTGACTTTCTTGACTCGTGACAATTATTCTGATGACAAACCCTAGAAGCATGAAGAACATGCTTAACCTAGTTGACCAATCAAAAGAAGCCTAAAACCCATGCATGAAAAGAATATTTTTTTCTTTCTTCTTTTGCTTGTTACATAAAATATACATAATGACACGAGTACAATGAAAATTATAAAGATCGTAACTAGTTACATTTTCCAACACTTTCTTCACTGTAACATACAAGGATACGTAAGGGGTAGTACATATGGGGGGTCATCTTTGATTCTTACATATATATCTTAAGCTTTGCTTAAATGTCAAAAGAAGCTTTCAATATACAAGTAAAAGCATTGTTTCTTCTTTAGGGATAAATGATTATATGCCCGAGAGGGAATCAGAAGCCTTATTAGAATAGAGGACTCATCACTTATAATCGAGAATATGAGAAATCAGTGAAATTCCAAGGATACTAGTCTAACAGTGCCCCTCTATAGAATTTAAGGGGTATCAAGAAGCTTCAAAGATATAGAATACTTCCAAGTTGTGAGAGCTTTCCATAATCAAGCAAATTGACTAGCAAATGGAGGACTTTTCTCTATTGCTTGATCACTCAGAGTAAATGTGAGGGTCACAAGTTTTTCCATATCCCTTACAACTATAGTTTATAGCTCATCATTGAGGGAAATATATGATTCTTCAATGTTGAATGTATGTCGAGATATGTGGTTGTGAGTTTTTCAATGAAGGGGCAAGCATTTAAGTCTCCCACAATACTTCTTCTTTACTCTTCCTTAGTCGCACAAGGTTGCAATGATGGCTCATAAAGTGATTAATACCTTTGGGTGTAGCACAAGTGGGATCATTCATGCTTGTTAGGCTCCAACTCTTCAAAATTGCCTCAAGTTTGGGGTTGGTTATAGACCCAAGTGACTCACAATACTCTTAGCATTTTATCACTAATTTTCAAGAGGTTTCATTGTGCTTTTTCATGGTTTGGCTCCATGGATTTGTGAAGGTTTGGATTTTGTTTCTTCATATCTTCGAAGGCCCCAAAAAGTGGTTAGTCTTAAACTAATTCAGTCTTAATGGTCAAGAAGGGTTGGCATTATTTGAGGATAGTGGGCCATAGCCATTATGGGTAATGCTTCTTATGTGAGTCTCCAAATCTACATCATAGTGTATAAGCAATCATATCCTTGCAAACATGCCAATAGCTCCCTTTAATCTCAACAATAGAATGGCTAGTCAGATTAAGGTTCAAAATGTTAAGGATGTAAAAATCTTGGGGTTGTGGCCCAAAAGAGTAGACAAATCAAGACTCTGCAAGCACAATGCAATATGTTATATGAATTAGTAACAATGTAAACTTTGAAACGGGAACTGATACTATTACCCGTTTCATAGAGATGCAAAAAAGTGACCTGATTTTGAAAAAGGGTGATGCAGAACACACATGTTTTTTAGAGCATAGTTTTTGGCACTTTAATTTTTTTTGGCGTTTTAGAATGGTATTGATTTTCATGCTGATTTAAAAGTGGTAATTCTACATCAGACCCTTTTTTTAAAAGACCTATTTTTTGACTTTAAATTTTCTAATGTATGAAATGTAAATAATTATTTTGTAAATTTAATAATTTGTAAAATAGTCGTTTTCTTTATATTTTCTTGTTTTTATTTTAATTTTAATTTTGTTGTAGTGAGGTTTTTATTGTTTTGCGTTTTTAAATTAAAAGGTCGATATTTTGAATTTTCGATATTCTACATATTTATACATCCTTAATTAATTTTTCAATTCACACAAAATAATTGTTTTTAAAAAACAATATTTTTTAACAATGGACATAAAAATAACTATTTTTAACATAAATATAATTAAAAAACTACACGTTTTGATAATTTTTTGCTAGAATTGACATGTCAAAATCATAATTTTCATACGAAAATTTTAACTAAAAATGGTTAAATAATAAAAAAAATTATGAATTTCATGTCAAAAAAATAATAATAATCACTTTTTTTTCAAAAAATAATGATTAACTTAAAAATTAATGCGAAAATCACATATTACAAATATTGAACGCATAACAATATCAGTTCCCGTAATCGGAATCGAATAACTACCGACCGACTGCCCATGGGGGTGGCTATCCGATTCTCGGAATCTGATAGCCACCACCCGGCCACCCCCACGGGTGGCTGGGCAGTGGCTATATGATTCTCGGAATCTGATAGCCACCGCCCGGCCACCTCCACGGGTGGCTGGGCGGTAGCTATCCGATTCCGAGAATCGAATAGCCACCGCCTAGCTCGAAATCGGATAGCCACCGCACAGCCACCCGTGGGGGTGGTCGGGCGGTGGTTATCCCGAAAATCGGATAGCCACCGCCCAGCTCAGAATCGGATAGCTGCCGCCCAGCCACCCGCACCCGTGGGGGTGGTCGGGCGGTGGTTATCCCGAGAATCAGATAGCCACCGCCCAGCTCGGAATCGGATAGCTGCCGCCCAGCCACCCATGCGGGTGGCTAGGCGGTGGCTATCTAATTCTCAGAATCAGATAGCCACCGCCAGTCCACCCCCATGGGCAACCAGGCAATGGCTTTTTAATTCCGTGAATTGGATAACCACCCCCACAGACATCCGAGCGACGGCTATTTGATTCCGAGAATCGGATAGCCACCCCCACGGACGGTCGAGCAATGGCTATTCGATTCCGGTAATCAGATAACCACCCCCAGTGAGCACCTAGAGTTTTGGAGATGAAAAATGTTGAATTTGTGTACAACATACGGGCAAACATCATGCAAGAAGCTCTTAGTGGGCATTTATTTTTTTTATCTTGGGTTTTTGAATGTTTTTTGAGGTGGTTTTGCTCTTTCATCAATTTCTTAAAATTTGTAATAATTGACTTTTTAGTTGTGCTTTTAATATTGTTGATACATGGAAGCCAAACTTCTAATAAATACTCTTTTATTTGTATTATTATGCTATACAATGTGGCTACCACAAATTTTTAATACAAATTATATACATTTCTATATATATAGGAAGAGTTATCACAACAAGAAGCCTTCGAGCATAGAGGAGTATCTATTAGGCTTCAAGGCACAGTTTTTGCCTAGAGATTAGAAAAAGGATAATATTTATATAATTCCCTCTCCTATGCTTCCAGGATAACCTGCACAGACTCAACTCATGCCTCCATATGAATATAATGTCAGTTTATATAGCTTGCTCACATATAAATAGGGCGAGACTATATTCTCTCAATGAAGCAAGGATCAAGAAACTATGGGCAAGGATGAAGCAACATTTTTCCAAAATAGGACTGCCGATACCTTGCCCTACCATCACTTGAGGCAGTGTACTTTTAATCAAATATTAAAGTATAACCACCACCCAACAAAAGCCACAAGACAGATCTTATATATCTATGTTGTAAATTTGTTTACTGTTTTAGATAGCTTCGATAATAGAGTTGCCTTGGAGACAACTTTGGGTTAGTTTTTTCATGTGCGAGAAAACATTACACAAGTATCATTACCAAACTAGCGAGGTCAAATTAGATGTCACATTCGTTTCCTTTTACGGAAGATAAAGATTATGGTATATAACGGGCCCTATATGCTACAATTTATATTGTATTTTTATGCAAAATATATATTTTTGTGTGGTTGACGGATATTGAGTTGTCGTTACATCCATAGGAAAATCCAAGTAGATCAACCTAAAGGAATCTACTAGACGGCCAAACTAGCAAGACCTAACCCCAAGGGTGCCAAAGAGATTTGACCCTGTGACCTCTCAATAGGCAAGGTACTTAGCAACATGAACTCAACCAATTAATCTATCCCTTGGAACTATTTTATGCAAAATATATTATATTTATATAGATGCAAAATAATAACTAACATAATACAAAATAATTAAAATGACAAATAGTCGGCCATAATTGACCGTAAAGACTAAAATATAAAACCAGAATATTATTCAATGATTTCTCACTAAACATTCATAGCTATAACGAAATCAAAGATATTACCTCTCCTAGCGGTATAACTGTACTGATTTTCGAAGGCAAGCAACTATACTATGAATTTCAATGATTTGGACTATTTTTGTATTTGAAAAGAGCTTTTCTTCTTGAAAGCACAACGAGGTAACTTGACAACTAAACTTTCTAAATATGGTGGCGCACTCCCTTATGTTACAGAAGGAAGTTGTCCGCTACTTTGTCTTTTCTCCTGTGTGTAATTTTTAATGCTGTAACGATATTATGTCATAATAAAACAAAATATATATATATATATATATATATATATTCTCAAATCATAAATATATATGACACTGTTCCTGCAAACTTAGAAACCGAAATGTAAAATAATGAAAGAAAAGTTTGTAGGTGGTAGGGTTTGTTCAAGTTGATGAATTTTAAAACATTCAACATCATGTAAACAAAAAATTAACTCAAACCATAAATAAATATGACAATGTTCCTGCAAACTTAGAAACCGAAATGTAAAATAATGAAAGAAAAGTTTGTAGGTGGTAGGGTTTGTTCAAGTTGATAAATTTTAAAACATTCAACATCATGTAAATAGATCCCAATGGCTGTTCCAATAGCCTTCGTCATCATTCAAGTTGTAAATATCATCATCAGTGCTTTGGCAGATGTTTCTAAAATCATTTTCACGTGCAGATAAAGAACAAGCGCACGAAATGTCTCTTTAGACATTTTCTTATGTCACACATAAGGGAGTACAATCACATAGCTTCTCTTACGAACTAGCAGAATTTGGCAACATGTACAACGATGAATAGCTAACCAGTGCTGCTAGAAATATAGATACGGTGGATGTTGTTGATTGCAAGTTTTTTCCTGCAAGTTGGGCATCTCTTCCATTGATGTATAGCATTTGTAATGCATTTTTTACAGAAGATGTGCCCACATACAGTTGATGTCTCCTCCTCCATCGTGGATATACAAATTGCACATGTGAGCTTAACTTCCTTTGATTCATCAGATTGAACATCACCGCTTAATTGCTGTCCAGTCTTCCTCTTCTGCAGACAGACATTATTAGATCACTGCACATAAGATTACCAAAACATAGACTTGACACATCACTACCTATTTTGCAAGACCACATTTGAAAATAAAGCTAGTTCAAACTTATCAAGGGAACAAGCTGTTTTACTAGCTTGAAAATTGGGGGTGTTCACAGTAAGCCACTTCATATTCGTCAGTCTGATATAGAAAAGACATATCTAGACTAACCTGCTTTGATTGCCATATGAATGATTCAAAAAGTACCCAAGTTAGCCTTTGTTCCAACATATATGCCTTCAGAAGCCTCAATTCATAGTATTTGTGCAAAGCAGTAACCCCAATTAATACAGGGTAAAATCAGAAAAGAAAATTTAAAAAAAAATACCATCATTGTCTGACCTAGAAGTGCCACCTACAAAATTATCCTTTTATTTTAAAACAGAATCTTATATTTCATTAATACAAATAATACATCAGAGAGTTTTACATTACCAGGTCACAGCAGAGTGTGGGCTTCCCCTCCCAGCATAGGCCAGGAGAGCCAACATGTATGCTTTGTTCCCACTGTAAGAGTCCAACACCTTCCTAAAGATGTCTACACTCTATCCTCGCATATAATTGTATTGGCTAAATCTGGTAACTAAGCCTCGGCCATCAATTCCAATTCATCCAAGTGTAGCGTTATACAATTCCCATTTAAATTAGGAGATAAATGGTCCTTATACGTTCTACAACATGGACAAAGAATGACGCCTACTTGACCAGTAGCATAACCAGATGCATCACTTGGACATCGGAGCACTCCAAACAAAAATTTCTTCTTCATTCCCAAATTGGTATTTACCAGCTGAATCCAATTTCACTTCCATGGCCTCATAACAGGTTTTACATGCAGAATTGACATTGCATGCATGCACAACAATTCCAACAAATTGCTCAACAAAAGTTAAGCTCCATTCATCATTAAACACGAATCTCCCATCCAACTTACAAATTGCACATTCCATTACAGAGTTCAGAGATTAACCATTAAATTCATGGAACAACGGAACTGAAGACAAACAAGTATTTCACATGGGCACAAATAACATCTTCTTCAATGATGTACACTAAATTTGTCACTGAGGAGCAAATCACCTTCCAACTGGAGGAATCAGCTATGAATTCCACCCCCCAGCCAGAGCATATTACCACCAGGGCAAACAAATGCCCTACAGGCTCTAGTCACACTCTCAGCAAAACTCACAGTGCCAAAGAATTCAAACCACTTAGACATCTACCTTCAAATTTTAACAAGGAATCACCCCGGTGATCACACCCATCTCACAGCCAGTGTTGACCTTCTTCCCCTCAATAAAACACAAAGAGGGGAGGTATTTACCTTCTCGGTCAACAGTCCCTCACCAACACTATTACAAGTATCACAACATTTTGGAAGATTCAATATTATCACCAATAAAAATTGCAATATTTCCTCGTCAGCAATAATTATCATTATATAATTGAAAATATCACAAGGTAAATATAGCCCTGCCGGAAATTACAATTTATAACCTAATTTTTGGTATTTTTCCCTTCATTTTGGAAAACAGAGATATGGGATTGAACTTTAAGAAATTTGTCACTATTTCTCATGAAGCTAACGAGGGAAAATCTGGTGTTTTCATCACCATCAGCTGAGTTATTTGTCGAAAATGTAACTAGGTTCAGTCTTCATAATTATCATTGTACTTGTATCAAAATGTATTTCATGAAAAACTTAAAATCAAAAAGAAGAAAAAAGAAATTTTATTATTATTATTATTCTAGTCCAAGCACGTTCTTCATGCTTCTAGGGTTTATTGAGTCGAGAAGAAAAGTTGTCATGTGTCAAAGTCCCATTTGGACAAATTGTAACAAAAAGAAAAAAAACTATTTTGACTCAAAAAGAGTCATTTTGTCCCACAAGACCAAGTCGGCCTTGAAGAGGCCCTATTCGACCTCTTGGATGGCTATAAAAAGAAGAGAATTCGATCTCATTTGATCACTCACACACTTCAATTTTTGTGCAAGAGAGAAGAAGTAGAGCAAAGGCAAAGAAGAGAGAAGAATTGAACGAAAGATGAAAAAACAAATTTTTGCTTGCTTTGTTCACACGTGCGAAGTTGTTGGCGTTACTCCGCAAATTACAAGGTCGAAATTTTGTTTCTGCGATGGTGTTGGGGCAACTCTGTTTCTGCGAAAGCGTTGGGGCAACTCTGCGAAGTTGCAGGTCCGAAATTCTGATTAAAAGAGGTTTGACCAGCTTTGATTCTTGTTGACTTGGTTTGGTTGGAGGAGGTCTGAAGCAGGGATTCGCTCGATTAGGGTAGGTTCCCAAATAAGACCATATTATTCATCTTAGAAAAGATAAAGGTTGGAAGGTGGGCAGGCCGAAGGCTGTTTGCCCATCTTTATGATGCCAATATCAAGGTTCAAGGAGAGCCAAAGGCTCAAGGTTCAAGGAGAGCCAACAATGAATTTGTCCTTCTCTACATGTTTGGTTTAGCTAGACTAAGTAGCTGCTGACTTGGTTTCTTGTGGAGTTTTTGGTCTTGGGTATTGGATGTCTCACTTTGATCTGATTCTATAAGAAGAGAAGTTGTTTGGGATTTCCCCCTTGTGGGGTTTTGCCCTGGCTTGGAGCCTACAACGTGTCTTGTGATCTTCATGCACTTTATGTTTTGGTAATTGTTTGATGAAGAAGAATACAAGTAATAAAAGCCAACAAACACTCACAAGTAATTATCAAGTAAGAGGAATCAATGCTAATCTACTAGCATATTGATTTCTCAACATGGAATCAGAGCTAAGGTGAACGAAGGAAGTTTGAAGATTACATCCTTGTTGGCACTCTTGTTGGAAAACATTCTTGAAGCAGCTATCTATCTTCTCTCTCCCTAAGTAGCTGCTGACTTGGTTTCTTGTGGAGTTTTTGGTCTTGGGTATTGGATGTCTCACTTTGATCTGATTCTATAAGAAGAGAAGTTGTTTGGGATTTCCCCCTTGTGGGGTTTTGCCCTGGCTTGGAGCCTACAACGTGTCTTGTGATCTTCATGCACTTTATGTTTTGGTAATTGTTTGATGAAGAAGAATACAAGTAATAAAAGCCAACAAACACTCACAAGTAATTATCAAGTAAGAGGAATCAATGCTAATCTACTAGCATATTGATTTCTCAACATGGAATCAGAGCTAAGGTGAACGAAGGAAGTTTGAAGATTACATCCTTGTTGGCACTCTTGTTGGAAAACATTCTTGAAGCAGCTATCTATCTTCTCTCTCCCTCTCAAATGGCAAGCTATATGAAGAAAGGCCTCAAGACTCTTAGGAGTCTCCTTGAATCTATCAAAGGTTGCATCATCAAGTTCATCTCCAAGCTATCTAAAGAAGTCATGGATGGAAGTCTTTATTCTGCTCTTACAGGTTCATTTGAAGATGATAGTACATGGGTAATTGACAGTGGAGCTTCAAGGCACATGACAGGGGAATGTGGTCAACTCAAGACTCTATCAAAAGGAAACTCTTCTCACTCAGTGGAACTTGGAGACAAGAATAGCTACTCAGTTAAAGGGATTGGATCTACCTCCTTGGAGCTGGAATCCGGTGGGAATATTCATCTCAACAATATCCTATATGTCCCAAGTTTGAAAAAGAACTTGCTTTCTATTTCTTGCTTAGAAGATAAAGGTGATAGGGTGGCATTTGTTGATGGCAAAGTTATTGTTTGGGCTAAGGGATCTAGTATTGAAAATGCAAAGACTATTGGGATTCGTGAGGGGAGGTTGTATAGACTTCTAACACCTCCTCCTCAAGCTCTAGTACATTTAGATATCAACCCTTGTGAATTATGGCATAGAAGGTATGGTCACCTTCATTACAAGATATTGCCATCATTGAATCATATGGTTACTAGTATCCCCGAACTGAAAGAAGAGCATGAAGGAGTTTGTAAGGGATGTGCTCTTGGCAAGAATGTGAAGAAACCTTTTACTAGCAATGACACAAGATCCAAGGAAATTTTGGATCTCATACACTCTGATGTTTGTGGACCTATGGCAGAGAAGTCACTTGGTGGTCATCAATACTATGTAACATTCATTGATGATCACTCTAGAAAGACTTGGATATACCTCCTAAAGTCTAAGGATGAAGTATTTGAGAAATTTCAAGAGTTCAAGGCAGAAGTAGAAAATTTGACAAAAAGGAAGATCAAAACCCTAATATCAGATAATGGTGGAGAATATACTTCTAGAGAACTTGTGGCTTTTTGCAAAGAAGCAGGAATTAAGAGGGAGTTGATAGTTCCCTACAATCCTCAACAGAATGGTGTGGCTGAAAGGAAGAACCAATCCATTGAAGAATGTGTTAGAGCCATGCTTCATGACCAAGACCTTCCCAAGTTCTTATGGGGAGAAGCTTTTGTAACAGTAGTATATATACAAAATCAAAGTCCTCATAGAATTCTTAATGACATGACCCCGGAAGAAGCATTCACAAGAAAGAAGCCAAGTGTTGATCATCTCCGAATTTTTGGATGTCTCGTATACATTCACATTCCCAAAGACAAAAGGAAGTTGGACCCAACAGGTATAAGAGGCATCTTTGTTGGATATAGCACTTCATCAAAAGCATATAGAGTCTACATCAAGGAAGATCGTCGTATTGAAGTAAGCAAAGATGTCATTTTTGATGAAAATGTTGCATACAAGAAGTCCAAGGACATTCCTATTGATTCTGATGAGGAAGAAGAACCTATCTTTGCAAATGAAGAGTTTCAAGGCATGAAAATACTCCGGAACCACCAACCAATCAAGAAGAAATTGAAGGACCATGTGAACCCGTGCAGCAAACTCGAAAAAAGGATGGCATGGTTAAGGTCAACTCTACAAGAAGTCGAAGGACATGCAACAATTAAAGGAACATTCAAAGAAAGCAAAAAGCCTAAGAGATATTCAGGTTATGTAGCTTACATGACTAAACTTATTGAAGCAGAACCTACCACTTATGAGAAGGTAGTCGAACATCAAGAATGGAAGAATGCAATGCAAGAAGAATACCAGTCAATAATGAAGAATGATGTTTGGGAAATCGTTCCCAAACCTAAAGGAAAATCAATTGTGACTTCCAAATGGGTGTTCAAGATCAATCATGTAGTTGATGGAAGTATTGACAAATATAAGACAAGGCTTGTGGCAAGAGCTTTCTCACAACAAGAGTGAATCGATTATGAATAAACTTTTGCTCCACCACCAAGATATACAACCATTAGATCACTCATTTCTATTGTTGCTACTATGGGATGGAACATCCATCAAATGGACATAAAAATAGCCTTTCTGAATGGGACAATTGATGAAGAAGTTTACATTGAGCAGCCCCAAGGATTCGAAGTTCATGATAAGGAAACACATATTTGCAGGTTGAAGAAGGCTCTATATGGCTTGAAGCAAGCACCTAGAGCATGGTACGCCAGGATGGATGCATATCTACTAAGACTTGGTTTTGTCAAAAATTTTGCAGATCCTAATCTCTACATCAAGGTGGTTAAGAATGAACCCGTAATCATACTACTATATGTGGATGACCTACTAATAACAAGTGTGGAGTGTCGTATTCAAGAATGCAAGAAGCAACTTGCAACTGAATTTGATATGAAGGACCTTGGACTAATGCATTACTACTTGGGACTAGAAGTATGGCAAAAAACCTAGTGAGATCTATCTTGGTCAAGGGAAATATGTGATCAAGATATTGCAGAAGTTTGGTATGATGGACAGTAAACTAATGACAACTCCAATGATCACTAATTTGAAGAAGTTAAGGAGTTCAGATTCAAGCCTTGTTGATCCCACATCCTACTGACAGTTGATTGGCTCCTTGATGTACCTTGTGAACACCCGACTAGACATATGTTTTGTAGTAAACATTCTTAGTCAATTCCAAATGGAGCCAAGGCATGATCATTGGATAGTAGCTAAACATATTTTGAGATATCTTCGTGGGACTATACATCACTATGTTGGTAATGAGATACAGTTATTGGGCTATACAGATTCAGATTGTGAAGGAGGTGATGCAGATGGAAAAATCACTACTGGCGGATGTTTTAGTTTGGCATATTCTATGATCTCATTGATGTGCGGGAAACAAGACTCAGTTGTATTGAATAGTGTCGAAGCCGAATATATAGCAGCCAGTGAAGTTGGTAGAGAAGTTGTTTGGCTCAGAAAGTTGCTTTCAGATTTGTTTGAAGGACCTTTGGACCCTACCGTTATACATTGTGACAACTAGAGTTGCATAAGGTTGACAGAGGACCCAGTTTTTCATGCTAGGACAAAACATATCAATAATAAGTACCACTATATTAGAATCTTGGTACAAGATGGGGTCATGAAACTACAGTACATCTCCACAGATGAACAGGTAGTTGCTATATTGGCAAAGTCTCTTCCGAACAGGAAGCTTGGGTATTTGAGAGACAAGCTTGGGCTTGTAGATATTTCGTCCCTGGTAGAGAGGGAGTGATGAGGGACACTGTATGC
This sequence comes from Pinus tabuliformis, assembly GCA_031772625.1. NCBI lineage: Eukaryota > Viridiplantae > Streptophyta > Pinopsida > Pinales > Pinaceae > Pinus > Pinus tabuliformis. The sequence continues at coordinate 1,244,983,590 of CM062816.1, read as the reverse complement.
TCCATGTGTCATGCACTAGGCCAAGACTAACAGTCGTAAGTCTAGTGAAGGCACTAGTAGGGAGAATGGAGGATTGAATAAGCATCTAGGACCAATACTTATTGAGGATTGGGAATCCAAGATAGAAATAGTTCTAAGGACCAATACTATGAGGATATGGGGTAAGGCATCCAAGATAAGAGTAGTCCTGAAGAGGATCGATATTCTTTGAGGATTGGGAATCCAAGATAAGAATAGCCCCGTAAGGACATACCTAGTGAACATCTGGATGGGGTATGTGCCTTGAGAGGTAGTGGTGGTGGTGTCCAAATGTAAGCCTCCTCGCATTGTGCTCTAATTTGGTGGAGAGTTAGAGCTTGTCAATCAAGGCCTTGATATTTTGTAATTGACAATGTTGGTTATGATGATGATGTTTGATGATGCTTTTCGATCTAAACTCTTCTTATGAGAATATTTCAATTTGAATACCTTGTATCATGTTGTGTAATTATGAATACCTCCCTAGAGAGGGAGTGTTGAAAATGTAACCAAGTTCGGTCTTCAAAATTATCATTGTACTTGGATCAAAATGTATTTCATGAAAAAAACAAAAAGAAGAAAAAGAAATTTTTTTTTTATTATTATTATTATTATTCTAGTCTATTGAGAAATATAACTGTGCTCGATCTTCATAATTGTTTTTGTATTTATATCATTATATATTTATTGTAAAAGTGGAAAAAAGAAGAAAATAAATATTTTTGAAGCATCGGTTTCATGCTCTTTTTATTTATCTTCAAGGTCAAGCATGTTCTTCATGCTTCTAGGGTTCATTGAGTCATTTGAGTCTTTGTCATATGTATAAGACCCTTATGGGAAAATTGTATCAAGAAAGAAATATTATGTTGTCAATTTTGGACTCCCAAGACCAAGTCGGCCTAGAAGAGGCCCATTCGACCCTTGAAGAAGGTATAAATAGTTAGAGACTTTGACCTATTTGGCATCTATTGTGAAGCAAGTTTGATCTATTGAAGAATCTAGGGCATTTGAGATATAATGAGATTCTTCTAACAATGATAACAATTTGTGAAGTACTTTTTATTTTTTTTATTACCACAATCTTCTCTTATTATTATTAGTGTGTGTTCTCTTACTTCATCAAACAGTTACCAAAACAAAAGAGACAAGAACACAAGATGTTGCCTCTTAGCCAGGGCAAAACCTCTCTCTCCTAGAGAGGAAAACCCTTCTGCAAGTTTCTCTTATTGAAGCTTCAAATGACAAATGTCAAACCCTAGACCCTTGACAAGAAGATCCTCCAAGCACAAATCAAGCCTTTCCTGAGATCACTTCCTCTTGCAGCACTTCGTCCTCCTTCTTCCGGCAACTGACAACTTTACTGCAACAGCCCTAGTTTGTATGCCCTAGAAGAGATATACTTCTTCTCTTCCTTTGCTTGAGATAGAGACTTCCTTAATCAAGGAGAAGACCTTGTTACTAACCCAACCGAGCTCTCTTTTCTTCACTATGGTTGCAAATCTGGAACAGCAGCAGTGTGTCTTCCCTTTCTTCGCACGTGTGGAGGATACCTTCAAGAATTGCAGCTTTGCATGCTCTCTTACCTTCGCTTGAGAGTCTCTTCCTTCGCTTGAGTAAGAGGCCTAATTGGCACTCTTTTTCTAGCCCAACCAAGCCTCTTCGTATGACTGTACTAGGAGGTTAGTTATGACAGCAGATTGAGCCTCCTTCTCTTCACACGTGTGACTGTAATTAGGCCTGAAATATGCCTTGTGAACTCAGTCTTCTATCCCTCCGTTGTAAGACAGACACCTTTCTCTGCCCTTTTTCGTACCCTTTTCTCTTCCTTCTTCCTCATTGATTTCAAAGGTGACTTCCTGCTCTTTGGTGAGGACGAGTGACCCTATATATAGTGGTATGTCCTCCTCTTTTGGGCCGACTTGATCACTTTAGGCCGACTTGTCTTTGGAGATTCAAATTAGTCCTTTTTATGAGGCCGACATATGGAGGAGGCTTGTGACTTTGCTTGGAGGTCTTTCTTGGACTCTAATACATAAATTTACATGGTGTAACATGCCCTTAAGGGTCTTCAACATTTACTTTGACTCTTTGACTTTCCTATAGCACTTTAACATGTGCTAGACCTATGCAATGAGCAAGAAACTCATTTTTATAATTTACAAAAATAATATTTCTTTTCTTTTACAAGTACAAAGATCAAAATTACATTTATGAAGACCGAACCTAGTTACACTTTCTTCAAAACGATCTACTCCAAAATTAGAAGAAGAAGACAAGCGGAGGCAAGAAGGAAGCAAGAGAATCCAAGCAAAGGAGAAAAAGACTATTTTTTGACCTTATCCGACTCACACATGCAAGCTTTCTAGGGATTCTACTACTTCTATAGACCAAAGTTGCAGGCTGAGAATTGCAGGACTTAAGTTATAGGCTGAGACCTTGAAATTTGTAGAAGAAAGACACTCTGACCCTCCGACCTTCGTTGACTTGGGAAGACCTTGATTCTTTTGAAGGAAAAAATTTGTAGGGATGACTTGGTACTTGGTGGAAGTCTTGATCTTGTTTTTGGGGTCTTGGTTGTCTCATTTTGTCTTGGTTCTATAGGAAGAAAAATTTGACTGAGTTTTCCCCTAGGAGAGGGGTTTGTCCCTGGCTGCGAGTCTACATACTGTGTTCTATCGTTCTTGTTATCTTCATGTTCTTTATGGTTTGCCAGTTGCTTGATGAAAAGAAGGCAAAAGAAGATAATCTAATTAAAATTATCACAAGCTATTATCAAAGTAAGAAAATAATTTCTACCTTTTGATTTTCTAACATAGTCAAAGCCTATTCTTCATGCTTCTAGGGTTTATTGAGTCGAGAAGAAAATTTGTCATGTGTCAAAGTCCCATTTGGACAATTTGTAACAAAATGAAAAAAAATATTTTAAGTCAAAAAGGGTCATTTTGTCACACAAGACCAAGTCAGCCTTCCCTTGTCAAGTCAGCCTTGAAGAGGCCCTACTCGACCTCTTGGATCGCTATAAAAGGAAGATACTTCGACCTCATTTGATCACTCACTCACACACTTCGATTTTTGTGCAAGAGAGAAGAAGAAGTAGAGCAAAGGCTAAGAAGAGAGAGAAGAATCGAAGGAAAGAAGAAAAAATGATTTTTTGCTTGTTTTTGTTCACACATGCAAAGTTGTTGGTGTTACTCAGCGAATTACAAGGCCGAAATTCTATTTTTGCGAAGGTGTTGGGGCAACTCTAGGAAGTTGCAAGTCCGAAATTCTGATTAGAAGAGGTTTGACCAGCTTTGATTTCTGTTGACTTCGTTAGGTTGGAGGAAATCTAAAGGAGGGTTGACGTGGTTTCTTATGGAGGTCTTGGTTTTGGATCTTGGATGTCTCAATTTGATCTTATCTCTAAGAAGAAAAGTTGTTTGGGTTTTCCCCCTTATGGGGTTTTGCCCTAGCTTGGAGCCTACATCTTGTGTTCTTTGTCTCTTGTGATCTTCATCCACTTTATGTTTTGGTAATTTCTAGATGAAGAAGACATCATTAAGTAATAAAGTCCAACAAGCACTCACGAGAAATTATCAAGTAAGAGGAATCAACCCTAATCTACTAGCATATTGATTTCTCGACACTATTGTGGAGGGGGAGTTGACTCCAATCTATAATTTCCATATTCCCAAGTCAATTTCCATATTCCCAAGTATGTACAAAGATTTATGTCTGCATTTGCTTCGTTTTTTTAGATTTAATATCCATTAGATTGCCTTGTTTTTTGAGATTTAGTATCCAATAGATTCACCTCTTCTTATTGTTTTAAAGTGTGATTTAATGCTTATCTAGGTCTGATTTTTATTTGAATCATTCTTTTGTGTTGATTTCCTTTTCTTTTGTGCCATAGGTTTACCCCACAAAACCCGTTCTGAGAGTATGGTGACCCAATTGACCCACAAAATCAACAGAGAATGAGGTGCAAGTTGTGTGCAAAGGAAATATCAATGGAATCAACCACTTGAAATAACACCTTGACAAAATCATAGAGCATGAAGTCAAAACTTTTCCTTCATCTTGGGCCCTGCACAATACTTGCATCTATCTGCATCATCACTTCATTTCCCTACTCCATGCAATTAGGTTTTAAACTTGGGACTTTTCTCAAAATCGGTTAGATTTTCTTATATCATGAATTCTCTACGAGTTGCTTTTGTGCTCCTACTTTGTATTCTCACTGATGTACTTAATAGTTCTATTCACCCATTTGTGGTCATTTATCAAACATCAATAAAATTATCGTGGCTTATCGTTGTAGATGTTTGGTGAATAAAATATGACAAAGGAGCCCCCGATTTCGTAAACTTGTCGTTTGAATACTCAATCAACCTTGTAACACTTCAAGGGCAATCACAATTGGAATGTCTTTGGAAAAATTCACTCCAAGAAGCATAACATGCTAAAAATGTTCAACTTAAGTATTTAGTTTGTTATAATTCATTAATTTTTATTTATGCTCATCACCCTCTAACTACAAGATGACCCTCATATAAGTTAGATACCCAATACATTAATCACATGGTTTGTCTACTACAATCTTCCCTGTGGGTGAAGCAAATTAACAAAACCCCTAACATGGAGGTCATTTCTTTGGTTGTGATTCACACCATGACCCATGGAAGGTAGAGGCCAAAAGGCATATCATGGAGGAGGCACCTAAGTGGTTGGTGGATGGCGATGCATCAATGGAGGGCGATGGAGCAGAGAAAGATGTTATAGTTCCTAGCATAGACACTTTTGGAGGAGAAGATTGAGAGTGCGTGCAAACACCACTCCCATGCAAACACCACTCCCATAGAGACGGTCAACTAGCAAAAGACTTCTAACTTTGGGTTCCACCTCAACCCCAGCACCTTCCACCTCAACCCCAGCATATGCACCTATTGCTCCCCAAGGAAGAATAGTGGTCTTTCCTATAAAAGGGCTAGAGAGAATTGATGAATTAATCTACTTATCATTATAACATCTAGAAGACTTATGTTGATGAATCATGAGATTCATTTATGATTTTATTTTTTTTGTAACAACTTGTCAAGACTTGGGTCTCGGAAAGATCAAAATTCAGTATCGATCTATAATGTATCACTTGACATCTTATACTTCTTATATACCAACTTTATTTTCATATTTATGTGCCAAAGTGTTTGTTCAACATTATTGCTTTAGACGTTTATGAAATGAAAATAATAAATATTTTTGTCTTTTTCAATTTTGTTGACATTTTCAAATATTATCATCAGCATCATCAATAAGTTATACTCTAGACCCTTGTCGATATATTCGTTGACACAATAAAAATAACATTCTTAGCCCAACAAACATTATGGTCCATTGATTGTTCTCAAATCTATGGGCACCTTGGAGTGGTAGACCATTGGCACAAATAAGGCAAATCTTGGCACAACCATGGGGTTGTTGGGTGCTCCTTTCATTATGGACATTATAGCCATGGTTCTCCCTTCATAAACAACCTGACTTCCTATCATAATGACAGAACATTTCCTAACTTACGAAGCTCTAATATGACCCTCAAGGGGGCGGGGGTTCGTGGGGGGGGTGTGGGTTAACATAAATGTAAGGGTGAAAAGATACAAGTAATCGAGGTCAACCTAACAAAGAGCATACATGTGGAATGAGTAAGAATAAGTGTATATAGAGGTCAATATAATCATTATTGGGGTATGAACATATGATTTGATTATATGGATGTATTAGGGTTATTTGGAGGAGATTTTCCTATTATATTAGAAATTATTGTGTAACTCATCTCTATTATCGCTTTATTAGATCTGCACCATGTTCACATATTGTGTACTCTGGTTTATTATGCTATTTTAAGAATTTTGTACATAACAACCTCTCACTAGCCTCTAATCATGGGATTGTCTCACATGTTATAGACATGACAGCCAATGGCTCCCACAAGTTCCTCCATAACCATTTATTGCAAGATTTGTAGCCCCCCTCCCTCCGACTCAAAGACCGAAACCGCGAATGGAACTTCAATTCAAAAAAACAAAACCACAATTTGGGTGGAAAATCGTTATTCCTATTTTGTGGGAACCGTGACGATTTTGAGCATAGTTCTGCAAGCCAAAACTACAAATCCAAGCACAGTTCTGCCATTGTGGTTCTCAAGCGGTTCCAAAGGAACACATGCTATTCCAAGAGCCATATTTTTAGCCATATTTTTTTAATCTTTTATTCCCTCAATCATAGTTTAGGTGGGGGCCTAGGGTGAGTGTAGGGAGAGGGAGGATGAGGTTAAAAGGACTCTTCCCCCTCTCTTTTCCTCATTCTTGCATCATTGGCTTGAGCTTAGAGAAGAGAGGAGAAGAGACCGAAGGAAAGAGCAGGTTTTGAGAGCAGATTTGCGAGAGGTTGGAGAAGAGAGCAAACGAGAGCTTGGAGGAATGGAGGAAGAGAGGGGATAACAATGGCTACCATCTACCTCAACTTCTCAAGAGAAGAGGTAAGTGCACACCCCAAGTCCCTCATTTTATTGTATTTCTTGTTTGTATTTTATTTCCTCCTCTCCTACTCTTTCTCGTTCCTTCTTCCTTATTTTAATGAAAGCTGTCCATCTAAGATTTGAGCAAAATGGTGATCTTTTGGCTTATCATTCCATATTGGGTTTTTATGGTGTTGGTGGGTTGTAGGCATCAAAAGGAAGAAATAGAAGAAGAGGATAGTGGTCATATTCATAGTAACCCAATGTATGATGAGGAGGAAGGGTTTGAAGGAGAAGGGATGAAGAGGGCAATGAAATGCGACAAGGAAAAGCTTCATTGACAACCTTGTGGAGATCTGTGAGAAAAATTGAGGGGGGAAGAGGTGGTGGAGCCTTCAAATTTATATGCCCTCGTGATTTTCAAGGTGGAAAACCATATAGTGGTTCATGTACCCGCGTGAGGAGACATCTTTGTGGGGGAATGGAGAGTGATGACAATAAGGGTGCCATAGAGATCTCAATTTTCCCTAAGGTATCGATGGAACAAAGGAAAAAATGTATCAAAATAGAGGAAGTTGCACAAAAAAGGCAAAGTAAGAAGCAAAAACTTCAGTCCAATGCAAGTGCAACCTCTAGATTTAGTGGTGGTGGCCACACTTCATCTCCTCTTGGAAATTCTAGAACCTTTAAATCTAGCAAATTTCCTTAATATTGGTGGGAAGGATAATGTGGATGCAAAAGTGGTGTAGTGTCTTTCTGCTTGCAATATACCATTCAATGTGCTTCACTCTCCCTACTAGCATAATTTGGTTAAGGCCATCAATGAAGCCCCAAAAGGATACAAGAGCCCAACTATGAGAAGAAAGTTGGAACTTTGTTATCAGACAGAGAAAAAGAAAAGATTCATAGATCTTTGACATGGTTTACAGATGAATGGGGGGATTGTGGGGTATCCATTATATCAGATGGTTGGACGAATGTTAGAAACCAACATTTGATAAATGTTCTTGGTGTTTTTGCTAGCGGTTCAATGTTTCTTGCAAGTCATGACTCCTCTTCCATCGTCGCATCTTCTTGCACACATTGACCATATTGATGCTTGATATTGTGAAGGATAAAGAATGTGGATAGATTAATCAGTTGTACAAAAGAGGGATGCAACTCATTAAATTTCTCAGAAGACATACAAGGCTCAATTACTTTTATGGCACTTACTCCAAGTTGGAGCTAGTTTAGATTGCAAAAACTAGATTTAAAAGCTAGTATGTCACCTTTAGCTGCCTATTAAAAAGGTGAGACAAGCTTTAAGTGTGATGGTGACATGTGATTCATGGGATGACATCAGCATTGATAGAGATGGTGCTAATATAGTGAAGAACCTCGTTCTTGACAATCACTTTTAGTCAAAGGTTAAATATGTTTTGCAATTCCCCAAGCCTGTTTATTACATGATCAAGTTCGCAGATATATATTAGTCAATAATTGGGAAGGTGTATGACCAAATGGATAGCATGTTGGGGCAAATTAAAGACATCGTTGATTCTAGAGATATCAAATTGAAAAATTATATTTGTGCAAAGGTAAAAAACAATGGGAAAGGCTAAACATTCTACTACATACTTTAACATATGTTCTTACACCTAAATACTATCATGTATCATGGCTTTCATCGCCAACACCTAGTGGGGGGACCGAAAGAAAATCACACCAAAATCCAAAGGTTCAGGCTGATATATGAAACCATTAGATGAATTAATCCCCAATGAGTGTAACACCATATGGATACAATTGAGCAACTACATCCTTGACACCAGTGCCTCTGCGACTAGCCATGCAGTTAGAGATTGAGGGAATTTATCTTTTCTCAAGCGGTGGAACATACATGGCAGTGCACTTCCACATCTACAATGTTTGGCAATACAAGTGCTCTCGTAGGTGGTGAACACTTCTTCAAATAGAGAGGCATTGGAGCACCTATAGTTTCATCCACAGTGTCAAAAGAAACAAGTTGAATGTATATTGGGCAGAGAGATTGGTTTATGTTCATTGCAATTTGTGATTGTTGTCCCATTACTATGAGAAGCCAAAAACAAATAAAGATTTGGGACAAAATCAAGAGGATAATTTGGAGGATGGAGTGTTGTATTTAGAGAAATTGGAGGATGATGCTCTTACCCAGGATGATGATGATGATTGTGTTGAGATGCACCTCCATCCAATGCCATTATTCCCATGTTCAAGTCTTCAACACCAGCAACAAGGGCTTCATCTTCAATTCCACGGCCACCATGTACTTCACTGCCACCACATGTAGGCCCACTTAGCGATAGTGGTGGTGTAAGGAGGAGAGATCAGTAGATAGATTCACAGTTCACCACTATATTTGTCATAGTGTATATATGACAGAATAGAGTCTTAGACTTTATGTTGTGAATTTGAACTTTTCATTCTTCCTACTTCATTATGCAGATGGTGGTGGCCTATTTTGTAAGCATTACTATTTGGTCCTATTGACATTTGCTTGATAATTTATTTGAATTTTTTAAATTTTAATGGTCTACTTTCTATTATATGCTTGAAATTTTGATATTTATACCTTCTACTATTTGTGATATGCTTAAAAATTTTATGTTTGTTTGTAATTGCTACAATCCAGATGGTTGACTCTTGAATAATTAATCATTAATGTAATATGGATGCCATTTCTATCTTGATTTATGTACAAATATGCATGTGTTTGTATATTCTACAACTAATTTGGCATTCTAGATGTTTTTTAAATATAAATTCAAAATAATATGTATATATACACACACGCGCGCTTTGCTTCTGAAGATTTTTCAAAAACGCTGCTTCTTACAACTTCACTTCCAAAAAACGCACCCACATCGTACCTACCTCGTGCAATTGATGCCATAGGTATATCAAGATGTGTAGAGATCTCTATGAGGTATACACTACCCAAGGAAGGGTCCATTGGAGCAAATCCGCTCTTGCCCAACAAAAGGGTTACCTACGGGAGGTGGAATAAAATGATTAAAATCTAAATGAAATGGTTGGTCTATAAAAGCCTTCAGCACATAATGGCTAGAAATGACTCATATGCCTATCGGTTATTCTAATTTCCCACCTTTTGTCTAAACTATCACAATCCTTCAAAGTAGTATACTTCAGAGATATACAAAGAACCTCATAATTGATATGATTGTTTAATCAAAAATAACAAAGAACACAAAACAAAGCTTTGAATAGCTTCAAACAAAACTCAAAAAGCCTGATTTATTTAAAGCTTAAAGATTACATGTATGTTGAAGTTATCTGGCTCTAATAGCATGGACGCCAAGGACCTGTAACTTCAATTCCAATGCTCCATTACATGGAAGCCAAGGATCTATGATCTGTATGGTTATGCCTCTTTGTCTGTAATGGAGCCAGATAACTTCAGCATACTTGTAATCTGTAAGCTTTCAATAAATCAAGCTTTCCAAGTTCTATTTGAAGCGATTCAAAGTTTTGTTTTGTGCTCCTGGGAAATCAGAATAACTAAAGGATGAGAGGCATACGAGTCAGTTATGGCCATTATGTGTTGAAAGCTTTATAGAACAATGTTACATTTATCGTTATTGGCAATTTATCGTTGGTGGTCCAAAATTTAAATTATCAGCGATATCGGGGAAAATAAATAAACTTTTTTTCAATTTTTTAACTTATAAAACAACATCAACATCAGACAAAAACATTGCTAAATAAATATGAAAATAAAATCGATATATAAGTTGTATAAGATGTCAAGTGATACATCAGATATCGATATTGAAATATGATATTTGTCCTACGTCATAAGATCTAAAAAAATGATGCAAAATCATATCAAAACAAAATAAATGTATCTCATGAGATGAATCATGGCAATGAAAACAACAGATTTACCATTGTTTGCTTGATGGAAAGTGGTCACATCATCCTTAGCAATGTTGCCAGAACTGGACCAAAAGATTGCTCAACCAAAAAATACATAAAATATTCAAAATTTGAAAAGAACATATAATTCATGTGCATTCATATCAATCCAAATTATTATACACAAATATGCGTATAGCAAGGGTGCATATAACCAAAATATCAACGAGTGCAATTCATCTATGAATCAAAATAGATCAATAGAGACTAAGAGGCTCTAAATGACCCCGAAATCCAAAGAAAATCATGCTACAACAAATAGCTACATAACATAAAAATCATTGCCTATATTGGGATCCTACTCATCAAGGTCACCCACTAAACATTAAAATTAGATAGAAAAAGCTTAACATCCTAATCAATGATTTTGCTTGAGTGAAGTGTACATTTTTACTATGATCCTAAAGGAGGAGCTCGACAGTTAATGCCACCAACATCGAGGTACATAGAGGGCTTGGTGATCTTGATTAAATGCTAGTTCCATACCCTTGTACATCACAAATCCAATATAAATGTTGCAATTTCACCAATCCTAAAATCCAAAAAACTGTTAAGTCTTCTAGATTTTGAGTGTGATCTAAAATTATACTTTCTCCATATGAAATCCAATGAGGTCGGAACCATTCTCAAACATCCCAAGTCAATTAATGGTAATGTTAAAAATTTAAGTAAAAGGATGAAGTGAAAGGTAAACGAAAATGTCACTTTTAATTTAAGAAATTAATATTACGATTAACTACTAGAGTATGTATCTTATGAGATTTTGTATCTTATTAGATGAATCCTAGGAAATGAAAACAATAAATCCCCCCTTGTTTGCTTGACGGAAATAAGCACAATGTTCTCACAGCTCAATTCCCTAAGTTACTTTTAAAAAATTAAGGTTAAAGGAAAAAAAAATTGGTAAAATGTTGAAACTGACAAAGACAAAGCGACAATTTCGAAATTAATGCGATAATTACCTAAATTATTGTGATAAATTCAAAAAGGGGAAATTATCGTAATAATTTATAGCCCCAAGGGTTAGCCCAATTGGTTGAGTCTGCGTCGTTAAAGCACCTTGCTATTAAGAGACCACGGGTTCAATTCTCCAAACACTCTCGGGGTCAGGCTCCATGGTTGAGCCAGATGGAAGTGATCCCTTCAAGTGGATCTGCCTAGTACAAATATTTCATGGATGTAGCAATCAATGATCTCCGGGGTTCGTGAACCACATATAAAGAAAAAAAATCAGGGAGGGGTTGTTTGACGATACTTCTGACATTATCACAGTATGTGCAACACCGATTCATCTATAATATAAGTCAATTTCACTACATCAACAAACACTAGAAAAGTGTGATCAAATGTTGTCTCTATCTCAATTTTCAAATGACATAAAAAATATCACAATTTGAGTCTACAAGTCCACATCAACATTGATCATGTTGTTATGGTCAAGAGATTGAAATCTAAGTTGATGATAACAATTTACGAAATAAAAACCCCTTTTGTCTATCTCTCATGTTTTATTCAAGACCATCTCTAATAATTCAAAATTAGAGTAAAATTATGATGTTTGGAGTTTAATGTCAAGGATTCACTTACTTAGTTATTTCATGAAGCATCAAATTGATTATATAATTCATTAGCTCATATTTTGTGTCTTAAGAAGCCTTGACCAGTTAATTATACACTCAATGTTGTCAACTTTTTGAAGAAATTGATGAAGACTTTTTACAAAGATGCAAAATATTTCAATTGGAGATTTTTAGGAACATAAATCTATGGAGGCCTTAAATGAAGATTGTATTCAAAAAAAATATTTTCATTAAAGACCATCCCATAATAGTTTATACTACAACAAAGCAACAAAATCCTACAAAAATACAGCCATTCTCTTTTTGTTTTGTAATGTGTTAGAGTTTAAGTCCAGAGCAATGGGACACAATTTTTTCAATATATAATCATAAAGAGACAATATTTATATTGGGGATACATACATCAACTCATGTATGCACCTTCAATATAATAATCCAATGGAACTTCAAAGGGTTAAGTGTCAACCAAAAACCCTCAAGTAGAAGTGATTACATAGAAATGTGAAGACAAGGGCTTCCTAGACATGGGTGTTTTGATGCGCACAATGGGACCACATAGGAGTAAAGGTATTTCCAAAGAGACTCACTTAGATTAATAATGCATCAACGTCATCTAAAGTTGGACCATGTCTTGTGAAGAGTAGATGAATCACAATGACACTTGTATCCATTGCACTCACCTAGAGAAGTGGTGATTGTTGCAACTGGTAATCCACACAAACTAAAAAATGGCCATTTTAACAAAAGGACATCACAATGTGTGAGAATTGTCATCATCAAGGTCATTTACCCAAGTGTTTGGGGTGGGGAAGATGTTGTAACATCATTTTTTTATACATCATCATATGCTTTAAGAGTTATCTTTTTATGGCATTATATAGTCATATGGATTATTATATCTTGATTGGTTGATCAGATACAATAATATGTGACAATTCCTTTTTTATAGCTACCTAAAAGGTTGGTCTGGGCTTTGACATATAGTCTTTCACACCCTTGTGTCTTCGATTCAAATTTGTACCAATGTGTTGCAATTAACATCTTCCCACAAATACGCAAGATGGTGCAAAAAGGAGTCACATATAAGATAATATAAGGAAAGAGACATGAGATTATGAACAAAGGAAAATAATATATTAGAGCAGCAGAAGCAAACAGAGGGATATATGTTATCTCTTGCACATAATATCCTTTAATTATCCCATCTTACAAGTTACAACATAGCTAACAAGTATTAATTATACAAGCAATAGGAAGGAACAATAACCCTTGGCTGACTTAAACTACCTTTGTTGATACTAGTTACCAGTCATCCTAACTCTAGACTAGTCAACACATGACTAATCATTCAAGTTATTTACTTGATTGAACACCAATTAATAAACATAAGGGCATAACTTTAGAAATGTCAAACAATTAACAACTTCCAACTATTAAAATTCCCTCTAAAAATTGTGAAAGAATTTTAAGGATTTTCATTACAAGGGTGCTTAAAGCCTCAATATTTGGAGATTTCATCATTAATGCTAGTCAAATCTTATACCTAAATCACTTCACTTGTATTACATTAGTATACATTAGTAACAATAAGACCAACTTCACTTCACTTCACTTCACTTGTATTACATTAGTAACAATAAGACCAACTTCTTTAAAACTAACGTATTGGGATGTTTGAATGATATGAAAGTAAAAATCTGTTATTGTCAAATGCAAGTGGTAATGCCTATCAACTACTTGATAGCCACTTTGCATATGATAGTTCTGTCATCAATGTAGAGGATGTAGTTATGATCCTGAAATCCCCAAATTAAAAGGGTTGAACATTCCAATTAAAAAATCTTATATATTAAACCTAGACAAATTTTAGTTTCTTGCATAATCCATTTCGATTTATGCTCTCCTTAGCTAAGGTGTGCCAAAATGTGATAGGCAAAGTTGGAAAGAAAATTAAAGATAAGTCCACCAAAACCATGTCTCTTGCTACATCTCAATTGGTACCCATATTTCTATACTCCTCTTAGATCCCATATAATTTTTTGTACAAAGATGTCATAGGCATCAATGAAGACAACTTAAACAAGGTTAATTAGAGCACATGTTGCTCTCCTAGCGTTTTTAAATGGCTTTAGACAGCCGTGCACTTTAAAGGCAAATGGAAAATAGGTTATAAGATGTTAATTTTAGTTAACAATGGTATGTTCTATGCTTAGCACAATTACTTTAATGTCTTTTAGCAGCACAAAGACAATTTCCAGTTTAGTTTTTCCATAGCAATTACATTAATAGTAACTATAGATAGAACATGAATAATAAAATGCAGAAGACAAGCCAAGAAAAGAGAACACCAATTTTGGCGGATGCCACGGAAAAACCCCAAGATGGGGAAAACCCTTTGATCAATTCTTCTTATAATTATATCAAATGTTCAGCAGAGAGAGAGAGTACAATAATATAAAAAGTCAAAGTCAAAATTGACTTGCCAAATCACTGTCCCAAACAGTCTTGCAATTTTGTCCTTGGTCAACAACAATCAAATCATCCCTAACTAGAAGGTCAACAATAGTCAAAGTCTAGTCAAACTTCTTGAAAACAGATCGATCAAAGGAGAGAGAAACTCAACCTCTTTTGTTGGCCAAAGTCAACCCAAAACAGTGATCCAAACAGCAGTCAAACTCAGTCAACCTAAAGTCAACTTTGCAGTCAAAAAAACATGCAGCCAACGCAAGTCAAAGTGCCCAGAAATTCTCAATTTCTATGCCAAACAGTAGGGCCTGCCAAAAATGAAATTTTCCCACAAAAATCGTAGTCAAAGGATGAGTCAAAGTGCTTGGTCAATGCCAGTAAAACCCTGCAGCAGCTCTGAAATTCCAGCCTTGTAATCTGCCCAAAAAGTGGTCCTCCTTGCCACACGTGTGAGAGAAATCAGTTGCCCAATAAGGTGTACGAACCAATCAGATGAGGGGAGAGAAGATGTGTGTTATGAGTTGATGCCAAATGAGGTTTGAGGTCTCTCTTATTTATACAAATCGTTGAGGGTGAAGTGACATGTCTCCTGGGCTTCATGAGCCTACATGATGATGTGGCCGACCTTGGCAATTTGCACATGTGTGGGCTTGACCTCAAAAACAATTTTCCCTTGTCCAAATTTGATGATCTTTAGGTCGATTTGGTCATCTCGAAAAAAGGAATTAAATGCAATCATCATCTCCAAATGAGTTGTCAAAAGTGGAATTTGGCCCTAGTTTCCAATTTTAACACTCCCTCTCGACTAGGGAGAATTCCACCTGCCAATCCATCCATCATCATCGATCATCATGCCATCTTGTTGTCATGTACCATCTTTGTATCTCGTCTCAACTCTACTGAACACTGATATAGATAATGAAGAAGAATTGATCGAGAGTGAGTCACAAGACCTTACCACTCTCCACTGACAAAAGTCAGTCCAGGGGTAGAACCCCAATCAAACTTGATCCCAAATCAAGTTGTTGAACACCATGCATCCTAGACATAGGGAGTACGGTAGTACACGATGCGTCCATCTGTAGTGCTATGGTCCCTATCCTCTTTTCCCAACTCATTGGCCAGATGAGAGGTACTTCCCATGAGTCCCAGACTACATGGGTAGGATGTATGTTGGGGCATCCGCAGGAGAAGGTGAACCACTCATCCTGCTCATATGCCATAGGAGAAGGTGAACCACTCATCCTATGCATATATCATCAATCATAGGGGAAGGTGAACCACTCACCCTGTACACAGCGCACCTATAGGGGAAGGTGAACCACTCACCCTATGGTCACTCATAGCTCCAAGAAGTACCCCAAGCCCCCAGGAGCTCCCAAAGCTCAATGTCCAACTCAAGCGGGACCCTCATGGGAGGGTCCTTCCACGACTCCAAGTCTCTCTTAGAAGGCTAAGAATTTGACCTTCCCTAAGGGCTTCGTGAGGATGTCAGCAACTTGTTCATCAATCCTGATGTGCTAGAGCATTATTCCTCCCTGTTGTACCATATCTCGGATAAAGTGGTACCTAATATCAATGTGCTTAGGGCAGTCATGGAACACGGGATTCTTTGAAAGGCGAATCCCACTTTGGTTGTCACAATAGATCACGGTGGTATCCAACACGAGCTCAAATAGCTCGCTGAAGAGACTCCTCAACCAAACAACTTCACAATAGGCCATACTAGATGCAATGTATTTGGCCTCGGCGGTGCTTAACGCAATTGATTTTTGGTTCCCACTCATCCATGAAATCGAAGCAGACCCCAATGAGAAGCCACATCTAGAGGTGCTCTTTCGATCCACCACACTACCAGCCCAGTCAACATCAGTATATCCATGTAGCCTTAATTTCCCTGTAGTGTATCTCAGCCCATAGTCGATTGTGTCACAGAGATATCTTAAGAGATTCTTAGTAGCGATCTAATGAATGTGATGAGGCTCAACCATAAATTGACTCAACGTATTCACAGTGAAGCATATGTCCGAACAAGAGTTTACTAAGAACATCAGGGCCCCCACAAGTTGTCGATACTCGAAAGGGTTTGTCAATTCGAACCCAACAACACTTCCACATAGCTTCTTGAAGTTGAGTTCGATCAGAGTAGAAACAGACTTGCAATCGACCATCCCACATCTCTCTAGCAACTTCACAATGTATTTTCCTTGAGAAAGGAAAGTCTCGCTTGGCTTTTTCCAGACCTCCAAGCCTAGAAAGTATTGCAGCAATCCTAGGTCCTTCATCTCGAACTCGTAAGTCTTGCATTGACAAATGAGAGGGTTGGCACCTGTCAGAAAGCGATCATCAACATAAAGGACCAAAATGACAGGCATGTCCTCTTCAACCTTGAAGTATAAGTTGGGATCAGCATAGCTCCTTATGAATCCCAACTTCATAAGATAGATATCAATCCTCTCATACCAAGCCCTAGGGGCTTGCTTCAAGCCGTAGAGGGCTTTCTTCGACCCGCATACATGTGTCCATCAATCTTGTACTTCGAACCCCTGAGGTTGTTCCAAGTAGACTTCCTCCTTAAGCGAGCCATGCAAGAAAGTAGTCTTAACGTCCATTTGATGTAGGCTTTATTCTTGGGTGGCATCTAGAGCAATAATAGATCGGATAATGGTATATCGAGCAACCAATGCAAATATCTCGTCATAATCCACTCCTTCCTTTTGAGAGAAGCCTCGAGCAACGAACCTGGCCTTATATTTTTCAGCACCCCCAATAGTTCCATGTTTAATTTTGTACAGCCATTTAGAAGTGACCACAGACTTGTCCTTGGGTCTAGGCACCATGTCCCAGACATCATTCTTCATGATCGATTCATATTCCTCATTCATTGCATCCTCCCATACTTGGTGCTTTATGACTTCTTCGAACGTGCATGGTTCAGCTTGAACGATAGTACTCATAGTAGCCAGGTACCCTTGATATCTATTTGGCTTCATACTTTCACGAAATGTCCCTCTTGGAGCAATGTGTCTTTCAGCATCTTCTAGAGTGTCTTTCAGCCATAGTGGTCATTTCCTTGGGGTACAGGGATCACCAGGAAGTGGGTCGATAGGGATCCATCAGACCATCAACATCGGGCATAGGCTCATCTGTCGGAGGTTCATCTTGTTTTTTTGCAATCTCATTATTGTCCTTCCTTGGAATTAGGAGATCTTTGGCTTTCCCAAGGGCAGTGTCTTCATCAAAGGTAACATCACGACTTTCTTCGACATCTCTTTGACCAGGTACATAGATCCTATATGCTTTCGAATTTTCACTGTAGCCAACGAATATACCCTTCTTCCCAGAAGCTTCCAACTTGTTCCTTTTCTCTTTAGGCACATGAAAATACACGAGACAACCAAATATTCTAAAATGAGAAACATCAAGTTTCTTACCAGTGAAGACCTCCTCGGGTGTCTTGAAATCCAATGCTTGATGCAGACTCCTATTTTGAACATATACAGTAGTGTTGGTAGCTTCTCCCCATAAGAACTTTGGTAGACCTTGATCATGGAGCATGGCATGAGTGGCTTCCATGATTGTTCGATTCTTCCTTTCAACAATGCCATTTTGCTCAAGAGTGTATGGAACAATTGTCTCCCTCTTAATGCCAACCTCTCTGCAAAAGTTCATTGAATTCATTAAATTCATATTCGATTCCATTGTCGATCCTCAATATCTTTATCTTCCTCCCTGTTTGATTTTCCACCAATGCTTTGGAAGAACAGAATCATTCGAACACTTCATCCTTCTTCTTCAAGAAATAGATCCATGTTCTGCGTGAGAAGTCATTCACAATGATTGCATAATATAAGTATCTTCCTA
This sequence comes from Pinus tabuliformis, assembly GCA_031772625.1. Classification (NCBI taxonomy): domain Eukaryota; kingdom Viridiplantae; phylum Streptophyta; class Pinopsida; order Pinales; family Pinaceae; genus Pinus; species Pinus tabuliformis. The sequence goes on along the minus strand of CM062816.1, from coordinate 1,244,965,209 downwards.
ACGATGTTACAGGCAACATACCAGATAGGTCAGAATGGACCAATTGCAGAATATTGGCGGTCTTGCTTTCACTAGAAGGAAATGGTCCCTTTGTAAGTTTCCCAACTGCACAATGTTGACAAACACCTTCATGGTTCATATTGAACATGGGCATACCTGTGACCATCTTCTTTGACCCAGGTAAGGCTTTGTAATGTAAGTGGGCGAACCTTCGGTGCCATAGCTCAAACTTAAGAGAAGTATTGCTTGCCAAAGCTCCCAAAGGACTTCCTCCAACTTGATAGAGACCATCAATCCTAAATCCAAGAGTAAATATATATTTAGGATTTCTTTGCCAAATATATACCTTTCCATCGATGAATGCTACCTTGAAGCCTTCCATTGCAGAAATAGACACCAAGTTTTTCTTCAATTCGGGCACATACAATACTCCTTGTAGGTGAATGGTTTGACCTTGATTCAAGTAAACAGTGACAGTACCTATCCCTTTCACGGGGTAGGTGGCTTTATCTCCAAGTATGATCCTCAAATTAGTTTTCTTTTCAACCAAATTTGAGAGGGCCTCCTTGTACCCAGTAAAGTGCCTTAAGGCTCCACTGTCAATCAACAAATGATCCAAAGCATCTGGAGGAGAGGCAGTATATAGAGCGAAGATAAGATAAAATTCATCTTGTTTTTCTACAACATTACTTTCATCACAACTGGTATTTCTCGTCCTTTTCGGAGGTCGACCATTTCCATTTCGAGTAGCGGGAACACTCCTCTTCCCTTTGTTGTTGAATTTGTTGTTCCTTTGATTGCCATTGCCTTTGAAATTGTTGTGGTTGTTGTTGTCATCATCCCTTGGAGAATTCTTCTTGTGAGGGCATTCTCTAGCATAGTGACCAAACTTGTTGCAATTGTAGCACCTTCCTTTTCTTCCTTCTTTGAATCCCTTCTTGAATCCTTGACCCTGTCTTCTTGGACCAACATTAGTCTTCCTCTTTGCATGAGCGGAGAAGGCAGTAGGTTCATTTCCATTTGAAGGCTTGCCTCTCTCCATCATCCTAGTCTCCTCTTGAGTGCATTGAGCCCATAATTCATTGAAACCAAGTATCATGTCATTGTTGAGAATGGTGGTGTTAAACACAACCCATGATCTTGGAAGACCTCCAAATGCAATGAGAGTGAGCTCCCTGTAAGCAATAACTTCTCCAATAGATAGCAAGTCATTCTTGATTTGCGTTATTCTCATGAAGTAGGATTGAATAGACTTCCCCTTATCCATCTTGATATCCTTCAACTTGTTTTTGAGAAAGAGGATTTGATTTGCATTGTTCACTTTGAACATCCCAACCAGCGTATCATATATCTCCTTAGAAGTTTTCAAATCAAAAGTATAAACAACCAAATGCTTTTGAATAGAGTCGATCAAAATTTCCTTTGCTTTGACCTCACCTTTTCTATACTTCGTATTAGCAACAGCCGATGCATTTGAAGGAGGCTCCACCACTTTTCCCTGCACATAGTTCAATACTTCATGCTCCTCCAAAATCAGGTCCAAAGTCATCTTCCATGCGTGATAGTCAAACTTGTCATTGAGATTGTCCTTAGTCTTGAAGTAAGATGTAAAAGCCATTGAAACTTGTCCAATAAATCTCTCTTGGTGATTGTTTTTCCCTCTCTTTCTTGGGATTTCTTTGCACCTAGGCTCTGATTCCATGTTAATTTTAGTTAACAATGGTATGTTCCATGCTTAGCACAATTACTTCAATGTCCTTTAGCAGCCCAATGACAATTTCAAATTAGTTTTCCAATAGCAATCACATTAACCATAAATCGCATTGACAATAACTGTAGATAGAACATGAACAATAAAATGCAAAAGACAAGCCAAAACAAGAGAACACCAGCTTTGGCAGGTGCCAAGGAAAAACCCTTTGATCAATTTTTCTTATTATTATATCAAATGTTCAGCAGAGAGAGAGTACAATAATACAGAAAGTCAAAGTCAAAATTGACTTGCCAAATCACTGCTCAAAACAATCCTGCAATTTTGTCCTTGGTCAACAGCAGTCAAATCGGCCCTAACCAAAAAGTCAACAGTAGTCAAAGTCTGGTCAAACTTCTTCACAACAACTCGGTCAAAGGAGAGATAAACTCAGCCGCTTTTGTTGGTCAAAGTCAGCGCAAAACAATCGTCCAAAGTTAGGACCCTAACAAACAAAATCAACTCAAGAGTTTGGAAATTTTGGTGTAATCTATCGAGCACAAACACCTTGAAGTTTGAACAAACAGCATCCAGAAATAAACAAGTCCCTTTAAGGAAATAGAACCAACTACTAATCCTCCATTGTTGTTCCAATGGTAGCCAATTGATGCTTAATCCCACATATCCTAGTCAAGTAGCTCACCATGGTATTTACTTGCTCATGCGACCCATTGAAAGTTGATTGCACAAAAGCATCTGTTGGGAACCAATAACTCAACCAAAGCACCAAGCATTCTTACTCATCTTCTCATCTAAAATATGTGAGATGAAATGATCCTTTACAGAATCAAGAATGATTCTCTTCACTTTGGCTTCTCTCTCCCAATGAGCAGCCAACTGGGTCGGATCAGTAAGTTCTGTTAGCACTACATAAATGTTATGCAGGCTTGCAGAAGCTGCCAAATTATTTTGTAGCATTTGGAACTTTTGCCATTTCGTAGAGCTTAAAACCAGTTGTTGGTGCCAATTTTGCCAATGACAATTAAATGGAATTTGGGGCAAAAATGTTACAGGTTTGGACAAATAAATAAATAAAACAGGGTTGGCTTTTAAAAGTCAATTTGGTTCTCAGGCTTATTACAGGGGTGCATATAATTTTTTCTAAAAATTTATGGGCCTCAGAGGCCCAATTGTTCTTCAAATTCACTGAGCACTAAGTGCCAAACCTGCAAGCCAACACATGGGAGTAAAGCACACATTGCTAGTCACAACACAAGCCCAGAGACCAAGCGCCGAGCTAAGCCCACAAGAGACGTTGTTTTGCACTGCGTGTCGGTGTAGCCATGTAACAACTCATGTATATATTCAACGAAGTATTGTTTCACAAGACCAATGTGGGATAACTACCAACTATGAGCCAAAATCAAATAAATAGCAAGGACCACAATTGCAAATAGAAAGCTCAAGGAGTGTGCAGGTGTTAGGCAATGACAGACCTGTTAGCAAAGTGCTAAGTGTCAGATATTCGAATGCCAAGTGTTTAGAAATTCAATCAGTATTAATTTCCTACATCCAGACGAGTTCAATCGATTGAGTACATGATCCATAATTGCAGTGTATTGTCCTGGTATTGACACAAGTTGGTGACAATTTTAAGCTTCTTCTGAAAGTGAGCCAAGTCTAAGATATGAAGGTGTGCTCGAAATCTGAGGGGCCTATCATGCATTGTTGAAATACCAGCACCCGGTAATGCGATGGAGAGCGTCTCAACACTTAGTGATTGCAACCTTACATCTGAATTAAAGCATGGCGCCATCGTCACCAATGCCATCAAACTGCAAACACACAAGTGCTTACGAATTAAGGAGAAATTTCTGCATTCAACTGTTTACTTCTTTGTAACATTGGGGTTTGCTATCGTTTGCATTCAAGGAGCACTCTTTGCAAATGAACAAAAACAGAGTGTCACTGTTGAATGGTATATTTGCCAATGCTATATCTGTATAAACGAAGGCAGCATGCCTGCAAGTAAGGATGATCTTCCTATAATTGCTTTCGATCTCACATGGTGTGTACTCACCAAATCTTGAAAATTGCATGAAAAGATAGAGCATCCACTGCAGCAACCTACAGGAATCCTCCATTTGTTAATTCACCCAGGCTGTGATAATGATTTCCCTACTAAAATTTGTGCCAAGTGTGGATCGAAATGGCTATTGAAATTTCCCCAATCAGTTTTTGAGATATAGCAACACAAAATAGAGGGCCTTGTCACAAAAAGTTGTCAAATAGCACATATCTTAACCCTGAGATATGCAGAGTGCTTTCAAGATTGTTTGTCAGAAGTTTTTGAGCTATGAAATGAAACGGTGGATAAGGGATGGGGCACAATTTTCGACAGCCTATAGGATCAAATTCACGCAAGCAAATGAGGAAAACAAATCAACAAATGATCACCTACAGCAAATTATAAAGACACCTAAATTTGTGGATGTCAAATATTATGCACCAATGAGATCATCAAACAGAGTGTTTTTTAAAAAGCACTAAGCATAAATTGAGGACACGTGGAAGCAATAGCTCGTGATAGAACATTTGGAAAAGCAAATTAAAAACATCAACACCAAATTGGTATTCGAAGGATCAAATGGGAAGGCATTCTTCTTGGCACAGGAATCATTTCCCAATTTAGTGAAGCACAATCAGCATTCAACAAGATTTCCAGGCATAAAATCATATTAAAATATATTTCCAGATCCCAAGACAGCAGACAGACGACAAATGGCAGTCAAAAGGATATCCAGAGTACAAGTTCCAAATGACAGATATGACCAACAAATCCAGGCAGATTTGACCTCAGCAATATTCAATAATCCGAGTGTCATTGCAATCATATTCAGATCTAATACTTTTATGACTTTATTTAGTTTTATTTTCCCTAAAAAAATAGTGGCAGTTGAGATAATGTAATTCGTTATATATCTTATCATTTGGTAAGGATTGAAGGTTGGATTTTGAAACAAAAGAGGTCTTTTTGCTGTGTGCTTATCAAATTATATGATTTTTACAAGTGCTAAGATGACTAGAATATTATGATCAAAGATACAGAGATTCTTGTGATGGTGTACTCAGTCTGTGTTTCTTTAGTGACAGTTTTCCTTCCTATGTGATGCCCATTTATAGTTTGCCTTCTGATGTTTAAATAAGGTAATGTGAATTCATTCAATATTATTAATGCTCTGGTTCATTCATTATTTTAATGCTCTGGAAAAAAGTCGGAAGCTCCATCCTTTTGCATAACAAGTATTGTCCTCCTAGAACACTAATCTCTAAGATAGTCTCCAAACACTCTCGATCTCATGCAATACTACTCTACTACAAGCTTTTGGTTGGAATAAAAAACCACAAAAATGTACCTATATAGTCAAGGTACACATCAACTGTGAAGGCAAACTCTGTAATGTTAGTTCTGTATGATATCCACGAATTGTTGATATTGAATGGTGAACTCTCTAATTTTCAGTTCACCCCATATAATGTCCATGAACATATGGTGGAACTTAACACCCAAATTTGTGTAAGAAAATATGGTGTTCACCAAGAGCCACTCAAGCCCTAAATTTCGATAAATGAACATTCTCAACAAGAAAAAGTAAAATCCATTAATACTCTATGACCAATCAAACACTCTGAACTTCAAACAAATAAATTACCTACAGTATAGATTCCAACCATGTCTATATTCCTAGACTGAAAAATAGTCTAAAAATCTCAGCTTGCTCTGTGCCCTACACTACACAATATTTACTAGGCTTGGCATCCTTCTAGGAACAATATTTTTGTGTCTACTACAGCATGTCCGTTAACATAACCATGGCACATTTTTCTTCTCCAAAAACGAATTTGTGCTCTAGTTGTACTTATCACTTTCACTAAAAACGGACTTTGTATTTCAAAAGAGTCTTCTTTCCTCTACAAAACAGGGCTTCTCCTTTACACAACTCTTCTAACTATCAAAGTGTATCTTTGCTTGTGTGAATGCCTCAATCTTATACAATTTGTTTTTCTTCATTTGTGTATAATATGACCATGCCATCCTTGGGCTTTTAAAATCACCTATGAAAAAACATTGTTCAAGTCATACAAATTGTCACATGGAAATCTACCTATCATCCTAACATTGCTAGCAAGGCCTAATGTCTACACCCTATAGAAACATTTGTTGGTCATCATTTAGTAAAAACATCGACGTTTAATTTTCATATGTTGTGTTTTCACATGCATTCACTATTCTCTACTGTTCACTGCTCAGCATTATTTCAATCTACATTTGCCTAATTCATTGTCATTTCTCCATATAGTGAGCATCCTATCTATTATTGACCTACATCTTTTGCCACTAGGTCTTCTTCTATTGGTTATGATTTTCTGATCCAATAAAACATAATTTCCTTTTTACTTTCTACCATTGCTTTGTCGAATTTTATTAGCATAATGGCCAAGACCCATTCATATGTATCATCATATAGTTGTACTTTTGACTAAGGCCCACATTTGATTTCATTTCTTGTATTACTAGGTATGATTAATGTTGACCTACTCAAATTTGATATGTAGGCTCAATAACTCTCTTAGGGCGTGTGCCCTTGTCTTGTGGGCTCAAAACCAATTCTTGATGGGGCTTCACCCCTCCCAAGCTAGGGATAAGCCAAGGACATGTGTGTTTTCACTGTGGCATATAATAAATTAGAAAGATTGATATCTCCACAATTTGTGACTTTTAGACTTCTCGAACAATAATTTCATAGGTCAAATTCTAGCAATGATTGGTTCATTGCATGCCTTGAGAAAAGATAAGCATATACAACATGAAATATAAACCTTGTGGAATGATAAAATCATACTGAATTTCACTCTCATCCTTTCATACTATTTGAAGACAAGAGACTCACATTTTGCAACCAAACCCTAATCGACTAAGTTAATCTTTGTATCTTCTATTTAAGAGAATGCCATTGACATTCCAAATGACCACCAGAAACATGGCCCACCTTGAGATTTATGAAAAGAACATTGAGAAGATATTGCTCAACCATTGGAATATGGATAATTCCTCTCTCTTGGTGCTATCTATGTGAAAGATGAACCAACATACCTTTGAAGGGAACCAATGTAGCTATGCATGCTATCCAAGATGGCGAAGCGGTTTGTGGTGAATTTTCCCTTCAACTTAGATAACCAATAGTGTGGCCAGCTCTTTGAAGGCACCAGAGAAGTGTTGGATGTCAATATGATTGTAGATAAAGATAGTAAAAACTTATGTGGTTTTGGTTTTGTCACTAACCATGGGCACTATTGAAGAGGCAAATAAAGGGGATGGGATTTTCAAAATACGTAACTTTGAAGGCATACTTTTGACAGTCAACAAGGTTGTTCCTCGAGGAACTAAAGTTGAAAGGACATCTCAAGTTGGCTCTTACAACAAAATCTATGTGGGGAATTTGCCATGGCAAGTTGATGACTATAGCCTGTTGCAATTATTTATCATACATAGAGAGGTTTTGAAAGCAAGAGTTGTATATGAAAGAGAAACTGAGCAGTCACAAGGCTTTGGATTCAATACACACTCATCAAAGAATGAAGTTATTGATGTCATTACAGCCCTCAACGGCTATGATATGGATGGGAAGCCCTTCAAATTGAATATTACTCTCATAGTCCAAAAAAGATATGATCTTCATTGTGTTCATTGTGGCAAGAATGGACTGTCACAAAAATGTCCAAATTGACTCATGAAGACTGTAACATAAAAAACCATGCTGAAGCAAGAAAACTGATAGCTTGTAGACTTGATTGTTAAAAATACACATAGGTATTCAAAATAATAATTTATTATTTATATAAAATTGTATAAGATGATATAAGATTACAATGAGGCCCAGCTTTTATACCTCAGCAGGTGACCTTTCGTGAATGGGCATGTCTTTTTAGATATGCCTTTTCACTTAATTTAATGATTATTTAACCTAAATAATATTTAATTATTTAATATTAATATTTATTTTAATTATCTAATTGTTATGAATTATATCCATAACATAGCCTCTTCCTTCGAAAGCTTTGTCCTCAAAGCTTTAACGTCGGGGGTTTTCTTCACAGGGGACCTTCTTCTCGTCTTATAGCTAGTCAATGATATTCCTTTGGATTTATCTATTTTTTGTAAGTCTATATTTTTATTTTTTTTATAACTCTATAATATTTTTTTTTAACTTCAAACTTTTTTTTAATATAGATTTTTTTCTTTTTTATTAATAATAATAATATTATTATTATTATTATGAAATTTTTTTTGTAATATATTAAATTATATAACTATCTATATATTTATTATAAGGTTATAATATATAGGTTATGATTTATATATATTATGTAATGACAGTAGTATCAGCCATATTAATATATATATAAATTGTAACATGGTTGTATTAATCTCTGAACCGACGGTCGTCAATAGTCCCCCTGCTTCGTTGAAAAGGTGACGATTGGGCAAATCGCTCATGGAGAAATCCAACATTACTTTCACGTCTTCCGGTCTTGCTCTATAGTTCCCTCCATCGGTTGCCCAGTCGGACCCGTCCCACACGGTTGCATAGATGGACATTGGCTTCCCCGGGTACTGTTTTCTCACACTCTTCAGCTTCCGAAATTGTCGGATGGGAATGTTGTCCACAAAAAACATGATTTGATGAGGAGCCCAGAGGATAGTGTAATTGTGGAATTCTTGCATGGGATCGAACCAAAGACGAAACCAATGTTCTCTTCCGATACGACTGGTAATATTACCATCACCGTTGTCGTTTTCGTAGGTGTTTGTATGGAGTGTGTAAGGCTCCCCCGGAATCGTCCCAAGAAACTCGAAATCTAACTCATCGTGCTGATTAGGATACACATCACTATTAGACAAATAGAACGTGGTGACGATCCGGCAGTGTAACAAGCTTGCAGCTTCAGTGCCACATTGAAAAATCCATACAAGTAAGTCTTTTTCGATTTAAAACCACCGCCAGAATATCTATCAATCTTGAGTATCATAGAATTTCGATCTTGGGAGACATTCTAATGGTCGAGCTCCGAAAATTCGAAAATCCTTTATGAACAAGGGTCATCTGGAGCGTGCCTCGAGGAATATCGACAACACTACCGTCATTAGAGTTTTGTATAATTTTCAACGCTCTTTGCACTTTGTCCAGCGGAAGAAAATATGTTGTACAACTGTCATTTTTGCCGCCAGCATTCAGTGCTACTGCTCGACCATCACAATTAATTACAGGTGCGCCCCTTGTCCCTCCGTATATCCTTGACGCTGCCTGAAAATAAAACGTATTGAAGTCGTTGTAGCCATTACTCTTATAGTGAGGGGCCTCTTGATCCACTCGGTCCAAGGTTCCTGTCATAATGGAAAGACTTCCATCACCGTCATTACCCACCACCCGGATATCCAATCCAACCACCGCAGCTTCTGGCGCAAGAGGGATTTCTTCACATTTCATAAACTGAAGCGACGCTGGATCAAAACGCAAAAATCCAAAATCGTGAACAGGGTCACGGTAAAGAGGATAAACAGGAATCTCCTCGCGATTGAGGAACGTAGCGTCGGAAACAATAGGTCCAGGATTGACCACACGACAGTTGGTGAGAATGATCCGGCGTGTTTTGTCGACTATGAAACTTGTGTCGTTGCTTTGTCCTGCTTTTATAGATCCTATTTCTAGGCTTAGGATCTTGAGGCGTGCCGAAAATTCACCACAACCAACGATTATGAGTGAATTATTATTAGAATTGTAGTAGACAAATCCAATTTCCATCAGATATTTCAATATTATACGTTTCCCATCATCGTCCGTCAAGGGAGAGAATTCCCCACCTCGTCGTTCGTATGGGATGAGATAGGCTTTGAAAAACCCAATGGTGAAAAAAACACATATTATGTCATTTGCTATGACCAGGTCTGTCACTCTTTCTCCTACGTGCAAGGCTCGTAAATGGTAATCCCAAAAACTATTTGGCAGTTTGCCAGTTAACTCTCGGCGTTGCAGTCGGTGGAAGCAATTCTTGGACAACAATCTATCATTGCCCCTTGACATTTTATATGCTTTCCGAAAATGCACTCCGAGTAAACATAATTCACCTTCCCTTCCTGCTTCACCGTGGCCCCTGTGCTACGCACTTCGTTTTTTCCTCCTCTTTATTGGTCTATCTGTGATTTCAGGGGGCTCTGTAAGTTCATTCTAATTTGAATGAGAAACAAGATGAACTACTTTTTTTTCATATTCCCATTTGGATTCGGATTTTGAGTGGTCTTCTTCTCTAGTTTTCATATACCCACTTTGACTATCCTTCTCATCACGGTCGTTGTTGAGTTCATTTTCATCTTCGTGTGGATATTTTTCATTATCTTCCTCATTTTTCTCTTCATCATCTTCCTTATTATTGATTTTCTTTCAACATGCTGAAACTTCTGCACATGATTTCTCTAAACGCTGAAATACTTCTTGAATTCTAAACTGTTCAAAGTAATTAGGATGTGAACGTAATGGCACATTGTGCGGCGAACAACATTCAAAGGCCCGCATGATTATATCGTGTGCCATGGCTCTGATACCACTGTAACATAAAAACTATGCTGAAGCAAGAAAACTGATAGCTTGTAGACTTGATTGTTAAAAATACACACAAGAATTCAAAATAATAATTTATTATTTATATGAAATTGTATAAGATGATATAAGATTACAATGAGGCCCTGCTTTTATACCTCAGTAGGTGACCTTTCGTGAATGGGTATGTATTCTTAGACATGCCCATTCACTTAATTTAATGATTATTTAACCTAAATAATATTTAATTATTTAATATTAATATTTATTTTATTTATCTAATTGTTATGAATTATATTCATAACAAAGACACTTGAAAGTGTTCGTCTTAATGAGGTTGGAAAGGTGGGAACTAGAAGTTCTGCAAAACAAGACAATGCAAGTGATGTGGATGATTCAGAATCGACTTATATTAATGATATGAATTTTCATATCATTGTCAAATGAATTTATCTACTAACTTTGAACCAACTTCCTTTGAAGAAGTTGTTCCTTGTGATGAGAGGAAAGAAGCTATGCAGGAGTATGATGCTCTCATCAAGAAAAAGACATGGAAGTTGGTGAATCCTCCGTTTGTAAGCCAATTGGCTGCAGGTGGGTCTACAAGAACAAGTACAAGTCAAAGGGCTCACTTGACAATCATAATGCAAGGCTTGTGGCAAAAAGATATGCACAAAAAGAAAGCATAAACTAGGAGGAATCTTTTTCCCCCACCACAGAATTGGCTACCATTAATGTTTTGTTGGCTTTGGCAGCACAAAATAACTAAAAGATTCATCACCTGGATGTGAACAAAGCTTTCTTGAATGGAGATTTGAAAGAGAGATCATCTAGATGTGTCAACTAGAAGGACTTGAACATAAGGCATGCAATATTATCAAGTTTTTGTATGGCCTAAATCCAATGCCACACACATGGCATGAAAAGCTAACTGAGCATCGCTAGAAGATCAATTTCAAGCATTTTAATCTTGATGGTGCAGCTTCGTTTCTTGAGAATTTGGCATAATTGTCATATCCCTTGTGATGTATGTAGATGATATTTTGATAATAGGAATAATGAATTATATAATGCATGAGCATCCATAAAGAAAGAATTGAAGAAGGGTTTTGCGATGACAAACATGGGACAGCTTCACTACTACTTCAACATTTGAAGTAACTCAAAATCCAAGATATACATTCATCTTCAAAAATAAATAAACTAGGGAGTTGTTGAATAAATTTGGCAAGGTTGATTGAAATCCTCTCTCTACTCCTATAGAGTACAATTTGAAGACAAAATCATAAGGGAACGAATTTGCAAATGTAGTTGTTGGAAAAATAAATTGTTATTGATGTCAAACGGACTTCAACTAAGGATGAAATTGTCGTAGGCTCATAAAAGACTTCCAGCCCTTTCCAACGAGCACTTACATTCCCCCTTACTCCTATTCATTGAAGAGATTTTGAATTTTCAAGATGAAAAACTACATTTTGTCAAGCCTACATAAGTCGACCTACATGAGAAACCCCAAAAGACATGTCTTTTCAAATTATGGTTGAACAAGTATAAATAGGAGCTATGACTCCTCCATTTCAACCACCCATTCGATCAAGAAAGCATAGAAGAATTCGGATCTGAGGTAAGAACAAGGAGGAGTTCACACCTCGTGAACTAAGGAGCAAAAAGATAAGACAAAGAATCAAGGTGTTTTTGGGGGGGAGTTGGTGATATTTTTTGTGGTTTTCTTGGGATTCGTTTGGGAGTAGAATCTGTTCCTCACTTGGACCTGGTCTTGACTTTCATTTGAAGTAGATTTCATTGTCTTTTTATGAAGCAAATATTATATACCTTGTGGCTGAGATTTCATACCTGTGAAGCTCTGTTACAAACCTATGTTTTTCGACCATTTATGTGGAGCAAAATCTTTGAACTTCGGCCCTTTCCGTGGGACAGAACCTCAAACCTTCGACCCTTTCTGTGGAGACAGATCCTCAGACATTCGACCCTTTCTGTGGAGACAAAACCTCAAATTTTTGGCCCATCTATATGGAGCAAAACCTCAGATTTTCGGCCACCTTCTTGGAGCAATGTCTCACCTTGTGAAAAGACATTTAGACCTATGAAGAGTTCAGATTTTCGAGCTCTAGGAACAGAGCTTCCTTGCAAACTTGAGTAGAATTTTTGGGGAGTTTTGGGGCTAGTTCTTGAGCTAAATTTGAGGACCTTGTTGAGAAATCTAGGGGCAGCAAGATAGGTGATTTCTCTTACTTTGATAATTGTTTGTGATGTATTTTTACTTAAATTTATTAGCTTCTTCTTTCACTTGATTATAATTAGTGTTCTTATCATCAAACAGCTACCAAACAATGAAGAACAATGAGACAAGAGGACACAAGATATAGGCGATCAACCAAGGCCAAAACCTCTCCAACTGAGAGGAAAACCTGCAAGAATTCTTCTCTTCTTATAGATATTCAATTAACGAATTCCAAGATCTATGACCCTTGACCAAGGTCCTCCAAGACCAAGTCAAATCTTTCCTACTTTCTAGCAACTTCTGCAATTTTGATCCCCAACAAATTCTTCTGTAACTTTGACTAGCAGATTCTTTTGCAACTTCAACCCAGCAACTTCAGTGCTTCGACCTTTCACAGCTTCAACTTAGCTGCAACTTCACAGCTTTGATGCAACTTCACAGCTTTGATGCAGCTTCAGAATTTCGTCTTACCCAGTAACTATAAAAACTCTAACACGAGAGAGTGAGAAAGAGAGAGAGAGAGAGAGAGAGAGAGAGACCCAAAACTTCGATCTTGCTCTTCTTCTCCTTTTTCATCCTTTTCTAGCTTCTATCTTGTGGAGATCGAACTTGCTTGAGAGTGTGTCCAAATGAGGTCGAGTTCCTTCTTATTTATAGGAACTTGAGAGGTATGAATTGCTATCCTTAGGCCGACTCATCCCTTCATGTAGGCCAACTTGATCTTTGCACCATGACGAGGTCATGGCGAGTCTTTTGACTTTCTTTTGACTCAAATAAATTTTCTTTACAATATGTAACATGGCCAAAAGGGTCTTCCATACATGACAATGACTCAATTGACTTGTAGACTCAATGACAAGCCCTATAAGCACTCAATGGGTGCTTGACCAAAAAATAAATCTCCCTTGAGCATAAAACCCATGACTCAAGAATAACAATAATAAATTTATTTTTCTCTTTTCATTAAATACATAAAATCATGATTACATATGGTCATTATGAAGACCGAACCTAGTTACATATTTCAACAGACCTACTAAAGCAAGCTTGGAGACAATCCTTGGAAGACTAGGAGTCGACTTTTTGAGGTAGTTTCAAAGATGTGAATGGGCTCATTGAAGCTAAGTAGTGATCATTCTTAAAGCATCATTGAAGACACTTTTGGAGCAAAGCAAGAGGAGTTGTTAACCTTTATGCAGGCTTGTTGAAGAAGACTTGTTGGAGCAGACATATTGACTCTTGTTGAAGTAGTCATCCATGGAGCTTTTTTGAAGAATATTGTAGATGTTTTGAAGACTTGATGGAGCATTATTGAAGATCAAATGGAGCATTGTTGAAGCCAGATGAGGACATTTATGGAGTAGCTTTGTTGAATCATCATTAAAGGCAACCTTTGAGCATTGTTGAAGACATTTTGAAGTCCTTTTTGAAGTATGTAATCTTGTAAAGTTCTAATTTTTTACCAAGTTGGACGTTGGAGTTGCTGGAAGGATTGGAGTCCTTATTTTTTTATCAAGTTGGAGCTTGGAAGTCATTGAGAGGATTGGAGTCTTCAACTTGACTTGGGTTTGTTCAAGGTTGGAGCCTTGAAAAAGTCAAAGGTATTGTTGTACATGTTGGCCCCTGATTTGTTGTATAAGAGGATTGGATTCCTCACCATTTTGAGCAATAAAATATTTTTTATTCTATCTATTATGTTCTAGTTTATTTTCTGATAAAAACCTTCACTGACATAAAATAACAATTGAAAGAAATATTGATACACCCCCCCTCTCAGTGTTTCCAACAACAGCTAAATATACATAGCGTGTGGTGAGTCTAATTTACCTTACCACTACTAGACCAAATATTTTGTTCGCAGTTGGGATCCTTTCTAGGTTCATGCAACGACATTGTGAAGGACATTGGTGTGCTACAAAGAGAGTTCGAAGGTACTTGAAGGGAACTCAAGACTTTGGGCTCAAATACTCTATGATGGAGGACTTCAAACTTGTTGAAAATTGGGGCAGCTATGGGACGAATTTCCCATAGGAACCAAATTCCCCCATTGAAGCCCCTTCCTGCACTTGATTGGATAAACAAATATTATTATTAATTGATATGAATTATCAAGGTCTTCATCAAGTCAGCTTCTCATAATAAAGGGAATTTAAATTGGGCAAAGGAAATATTTATTCTGCTAAAGTCAACTCCAATTCAAGGAGGGAAATATTAAATTTGAATTTTCAAATTCGGTCACCAAATAGAAGTAGTAGGTTCATACAAGGGACGTGACCTTTCGCACATAGAAACAACTATATATTGGCAGTATTCTCCATTTTTGGGCATCGATTGTGCATTCTCTGAGGCAAATCAGCTCGCATCTTTGTGGCTCGCAATGTCTTTGGTTTGCTTCTATGGCTCGCTCTACTATCCTATGGCTTGCATTTCTTTATGTAACTCGCATCTATATTTTTGGAGGCTCACTATGTAATTCTGTGTGGACCGCATTCATTGGAGGCTCACTATATAATTTTGTGTGACTCACATTCATTGGAGGCTCACTATAAAATAGCTCAAAAAGGAGGCTCACATTATAGTCACACGTCTTTCTCTATGGCTCGCATTGTCTATGATTTGCATTCTTTTTCTTATGGCCCATATATCTCTACAACTCGTATTTACTCTATGGATCTGGCTTACATATCCGAACAATGGTTCGCACGTTCTTCTCTGGCTTGCATATCTCAACAGTGGTTCGCATACTCTTCTATGGCTTGCATTAATAATCTAAGGCTCACTTCAATATATTTATGACTCTCTTTCTATTTGTGGCCTATCTGGTAATTTCTGAGGCATGTATTATTCTCTGAGAATCAAATTTTTCTGAGTGATCATGAATGCATATGCTAGAGAAGTCTAGCAATTGATGTCTAGATAGTATAGCAGTAATGTTTTGAGCATACGACAGCGATGGGTGACAGTAACCTAGCATGACAGTAACCTTGACATAACACAATGACCATAAAATATGATAGTAACCTATGATGCATAACTAGTCCTTACATTCAGTAATAATGTGCTATATGGCTACAGTGTATTTAAGATAGAATATTTATAACAGCAATGTATGGTTTGGATGACAGTTTCGCATGGCAAAGATGTATGGTTATATGGCAGTGATTTTTGATGTGATTATTGATCGTAATATGTAACAATGACAATGACCCTGTTGCATAACAGTGATTTAGATACATGACTATGATAGTGACTTGGTTACATAACAGTGATCTTGATGAAAGACAACGGTAGTGACCTTGCTAGCAGTAACTTTGATGTGTAACAGTGACCTTGATATGACGATGATTACAGTACTTTTAATGACAGTAACCCTATATAGATGACCTTGTTTGACAGTGAGACAATGATCTATGGGACAGCAAGACAGTGACCTTGTTTGCACAACAGTGACCTTGATGGATGATAGTGACAGTGATCTTTGATATGGAAGTGATCTTGACATGATATTGACCTTGACATGACAGTGATAATTGTAATCTACATAACAGTGATAACAGTATATCTGCAGTACTCTAGTCACAGTGATATGGAGACCTGTGTAAATTTGTTTGCTGCCAGACGTATTGGATGATGTAGGATGTGTCTCATACTTATTGTGCATTATATCTCAGTGGAACATTTGATGAATATCTAATAACAGAAGAATTTGGTTGGGTGTACCTCCTTGTGGAGTCTTTCCCTGGTCTTTGACCTAAATCCTGGTCTCTCTATTGTGTATGCTTTTCTTTTGTTGTTCTTTATTATTCTGTTGCGTTGTTGATGTTATTGTTCTCTCTACATAATTGTTAATGATGATATGATCTTATGGGATGAATGTAATGTAAATGATGAAAAATTTTAAACTTGCAATTATCTATCGCAGAGAACAATCTTGCCCTATTAACAAAGCTAATTGGATATACAAATTCATGTTTGCTTCAAGATAACTTATGAGTCTTGGATCAGCAAACAATCCATTCCAACAAATTTCCACTACATAGGCAGAAAATGTGGTTGTTGCAGCGCAACAAAGGAGACTGTGTGGCTCCGAAAGATAGTAGAGGATTTGAAGGAGAAACAAGTGAATCCTACTCCACTTTTGAATGGAAACACCTCTATAATCAAGTTGGCCAAGATTCCTAGAATCCATGATCAAACAAATCATATCAACACAAAGTACCATCTGATTCAACATCATATAGAGGGCAAACCCATTCATTTGATACTATGTCGCAAGATACTTGGTCCCCCCTGCGTATCAACTGCATTTCCATATCAAAACGCTGAAAGGCAATTGAAACATGTTTCCCTTTACCTTTCAGTTTCATCCTTTTACTTAAATTTTTAACATTACCATTAATTGTTTCAAAATGTTTGAGAGTGGTTCCAACCTCATCGGACTTTATATGGAGAAAGTAGAATTTCAAATCCCATTCAAATTTCAATAGACTTAATAATTTTCAAGATTCCAGGATTAGTTGGATTTAGAGCACTTTCATTAGATTCTATCATGTATGAGAGTATGGAACTGGCAGTTAATCAAGAGCACCAAGCCCTTTATGTACCTCGATGTTAGTCCTATTTCTTGTTAGACTCCTTTGTCATGCCCTTAGTAAAAATATACCCTTCATTCAAACCTAATCAGTGATTAGGCATGCTAAGCTTTTTGTACCACATTTTAAAGCTTGTGTTAGATAGCTTCATCAAAATTTGGCGGCATTTATTGATGTCTCTCGAGAATTGAGGTAAAGGCAGAAGGTGATACTAATGATGAGGATCCCAATATGAGCAATGGTGAAACATTGCTTATCATTTATGTTTGTCATTCAAATGTTCTTGCTCATTTATTCATAGTGATTTCTTTATCATTTTAAAGCTTTTCGTACCATATATATATATATATATATATATATATATATATATGCATTCCCAAATTTCATTTTACAGCTTTTCGTACCATCTATATATATATATATATATATATATAAGGTTTCCTCATTTCCAAATTTTGGGGGGATCACATTTCCAATGCATTTTCGTTTCAAAAACACGTACTTGTTTCCCCGTATCATGTAACTTATATTTGATACAATTTTTCACAAGTGAGCAAATTGCAAACATTTTCACTGAAGCACTTGGAAGAGAAAATTTCAACAAGATGCTTGGACTTATGCTAATTCTAGATAACAATGGTATGTTCTATACTTTAGCAGAATTTACTTCAATGTTTCTTATCAACCCAATGACAATTTTCAATTATTTCCAATAGCAATCACATTATCTTAATCACATTGACAGTAAAAGCAAATAGAACATAAAAACATGTGCAGAAGACAAGCCAAGACAAGAGGACACAAGATTTGGCGGATGCTAGGGAAAAACCCCAATGTGGGGAAAACCCTTTGATCAAATCTTCTTATTATTATTCAATAGTTCAGTAGAGAGAAAGAGTACATAGATCAAATTCACTTGCCCAATACACAGTAAAAACAGCCCTGTCAAAATCAGAAATCAACTTCAGCCCTTACCAGAAAGTCAACTTTGGTCAAATCAGCAACAAAACTTCCTCCAAGTTGCTCGGTCAACAACTGTCCAATTCGGCCTTCAAGAAGGCTCAAAGTCAACCCAAAACAGTTCACAAACACTCAGTCAACCTTGGTCAAACATTAAATAGCCCTGTGGTCAATGCAAGTCATACAGCCTTAATTGCCTCAGTTTCTGTGCCAGAGAATGTAACCTCAAGAGATAGGAATTAGAAAATTCAAAGATAGTCAAACAACCCCTGGTCAGCGCTGGTCAACGTTGGTCTATACACTGAAATTTCAGCCTACTATTATACTTCGGAAATTTCGTCCTTCTATGCCACACGTGGGAGAGAGAGAGAGGTTGCCCAAGCTGTACGAACCAATCAAGAGAAGAGAGAGAGAAGAATGATGTGTGTAAGTGATGTCCAAATGAGGAGAGAGGTCACTCCTATTTATACAATTCATTGAGGGTGAGGAGACACATCCATTGGGCTTTTTGAGCCTACATTTGACTGAGGCTGACCTTTACAATTTGTGCATGAGAGAATAAATTCAAAATTCCACTTCTGCTTGTTCGAATGAGATGATCTTTATATCAAATTTGGACCTCTCAGAAAGAGGAATCCAATGCAATAATCATCTCCATCATATGAGTTATCTCAAGGTCGAATTTGGCCCTAGTTGCCAATTTTAACATTCTCTCTCAACTAGCGACAATTCCCATCTATCATCATCATCCCATCCTATCATCATGTATCATCTTTGTCATCACTGCTCTACTCTGATATGCTCTGCTGAACCATGAAGTAATAATGAAGAAGAAGTGATTGAGAGTGAGTCACAAGACCTTACCACTCTCCACTAACAAAGGTCAATCCTTGATCCCAAATCAATTTGTTGAACACCATGCATCCTAGTCAAAGGGAGTACGACAGTACACGATGCGTCCATCAGTAGTGTTATGGTCCCTAACCACTTTTCCCAACTCATTGGCCAGATGAGAGGTACTTCCCATGAGTCTCGGACTCCATGGGTAGGATGTGTGTTGGGGCATCGGCAAGAGAAGGTGAACCACTCATCCTGCTCATATGCCATAGGAGAAGGTGAACCACTCATCCTATGCTTATGTCAGTTGTAGGGGAAGGTGACACACTCATCCTACATGCATGTCTCTGCAATTGTAGGGGAAGGTGAACCACTCACCCTCTACATAACGCACGTCTAGGGGGAACGTGAACAACTCACCCTATGGTCGCTCATAGCTACAAGAAGTAGCTCAAGCCCCCAGGAGCTCCCAGAGCTCAGTGTCCAACTCATACGGGACCCTCATAGGAGGGTCTTTCCACGACTCTAAATCTCTCTCGGAAGGTTAAGAATTTGACCTTTCCCAAAGGCTTTGTGAGAATGCATGCGACCTGCTCATCCATCCTGATGTGTTGGAGCCTTATAGCTCCCTGTTGTACCATATACCTGATAAAGTGGTACTTGATATCAATGTGCTTGGAGCGATCGTGGAACACGAAATTCTCTAAAAGGTGAATCCCATCCTGGTTGTCACTAAAGATCACAGTGGTATCTAGCACATGCTCAAATAGCTCACTGAAGAGCTTCCTCAACCAAACAGCTTCACAGCAAGCCATACTTGTAGCAATGTATTCGGCCTCAGCGGTGCTTAAAGCAACCAAATTTTGCTTCCTACTCATCCAAGATATTGAAGAAGACCCTAAAGAGAAGCAACACCCAGACGTGCTCTTACGATCCACGACACTACCAGCGCAATCAGCGTTTGTATATCCATGTAGCCTCAAATTCCGGACAGTGTATCTCAGACCATAGTCGATTGTGCCCTGGAGATATCTCAAGAGATTCTTTGCAACAATCCAATGAATATGATGAGGCTCGACCATAAATTGACTCAACATGTTCACAGCAAAGCATATGTCAAGACGAGAGTTGACCAAGAACATCAGGGCCCCCACAAGTTGATGATACTCGGAAGCGTTCGCTAATTCGAGCCTAGCAGCACTTCCACGTAACTTCTTGAAGTTGAGTTCCATCGAAGTAGACATTAACTTGCAATCCACCATCCCACATCTCTCAAGCAGCTTCACAATGAATTTTCCTTGAGAAAGGAAAATCTCACCTGGCTTTTGTTAGACCTCCAGTCCTAGGAAGTAGTGCATCAGTCCTAGGTCCTTCATCTCGAATTCGGAAGCCAACTCCCTCTTGCATTGATGAATGAGAGGGTCATCACCTGTCAAAAAGAGATCATCCACACAAAGAACCAGAATGAGAGGCTTGTCCTTTTCAACCTTTAAGCGTAGGTTCGGATCAACATCGCACCTTATAAATCCCAGCTTCATAAGATAGCTATCAATCCTCTCATACCAAGCCCTGGGGGCTTGCTTCAACCCATAGAGGTCTTTCCTCAACCTGCATACATGTGTCTTACGATCTTGAACTTCGAACCCCTCGGATTGTTCTACATAGACTTTCTCTTTAAGCGAGCCATGCAAGGAAGCAGTTTTGACATCCATTTGGTGTAGGCTCCATCCTTGCAAGGCAGCAAGGGCTATTATCGAACAAATGGTGGTATATCGGGCAACCGGTGCAAATATTTTATCGTAGTCTACTCCTTCATTTTGAGAGAAGCCTCATGCAACAAATCTGGCCTTGAACTTATTAGCACTCCCATCAGCTCCATGTTTGATATTGTAGAGCCATTTTGAAGTGACCATTGACTTATTCTTAGATCTAGGAACCACATCCCAGACATCATTCTTCATGATCAACTCATATTCCTCGTTCATTGCATCTTTCCATACTTGGTGTTTCACGACTATCTCAAATGTACAAGGCTCAGATTGTAAAATGGTACTCATGGCAGCTAAGTACCCTTGGTACCTGTTCGGCTTCTTGCTTTCACGAAATGTCCCCCTTGGTGCAATATGTTTCTCAGAATCTTCAAGAGTATCTTTGAGCCACAAAGGTATTTTTCTTGAAGTAGAGGGCTCATTAGGAGGTGGATCAATGGGATCCATCAAACCTTCAACATCGGGCATCGGACCATCTATCATAGATTCATCCTACTTCCCTACATCATCATCATTGTCCTTCATAGGGATAAGAAGATCTCAAACATTCCTAAGGGAAGAATCTTCATTGAAAGTGACATCATGACTTATTTCCACTTCTCTTTGACCAGGCACATAAATTCTATATGCCTTCGAAGTTTCATTGTAGCCCACAAACGTTCATTTCTTCCCAGATGCATCTAGCTTGTTTATCTTCTCTTTCGACACATGAAAATATACGGGACAACCAAAAATTCTAAAATGATAAACATTAGGTTTCTTACTAGTGAAAACTTCTTCGGGTGTCTTGAAGTCCAATGCTTGATGTGGGCATCTATTTTGAACATACACAACGGTGTTGGCAACTTCTCCCCATAAGAACTTCGGTAGACCTTGGTCATGAAGCATGGCATGGGTGGCTTCTATGATAGTTCGATTCTTCCTTTCAGCAACACCATTTTGTTCAGGAGTATATGTACTAGTGGTCTCCCTCTTAATGCCACCTTCTCTCATTATCGGTCCTCAATAATTTGATCTTCTTCCCTGTTTGATTCTCGACCAAGGCTTTGAAAGAGCGGAACCATTTGAACACTTTGTCCTTCTTCTTTAAGAAATAGATCCATGTTTTGCAAGAGAAATCATCCACAAAAATTACATAGTACAAATATCCACCCAAAGATGTTACGGGCAACATACCTGATAGATCAGAATGGACCAATTGAAGAATATCGGTAGTTTGACTTTGACTTGAGGGGAATGGTCCCCTTGTATGTTTTCTAGTTGTACAACCCTGACAAACACCTTCATGATCTAAGTTGAATTCGAGCATACCTGTGACCATCTTCCTTACATCAAGTAAGGCTTTGTAATGAAGGTGAGCAAATCTTCGGTGCCATAATTCGGATTGAAGAGAAGTATCGCAAGTCATTGCTCCCAACAAACTTCCTCCAACTTGATAAAGATGTTCAACCCTGAATCCAAGAGTGAATGCATCTCTCAGGTTCCTTTTCCAAACACGAACCTTCCCATCAATGAATGTCACCTTGAAACCCTTATCTTCCAACGCAAAAATAAAGACCAAGTTCCTTTTCAAATCATGTACATACAATACTTCTTGTAGATGATGGGTTTGACCTTGACTTAAGTGAAGAGTGACAGTCCCGATTCCTTTCACAGGATAAGTGGCATTATCCCCAAGTATAATCTCCATATTAGTCTTCTTTTCAATCAAGTTTGAGCGGGCCTCTTTGTACCTAGTGAAGTGCCTTAAGGCACCACTATCAATCAACCAATGATCCAATGTATTCGGAGGAGAGGTAGTCGTGAGGGCAGAAATAAGATAATGATATTTTTTCTTTTCTACAACATTAACTTCTTCATACCTAGAGTTTCTCGATTTCTTGGAAGGACGACCATTTCCATTTCAAGCAGTGGGAGCATTTCCCTGCCACCAATAACTTCTCCAATAGATAGGAGATCATTCTTGATTTCGATATAATCCTCATTAAGTAGGATTGAAAGGATTCTCTTCTATCCATCTTGATGTCTTTCAACTTGTTCTTGAAAAAGAAAACTTAATGTGCATTATTTACTTTGAACATCCCAACCAGCTTGTCATACATCTCCTTAGATGTTTCCAAATCAGAAATATAGGCAACCAAAGGCTTGTGAATAGAATCAACAATAATTTTCTTAGCTTTAACTCCCACAATATCTCTCATGATCCATAAAAACTCTCACCTAATCCCTTATCCCTAGATAATATCTAACTAACCCTCAAATCTCTCAACTCTTCCAAAATACTCTCAAACCTTCTCTTATTTACAATAATTCTCATTCTCTCCTAAAACTATAGGAAAATACAATAAATAATTAAATCCTAACTTAGGAAACTAACTCCTTTAATAAACATTCAACCCTAGGTTAGATGCTCCTACATCAGTATATGGCTTAACCCTATCTTATTGGTTCCATTTTTTGCTATAATGATAGTGTTGGGAAGAAGAAGAAGTGATGACGATGATGAAAAAGTTGGTAGTGGCGGAGGATACCTTGGAAAAGAGAAGGGGAAATACCAAGAGGAAGAGGAGGGTGAGGATAATCAAAGTGAAGATGATGGAAAGAAAATCGGGGCAGACCAAACACCCTTGTGGGTATATGTTACAAGGCTTGGAGGAAGGAAAGGGGGTGGAACCACTAAATTTGTATGCCCCCATTGCAAATCTACTTACACAAGTTCATTTACCCGTGACAAAAAGCATATATGAGGGAAAATGGCATGGGATGGAAATAAGAAAATAGGAATCAAAACTTATGCAAATGTGTCAATACAAAAAGATCAAAGGGTGAACATGACACCACTAGCACACATAGAGCAATTGCAAGAACTCCATCAGCATTGGTAGTGGATTTGCAGCCACAGGCACAAACATCCCTTTAAGGCATAAAACAATCTCAGACCTCCTTGACCAAGGTTGTGGGGATGACATGGAGGCAAAAAAAAATTGGTTCCTCTTGCATGTGGCATACCATTCGATGTTCTTCGCTCACTTTATTGGCATGAAATGGTTGTCGCCATCAATGATGCCCCTAAAGGATACAATAACTTGGATATCACAAAGCTAGAACTGTGGATCTTGATCGGGAAAAAGCCAAATTCAAAAATGCTTTGGGTAAATTCACAAATTCTAGGAATGAATATGTGGTATCCATTCTACTTGATGGTTGGACAAATGTAAAAGGCGAGCCATTGATAAATGTTCTCAGTGTGTCTGCTACTGGTGCAATCTTACTTTCATCTCATGACTACTCAAATAAGTTCAAGATCAACATCAACATTGTAAAACCATTAATTCAAACAATTGAAAGTATTGGGCCATACAATGTCATCCAAGTCATTATTGATAATGCTTCTAATTGTAAGGCAATGGGAGCAATTATTGAGGATAGATACCCCAACATATTTTGGTCTAGGTGTTTGGTTCACATAATGAACATTTTGATGCATGACATTATTAAGATAAAGGAACCTCAATACAAATGGATTGGTTCATTGTACAAGAAAGGCAAGAAAATGATAAGATTTATTACCAATCATAGCAATACCTATGGCCTTTTCCGTAGTCACTCAAGGTTGGAGCTATTGAAGATTGCAAAGACTAGATTTGCTAGCTATTACCTCACCTTCAGGCACCTTTTGAAGGTAAGAGAGGCATCGGTTAGCATGGTATCAAGTGAATCATGTGATATTAAAGGACAAGGTTGCAGCGGAATATGATAGGGAAGATTTTCAAGAGGTTGGGGACACCATTCTTGATGATCGGTTTTTGACAGGTGTGAGGAATGTTTTGCAGTTCACCAAGCCCATTTATAACATGATTATTTTGCAGATATAGATGCACTGATGATTGGGGAGCTATATGTATTATAAGCAGATGGATAGCATGCTAGGGCAAATCAAAGATATTGTTCAACTGAAAGATCCCATCTTGTAAGATCATATTCACAAACATGTAGTCAAAAGGTGGGATAATCTTAATGTTCCACTCCATGCCTTAGAGGAACTCCTTACGCCAAAATACTACTCTCCATCTTGGTTGGCCAAACCTGCACCTGGGGATGGGGTTAGGAGAAAACCCCATACAGATCCAGAGGTACAAAATGGGTATAACTTTTCTTTAGACAAGTTGGTCCCTAACAAGTGGGAGTGTGCTAAATTGCGTGGAGAATTAAGCAAATACTTTAGTCAAACTGGACTGTTTGGTTCTTTGCATGCAATTGATGATAGAGATAGAATGGATCCTATTGAATGGTGGAACATGTATGGCTCCGAGGGACATTTGGAAAAATTGGCAGCTAAACTGCATTCACAAGTGTTTAATACTTCTTCTACACAAAGGTGTTTGAGCACCTATAGCTTCATCCACAATGTCAAAAGAAACTACCTCAATGAAAACCAGGCAAAAAGCTTGGACTACGTACGAAACAACTTGAGGTTATTGACACATTATTGTGAGCAAGCTCGATTTGATTGAACATATATCACTTAGGACAGCAACCCAGAGGAGGACAATTTGGAGGATGGTGCGTTACATTTAGAACAATTGGAAGTAGAACTTTTGAACGATACGGATGAAGCAGCATCAACAGCAATGCCACCCCCATCATCCACTAGCAATGCTCAAGTTGCACCATATTTGTCGCCACCTCAATCTGCAGCCTCACATGGCAATCATGTGCCTTATGGTTCTAAATGTGGTCGTCTGACAATGCAGTAGGAGACTCCCATTGCTCATAGACCACGAGAAAATAAATCAGAAATTTCTCATGGCATGTAGAAATTTTAGTAGATAATAGATTTACTTGTCTTTTCTAGTTTTATAACTATTCACTGTTTCATATTTATTATGGTATTTTTGTAGACAATTTAGGTTTGAAGTTGGCAATTATAACTCATTGGTAATGAATTACAGATATGACGCTTCGTCAAAATTGAAACGTTTCATTTCATGTTTGATATTCTTTGTTATAGTTTGGTAATGGTTACAAACACAACTTTAGTGATGACAAATGTTATATATTGAATTTTGAAACTTTGAAACTTTAAGATTGATGAGAATCGAGATGTTGTAACTTGTGGACCTATGGTTGATGAAGATTATAACTACTAGATGATTGATGTTATATGGTTTAATCCATGTTTTTATGCTTTTTATAACTAATTCATCATTCTACATGCTTTTGTTGACATATATGCATCAAAATATATAAAAATATATATTATATAAAAATCGCTCCCAAAATCACTCCCAACCTAGAAGCTTCTGAAAATTGTCGCTCCCCACTCCCACTCTTGCATCTAAGTAGCATAGTGTTATACTGGACCATCCTGCTGCTCATTCTTTACTCTTTGGCTGGAACTTGCACTATCTTATGTGTTGTTACACACACATAATTGTTAGTTGAATATAGCATAAGTACATCAATTCATTACCTTAGTCTTGAATTTATTTACTGAATCAGATTTCAAGTTAGTCGAAATTAACATAAGAGACATGTCAACACGCTAGCAAGAGTAGTCCTCATATCAAATATAAATCTAAGAAAGTTTGCAAATGCAATGGCCAAGGTGTCATTCAAATTATGTCCGTGAATTTCTTCAGGTTTACTACTAGACCTCAACTCTGATCTCTATATATCAAGGCTCTAAATTTTATTTTTCAAGGCCCATTCAATGCAATTGTGGAACCTGGACACAGATACCACTTTATAATGCTTCCTCCCCCCACCCTCTCTTGGTACTATCTCAGGGTGTGGAAGGTGTTACCAATGTCATATCCCGACTTCAATAGCCTGTCATGAAAATGGTGTTACGAAAAATGTGTTGAGAAATATAACTAGTATCAGTCTTCATAATCATGATGTAATGTATTTGTCAAAAGAAAGAAAAAGAAAATTACTATAAAAGAAAAATTAATTATAAGCATGGGTTTCATGATTTAGCTATTTTTGTTTCTAGGTCAAAGCACCCATTGAGTGCTCTTAGGGTTTGTTTCGTGAGTCATTGTCATTATGTAATAAGACCCTTCGTGGGCTTTTTGTGTCAAAAAATAAATATAGATATTCGTCAAATTGTGTCTAGTCCCTCCTCCACCAAGTTGGCTTCATCACTCATCAAGTCGGCCTCATGAAGAAGATACGACCACACCAAGAGACTATTTATAGAAGAGGAACTGGACGCTTGTGGCATCAATCAATAATATTTCAATTTGCAACTTTGGAATAAAGAAAACATATGCGAAGGCTAGAATAAGGAAGTAATATCTTCAAGAAGTAAGAAGCGATACTTGCCAAGAAAGAGAAGCAGAAATTTTCTTTGTTTTTGTCACACATGCAAACTGCAATGGGTGAATTAAGGTTATTGCAGGTCCGAGCTATTGGAGGTCGAAGTTACAAACCGGAATGAGGAGATCAAGCACTTGTTTGGAGAAGTCTTATATGGTCTACACTTAGGTATTCTTGTCCAGCTTGAAGAACATTTATTGACACGCTGACTTGGTGGATGAAGGATAGTTTAATGTTGGTCTTGAGGTCTCAGTTATCTCATTTGAATTGGTTCCTAAAGAAGAAGAGAATTTTGATGGGTTTTGCCCTAGCTTAGTGCCTACATCTTGTGCCCATTTGTCTTTAATGACCTTCATGTTTTGGTAGTTGTTTGATGATAAAGAACATAATAATAACAAGAAGAAGAAGAATATAATCATTCAAGTAAAAGAATGTCACAAGCAACTATCAAGTTAAGAGAAATCACCCTAACAAGTTGCCCTAAGGATTTCTCAACAAAATGTTCCTTTTTAAAAGTTTGTGGAATTAAAAAATAATATCGCCACCATGTCTAGCTCAGTGAGAGCTTTCTAGCAATATAAATTTCACCTCAATCCAAGTCCTAAATTGAATGTTATGCCCAATAGAACTTTTGGCCTATTAATGAAGGCCAAGTCATCACCAAGGTGCCACATGGCTTCACGTTGGGTCTGAGTAGTAGTGCCACGTCAACCTACGGGACCACCAACGTTGGGGATTAGTAGAATGGTTTACCCACACAAAGTGTATTCCATGTGTTATTAGTCGAAGGTCGAGGCTCTAGTGAGGTGGAGCACCAAGTCCATGCAACATTGGACCAAGCTCTGCTCAGCTATACTAACAACTCTACAATGTTCACTCATGACAGTCGCAGGCCCGCAAATCCAAGGGGCCCTCCCTGGCACATTCCTATTGGGTTGGGAGTACATGCCTCCACTTTGCGCTCACCACTAATTGGTCCAACATCCGATGGCCAAGACTCTAGTGAGATCCACCACCAAGCCTTGTCATGTCAGGTTCGTTGCGCTCAACATGTTCGGAGTTCTATGGGATTGGTGGCTCGATGATCGAAGGTCCAACGAGACCTAATCCGACTACATCATGTCGAACCAGGCCCATCAGTTTTAATATGTAATAGTCTCCCCCAAAGCCCCGAAACTTAGAGAGGCCTACTCAATCCTTGCCATATCGAGTTGGTGGACGTTTTGACCACTAAACTTTGCAACACTTGGTTTCCCCAAGAGCCCAAAAGTTAAAACATCCAATGGTGTTTAACCTTGCCATTTTTCGGCCTCAATCCATCGACCCATTCTCGACCAATATCATTTGAATGCTTCAAAGGCCCAAAGACCAAGTGCGACAATTCAAATATTGAAGGCCAAACAATTCTTGGCTTATGTGAATCGAGGCCAGCAAAGCAACCTCTATTAATTACACAAGAGAATTGTTAAGGCTATATTCACGGCCTTTACCATGTTATTGACATCTTGGTAGTGCACAAGTAATTGGGCATCAACATTCACTTAGCTAAGAAGAGGGACATGACCCCAAACTAATTTTCATACGATATAACTATGTTGTTCATGAAAAACCACCCTAATCAAAGGGAGTGCTTATACAAGTCACTTGAGTTTTACGTAGGGAGATGTGCTCCACCATTATTCTAGACATGATACTAACAATGAACAGGGCTACAAAAAGGGGAAATTAAAGCCTGACTATCAGGAAAAACACAATTTCGTTGATTAGGTTGAGTGATGAAATATAAATTATGGTTCTTAGAAAAAGGACGAAAGAGTGAACCTAAACATATAACTCATTTTTTTCATCATAGCATTAACAAGTACAGCCAAACACTTGTACTAGTTACAAGTTGTCCACATAGTTGTAAATTCATAACTATATTAGAAAACTCATAGTTCAAGCATTCAAGACATACATTTGTAAATTTGTAAAGTATCATGCAACTCCAAAACATAATAGTAACTTCAGGTAATTAATTGAAATGTATGAGACATTCTACAATTCATAAATAGAATAAAGATTTCATAACCCAAGCACACAGTATGTATGGCACAGACCAGGCACATCTAAATTCTTCAACAGAATTAAAAAGACCAGACAAGTCAAATAACCCTCGACATCTCATACAACTAACTATAATGATTATATAGAGAATAAGCATTCAATAACCATTTACACAGACTCATATATATAAACTTATCATCACAATTAAAAATAGCTCAGTGTTCATCAATCAAACTATCATAGACCATGCTATTTATTTGGTTGAGTTCAATTCAACTAGCAACTACAGAAGGGATTCCCACTCTCCACCCAACCATAGGCCAACTACACTAAGATTTGTCTCGCAACTAACCACTTCCAAGCCGGATCTAGAGTCTAAGGAATTGATCGCACAAGGGTAACACACCAATTAGATTGGTCAAGCTCTCAAGAGCTTCAAGACGCAAGGCTTCACCAAATTGCATGGAAGTGTGTTACTCAACATCAAAGGATTGATATCACTTTGCAAGCGGTTTAACAGTTGATTGGCAAGCACTGGTGATTTCACAACCACAACAAGCACCCAATATCAGGTGGTTTAATAGCTAGAAGCAAGCGTCAATGGTTTCACAGCTAACAGTAAGCACCCAGTGGTTTGTTATATGTGGGTGGTTTGACAGCAAGAGGCAAGCACTGGTGGTTTCACAACCACAGCAAGAACCCATTATCAGATGGTTTAACAACAAGAGGCAAGCAACATTGGTTTCACATCCACAACAACCACCCATCACTTTAAATTCAATCTTAGCATCAAAGTTGGTAACACTAGATAAAAACGTAGAACACATCAATCGTCCAGCGCGGACCAAAGCACTCTCTATGAATTCACACCCACACTGGTCCTCAAGGTCTAGCACAAGTTTCCAAGCGGTAAATAGAACCCCTTTCCAGATGTGGCGTAGCATATATATGAGCCACACAATTACGTCCCTTGGTATGGATGAGAGGAGGGGAAATTGAGATGGGCACCCCACCCAACCGATTTGCCTCTTCATGACACAATCGGTCAACAGGTCTGTCAACTCTAAAATTGACCCATACACATTTAATTAAGGATTCAGACAAAAAGGGAACGGCTTTTCCCATCCACAAACGATCTCGCAATAAATTCAACTATGTATGGGTATGGTTGTCCAAGTTAAGCGAAACCAGCAATCTTCCCTCAGACTCTGACCTGTCGCTCCTTTCTCCAACAAATTTTAAATTAATAAGTCCCCACATTAATAAATTCCAACATGCTTAAACAGAGTTTCTGCCAGCAACAGTTACCAAGTTGGATGCACAGTTATATAAAATATTTCCAAATGTAATAGTCAACGTATGTTACGAATAAAATATAGATATACATAATGTAAATATAAATAATAATAAAACATCATAAATAATGATTAATTAGTAATTAGTTAATGAAGAGGTATGTCCCCAAAGGACATGGTTGTTCATAAAGGGTCCCCTGCCTAGGGTATATAAGTAGGCCCTCACTCTCAATTGTAACATCATTATCATTCATACATTTTAATATATATTCTTGTATCTTCAATGGAGATCTTCATATGCAAGTCTTCTGGAATAGTTAACTTTTGAGTATACAAACTTTGTTCATTACATTGGTATCAGAGTTGTTTGATCCTCCGGCTGCTCAACCGCTACACGGAATCAGTCTAATCTAGGTCCTTGACCGTCGAAAGTCATCAAATTTGTTGTCATTGAAGCGTTTCACTACAAGAGTTTGGAGTTTCTCTATTTCGCCAATTTTGTCATTCAAGCCTTTGGCCATTTAACAAAAAAAAAAAAATCAAAAACCTTGAAAAAAGAAAAGAGTTTAAACAAAGGGAAAAAAGGTTATATGTATTAAAAAATAAATTTTAAAAATTATAAAAAAAATTATAAGAAAAAAAAATCAAACATATTAAAAAGAAAAATTATATGTATGAAAATAATTATTTAAAAAAAAAAAATATATATATATATAAAGGGAAGAAAAAGGGGAACCTTTGTACCGAAGACAGCCACCGCAGTTCACGCCGCGACCACCATCTGTGCAAACCACTGTCGATCTACTTGTCGTTGTCTGATGTCCACAGTGCTTGTTTGTTGTTACTCGTGGTTGTGATAAATCCACACGAAACCACATCTCATCTCTGCTACCACTTGCACTTTGCCCACAACCATCGTACGCACCTTCAACCCGATTTCCACCCATCACTAGCAGACAAGCCACCACAGTATCGCCCAAGCAGCAGCACACTATGTTGAAGCCATTGCTCATCAAAACCATCACCCCTAGCCTCAAACATTTGTGTGCCACTGTCCCAAACGACGCCTTCACTATCAAATCCCCTAACTGACAATTCCCGAAAACTCTTACACATCTCCTACACCGCGTTGTACCCTGTGCCCTATCACACTGCATACCTATTCCAACTTCCAAACAACTACTAAATCAACCATCCACACCTTCGTCAGTCAGTGCAATTGTCCCTTGTCAACATTATTTGACCAATCCATTAATCCCCTGTCGCAGCCTCTGGAATCTTCGAGCCACCGATTCAATTCTCCTTTCAACACGTAACTTACCATTAATATATATATATATATATGCATGTTTTATATAAACTCATATATAAATTAATTAAATAGTTTATAATTATATTGTATAGTTTATAACTATATGGTTTTATAATTATTTAATTAAAACAATTATTATAAAAGTGATTTGAGAAAGGAATTTAAGATAAGCACAGAAGATGAGTTCCACATAACAATCATTATTTTGGACTAAATGTTCGTTTTGTATATCCATGGATTCATAAAAATTGTAAATTAAGTTGTCCAACATGTGGAAAATTATTTAATGTAGAAGAATGTCAAGATGATGTATTGATGCAGATCACTTGCGAAGGTTAAGAAGTCCAAGGAAAGAAAGAAAAAATTAAAAGAAGAAAGGAAATGTGTCAAGAAGAAATTCAACGATATTCCATCAGAGAATGAAGAAGAAAACTTGTGCTTAAAAGACTTGAATCAAAGGTTATTTGAACAAATTAAGTTTTTAAAAGATGAGAAGTTTGAATGTCAAGGTAAAGTCGACTCACAAAATGAGGAACTCTTATGCCTCAAAAATCATAATCAGAGTCTAGTCACTCAAATTAAGAAACTTAAAAATGATAAGAAATCATTGAACAACAAATTAGAAGAATTCATCACGAAAGAAGTGTCAAAGTCTTCAGTCCACATTGAAGATATGAACATCGATCCAATCAATATCACAACTCAAGAAAATGACAAACTAGTTGAAGGAAAAACATATTCAGATGTTGCAGTTCAGATGATGGAAATTCCAAGTGAAGATTTTGTATCCAATTCAGCAGCATCGATACCAAAAGTAAATCAAGAAATTGCCACACACCTGATAAGGGAAAGTCAAAACAAAAGAACTCCTTATCGACATCTGAATCACAAGAGCAGACTTTTCAATCAATCTACATACCAGTATCACTCAGAACATAAAACTTATGTTCCAAGGAATATTGAAGTTTGTACAATCCACTCATGTGATAACAATTCATCACAAGTTTCCAGCCACCGCAAGATTCCACAGAAGATTAACTTAGGATGGTTTGATCCCTTCTCGGTGTGACAATTTTGTTTATCACTTAAAGGATCATATCAACTTGTATCAATAAAGATGACAGTTCCGATACGAGAAGAAATTCAAAACTGAAAAAGAGATCAAGCCTTTTCATCAATGAGCTTTGAGGACAAAGCTTTTTGAGGAGGAAGGAAATGTTATGAATAAAATATAGATATACCTAACGTAAATATAAATAATAATAAAACATCATAAATAATGATTAATTAGTAATTAGTTAATGAAGAGGTATGTCCCTAAAGGACATGGTTGTTCATCAAGGGACACATGCCTAGGGTATATAAGCAGGCCCTCACTCTCATTTGTAACATCATTATCATTCATACATTTTAATATATATTCATGTATCTTCAATGGAGATCTTCATATTCCAAGTCTTCTAGAATATTTAACTTTTGAGTATACGAACTTTGTTCATTACAACGTAGGGGATGTTACAGAATAGGTCCATTCTTTTAGTGAAAGTTCAAACACATCCACATCTCCAAACTCTCGCTACACTCTAGTTGGCTACAATGGAACTTTTCAAGAATATTGCCTTTTATGACCCCACTGCATAATGGGTGGTTGAATATAGAGCTTATTTTGATGAGGTTCCTACTCATCATCTATTGGGATCTTTCCCATTACATCTTTCAAAAGATTCTTCAAACAGATCTCAACATGCTTTCATGGATCAAACTACATCTCATCAGAGTGAACATCATCTTCTAGATGATTCCTGTCATTTTATAATGGACTCTTCTCGTTCATAGTGAATGTCCGTCATCTCTCTACTTCTAAGAGTATTCCTACAGTGTTTAGGTAGGCTCCTATGGTTGATGTGGACCCTATTGTTGACTCATATATTTATCCTATTGTAGATGCCTTTTCACTTCTCATGATACTCTTGTGAATGACTCATCTAGTCTTCATGTTGTAGATGATGATACTCTTATCAGTGACTCATCCACTCCTCTTGCTGCATATGCTACTTGCAAATCAACACCATTATTCACTGTTGTTAACACCACTTTGTATGGTTTATCTGCAATCACTACTCCTTCAAATAGGCAAAGGAATATTCATAAGTGGGTTATCTCCATTCTTTTTTATGCAAAAAAGTTCCTTGTTGGTTCATCTACATGCTAGCAATGGCAATTTCATCCACCTAGAACCTTTTTGGCTCAAATTGTTGATTGTTTCAAGACAAATATAAAGTAGCTGAGTTTCTTGTTGGTCCTTTCAAGCACGATGAGGGGGAATCTTTTTCACATGATCCACTACTCAATCCTCTGATGTCCCTACTAAACTACATCATCTTACTCCTACATCTCTTTGGAGCTCAATCTCAATCATTAATGATCTCGATGACCTTATCAAGAAGTGACATGGAGTTCCAGGGGGTGATTTGGTCCTCTATTTAACAACACGAGAGGAGGTACATTTTGTAATCTTATATTGTAATTACCTCTTTTTTTGACCCCCTATTTAGCTCAAGGTGGTTATTGGAATTATTAGTGTAATCAGTGCAAGTAACCACAATCCATTCCTATGTATTATTATGTATTGTCGCTATGGCTAAGGCCAATTTTATTCATTTAGTATATCACTACATATGGTTAAGTCTAACCTAGTCGAACTTGGTATGTAGGCTCAATAATTTTCTTGAAGTGTGTGCCCTTATTTTGTGGGCCCATAACCGCCTCAAAAAGGGATGCTTCCACCACTTGAAGGGATGCCTCTCGAGCTCTCTTTTGTACCATCTCATCTTGTGATCTTCTTTATTAAATATAAAGTGTTATAATCCTAAGGGCAAATAATTTCAACATTCTCTATTGTGTTTGGCATATTTCAACATCCTTCTCATCCTCGTAATATCAGTAGTCAATTCATTTCAAGACCTCAAAGCATCAATTTGCCTTCTCCCATTTTTTCTTACTTACCACAATCTCCTATTTTCCTTTCTTATGTATATTTGCAATTGACATGCCTTAATCTTATTTCCATCTTATTTCAAAATTCCTTATCTCACCTTACTTTTTCCTTTTGTCGGCTCTACACAATTCCACTTTTTTATTGTGCATACATAACACAATAATATGATCAATTAATAAATATCAAATCATCTTAATAATATGTTATAGTAAGTACATATACGAGAGCCCAAGGTAGTCTACCCCAGATTACACAAGTACGACTTTCTCAAGTTATTCATACCTTGAGATATCAATAAACTAACATTACAATATTATTGTAGTCACATGTCACTTAATAATAATGACTCGTACTCGAATACACTTTATATTTTTGTGTCATGCACAATAATTGCCTTTCTCCTTGAATGGTCGAAAGATTGTGCCTAGAATGTTTCCACTGCATACTTAAGATATACAGACCATCTGTGTAGCTTGTGCCACTTTAACAATTGAAAACATGTCAAAGGCATGCCCAATAAAACTATCAAATAAATCTTGTTGAAAAATAATCTAGCCAATTTGTCTACTATGAATTGTCAACAGTGCCATGCCTTCCACTTTCAGGTAATGCCTTCTCCCTGGAAACTTAGCCATTTCGTTTACTTCGGTGTTGGGTGCAGTTAAAGAGCAGTGAAAGAGAGGGAGGAGATAATTCTTTCATAACAAATCAAATCAAGCAGCTTCTTTGCAAGTAGGTGACATAAGGTTGATGCATCCAGACATGCTATGATATCCCCAATTTTGATTTTCCGCATTAGAGACAATTCTGGAGAAGGGGAGAAATTTCTGACATTGGGGCTTCGGAGGAAAAGGGAAAATTATAGCTTTAGTGGAGAGTGGGGACCACAATGAGAGAAAATTTGACCAAGTGGCAATTCACACTAGTGAGAAGAGAGAGAGAAACGAAGGAATGCGAATGAGTGGAAGGTAAGGACACCAAGGGAGAGAAGGCCAACAATTATAAATAAAGCTTGGAAGCCTCCATTTGGTATCTTTGATCATTTGACAATTTAACATTAGTTCTCATGAGTTTCTTAGCCAAAACAACCGTGTTGTTCAGCACAAGGAATTTTCGAGCAGGAATTCCACCCTCATTTCAGAGAACTTCGAGTGTCTCCCTAGTGAGGCAATTTGGAGAGCTCGACTTAGATTTTCCACTGGGCATAATTGTTGGTTACTTCAGGTGGTACGTGTTCCTTCCAGGTCGTAGAGGTGGCTCGAATTGTTTATGGCGTGATCAATTATAGATGAGCAAAACACCATAGGATTTGTAGGTATTTTCCCTTATTTTAGCCAAAGATTTTTGTGGTGATTAGTAGGGTTGAGTTGAGGAAATTCTTGGGGCAAAATTCTACATTTCTAGAAGTGCACAGGGGTCTCCAGGTAGGCTTGCCCAAAGGCTAGAAGAATAGAGATTGAGGAGAGAAAGGTCGGAGATTGGAGGTATTCCTCAATGAAGAATTTAGCCAAAGTTGGAATAAGTTTCCAGTGGTGGATTTGGGCCTAATTCAGTAGTATTAGTATTGTGGGGCGTTTTCTGACCAAATTGGGGGATTTGCACTTGTTGGAGGTCACTGGGGTCAATGGATTCAGCCTAAACCCTTACTGGGTTTTTTTGAGTTTGGTGAAAAGAGTCCAGGGTGTTGAAAATGTAGCAAGAAAATCTAGTTTTGACTTTGTCTTGGTCAAACTAGATTAAAATTCGAATTTCTATTTCAGCAAAATTCTTAGAGGTAGTTCACTGAGATGACAAGGCACTTGTCACTCAGTTAACTCAGTAAATTCGAGTTGGGGAAGCTTGAGTTCAATTCTACATGATTGATTGCTAATTTGTAGCAATCTATTTCTGTTAATTTGAGTTATTGTCATATTAACTAGTTCTAATTGTTAGAAGAACTAGTGGAAGTCAAGTTGTAGAAGTGGAACTTCAACCACACTCAGTGATCAACCTGTTAACTGATCAGTCAGCCTAAAATAATTGTTGCATGTAGAGAATTTGAGTTACCTAGTTGAGATGGAGATTCCAAGGCAGTGTACAATCAGTAGTAGCATATTCCAATGTGTACAGGTGGTGCATGCAGTCAGAGAAGACCTAAGGAAATTGTGCAATTCTAAAGTGCGAAATTCCTAAAATATAGGGGCAATTTTCCAAGGGAACAACGCAAGGAAATAGGAGTTTGGGTATTATCACCTGCCGCCTACACCTACCTACAAGTTAGTGAGAAAAGTCTTCAACCCCGCGGGGTGTGGTTGGTGGCAGCGAACTCAGAGAAAGGGATGTCACACTAATCCCAACCCTCTCCATTTAAGTTATCTCCTAGGCTAGCTATGAGGGGTGGTCCCTAAAAGAAAAGTAAGTTAAAAAAAAGTGAGGTTTTAGGAGAATTGTTAAAATGAGATAGATTACTTCTTGAGATTTATAAGCAAAATGAATGTGGGCAATAACCATCAATACATAAAATAAGCATAAAGCATATGTAAACTAGTGCCTTCAAGTAAATTGCACTAAATGATAGTATATTTTCTTAAATGAGGTGAAATGCTTTCAAATGGAAAGCAAAAGTAATCTTGAAAAGTGAAACAAAAAATTGTTAACACAAGATACTATAAATGCAAGATACAATAATGTTTTTAAGATAAACAAATGTATGAATCAAGTCATGTGAAGCTATCTTACGCAAAAAGAAACAATTATTAATCTACCTATGAGAATGTAAATGAAATGATAGAAAAACTCAAATGTTAGACCAAGATGACAACATGCAATTAAGTTTGCAACCCAAAATAATAGTACTTGAAAGTGAAATCAACCATTCATGACAATATGCAATTAAGTTACAAAGGTAAACCAATTTCCAAGTACAAGAAAATTAAACTTGTTGCAAAGAGATTACAATGCTTGCATCCAAAGTGCCACTTGAGATAAGATTTGCATGTGAAACTTTAAACCATCGAGATAGCAAGAAATTTGAAAACTTCGCAGGTAAAGTAAATGTGATGAAAGAGTGTTTTTTATTTATTTTATTAGTTAGCTCTAAAACAAGATTGCAATTGAACTTTAATCCTCCGACCTCACCCTCGCCCAAAGATTTGGATTTCACAGTGAAGAGCCAATAGAAGTAGAAGGTCCCTAGAATGTTTATTCAACCAACTTAAGTTGCAGGTAAATTTTAGTAATACTTGGGGCATGTAAGTAAATAAACCAAACAATAAAAATTAACTTCAACTTGAAATGTATTTGTTTGACATGAAATAGAATGTAACTTTATGGAGAAACTTTGCCCAAATACTTGATGCATATGAGATGTGTTTAATGGTGAAGCATAAGTAAACTTGGAACTATGTTCAATCCAAATAAAATCAAGTAAAAAGTGTGTGCATGAAAAAAATTGAACTTGTTATGAACTTGAGACATGTAGTAAATCAAACTAAAAAACATGCGGGATGAATGTGATGCATGATTGTTTTAATTTCTCAATTAAATGAGATGCATGCAAATGAATTCGATCAAAAGATCAAGCCACCAAGCCTCTCCAAAAGGTGGAGAAATAGGGATACCAATAGGTAAAACCCACGCTCCCAAAATCAAAGATTTTATTAGTTGTTGCAAGAAATAAAAAACAATCAAGTCTTCTCTAAAATCCAATGGATGTCTTAAAAATTCGGCTTCAAACCATAGATATTTTCAAGCTGAAAATTTTTGCAATTTGAAGCCCAAATAGGCTCAACAAAATTCAGATTTTGAAAAAGGAGAAGAGAAGATAAGTCTCCTCTATGGCCACGAGCAAAAGAGAGAAAGAAATAGCCAAAAGAACTCAGTCTTGTCCAAAAAGAAATCGGCCTAAAGGTGGAAGTAGTCACTAAATTCGAGCCCCAAAGTCCTGCATGCAAACTTGTAAGTAGTTTTTTTTATGATGAATCCCGCAAGCAGCTGCAAGAGAAGAAGTTAGAAATAGCTACAACAACACAACAAATATTAGCTTAGGAAAACCACAAAATACGTTACAAAATAATCTACAGAAAGCTAGGCCAAAGAGTATAAGTAAGCTCTCCTCTTTGACTAGCCATGACTTGGCTTTTTGAAATAGTGAAATATTGATAAATAAGTGCAATATGTGAACAATAAAATATTTAATGTGATTTTGATGCAATAAATAAGTGCCTAAAACTTAAAAGAACGTCTGCAAGACAAATAGAAATAAACGAGACTTCAGAATTTAACGCATGTGGGTTCTCCTTGAATATTTTCAAGAATGAGTTGGTTCCTACGAGAACTTCCCCTCATGCTTGAAAGTTTGACAAAAAATGATTCTTCTACGAACTTTACCACAACTCATTAGATCCACATGAAATTAAATAAATGCAATGGAAGAAATACTTAAAAATATATTTGACATCAAGTAGAAGGTTTATTTTCCTAGAGCAATTAAGTAATTCTTATGATAATATGAGATAGTTGCATACTAACATAACTTGAAACAAGCATGAAGGAAACAATAGCATGAACAAATAAATAGAAGCATAAAAACAAATCAAGAATTTACCACATATGCAAGGAGAAGAACATCATCACAAGTTACTCCAAAGACTATTGTATTATATTGCAAGTAGTGAATACAATTCTGAACTATCTCTTCAAACCCAATAGCTCGTATTACATGATTAATATGAGAACCCATGTCTCCATTATATAGAGAGTTGGGAGCAAATCTGAATGTAAAAGTGATTAAACAAGTGGTATGAGGTGACAATCGCAAAGAGAAATTCGAATTTGTTGAATAGAGCTCAAATGCCAAGTAATAAAATCGAATTTCTGGCACTAATGAGAAAGTTGCTTACTTGGAAATTTTAATTTGTGAAGTTAATGCACATTTGGAAAAATTTGGGAGAATATTTGGTGGAGATTTTTGTGGAAAATTGTCCCCACATGGGTTACCACTCATCTACACTTGTCATTCCATCATAAAATTCGAATTTGGCACATAAAGGAAGAAGAAAATAATGTCCGCTTGCAAGAAATCAATTTTTACACTCGGCATTGGAAGCTCCATTCAGCAAATTTGAATTTCTCTTTGGGATTGTCACCTCATGCCACTTGTTTAATCACTTCTACATTGAGATTTGCTTCCAACTCTCTATATAATGGAGTCATGGGCTCTCATATTAATCATATAATACAAGTTATTAGGCTCGAGGGGACGTTGCATAATTGTATTCACTACTTGCAATATAATACAACAGTCTTTGGGGTAACTTGTGAAAGTGTTTTTTTCTTTGCATATGTGGTAAATTCTTGACTTGTTGTTATGCTTCTATTTATTTCTTCTTGCCAGTGTTTGCAGCTATCTCATATTAGCATAAGAATTACTTAATTGCTTTAGGAAAAGAACCCTTCCACTTGATGTCAAACATATCTCTACGAATTCTTTCTATTGCACTTATTTAATTTCATGTGAATCTAATGAGTTGTAGTGAAGTTTATAGAGGAAACATTCTTTGGTCGAGAGTTCAAGCGTGAGGGGAAGTTCTCAGAGGAACCAACCATTCTTGAAAATATTCAAAGAGAACCTGCATGCATTAAATTCTAAAGTCTCATCTATTTCGATTTGTCTTGCATGCGTTCTTTTAAGTTTTAGACTCTTAAAAATTTTATTTTCACGTATCGCGCTTCATAAATATCTGGCTATTTCAAAGAGCCAAATCATGGCTAAGCGAAGAGGAGAAATTGTTCATACTCTTTGGCCTAGCCGCTTGTAGATTATTTTGTAACATATTTTGTAGTTTTCTTGAACAATATTTGTTGTGTTGTTGTAGTCATTTCTAATCTATTCTGATACAGCTACTTGCGGGAATTATGATCAAAATAACTACTTATAAGTTTTCATGCAGGACCTTGGGGCTCGAATTTAGTGACTACTTCCACTTTTAGGTCAAGTTCTTCTTGGACAAGGTCGTGTTTTTATTGAGGGAGGCCAAGTTCTTTTCACCATCCCTTTATCTCTCTTGGTCATGGCCATAGAGGAGGTTTATCCTCTCTTCTCCTCTTTCAAAATCTGAATTTTGTTGAGCCTATTTGAGCCTCAAATTGCAGAAATTTTCATCTTGCAAGCCAATTTGTTAAGACTTTCCTTGGATTTTAGAGAAGACTTCATAGTTTTCTCCTTCTTGCAATAACTAATAAAATTCTTGACCTTGGGAGCGTGGGTTTTACCCATTGTTATCCCTATCTCTCAATCTTTTGAAGAGAATTAGTGTTGTGATTTTTTTGGTTTATTTCATTTTGCATACATATCATCTAATTAAGAAATTAACACAACATGCATCACACTCATTTTGCATGCACTTTAATTTAATTTGCTACAAGTTTCAAGTCTTTTCACTTTCATAGCAAGTTCAAACTTTTGCATGCAAGCATTTTTAACTTGAATCTAATTTGTAATGAATTTTGTTCCAAGTGTATTTGGGTTTCACCTTTAAGTATATCTCACATGAAATCAAGTTTTTGGATAAAATCTAAAGCAACATTTTACTTCATGTCAAGAAAATAGCTTTCAAGTTAAAAGTTAAATTTCAATTTTCTTGTCAGTTTACTTTTATTGTACAAACCCCAAGCCTCACTAAAATTTACCTCCAACTTAAATTGGTTGAGTAGACATTTTTAGGGACCCTCTACCTCTATGGACTCTCCACTATGAAACCCAAATATTTGGGCGAAGGTGAAGTCTAAGGATTAAGAGTTCAATTGCAATCTTACTTTAGAGTTTAATCAATAAAATAAACCAAAAGCATTTTTCATCGCATTTACCTTACTTGCAAGTTTCCAATTTTTGCTTTCTTGATGGTTTAAAGTCTCACATGCAACATGTTCTCCTATTTTCAAAAAGCATTTCCTTTCATGCAAGTATTGTAATCTCCTTTGCAACAAATTAATTTTCTTATACTTGGAACATTGTCTACTTCAGCAAGCTCCATTTCATGTTGAATGATCATTTGTTCATGAATAGTCAACGAGTCTTATTTCCTTTTCAAATACTTTTATTTCATGTTGCAAAGCTAACTGCATGTTGGTTTAACCCTCATGTCTTTCTACCATCTTGTTTATATTTAGATCACTAATTGTGAATATTTTAGCAAAATATCTTCACATGCTTTGATTCATCAATTTGTTTATTTTAAAATCATTTATATATTTTGCATCTTATGCTAACAGTTTCTTGTTTCATTTTTCAGAGTTACTTTGTTTTCATTATTGGAAGCATTCTATCTTTATTTTGAGCAAATGTATCTTTTATTTTGTTGAGAAAATTCTATATAAAGCATTGATTTTATGGTTTCATCATGTTAATGATTTTCATTACTATTGCTCATATATCATTAAAAGTAATCAATTTTCGCTATAGCACTCTCTTAGAACCTCATATCACTTTTAACTTAAGTTTTCATTACGGACCACGCCCCTTAGCTAACCTAGGAGATAGCTTAGACGGAGAGAGTCGAGAACAGTGTGATAGCCCCTTCTCTAAGTTCTATGCCAGTGTGCCACCAACCACACCTTGTGGGGTTGAAGCCTTTTCTCACTAACCTGTAGGTAGGTGTAGGCGGCTAGAATAACATTGGGGAAGGCTTTAAAATTGGCTAAGTGTTGGCCAGAGTCAGTCAGTCAGGCAGAGGGATAAACTATACACTTGCAGGGTGTGCTCAAGCTTGGGCAAGCATTGTATTTCTTCTCTATTCTCTGATTAATCCAATATAGATAGTAAGGGGTTTTGAGCAGTTGTTTTCCCCTAGATAAATCTTTGCGCATGTGTGATGTTTCTTTTTGCATATATATGATTCTTGTTTTAGATGGTGAATTAACTTTCGCAAATCAATAGAGTAGCTTTAAGTCTTCTGATTTAGCAAATTTCATGAGCAATATTGAATCTACACATTAACTTCTACATGGTATCGGAGTTGGAATCACTGTAGAACAGAGATTTTGAAGTTGTCACTGCAAGAGATTAGAATTTGCAGATCAGGGTTGCAGGTTTTCTTCAGGACTGAGAAGATGGCTTTCAATGGACTAAGGCTTGAATATGCCTTTTAGGGAAGCTCGAATTATGTTGCTTGGAAGGACCGCATGGAGGCAGTACTGGAGGATAATGGGTTGAAGGAATTCATTGATAATGATATTCTGAAACCAACAGCATCTGATGCTAAGGATCTCGAGGAGAATCATATTAGAGGGAGTACAAGATCATATTGTCTCAAATCTCCACGGGAAAGAGACTATGTATGCAATGTGGCAAGCGCTGACAAATTTGTTCCAGAATAGTAGTGACCACAGGAAATTGGCACTCAAGGACAAGCTTCGAAATATCAAGATGCAGAGGAACGAAACTATTCCACGTAACTTGAGCAAGTTCACACAATGTCGTGATGAACTTGGTCAAGTTGGTGTTACTATAACAGAAGATGATTTGGTGAGCCTAGCCCTTCTAGGCCTTCCCAAGAGCTGGCACAACTACCAAGATTCGGTGAATGGGAGGGAGAAACTACCAAATTGGGAACGCCTATGGTCTGATTTGGTACAGGAGGAAATAAGGCAGAATACCAGAGACGGGACTTCATCCAAGAGCAAGGATGAGAAGAATTGTGCCTTAGCTAGAAAGGCAAAGAAAGGGAAAGGGAAGAAATCCCAATCCAAATCAGAATCTAGTCAAGGGGGCAAGAAGAAAGACTTGTCCAGAATCAAGTGCTTTCACTATCATGAATTTGAGCACTATGCCACAAAGTGTCCACACAAGAAGGCAAGCATGAAGACCACAGGAGCAGCGGATGAAGCCTTGGCTTCACAGTTCGAGCTTGATTTTACTCTCATTGCATGCATGGCCAGCGCAGTGCTGGGAAGTGTGTAGTATCTCGACAGCAATGCCTTGTTCCATATGACGGGGAATAGAGATTTTTCAGTGATTTGGAGGAGAAGGATCTCCAGATGCACATCGAGATGGATATGATGGAAGGTACAGCGCAACTGGGATTGATACAGTCACCTTTCAGAGGGAGTCGGGCTCCCCTCTCAAGCTCAAGGATGTGATGTTTGTTCTGGGTTTAAAGAAGAATCGTGTCTTCATTACAATTTTGGAAGATTGTGGCTACGATGTGATCTTCAGCGAAGGAAAGGCATTCCTTAAACACATTGCCACGGGACAGGTGAAGCAGATCGGGGTCCGTGTGAAGAACCTCTACAAGCTAGATGTGGAGGATTGTGTTGCATTGAGCACAA
Organism: Pinus tabuliformis; assembly: GCA_031772625.1. Lineage (NCBI taxonomy): Eukaryota > Viridiplantae > Streptophyta > Pinopsida > Pinales > Pinaceae > Pinus > Pinus tabuliformis. Next base: position 1,244,921,181 of record CM062816.1, on the reverse strand, counting down.
AGGCAGAGAAAGTTCATAGCCACAATGTTGACAAAATTTGGCATAGAAGACTTGGTCATTTGCATCATGGTGCTTCAAAGATTATGCAACAACTTACCACAGGCCTCCCCAAAGGAGCACTAGAGCAGCAGGACACATGCAAAGGGTGTACCTTGGGGAAGTACTAAAGCCATTTTTCATGATCGGAACAGCAGAGCACATGCAGTCCTTCAAAGGATCCACTCTGATGTTTGTGGACCTTTCTCGACAGCCTCCACTGTCAGGCACAAGTATTTTGTTATCTTTATTGATGACTATTCACAGAAGTGTTAGATCTTCTTCATGCGGAAGAAGGATGAGACTTTCTCCAAGTTCTTAGAGTTCAAGGCACTGGTGGAGAAAGAAATGGGCAAGAAGGTGAAGGCTCTCAGGAGCGATAATGGAGGTGAGTACATGTTGAATGAGTTTAAAAATTTATGTGCAAAAGAAGGCATTTGATGAGAGTTGACAGCACCCCACAACCCACAGCAAAATGGGGTGGCTGAGAGGAAGAACCGAAACATTGTGGGGGCAGCATAGGCAATGTTGCATAACCAAAGCCTACCTCTGCACTTGTGGGTTGAAGCATGCAACACAACGGTCTATTTGCAGAACAGGAGTCCACATTGGATTCTTGGTGTGATCAACCCAAAATAATTGTTGGATGCAGACAATTCAAGTTACCCAGTTGAGATGGAGATTCCAACACAGTGTACTATTTGTTGTAGCATATTCCAAAATGTACAAGGGGTGCATGTAGTCAGAAGAGACCTAAGGCCATTGCGCAATTCCAAAGTGTGAAATTCCTTAAAAAAAATAGGGGCAGTTTCCCAAGGGAACAACGCAAGGAAATAGGAGCTTGGGAAGACTTGAAAATTGGCTAAGTGTTGACCAGAGTCAATCAATCAAGCAGAGGGATAGACTAAACACTTGCAAGATGTGCTCAAGCTTGAGCAAGCATTACATTTCTTCTCTATTCTTTGATTAAAGCAATAGAGATAGTAAGGGGTTTTGAGCAGTTGTTTTCCCCTAGATAAATCTATATGCATGTGTGATGTTTCCTTTTGCATGTCTATGATTCTTGTTTTAGATGGTGAATTAACTTCCGCAGATCAGTAGAGTAGCTTCAGGTCTTGTGATTTAGCCAATTTCATGAGCAGTATTGAATCTACACATTAATTTCTATATCGGACTAATTTTATAGAATTTTTCGGGCGATATTCAGGCCTGAAATCCTCATTCTTATAGAAGGGTGAATTGCAAGTTAGCTAGGGAATTTGCGCCACTTTATGGGTTCAATTTTGGCTTTGAGGAGGGCCAAACCTTTTCTACGTATTTTCGGGTTTGAGGAGAGGAGCTCGCAGCTGCAATTTCAGAGCATTCTGGGCCTTATTTTGAGCAGAACATCCAATTCCATCTGGCAGTCTATAAGATATTTTCTAGACAGTGTGTATTATCAGTTTGGAGCCATTTCAGCATTTGGGTCAACGAGATTACGCTTGGGGTTTGCATAGCTTGCTTGGCAAGCCCAAGTTCCATTTTTCTCTCATCTTGTACTCAGATTTCCCCATATTAATAAAATGGCTCATATATTCTGCTCATATTTACTAGTGTTCTAATTTGGGTGCTTGATTTTTAAAATTGCTTCTTGTTCCTAGTTCATAGCTCTATATTTACTGTTATTTTCAAATTAGGAATATTACAGTGGTATCAAAGCATAATCATGGCCAGCTATGAGGAAGGTAGCAAGATCATGAAGGTGTTGAGCATATATGCATAATTATGGGTGAAACCATAGACAAACCCATGGCTCAAGCCTCAAGGAAGATTCAGTATGCAGGAATTTTGGGGTGGAATCTGCTGGAACAATGAGAGGTTAGCCCAATTGAGGAAGGTGACAGACCAAATCCATCCTCATCATTACAACAGAGACATTATAGGTGTGTAAGCCATGGGGGTGCATCCATTTACACCAAGTGGGGAAAATCAACAGAATCAAGGCACGAGACCTCCTCAAAAAGAATGGAGAGGACAAGGGTAGATAGAGAGTGAGACCAGGGAGTGCTTCAACTGGTGGAGACCTGGCTCTAGATATAAGGAGCCTGAGGAGGAGTTTAAGCATGAGGCAGAGGACACGCAGGAGCGCGAGGAGCACATTGATATACCCAGTGTGGCACGTGAGTCACCATTGTTGGAGAACTCTTTGATAGCAATGGTTAACACCTTAGTGGAGAGAGTAGAGCATACACCCATAGAGCCATTTGTTGATGAGGTGTTGTTCCTAGATGGGGTTCCAGGAGACACAGACGTACCCAAAGCCATGACTGAATTCCCAGACGGCAGCCACCTATAGCATCATGGAAAACACATAAAGGGACATGAGCTAGTCATAGAGGGGTAAACCTGACTCATGTTGAGCCCATGGTGGAGGAGGACAAGCAATCGTATTTTGGGCCATCCACTGATTTAGAGCAAACATATGCACAGACCGTCGGCAAATTTGCAATACTTCCAGAAAGTAGCTCTCTTTGGGCTTATATAGATGGGGCTTGCACCATTGCTAGGCTACCTTTGCACAGCAGAGAGAGATGCAGAATTACCCTGACAGATTTTATGTGTCGACCAAACCAATGAGATGAGGTGACACGAGCTGCGCACGAGGAAGAATTCGCAGGATGAGGGGCTAGTTTCGTGTACGATGTTTGTGCTTTCGATAACTTCCCTTGGGATTGGATGGCGAGAGATCCTGAGTTGGTACCCGGGGGAGTGGGCTAAGCATATGGAGTTAGTCAGAGGCCAGAGTGAGGGTCAGCAGGCGCAATCAGGCATATGGGCTACTGGAGGCCTAGGTTGGCATTGGGATCCCGGTGGGACTACCTACCATTTACCCAATACGCATAATGACTATGGCATCGGTGGCATACTTGACCCAGCGGTCAAGCATACGCAGTCACCAGGGGAGTTTCAGTTAGCGCCAGTGGCCAATCAGTTTGTGAGGGGACTCCATGGGTCATCTTGGTATGTTGGTTATGCATGGGGTGGTGATGTAGGTAGGATGTGGGTCAACGCGTATTATCTCAGCTTTAGGCCATGGCATCCTGTGGTGTGTAGGAGCGTACAGTGTCGAGAAGTGGTTTATAGGTGGGCATGGAGATGCATGGTGGTGTGTCGTAATGTGGTGGTTTGCGCTATGGAATAGGAGTGACTCACTTCACATTGAGTACACAGAGGAGTGTCTAGTACACTAACACAGACAGGGTACAGGATGGTACAACATTAGTAGTGGGTATACAGTGGTGTATAGGGATAGGCTGCAGTGTATAGTGGCATACTGAGGAGTATAGAGATACTCGGTGGTATGTAGGGGCGTACGGTACTGCACAGCGGGGTCTTGGAGTGTTTCCTCCAAGGCGACTTAGGGACAGGGACACCAAGCATACCTTTGGGTGTGGTTCACCCAGGATTGATGGGGATGCACATGAGCGACATTTGAGGGTATCCATAGGGACTCACATGCCTATCCCTATTCTACATCGCCTGTAGGCACAAATGATTTGGTCGTTTCCCCTGACACTCTAGGCATGAGCAGCAAGGTACGGGGAGCTCACCTATGATATTTGGATGGGACTCAGCATACTAGGGAAGAGACTTCTTAGCGGTGGCATTAGGTCAAGGCACAAACTAACAGGTACAAGTTTGGGGAGTGCGTGGATTGCTACAGAGGTAGCATACGTTCCATCCCTGTTAAATTATGGTATGTTCTATGCTTAGAACAGTTTACTTCAAATCTTTTTATTCGCCATTGTTTATCAATTAAATAAACATAAATTAAAGTGCAGATAGAACATTAAACGATCGACAGAAAACAAGCCAAGACAAGAGACACAATATGTGGCGGCTAGCCAGGGACAAATCCCAATGCGGGGAAACCCTTTGATCAATTCTTCTTTAATCTTCAATAGTTCAGCAGAGAGAAATAGTACAATTTAGAATTCTGTAATTTTATAACAGCGGCAGTAAACCCTAAATCAGCAAAGTCAAACTTGGTCAAAACAACCCCGAATTGACTTCTAGTCAACTTTAAGAACTCGATCTTCAATAGCTATCTTCAGCAGCCCAAAACAGTGCGCAATACTCAATCAAACAGCAGTCAAAGTTTAGCAATTTGCGATCAGCCCTTACCAGTCAACTTTCAGGTCAACGCTAATCAACATTTGTCAACGTAGCCCCCAAAAAAGTCAACGCAAGTCAGCCCTTGGTCAACACTCCATAAAACAGCCCAACACTTCATCAATGCAGCCCAGAAAGTCAACGCTGCCCTAAATCAGTCAACACTGCCCTAATTCAGTCAACACTACACTAATTCGTCCTTCTTGCACGTGTGAGAGAAGCTGCTTCTTTGCTAGCCCAATAAGATGAGGAGAGAGAAGATGAGTTGAGATGAGTTGAGTTGATAGTGAATCAACCTCACTTGTACTTATATGATTTGTCGCACATGTGTGCCACACATTTAGCTATTGGTCGACCTTGTCAATTTTTTCAAGTAAATACAAATAAATTCATATCTCCATAAATACTTGTCAGAATCGGATGATCTTTAAATCAATCCTACACCTCGCGACAAGAGGAATCTAGGAAAAATATCAATTGCCATAAATAAGGTGACCCACATGTAGTTTGGCCCTATTTGCCAATTTTAACACTCCCTCTCAACTAGGGAGAACTCCATCTGCTAATCCGTCTGACCGTCGGTACTATCCCTGCGATCAAATGCACTGCCTTGCACTGCTTGGCTCTGCTCTGCTGAACTATGAAGAGGAAGAAATGATCGAGGATGTATCATACCATCCTCCGCTGACCCAAAGTCAGTCTCAGAGTGTTTCATACCACTCTCACTGATCGTTGATCAGTGTCATTGATCCCAGATCAATGGAGGTCATCCTAGCATAAGGAGTAGGGTAGATACAACGATGTGTCCATCGATAGTACTAATAATGGTCCCTAACCCCATTTCCCTACTCATTGATCAGATGAGAGGTACTTCCCATGAGTCTCAAACTGCATGGGTAGGATGCCTCGACAGGAGAACTAATCATCCTATCTAGAGGAGAACGAATCATGTCCAACAGTCGCCACGGGAGAACTAATCATCCTGGCCCACAAGAGAACTAATCATCCTGTCCCACAGCTGCCACGGGGTGTCACAAGGGAAGGTTGAACCTTTCATCTTGTACAGAGCGCACCACCTAGGGAGGGTGAGTCGCCCTGTGGTCACATGTCGCTCCAAGAAGTACCTCGCGCCCCCCTGGAGCTCCCAGAGCTCAATGTATGCATCATACACGACCCTCATAAGAGGGTCTCTCAATGACACCAAGACGTTCTCGGAAAGTCAAGAATTTGACTTTTCCCAGGGGCTTCGTCAAAATGTCGGCGACCTGCTCATCTATACCGATATGTTGGAGCCTTATTGCTCCCCGCTGCACCATATCCCGGATATAGTGGTACCTGATATCGATATCCTTTGAGCGATCGTGAAATATAGGATTCTCTGATAAATGAATCCCACTCTGGTTGTCACACAGGATCACAATAGTATCCAATGTAAATCCAAACAACTCACTGAAGAGCTTCCGTAACTAAACCGCCTCACAAGAGGCCATACTAGCAGCAATGTATTCTGCCTCGGCGGTGCTCAAAGCCACCGACTTCTGCTTTCTACTCATCCAGGATATCAAGGCAAATCCCAAAGAGAAACGACGCCCAGAAGTGCTCTTTCGATCCACCACACTGCCTGCCCAATCAGCGTCAGTATGTCCATGTAGTCTCACATTTCCAACAGTGTATCTCAACCCATGAGTGATTGTGCCACGAAGATATCTCAACAGATTCTTGGCACCAATCCAATGTGTGTGGTGAGGCTCAACCATATGTTGACTCAATGTGTTGACTGCAAAACATATATCTGGACGGGAGTTCACCAAGAACATCAATGCTCCGATGAGTTGACGATACTCAGTAGCATTCTGTAAAACAGGTCCGGCAACACTACCACTTAACTTCTTGAAGTCAAGCTCCATCAAGGTAGTCACGGGCTTGCAGTCTATCATATCGAATCTCTCCAATATCTTCACCACACATTTACCTTGAGATAAAAAAATCTCCCCTGGTTTCTGCCAGACTTCCAGTCCTAAGAAATAGTGCATCAGTCCTAGGTCCTTCATCTCGAACTCAGAAGCCAAGTCCCTCTTACATTTGTGAATGAGAGGGTTTGTACCTGTCAGAAAGAGGTCATCAACGTACAACACCAGTATGAGAGGTTTCATCTTCAACCTTAAAGGAAAGGTTAGGGTCAGCTTCACTCCTAGTGAATCCCAGCTTCATCAAGTCTTTATCAATCCTCTCATACCACGCTCAGGGTGCTTGCTTTACCCTATAGAGGACTTTCTTCAACCTGCACACATGAGATTCCCGATCCTTCGGTTTGCTCCACATAGACTTCCTCTTTGATTGAACCATGCAAGAATGTGGTCTTGACATCCATCTGATGTAGGTTCCATCCTTGCGAAGCAACAAGGGCTATGATCAAACGAATGGTGGTATATCGGGCAACAGGTGCAAATATCTCATCATAGTCTATACCTTCCTTCTAAGAGAAGCCGCAAGCGACAAAACTAGCCTTATACTTTTTAGCACTTCCATCAGCTCCATGGATTATCTCGTAAAGCCATTTCGAAGTGACAACGACTTTGTCCTAGGGTCTGGAGACCACATCCCAGATATTGTTTTTCATGATGGACTCACATTCCTCAGTCATAGCATCCTTCCAGACTTGATGCTTGATAGCTTCTGCAAATGATGAAGGCTCATTTTGGATGATCATGCTCATGATGGTCAAGTATCCTTGATACCTGGTCGGCTTCTTACTTTCCCGAGAAGTCCCTCTAGGTGCAATGTGTCCTTCAGCGTCATCAAGTGTCCCCCTAAGCCATGAAGGTCTCTTCCTAGAAGAGGAAGGCTCTTGCGGAGGGGGATCAATAGGATCCATAGGTTCTTCCACATCGGACATCGTCTCATCTTCCTTTTCCTCTGGTTGCCTGGTGTCAACTTCTTTAGATTCCCTTAGAGTAGGAAGATTGTCAACTTTGCTAAGAGCCATATCTTCGTCAAAGGTGACATCATGGCTAATCTCAACTTCCCTTTGACCAACCACATAGAATCTATAGCCCTTAGTATTTTCACTATAGCCCACAAAGATTCCTTTCTTTCCAGATGAACCCAATTTATTCCTTTTCTCTTTCGGCACATGAAAATATACAGGACTTCCAAAAATTCTAAAATGAGATACCTCAGGTTTCTTACTAGTGAACATCTCTTCGGGAGCCTTGGAACACAATGCTTAATGAGGGCATCGGTTTTGCACATATACGGCGGTATTCACAGCTTCAGCCCATAGAAACTTCGGAAGTCTATGATCATGGAGCATAGCACGGACAGCTTCCACAATCGTACGATTCTTCCTTTCCGCCACACCATTTTGCTCAGGAGTATATGGTGTTGTAGTCTCCCTCTTAATGCCAACCTCGTTGCAAAAGTCATGAAACTCATTGGATTCATACTCAGCCCCATTATCAGTCCTTAAAGTCTTGATTTTCTTTTCGGTTTGATTCTCGATCAAGGCTTTGAAGTGACGAAACCAAGAGAACACTTCATCCTTCTTTTTCAAGAAGTATATCCAAGTCTTGCGAGAATAATCATCTGTAAAAGTGAGGTAATTTAAATATCCTCCCAAAGAGTTCACAGGCATCATACTAGATATGTCTGAGTGAACCAACTGCAACATATCGGAGGTCTTTCTTTGGCTTGAGGGGAATGGTCCCCTTTTGAGCTTTTGTTCGGCACATCTGGGACATACACCTTCTTGCTCTAATTTGAACTCGGGCATCCGGTTCACCATTTTTCTCACATCGGGTAGAGCTTTATAATGAAGGTGAGCATACCTTTGATGCCATAGTTCGAACTAAAGAGATGTGTCACAAGACATGACACCCAGCAGACTTCCTCCGACCTAATATAATGAATCAACTCAAAACCTAAGAGTGAAAGCATCTTTAAAGTTCTTTTTCCATACGCGTACCTTGCCATCGATGAAGGCCACCTTGTAGCCTTTGTCTCCATTGCCAACATGGACACCAGGTTCTTTTTTAGATCAAGTACATATAGGACTTCTTGTAAGTGAATTGTATTTCCCTGATTCAATTGAAGAGTGACATTCCCTACGCCTTTCACGAGAAATTTTGAGTTGTCCCCAAGAACAATTTCTAGGTTGGTCTCCTTCTCTATCAGATTCGAGAGAGCTTCTTTGTAACCAGTGAAGTGCCTTGAGGCAACTCTATCAATAAGCCAATTTCCCAGCGAATCTGGGGTAGCAGTAATAGAGAGCGCTGCTAGTAGATAATATTCATATTGCTTATTGTTAACAACATTAGATTCATACCTAGAGTTTCTTGCCTTCTTGAAGGGTTGACCTCTTCCTTGATTTCCACCATTCCTTTTACCTCTGCCATTGGACCTGCCATTCCTCTGATTGCCTTGAAAGTGATTTTGATCATCATCATGGTGTGAGTCCCTTTTATCAGGGCACTCCCTCGCATAGTGGCCCATTTTGTTGCAATTGTAACTTCGTCCTTTTCTTCCACCTTTCGGTCTGCCTTTCCTTTCGATGTAGCCTTGGAATGGTTTCTTCTTTTAGCATGAGAAGAAAAGGCAGAGGGATTGCCTTTAAGTGCGGGCATTTCTTGCTCTTCCATCCTTGTTTCTTCTTGAATGCATCTTGCCATCAATTCCTCAAATCCAAGAATTACATTATTGTTGTGAAGAGTAGTCCTGAATATATATCATTCAAGTGGCAGCCCTTCGAGAGTTGTGATAGTCATTTCCCTGTCAGGAACTACTTCCCCAATAGATAGGAGATCATTCTTGATCTCGGTGATCCTTAAAACATATGCTTGCATACTCTCATCTTTGCCCTTCTTAATTTCCTTCAGCTTATTTCTCAAGAGCAAAACTTGATTTGCATCATTAACTTTAAATAAACTCGCCAGTCTATCGTAGATTTCCTTGGAGGTGGTCAGCTCGGAAATATAGGCCACCAGGTGCTTGTCGATAGAGTCCCGGATGATCTTCTTTTCTTTGACTTCTCCCTTGGTCCACTTGTTCCTTGCAGCAACAGATACATTTGATGGAGGCTCAACAATTCTACCTCTCACATGGTCCAACACTTCTTGCTCTTCTAATGTCAGATCGAGAGACATCTTCCATCCATGATAGTCAGACTTCTCACGGAGTTTGTCTTCAGAGGGGAAGTGTACTGAGGACCCATGACTTCTTTAAGATTGCTTCAACAACCTTCGGTGATTGCTCTAGCTCTTGCTCTTGCTTGGGCTTTGTCTTCACCTCAGCTCTAATACCATGTTAAATTATGGTATGTTCTATGCTTAGAGCAGTTTACTTCAAATCTTTTTATTAGCCACTGTTTAGCAATCACATAAACATAAAGTAAAGTGCAGATAGAACATTAAACGATCTACAGAAAACAAGCTAAGACAAGACACACATGATGTGGTGGCTAGCCAGGGACAAACCCCAATGCGGAGAAACCCTTTGATCAATTCTTCTTTAATCTTCAATAGTTCAACAAAGAGAAATAGAACAATTCAGAATTCTGTAATTTTATAACAGCAGCAGCAAACCCTAAATCAGCGTAGTCAGCCTTGGTCAAAACAGCCCCGGATTGACTTCTAGTCAACTTGAATAACTCGGTCTTCAATAGCTATCTTCAGCAGCCCAAAACAGTCAGCAATACTCAATCAAACAGCAGTCAAAGTTCAACAATCTGCGGTCAGCCCTAACCAATCAACGTTGGTCAACATAGCCCCCAAAAAGTCAACGTAGGTCAGCCCTTGGTCAACACTCCATAAAACAGCCCAGCACTTGCTCAACGCAGCCTAGAAAGTCAACGTTGCCCTAATTCAGTCAACGCTGCCCTAATTCATCCTTCTTGCACGTGTGAGGGAAGTTGCTCCTTTGCTGACCCAATAAGATGAGGAGAGAGAAAATGAGTTGAGATGAGATGAGTTGATAATGAATCAACCTCACTTGTACTTATATGATTTGTTGGGCATGTGTGCCACACATTTAGTTCTTGACTGACCTTGACAATTTGTCAAGTAAATACAAATAAATTCATATCTCCATAAATACTTGTCGAAATCGGATATCTTTAAATCAATCCTACACCTCTCAACAAGAGGAATCTAGGTAAAATATCAGCTGCCATAAATAAGGTGACCCACATGGAGTTTGGCCCTAGTTGCCAATTTTAACAATCCTTGAGTTCACACTTAAGGGGATGCATGACACATTTTGGGCAAGGCATTCTGAGGTGTCATAGGAGCATATACAACAGGTAGTTGACCTTTCTTATGGGTGGATGTTTAGTCTCCAGGAAGTATCGGAATGCACTTTTAGTAGACAGAATAGCAGATCCCACGATGTGGTATGGTGGGCGCAGGGCAGTTTTGTGTGCGCTATATTGATTCATGTTGTGTGGAGCCTATATATTGATTGCATGCAAGGAGCAGAAACGTGGAGCAGGTGGATTTCAGTAGTCATCAAGACTATGCCACAACAGATCTGGTTATGGGATCCAGAGATTCGGTTCGCTGACAAGCCACTCGATTTCGTGGGGAGCAGGATTGGAGCAGAGTGTCATCTAGCTCATTTTGGGTTGACACATGGGGGATCGTTGGGGTCTCCATTGTATGGAAAGGCAAGTTTTTCCAGTTGCAATTCAAGATTGGGATTAGCAATGGAAAGGTAGATATTTACATCATACAAATACCTAGGCAGGATGAGCCTGGCCTTCATCGATATTTTGCCACCGAGCTTCAAGGGAGGAGGATATAGTGTGTGCCCAATGGGCAGCCTGTTAGAATCAGAGTGGCATAGCAATAGCATGGTGGCACCCTTCTGATACTAGCATGGGACCTAGGCATCACAGTATGTAACAGCGCAGCAACGTTTAAGGATGAGTTGGCTACTACAGGGGAAGATCATTCAAATCTTCCATTGGGCTTTAGTGACTCGTTGATGGCATGGAGAACTTCATCAGCATGGCACGTTGGTCAACAGGAGGACATCAGGGGAAGCTCATGAGGGTGAGACTTCATCCCCACAGGGATTGGATTGAATCTTCAAGAGTTTACCCCTGGACTACATGAGGTGGACTACTCAGTAGGGAAGCTCCATGCGGAGTTGGACAGAGTCCTACATTATCATGATGCTCTACTTAGTGGCGGTAAGCAAAGGACGTCTAGTGCATATGTTAAGTCAGACAGTGATTGGAGCCAAGGAAGCTTCATGTTGATCAGGATGGCTTGGGATCCTGGTATCGAGGTATTTCCCCATGGCAGGACAGTGCAAAGATCAAAAATGACTCAATGGCACATTTGGGACCATGGTATTGCTTGCAGTAACTATTTGGGTCAGCGGATCGAGACGATGCTTGTTCAGGTATTGCTCAAGGAGAAGCAATTTTTGGTGGGGAGCACTGTGATATCCCCAATTTTGATTTTCCGCATTAGAGACAATTTTGGAGAAGGGGAGAAATTTCCGACATTGGGGCTTAGGAGGAAAAAAGAAAATTATAGCTTTAGTGGAGAGTGGGGACCACAAGGAGAGAAAATTCGACCCAAGTGGCAATTCGCACTAGTGAGAAGAGAGAGAGAAAGGAAGGGGTGCGAATTAGTGGAAGGTGGGGACCACCAAGGGAGAGAGGGCCAATAATTATAAATAGAGCTTAGAGGCCTCCATTTGGTATCTTTGATCATTTGACAATTTAACATTAGTTCTCTTATGTTCCGTAGCCAAGACACTCATATTGTTCAACACAAGGAATTTCCGAGCGAAAATTCCACCCTCATTTCAGAGAACTTCGATTGTCTCCCTAATGAGGCAATTTGGGGAGCTCAACTCAAAGTTTCCATTGGGCATAATCGCAAGTTACTTCAGCTAGTACATGTTCTTTCCAAGGCGTAGAGGTGGCTCGAATTGCTTGTGGGGAGATCAGTTACGGAGGAGTGGAACACCAGAGTGGTGGCTTGAATTGTTTGTGGAGAGATCAGTTACGAAGTAGTAGAACACCAGAGGATTTATCTGTATTTTCCCTTATTCTAGCCGGAGATTTTTATGGTTATTAGCAGGGCTGAGTTTGAGGGAATCCTTGGGGTTGAAATTCTACATTTCTGGAAGTGTGCAGGGGTCTCCAGGCAAGCTTGCACAAAGGCTGGAGGTATAGAGGTTAAGGAGAGATAAGGGTTGGAGATTGGAGGTATTCCTCAACGGAGAATTTAGCCAGAGTTGGGATAGATTTCCAGTGGTGGATTTGGGCCTAATTCAGCAGTATCAGTATTGTGGGGCATTTTCTGGCCAAATTGGGCGATTTGCACTTGTTGGGGGTCACCGGGGGTCGGTGGATTCAGCCCAAACCCTTTCTGGGTTTTTGTGGGTTTGGTGATAGAAGTCTAGGACTAATTTTATAGAATTTTATGGGCAATATTCATGCCGGAAATCATCATTCTTATAGCAGGTCGAATTCATAGTTAGTTGGGGAATTTGCACCACTTTGTGGGTTCAATTTTGGCTTGGAGATAGGTCAAATTTTTTCCAAGTATTTTTGGGTTTGAGGAAAGGAGCTCAGGGCTGCAATTTCAGAGCATTCCTGGCTTTATTTTGAGCAGAACGTCCAATTCCATTTAACAGTCTATAGGAGATTTTCTGGGCAGTGCGTATTATCAGTTTGGAGCCATTTCAGCAGTTGGGTCAGCGAGATTTCACCTAGGGTTTGCATAGCTTGCTTGGAAAGCCCAGGTTCCATTGTTCTCTCATTTTGTACTCATATTTCCCCATATTAATAAAATGGCTCATATATTCTGCTCATATTTACTGGTGTTCTAATTTGGGTGCTTGATTTTATATTTTGCTTCTTGTTCCTAGTTCATAGCTCTATATTTACTATTATTCTCCAATTAGGAATGTTACACATCCATGCAATGCTGAGTTGACATTTCTGAGTCCAGCACTTAAAGCAGACAGACATGAATTCCAAGCTTCATGCCAGCTCTGGCGGAAGTAGTTTCTCATCTGGTTCAGAGATTGGAATGTTTTTGTTTTACTAGTAGATATACCATGTAAACTGTGTAAGCAGGTTACACAAGCCTGGAGGATTTGTGTCAGTCAATGTTGCACAAAAGGATGCAGTGTGAGCCCCTTCCTCTTGTCTCACCCTTCTTGGGTAACTCATTGGCTTTCATAAGTTTGATTCAAGAGTGAATTTTGAGTCAAGCTATACCAATCAAAAGAGCAAACTTCTTTATGTGCATAAGCATATCTCTGCACATAGGCATGCATATCCAATATCCAAAGGACTGTCTCTGTATTTGTATGTGTGTGACATTGCAAGCCATTCAGCACACCATCTATCTAATGCATAATTCCATTCTTTTAGTTTGGACACAACCAGAAATGAGCAAAACAAAAGAAATGGCTCACCGTATTCTGTTATAACTGCTTTTTGAAAATCCCATTACAGAATTGAACAGTAGACAAGTAAAAATAATATTTACCTTGGAAGAACTTTGATCAGCTTCTCCAGCATCATCACAAAGAACAATTGGCTTATTTGGAGGAACTCTACCATGCCTGCGACGGGGATTGTGCTCTGCTGATGTCCTTCCTGTAACTGCAGTGATTGGAATCAATATAAAAACAACAAACATTATTAACATAAATCTCCTTCCTGTCAGCACATCAGATGTTTATGAATGCAGCCTACTGAGAATACGCAGAATCCATTTCTCCTAAAACATACACTTGATAACCAAAAGAATGGACAAAACCTATCAGAAATGACCAACAAGAGAACAATGATACATGCACAGAACAACCATAGGGAATTTACTCCTCAACAAAATAACAACCATAGAGAATATACTTCTCAACAAAATAAAGTATAAGATGAGTTTCCAGAAACTCCAGTATGCTACTTAACTCAGATATACAGCACAAAATCTGTAATGAATCGAGAGCACAATGTTTAAAAATCTGGGTTTACGCTAAATAGAACCAGTGAGGTTAGCCAGAAAAAAAAATCAAGAAAACACACCAGCCAATTCTTTCCAGTCAATTTAGTGAAGACTTAAATAGGTGTTGATCAAGTGTAGAACATTGAGCGACTGGTTTACAAGTGAATTACACTCCAATCATTATAAATCTCAATTCATAGAAATGCAGCGTAAATAATTGATTGTTCATGTTGTATATATTGCTAAAACATTGCACTACAACAAAAGGGCCTTGTAATCTTCCAATTACAAATTAATGAACACAAACATGTATCAGCATTTTGGTCCCACCTATATGCATGTATAAGCAATTTATTCGTATTGGAGGACATGACAATACTTTCTCTGAGGCAAGAAACATGCAACCTGACTACACACTTGTTAGCAATAATAATAATGTCATTATTAGTGATACCACAGGTGAATTTAGTTCACTGAAATGTAATAATGCCTAGCGTCCAAATATTTATCCGTGAAGAATATATAAGCTGCAGAAACCTAGCTGCAACAGTCAGGTTATAGGACTAAATTTTGCTGTAAATATCCACAGCAAAGTCCAAGGTTCCAACTCAATTACACGCATTTAATACATTCCCCTGACAAACAAAGCCTATCATAGCACTATCCATTATGAAACATATAACATTGACCATGATTCAAAAAGCGCAAAACATAATAACCATCAAAATGGAATGCACCAAAATGAAAAACACTGCAAGAATATGATAGACAATGACATCACACCATGCTCACGGCTCTAGATACCACTCAGACATTATTATTTTGGCATTGAAGTTCTGGATAAAAATGAGGAAGAGTTCAATTAAATCATGTTGAAGTGTTAACACAACTACACTTGGTCACTGACCAGTAGTCCAACTGAATAGTCCTTTTTGGGTAAGAATGATTTTAGGAACACAACTAATACAATTGGAGAATTTATCTAAATAACTAAAGGACAAAGGTCAAGGCTTTAGTTCGTTGTCCTTGAATAATTTTAATATGTATTTAGGGAAAGGTTCATCAAAAGCAATGCTGTTGAACCTCTCTTAGTTAATTTGCAAACAGACTTGGAGTACAAGAATGTTCTGTTTACATGCAGATCTTGCCAGGCATGGGATCAGCTTGCCACAAAATGTCAACTAAGGAGTGGAAATTTTAAAGGCAGGAACCTAAATCAGAAATGGTTTCAAAGAAGTTTGGTAGTAACAGAGAGACAAGTTCCAGAAGTGGAATCAAGTTGTCACCAAAGCTTTCATGATTTAAAGGAAGATACACCTTGGGAGAGACTCTTGCAAAAGACCGACCTTTCTCCAATGCTTTGGTGTATGAAGTAGCAAATCAAGGATTAACGTAGAGCAGACATTGTTGAGATTATGGCTAGTCATCCCTTGAGGCCACATCCCAACCCTTTATTTGATGCATTGGTGGCTTTATTGAGCCTACAGATGGGTAATTAACTCTAAACTCTAATCTAGGTGTATAAATATATCACCCTCCTTACCTGTAAATCATTCACTCGAGTTATTACTTGTTAAAAGCATAAGGGCGATCTTCTACAGCACTTCTCTGGTTAATGTGCTTGGGTATTCAATCTCTCTTGTGTTCATCATTTGAGTGATGATTTTTCTGCTGTGGCTGGACAAGGGTTTATTGAAGATTTCACCAAGGATCCACTATCTTATGATCTCAACATGGTACCAGAGCTACTATAGACACTTCTCTCTATATTCAGCACTGTTTCAGGGCTGTTCCAGGCCTGAAACTAGAGTTTCCAGCACTGTTTAAGGGTCATTTCAGGTCTACGACTACGTTTTCACTGCTCCCTTTTTGGACAGCAAGCAATTTTTAAGGTCTTCTACCCTCGTTTCCAGCAGCACCCTCCTTCCTTGGCTGTACGTTGGCATTTTTCAGCAGAATTAAGGGGCTATTTTGCAGATCTGTGCCCTCTTTAGGGCAGCACATTCATTTTTCTTTCTTGCGGCCAATCTATTGCAAGTTTTAAGGGCAACATTGATGTCCTGGATGTTAAACGGTTGTTTCTCTGTCTTAATGAGTCCATCTGCCATGTGGGTTGATCAATTGACAACCCTTCTTCATAGTAAAGGCTTGTGGATGTATTTGGAGTAACCACTTCATGTTGAAGATGATGACAGTTATGATCTAGTATGTTTGAGAAAAGATGAAACCCCAGTGTTGATCACTCTTTAATATTTATGTGGAGCCAGGCCATGTTTATACCAGCAAGGGTAGCAAAAGTTTGAAGCAGATTTAGGATGCTTTCCACAATTTATTTGCTGCAATGAACACTACTCATATTAATCAACTTGTATCTGATCTCCACCATCAAATTTCCAGGTTCAAGAACCTAAAAGCTGACATTGTTAAATCCAATGGACAAGATAATCAAGATTCTGAGTATATCAGTATTGTCCTTAATAACCTTTCTCCTGAATTTAGAAATTTTGCTATCATCGTTTACAGCATTCCTCTTTTCCTCAAGGCACCTAACTTCACCTACTTTAGAGGATTTATTTTCTAGCCTTCTCTAGCATCAAGTAAACTTGGGGAATTTGGGTGAACCACCCTCTAGAGATCAGGCCCATTCTAAGCTTTCTACCTTGTGCATACATGAGGCTAAAGGAGATACTTCCAAATCTTCAAGGAAGAAGAGGACAAGCTGCTCTTATTACCATAGAGGGGGGCATACTTTCAAAATTTGTCTCTCCATCTTCGAAAGATTAAAGAAATTGTTTGACAAACAGCTAGCAACAATGCCCTCTTCAAAAAAAAGGCAGGTAAGCCTGCACATTTAGCTATGCACTCTGCTTTACGATCCTTCACCTATTCGCGGGGATGGATTGCAGATTTTGGTGCAACTAGACATATGATAAAGCACCAGCACCTACTCTCTGACTACAATGATCAACATAAACGTGAGAAGGTAACTATCAAGGATGACTCAAATCTCCAAACCTTTTATGGTGGCACTGTTGTTACTAATATTACTAAATCTGGGGATGTTCTTCACGTTCCTAGAGTGGGATCAATTCTATTATCCAATTATCACATCACATACACCAACAAAAAAGTAGAATTTTGTCTGAATAGATGGATTGTTAAAGACAAACGATAGATTCAAAGTTGTTGCTGTCAGTTATTGTGATGAATCCGAGCATATGTTCAGGTTGGGGAAATCTTGTTCACCCCCAACTTTTAATAAATTCATTACAAAGGTAGCAAATGCAAATGATGATAGTAAGTTAGGCCAGTTCCTCTTGGTCTAGATCCTTGAGACACGTGAGCCATCTTTGCCTAGTTGAGGATCTTCCACAAAGAAACCGTCCTAATAGTGTTTGTGAGGGCTGTGTGATGAGTAAATGTAATATTCCTACTTAGTGTTTCGCTAAGTGAATATCGAATTTTGCTCAATTTTGGTGTATTGCATTATTTCACTTAGGAGAAGCGGGCTTAGGGGACCCACATTCGATTTTTGGCATGGGAAGCACCGCAACATTAGAGTTCGATGGAAAGATTGCGGCTTTGGTGGAGTGTGGGGCCCACCATAAAGTAATTTCGGCCCACATGGAGAGCACACTCTCATTGGAGCGAAATTGGTGGGGGAAATTCGATGTTGGCCCGCATGGGCAGCCTTGGAGGCAATCGACAAAAGCAAGAAGGGGCTCTCATTATCATTTTCAGAATTTGTCTTTTGACAAGAGCACACTTGAGCAGTGAGCCAAGTCTGCATGTGTTGTTTAGCACACCAGGTGTTTCCGAGTGGAAATCCCAACCCTTGTTTGGAGTGGTCATGAAACTCTGGATTTTTATAGAGCTTGATGCAACTCTGATTAATACAATATCGTGGGCTCCAACCTCTGACTAAACAACCCGGCAAATAGCTTCCTCAACCAAATAGCCTCGCAAATTGCCAAGCTAGTAGCCATGTACTCGGCCTCAGCTGAACTCAATGCCACTGACCTCTGCTTCTTGCTAAACCAGGAAACAATTGTTAACCCAGCACTAAATTCACAACCTGAAGTGCTCTTCCTATCTACTGAACCCCTTGCCCAAACTGCATCTATGAATCCCCGAAGACTCACTCAATCAACCTGCATGTACAACAAACCATAATTTGTCGTGCCACTAAGATACCTCAACACGCACTTGGCAGCAACCCAATGCACTCTGGTCAACTCAGCCATTAACTGGCTCAACTAGTTAACTACAAAGCAAATATTTGGTCGTGTGTTCACAGGATACATCAACGACCCTATGAGTTGCCTGCATAGAGTGGCATCCACTCGCTCACCTCTGGTAGCATCTACCTTCCTCCAGTTTGTGACTAGAGGCATGGTCATCAGCCCTACAATCCTGCATGTGGAACCTCTTGAGAATCTCCTATGTGTACATGCCATGTCCCAAGAATATCTACCCATCACCCTGCCAAACCTCCAGCCCAGAATAATAACGCATAAGCCCTATATCCTTCATCTCAAACTCTTCTGCAAGATCTCTCTTGCAATGACGAAAGAGCCCCTCGTCCCCTGTCGATATCAAATCATCAACATACAACACAAGAATGAGAGATTGTCCCTCAACAACAATATAGTACAAGTTGGGGTCAACTTCACTCTTGGTGAAGCCCAATCCGCGAAGGTAGTTGTTTATCCGAGCATAGCATGCCCTCAATGTCTGCTTGAGCCCATAAAGAGCTCTCCTCAGCCTACAAACATGTGCGTCTCTGTTGAAAGTCTCAAATCCCTCAGGTTGCTCAACATAAATATCTTCCTCAACAACTATGTTAAGGAAGGCAGTCTTTACGTCCATGTGGTGGATCCTCCACCCCATCTGTGATGTAATCGCCAAAATAGTCCTAATGGACAAATATCAAGTCATTGGTGCGAACATCTCATCGTAGTCAATTCCTTCGACTTGAGAGAACCCTTTTGCCATGAATCTAGCCTTACACTTCTCCACACTCCCATCAACTGCGAGCTTGATCTTGTACACCCAACATGATCCAACAATTAATTTGCCATTTAGTCTTGGCACTCTCCTAGACATCATTTTGCATGATTGAAGAGTACTCCTCCACCATAGCATCACGCCAAACTTGCTGAGAGGTTGCCTCCTTGTAATAAGAAGGCTTTGAGTCTATCACCTCAGTCATAAGTGCCATGTACCCTGTATATATTTGTGGCAATTTACTATGTCTGAATGTGGTACTAAGAGGTCCAACTCTCTTTTGAGCCTCCCTAATCAACTCGTTTGCTCACTTGGCTCAAACTCTCCATGTACAAGGAGACAATGGCTGAGTGGAGTCCACTCACTCTGCTCTCTCCTCCCGTACTTGCACTTTCTTTTCATCTCCATGCTGCTTTGCTAATCCAACAATTGGTTATGGCAATGTCTACGGGGTTGACTAGGCCTCTTGCTTGGGAGCATATTGCTCCTCCTCCTATGATGTACCCTGCTCATGCTCCAAGGACTTCTTGAGATCCCTTGCTCAAACTTCACATCACGAATGATCATTGTCTTGTTGGGTGTTAGAATATACACCCTGTACGCCTTAGATGTCTCACTGTAGCCCACAAAAATTCCCTTCTCTGTTGTGGGCTCGAGCTTGTTCCAACTATCCAAAGACACATGGCAGTAAACAAGACTACCAAAAATCTGGAAGTGAGACACGTCAAGCTTCTTGCTTGTGAAAGCCTCCTTTGGTGTGACTCTGCCTAGCACCATATGTGGACTCCTGTTCTACAAAAAAGACTGCAGTGTTGCATGCCTCTACCCAACAAAATATGGGTAGTCCCTGGCCATGCAACATAGCGCTGGCTGCCCCAACAATGCTTTAATTCTTGCACTCAGCCACCCAATTCTGCTGAGGGTTATGAGGTGCAGTGAGATCACTCGTTATGCCCTCCTTAGCACACAAGTCTCTAAAAGCATTGGATATGTACTCCCCACCATTTTCTGACCTCAACGCCTTCATCCTCCTACCAGTCCAGTTCTCCACCGAGACTTTGAACTCCACGAACTTCAAGAAGACCTGATGTTTCTTCTTCATGAAGAAGATCCATGTCTTTCTAGAGTGGTCATCAATAAAGGTGACATAATATCAGTATCCCATTAGGGATGGAGAGGAAAATTGTTTGCATACATCTGAATGTACCAGCTCCAAGATACTCTTGGTCCTGTTGTCTCTGTTGGAAAAGGATGTCTTGGCATACTTTGCAAGTGTGCAACCCTTGCACATGTCATGCTGATCTACACTGTACTATGGTAACCCTGTGGCAATCTGCCTAAAAATGTTCAACACACCATGGTGTAAGTGACCCATTCGCCCATGCCAAAACTCCCCAAGGCCACATCTATGAGCACTGATCTCACTACTGCTCATGGTCGCTTTTGTCTCAAACTGTAGCCTGTAGAGGTTGTTCACCTTAACTCCAATTTGCTTAACTTCTCTGAAGTTGAGATGCTTGATGAAGGCCTTCCCTCTGATGAAGATAGCCTCAAACCCTTGCCTCTCCAAGGCTGAGACTGAAACCAAGTTTTTCTTCAACCCTAGGACATAGATGATGTTGAGATTTGTAGCTTGGGAGTTACTTCAAACCCTAGGCTTGAGGGTTTTGTAGGAATGGGCACACAAATATGTTTGTGGGCTTTGCACCCAAGCATGTGGGTGTGAATCTGGGAGGATTTTTGGACATGTGGTGATTTGAGATGATAGAGGACCTCTAGAGCAACCTGTTGAGATATCTAGGGCATCATTAGTAGGTGATTTCTCTTCATCAGTAATTGGTTGAGTATTTTTACTTCATTAGATTAGGATATTCTCTTTGCTTAAGTTATTATTCTTCTTCATCAAACAGCTACCAATGCATTAACATAAATAGGCAATAGACACAAAATGTAGGCTATGAACCAAGGCCAAAACCTCTCACTCTTTGAGAGGAAAACCCGCACAAATTCTACTTATAGAGATTCCAATTAACAAATACCAAGACCAAAACCCTTGACCTATTAGCCACTGCAAGACCAAGACACTAGATCTCTTGACTGTGTTCTCTTCTTCTTCACTCTTCTTCCTCTTCGACCTTCTTAGCTTCAAGATAGTTGTCACCACCGAGACCTTCTTATTGCCTTCATATCGAGATTTCCTTTCTGTGAGACCTCCTTGTTGTCATCTTACTTCTGTGATGGCATCGACCTCTTTCCCTTGAGATAGTATTGATATCCTTCCTTTAAGGTAGCACCGAGACCTTAAACTGAGGTTCCACCAAATCACTGTAATATGTTACTGAATTGCAGCTCCTCCATAATCATGACACCGAACTGTACTTCGCATCACTTGTAGTCTTCTTATCACTATGCTTGGTTACCCAAACTCAAAGGGATCTGAATTCCCTTGACTATATCTATCCACCCAAAACATAGATCTGAACTACTTGTTGGATGTAATAGAGGTTCGAACTTATCACTGTTATATCCATCCGAAAATCTCAGAGGTATATGCGAATTTATGTCTATGTAATGTGAAGAGCCTTCACACATATTTATAGTGATTGCCCTCTATAAATAAGCCGACATGTATGTATGAATAAGTGTGTCTCCTTAATTGTGAGTCGACATGAGTTTTGCTTCATCTTGAGACTAACATGGGAAGAGGAGGACTAATGCTTGTTGTTGGAGGGCTTTATAGACTTATATACATTTGACACATACCCAAGAAGGGCTTCTCCATACATGACATTGACTCTTTGACTCTAATGATAAATCCTAAAGCTCTTAATGGGAGCCAACTAGATAAAAACTCTTGCTCATGAAACCCATGAAGCAAGGCATTACAAAAATAATTTTATTCTCTTCGTTTCATCATTTACAAAGATCATAATGTCATTATGAAGACCGAACTTAGTTAAACTTTACAACACTCCCTCTTAACTAGGGAGGTATTCATAATGGTACTTGGTCATTCTTAGTCTAAAGAATTTCTCATAAGAAGAATCGAATTGGTAACCCATTTGTTTAGCATCATATCAACCAGCATTGTCACATAGCAAGGCTTTGACTAACAACTCTATCTCTCCATGAGATCCGAGCACAATGTTGGCGAGACCTAATGATTTATAGACACCCTCATCATCATTGTCTCTCTCGGAACATACCCCACCCGAGTTCTCAAGGTGTGTTCCATGAGGACTATTCTTATCTTGGTCTCCCCAACCCTCTTATTTTAGATGCCCTATCACATCATCAAAAAGTATCGGATGCCAAATGATTACCCAATCCTCTATTCTATCTTCTCAAGTGAAGACAAGAATAATGTGTCTATCTCTCTCCCTCTCAATTAGGGAGGACAAATTTTACTCATACCTAAGCTCCTTCTTGGCTTAGGAATTTCCAAGTTTCTATCAAGTAAGAAACTTGTTTCTAGGCTCCCTCTTAATTAGGGATGTACAGAAGCTCCTCGGGTGGGACAACTAGTTGCTAGAGGAACTCCTCCTTCCGATGTCATGTATTTTCCTTTATTCAAGGAGTCTTCTTGCTTTGGGGACTTCTACATAGGGCACAGACCATCTATCACTTTCATCCATGAGTTAGTCAGGTCATCATCCCTCTCATCAGAAAGTGAACTATTGGTATATATCTAGTATTGCTTCATGCCATGTTGCTTCGTTTGGCAGACCTGCATAAACCCATCCAAATATTTGTTCAATAAGAAATGAACACTTAAATCAAAATTACCTTTGTGATGGTCTTTCATCATGACATCTTCCAATGTGCATCAGCATCCTGCATACATGTTGACATATCTCCCAAAGATATCAAGGGTCTCCATCTTTTTCAGACTTCCATTAGAGTCTTCATATATTTCTGGGAAATTCCCTAGTCAAGTCTTCTTGGTCTTTCGAAGGTTGATTGCCTTTACCATGGTTGCATATCTCACGATCTCTCCCTTTCTTTCTTCACACATTTCATTCCCAGGAGCTTCCAACGAAAGTTCCTCAATTGTACTCAACCATCTCATACTTCATATGAGGGCATAATATATTGATTTCATCTAGTGCGACCCATGCCTTCCAGCAACCTTTCATAGGAGGAGATTCCTTTCCTTTGATCATGATTCTCAAGATAGAGCAGTGATCCATGTTACCTACAACCAAAACAACATGACTTTATAATATTGTTACATACCTTATTTACCTTTAGGTCATCTAGGCTTCTTCAGCAACTTCCTTGATTGAAAAAAGCTTTAACCCCTTGATCCGCCTCATCATCCAATGAATTCCACAAGTTGGAGTTCCTGATGAAACACTTGCTTCCTTTCTAGATTGGTGAACCCTTCGATGAGGATTCCATCAGAGAATCTTGAGGATCTTGCATATCCCTATCCAGCAGATGTTTCCTTTTAATGTATGATGAGACTTGTCCTGGATGACTTCTTCCTTTTCTTCAGTTTCTAACAAGGTTCCCAAGAGCTATAACCTTCTCAGTTGACTGCCATAGATTTTTGTTCCAACTACCCTTCATGTTTTCTTATGGTGATGTCACAAGCTCTTGCTTCAAATGCTTTTCCTCTCTTTTGACAAATGTCTGAATACTTCTTGCCCTCAACATGTCTTCTTCTATCTTGCATAAAAACCATAAGTTGTTGAATGGGATAGCCTTCTTATCCTCACAGACATTTGTTACCTTGTTCATCAGTTAGTTGTATGGAAATTATCTCATCCCAGATCTTGCACTTTCGATCTTATGAAGATAACCTTTTATCCTTTGATACCTTCAATTTGTGTAGATCAGATCTAAGTGATATGACCTTCTTTAACGCATCTTCAGAGAATAGTTTTACCAGCTTATCATATATCTCTTTGATGTCTCCAATCTAGCTATATAGGGAATGAGGGGACCTTTGACTGTTTTCATAAGAATCCCTGGAGCCCCTTGATCCCTTTCCATATATTCAGATCATGCTTGATCTTCGGATAGCTTGGAGACCTTTTCATAGATATGATCAATGACTTCACTTTCTTCAAGGACTATGTCTATCCTTCTTTACCATACAACGAAATTCGATGACCCAACCAGCTTATAGATCTCCTTACAGAACAAAGTCATTTTATTAGTAGATTTAGATTATAGAATAAAAGATACTTACTTGATAAGTGAAGATGAAATCTTCAACTTGATCCCTTTGATGGTGGTTGATGAGGATGTATTAGTGCCTCCTTTTTGGATGATCTTCTTCCAAATGAAATCCCTTCTTCAATAAAAGGAGATTGCCCCTTTTATGATGACAACGCCTTCAATCTAGCTCTCCTTTGATCATGTTGATTTGATGAGGATCACTTCATGCTTCCTTGGATGATCTTCTTTAAGGACAAGGAGGTTCTTGCTTCCATTGGAGCCTTCTTTGATTTCAAGATACTTCAACTTTTCGGTAGCGAATGAGTGCAGATCAGAAATGCTTCTAGGGTTTCAAATTTCTCCAAGATTATGTGATCTTCGTCCTTAAAGTGCTTCTCTTGGATGTCTACAGTTTGGGCTACCTTGCTTTGTCGATCTCTTCAACTTGATGAGGGTTTTTGTGGTCTTTTGATAGTTACTATAGCATCTAATACTTATGTTGGTGTATTCTTCTTTTGAAGTGGACTTTCTTCTTCAATGTAGATCTTGATTTCACTTTGATATCCTTCAACTTTCTTTGATGCCTTCCTTGAAATTTGATCCTTCAGTGTCTCTTTGATTAAATGCCCTCTTCTTGACTTAGTCACCTTAGCTCTGATACCATGTTGACAAATCTAGGGCATCATTAGTAAGTGATTTCTCTTCATTAGTAACTGCTTATGAGTATTTTTACTTCATTAGATTAAGATCTTCTCTTTGCTTAAGTTATTAGTGTTCTTCTTCATCAAACAACTACCAATGCATAAACATAAATAGACAATAGACACAGAATGTAGGCTATGAGCCAGGGCCAAAACCTCTCGAGAGGAATACCCGCACAAATTCTTCTTATAGAGATTCTAAATGACGAATAACAAGACCAAGACCCTTGACCTATTAGCCACTCCAAGACCAAGACACTAGATCTCTTGACTATCCTCTCTTCTTTTTCACTCTTCTTCCTCTTCGACCCTCTTAGCTTCGAGATAGTTGTCACCACAGAGATCTTACTGTCTTCATATCAATATTTCCTTTCTGTGAGACCTCCTTGTTGTCATATTACTTCTATGATGGCATCAACCTCTTTCCCTTGAGATAGCATTGATATCCTTCCTTAGCACCGAGACCTTAAACTAAGGTTCCACCGAACCACTGTAATATGTCCCTAAATTGCAACTCTTCCATAATCATGACACCGATTTGTACTTCACACCACTTGTCGTCTTCTTGTCACTATGCTTGGTTACCCAAATTCAGAGGGATCTGAATTACCTTGACTGTGATGACTTCCGAGTTTTCTTGACTGTATCTATCCACCCAAAACAGAGATTTGAACTACTTGTTCGCTGTAATAGAGGTTCGAACTTATCACTGTTATATCCATCTGAAAATCTCAGAGGTATATGCGAATTTCTGTCTATGTAATGTAAAGAGCCTTTACACATATATATAGTGGTTGCCCTCTATAAATAATAAGCCGACATGTATGATGAATAGGTGTGTCTCCATAATTGTGAGCCGACATGAGTTCTGCTTCATCTTGAGGCCGACATAGGAAGAGGAGGACTAATGCTTGTCATTGGAGGGCTTTATACACTTGTATAAATTTGACACATGCCCAAGAAGGGCTTCTCCATACATGACATTGACTCTTTGACTCTAATGATAAATCCTAAGGCTCTCAATGGGAGCCAACTAGATAAAAACTCTTACTCATGAAACTCATTTACAAAGATCATAATGTCATTATGAAGATCGAACCTAGTTACACTTTACAACACAACCGAAGGCATCGAAAATCACTCAAATCTGAGTTGTCTATCATGAGATATTAATTTTTGAAGTTGTTGGTGGGTTTTTCTGGCACCTAAAAAAGGTCGGCTTGGTGTATTAGTGTGTCACATGACAATTGGATGACACCACATAGAGCCCTTGTGTTTAGTATAAATACAAGGTGTATTTGAGCTAATTAGAAAACATCCAAGGTGCATCTTCTCATAGAGATCACATCTTCTCTTACGTACTTGTACCAACTTTACAGGAAAAACTGCCTCCTTGCGCATGCTATCTCGGCCTCCTTAAGTGATGCTCTCTCCCTGACCTCACACACTGATCTGGAACTATTTTCTTGAGCTCAAAACACAAACTCTCACTAGTCCATAATCACATGATTCACCAAGTCTGCACTCTTCCCTTTATAGGAGAGAATTGCTCTTCAACTCAAGTGAACTGGCTTCATGGACCAAAGTCGAATTGCCTCACTAAACTCAAGTCTAACTGACATCTAGAACTCGTGTGAATTGGCCTTTTGAACTCGAGTCAAACTGCCTCACTAAACTGAAGTTGAACTGAGATAAAATCTCCATACATGTTCATTTCAATTTGCTATTTTTGACTATAGGAAAAATCGAGAATCTTCCTAAGTCAACACTAAGAGAAAGTAAGGCTATGCCTTAGCTTCACATGCGGATTCTTCTGCCAAATATAGTGCACCACTAAATTTAGCAAAACCCTTCCATCTCTAACTTCAATTAACACTCCCTCTTAGAGAGGAAGATGTTATGTACAACACCCAATTTATCTTTGAAGTAAATGAAACTGTCTCTTCCTAATGCCTTGGTCAAGATATCATTTGTTTGCTCCTCTGTAGGTACATACTAAAGTCTGAATTTACCCCTCTGAACACAATCTTTGATATGGTGGCACCTAATCTCGATGTGTTTGTAGCAGTCATGAAACATTGGATTTTTACAGAGCTTGATGCAACTCTAATTATCACAGTACCGTGGACTCCAACCTCTAACTAAAGTTTAAACAACCCGACAAATAGCTTCCTCAACCAAATAGCCTCACAAACTAACAAGCTGCAGCCATGTACTTGACCTTAACTGAACTCAATGCCATTGATCTTTGCTTCCTACTAAAACAGGAAACTAAAGTTTAAACAACCCGACAAATAGCTTCCTCAACCAAATAGCCTCGCAAACTACCAAGCTGCAGCCATGTACTTGACCTTAACTGAACTCAATGCCATTGATCTTTGCTTCCTACTAAAACAGGAAACCACTGTTGACCCAGCACTTAATTCACAGCCTGAAGTGCTTTTCCTATCTGTTGAACCCCCTGGCCAATCTCCATTTGTGAATCCCCAAAGACTCACTTAATCAACTTGCCTATACAACAATCCATAATTTGTTGTGCCACTAAGATACCTCAACACGTGCTTGGCAAAAACCCAATGCACTATGGTCGGCTCAACCATGAACAGGCTCAACTAGTTAACTACAAAGCAAATGTTTGGTCGTGTGTTCACAAGATACATCAACGACCATATGAGTTGCCTGCATAGAGTGGCATCCACTCACTCACCTTTGGTAGCATCTACCTTCCTCCAGTTTGTGACTAGAGTCATGGTCATCAGCCCTACAATCCTGCATGTGGAACCTCTTGAGAATCTCCTATGTGTACATGCCATGTCCCAAGAATATCTACCCATCACCCTGCCAAACCTCAAGCCCAGGATAATAGTGCATAAGCCCTATATCCTTCATCTCAAACTCTTCTGCAAGATCTCACTTGCAATGATGGATGAGCTCCTCATCCCTTGTCGATATCAAATCATCAACGTACAACAAAATAATGAGAGATTGTCCCTCATCAACAATATAGTACAGGTTGGGGTCAACTTCACTCTTGGTGAAGCCCAATCCGAGAAGGTAGTTGTCTATTCGGGCATACCATGCCCTCGATGCCTGCTTGAGCCCATAAAGAGCTCTCCTTAGCCTACAAACATGTTTGTCTCTATTGAAAGTCTCAAATCCCTCAGGTTGTTCAACATAAATCTCTTCTTCAACAAATTGGTTAAGCAAGGCGATCTTCACGTCCATCTGGTGGATCCTCCACCCATCTGTGCTCATATGAAAGGATGTTCCACTATCAATATACCATATGAAAGGATGCTCGACTATCAATATATATACGTTGTCGTCCATTGAGCTTAGCATGCAAGCTATGAGTGAAAACTCCTCCTCAAACTGAGAAGTGAACTCTTCCACCTCTGTTAATGCTGCCACATGATCCTTCTTCGACTTCTCCTTCCTGTTTGGGCACTTGGCAGAATAGTGCGCAAACTAATGACAAGAGAAGCACTTCACTTTACAAATATCTTAATTCTTCTTGCCTCCTGAACTAGACTCGACAACTGCTTGCTTTTTCTTGCCCTTGGCCTTACCCCCTTTGCCAGCTAAGGCAGAGTTTCCTTCTTCCTCAATGTTCGTATGAGACCGAGATTTTGCTTGCTTTTGAATCTCCTCTTGCACAAAATCACTCCACAACCACTCCCAATCTAGAAGTTTTTCTCTACCACTCATTTCATCAATGAATTTTTACCATGACTTGGGAAAGCCCAATAATGCAAAAGTAACAAGGTTTTTGTCCAAGACTATCTCCCCAACCCCAACTAACTCGTCCTTCACTTGGGTGAATTTGGTCAAGTAAGAAATCGCAGACTCTAACTTATAGTCATCTTGATATTTTTGAGCTTATCTCAGAGTACCAACTTCCTAGCCTCACTCGTACCCTGGTATAGCGCTAAGATAGTTGCCCACATAACTTGAGTTGTCTTCTTCTTAGAAAGGTTAGGTATTGTGTGATTCTTAACTCCTTCAAGGATTATTCTTTTGGCCTTTGCAGCCTTGTTATGATGGGACAACTGCTAAGGATCTGCTAGACCGGCTGGTGGACTGTCCACAAATTCCCAAACTCCCTGCTCCTCCAAAACAATACCAATCCTCTCCTTCCAAGAAGAGAAATTTGAGGCACCAATAAGACGATCCTCAAATATCAGCCCTAAATACGCCATATCGCTAATTTTAACTGCTCATAAAACCCCTATGCAAACCCTGCTAGAAGAAAATCATGGCACATTGATCTCTCGAGAAAGATTGCGCTCTCTTTACTACGTTTGTCACCTGCTCCTGAGGAAAAATTTCTTGCTTTCCGATCTTCAATCAGAAGGTAGCACCATGTTTGTTTTCTAATACCCAACAGTTAATTTCAATAGTATTTTGAGATGCGAGAACTTAAAACTAAGCTTTGAAATTTAATGATCAAATATACTGAGTATTCTAATGAATTTGCAGCTAAAAATAAATTCATAAAGACACAAGCATACAATTAAAAAAAACACCAGAAGTACCCAGGAAACCCCAACTAGGGAAAACTTGCTAATTTGTGTTTTTATTGATTTGCTCAGAAAAATCTCGATGATTAATTACAAATCACTTGGAAAAAAATCCCTTCTTACTCTTGGTTCCTCAACACAATATCCAGTACACCCTAAACCAATTCGACCTCTCTCTTGCGCAGCTGTACCAACTGTACAAGCAACACTACCTCCTTGCGCAAGCTATCTTGGCCTCCTTAAGCGATGCACTCTCCTTGACCTCACGCACTAATCTGGAATTGTTTTCTTGAGCTCAAAACACAAACTCTCGCTAGTACATAATCATATGATTCACCAAGTCTGCGCTCTTCTCTTTGTAGGATCAGACTGCCCTTCAACTCAAGGGAACTGGTTCCTTGAACTCAAGTCGAACTTCCTCAATGAACTCAAGTCTAATTGACATCTAGAA
The DNA here is from genome assembly GCA_031772625.1 of Pinus tabuliformis. Lineage (NCBI taxonomy): Eukaryota > Viridiplantae > Streptophyta > Pinopsida > Pinales > Pinaceae > Pinus > Pinus tabuliformis. The sequence goes on along the minus strand of CM062816.1, from coordinate 1,244,891,177 downwards.
CTCAAGCGAACTGGCCTTTTGAATTCGAGTCAAACTGCTTGACTGAACTGAAGTCGAACTGAGATAAAATCTCCATGCATGTTTAGTTCAATTTACTATTTTTGACTATAGGTAAATTAGAGAATTGTCCTAACTCAACACTAAGAGAAAGTAAGAATGCACATTAGCTTCACATGCGGGTTCTTCTGCCAAATATAGTGCACTTCTAAATTTGGCAAAACCCTTCCATCTCTAACTTCAATTAACAAGGTGAAGCCTTTTAAATAAACATGCACATGCATGTAACTAATTTTTTAAATCATAAGCATATCAACAACCACATAAGTTCATAAGTTAAATCATAACCATGATGGCATCTTAATTAAATCATTCAATATAATCATGCAGAGATGTCAGAAAACTTCCTGAGACAGGGTTATTCCATGCACTTAACATATAGATTGCACTCCTAATGAGGTAGCCCACCATTGTAGTTATGGTAGTGAGTTGCCTAGACTTATAAACATATATAGATAACAGAGACTCATGACATTATACATCAATCCACTCAAGATTTCAAATCGCCAATCGGGATCATATCAAACAATCATGCAGATGACTAAGCATGCCACAATCCCATAACTCAAGCAACTCATAAACACCATACTTATACAAGTTAGCTAGTCAACCATGCTTAGATAATGAATCAGGCATTCTTACATAATTATCCCAGGAGTAACCATTAGTCTTGAGTACAATCAAGCATATCATAGGCTGTAATCCAATATGCATAACCACGAATACTTATCTGTGCATAATGATTTAGTCGGCAATTGAAGGAGGGACTTCAACTCTCCACCCAATCATAAACCAGCTACACTGCAACATTTCTTGCAGCTGAACACCACCATGTTGGATATAGGATCCAAGGAAAATGCTTGCATAGGGGAAAAGTTCACACTAATGGGTTGAACATGATTTCAAAAGATGGAGTCCATTGTTCTAGTGCTTCACTAGCTCAACAACCAACACTCAGTGGCCTATTCACTCACTGAAATTTGCACAGGCTGTTGATTTTTCTAGTAGCAACATACTAGAACAATTTTATTTAACGACAACTACTTCAAATGATTTATTAGCATCAATCCATTTAACATTCAACATCATCAAGCAATTATACATAAGAAAATTTCAACCATTGATCACAGTAGAGTAGTAGAAATAACAATGAGACAATGAAACAAGAGAAACAAATGATTACTCTAGCGGCCAGAGCAAAACCCACAAGGTGAAAACCCATAAATCTTTCCTTATGAGAGAGAGAGAGTCAATGTTCATCAATCCACCCAAAAACAAAACATCAAAATAACAGATAACCAGAGTTAAGAGACCTCCCACAAGTGCTAAGCCACATCCTTCTTCATTCTTTTGTTTTTGTCCTTTTCTTCCTTCTAACTTTCCTTCGAACAGAAATGATAATTGAAATAATTTAATGTGCAAATGAGGAAGAGCTCTCATATATATAGTCTTCAAAGGGGGTCAAATAGGTGCCTCCAAGGGGCCAGGCTAACTTGATCAAGGGTGCTGACTTAAGACTTGTGGGGGCATAAAACTCAAGAAATTAAATTTTTCCTTTTTATTTATTGATGAAAATACCGACCATGGCTATAAATTTCCAACACTCCCTCTTAGCTAGGGAGGTACTTTTCATTCTCTCTCAAGATCAATCTCCCTGACCAATTCGTTGGTCTCTCAATAATAACCCAAGGGGGAGATCAATCTCATCATAAGGAAAGTTGATAGCATCAAAACTTATCCCATAAGCCAAAACCCAATGGAATCAAGGTCAGTGCCCAACTGACCATGGGATCAATCAATATCGTTCATGAGGCCAAACTCTCCAATCATAAGCAATGGTTTCTCAGTCAAACACAATGACTTGTGGCTTCTTTGAAGAATAAGATTTTGACCTGATCTTGATTACCTTCGGATGCTACTCGGATGCCATAGAGACTGGCACATTCTTTCATCGTAGTTGCTCTCAACAGTCTAAGGTATCACACTTCTTAGGATTCGTTTGTCACCACCGATTTTTTACTTAAGCACAGAACTATGCTCAGAACTTTAACCTATGCTCAGACTTGTCATGAAAGAGATAGACTCAGATTTGTCTTCAGCAAACTTAGACTTCTCTTTAGTTTGGATCATGCTTTAGAAATACAAATTTGGATTTTCTTCACAGTAACTAGAGATACAACAATTGTTAAATTGGCAACTAGGGCCAAACTCCATGTGGGTCAGCTTATTTATGGCAGCTGATATTTTTATTGGATCCCTCTCGTCGAGAGGTGTAGGATTGATCCAAAGATCATCCGGTTCCGATAAGTATTTATGGAGATATGAATTTATTTTGTTTATGTAATTATTATCAAGCCGACCAGCTCTTATGTAGGCTCTAGAAGCCCAAACGTCATGTCTACTCAATCATCCGATTTTAGTATAAATAAGAGAGGATTTGGAGTCATTAAAACACTATATTCTTCAAGTGATCTCCTCCTCTCCACGTCTTGGGTTATTGGTGAAGGAGAGACACTAAGAAGAATACGTTGGCCTTGGATGATACCCTAGCTGTTGTACGTTGTGGAGATGATGATCTAGCCGCTGTTCTGCTGTGCCCTAGCCACAGTTCAGATGTGCCTTAGCCGCAGTCAATGTGAGAATCTGCTCCTGGAAGAGCCGCAGTCATAACGCTAGTCATGAAGGACCATGAAGCCACGTTCATCTATGTAAAATACGCATCAACAAAAGACCTAGCGCGCAGGTCTGGCAACATAGTTTAAGAGAGACGTGGACATATATACACGTAGTTCACGCTATGGTTCATATATGCAGTTCATAATAAATACAGTGGACACATTACGCTATTCAGATTACACTGGTTATGGATAATACCTCCACGCAGTTATAATACGCATATGGGAATGAGCATATGTATGTAAATGCAGTCATATAGGAACGCAGGCATTCCGGCAGCGTAGTGGGCAGTCACATAAATATGGAACGCAGGCATTCTGGCAGCGTAGTGGAGGCATATATATATATATATATGCAGGATCTGTCAGCGTGGTTTAAGGACGTGAAGTCTCAGGTGAACGCAGTCATAATATTACACATACGCACAACACTTATACGCTATACTCTGCACGCCCAGTCATATGTACGCACAGTCATGCATTGCAGTAATGGTTATATGTAAACGCTGGACAGTCATATGCTGCAGCAAAGAAAACCTACGTGGACAGCCCGATTGATATATGGATCATATTCATGCAATTATATTTACAATGCATGGAATGCAAAGATACGGGTCGTATTCATTATGGACGCAATTATATTTCTGATGAATGGAACGTAGAGAGATATGGGTCATAATCATTATGAACATAGTCATATTTATGTAAATGCTGGTCATTGAGTTGTAACATAAACGCTGGATGATGAGTAGCAATATATATACGTTGGGGTGATTCAAGTTACATGATGTATATATATATGGACAGTGATATACGGTATATGAAGACTCATATATTCTGATCTATGCTCATATACGCAGGCAAATCTGCAGTACAACATATATACATGGCAAGGTATATATATGCAGGTTATGGCAATAAATATCCATGCAGGGCATATTATCATAAGGACACAGCTATGATTTAATGTGCATGAATAGCACAATGATACATGGACCATGGACAGCACCATGATGAGTGCAATCATAAGCATGGGCAGCATGAAGATGATGATTAGTGCAGCGTGGTGCAGTACACTGTAAGGTACAGCAAATGGATGAGATGCAGAATGTCTTCAACTGATCTCATCATTATACAAAATGATCTATGCTAGATCTAGATAAGTCAAAGTGTTGACTTCTGTTGTAAATGTGCTCTCTCTCTCTCTCTCTCTTTCTCTGCTGAAATTTGAAGATAAAGGAAGATTTGATCAAAGGGTTTCCCCACACATTGTGGGGTTTGTCCCTGGCTTGTGCCATATCTTGTGTCCTCTTGCCTTGGCTTGTCTTCTGCGATTTATAGTTATGTTCTATCTGCAGTTTATCTTAATGCTGATGTGATTGCTAACTATGAAAATTTAAATAAATTGCTCTAGCATAGAACATTCCAAATCTTAACAACAATACCATTGTACAAGGAGCTCGGATGTAGACCTTCGTTCTACCACAAGGACTCGGTCCTTCTCACATAGGGATCACAATCATAATCATGGATTATCATTAAGTAGACTTGGTTTCAACCACAAAGGCAAATGCTTCTTTCCTTTGACTTGATCATGTTCATAAATTCAATAAGCTTGGACTTTCTTTCAATAGGAGGCACGATCATGTCACTATTCCATAAAGCCTCAGACTTATCACAAATGCTCGGACTTGGTTACTAGTTCAGACTTGAGATCATATCAAGGAGCTCAAATCACCAACATTTGGATCATCATACAATGCTCGCACTTGTCCTTTTTCCACAGAGATAAAGAAACTCAGTCTTGACTCCTTTCACAGGCTCGAGCTTTGTCTCCTCAAACTTGTCATTATTCCAAAAAGAATAAGCTTGGTCTTCATTCAACTTACTTATAAGGCTCCTTAATATAGAGGTAACACTTAGTACTAAGACTTGATCTTCTTATCAAATATATGCCTTCAAGGTTTCTTCAAACCTCGAACTTAGACTTGTTCATTTGAATAATACCACACAACTCAGATGCCCTGGATGCCATGTAATTTGGATTTATGCCTTTATTCCAGAGATGAAAAATTGGCTCCCTCTTCCACAAAGATTCATCACAAACCTTCAGCTCTTCTTCAACAAAGACAAGCCACTAAACTTCGGCCTCTTTCTACAGTAATAAACCTCAGAATCTCAGTCCTCTTCCACATAAATGTACCACATAAATTTTCAACCTCTTTACATAAAGATGGTTACAGAACTTCGGTCTCCTGAGTGTTGAGATTTGTAGCTTGGGAGGTAATCCAAACCCTAGGCTAGAGGGTTTTGGAGGAATGGGAACACAAATATGGTTTGTGGGTTTAGAACCCAAGCTTGGGGTTTTGTACTCAATGGTGTGGGGCCAAAACCATGAGGAGATTTGGGCACTTGGGACATGGAGGATGTAGGGCATCCTTAAAGGAGCAAGGAGTCATTTCAAGCACCATGTGATCCCTTGTAAAAATGGAGAAAATAATTTTTGAATGTGTTGTGTGGGCTTGTGTAACTAAAGTCAAGTCAACCTAGACTTAGTGATGCCCCAAGGGCTAGTTGTTGCACAGCCTAATGATTTGTATAAATAGAAGTGAGGAGGAGCCTCATTTCTCACCATCGCAAATGCATACATCATTAGAGAAGACAATTTGAGGCAATCGCATACTTGGAGGAGGCAAATCAAGTAGGGAAGGAAGACGGTTGGGCATCTTTTTGTGGTTTTGGTTTGCGTAGGACTAAGAGGAGGAAGGGTCGAGTATGAAGTGTTGATCTAGGCATCTTTTTGTGGTTTTGGTTTGCGTAGGACTAAGAGGAGGAAGGGTCAAGTATGAAGTGTTGATCTAGACACCTTTCTGTGGAGAAAACCTTCAAAGAACAGACCACGGTCATCTATACTATATCAGGAGCAGTCAAGACCTGATTTGGGTGTTAATATGTGGTTACAACAGTTGTTGTAGAGGTTGCATGTTGCTGTGATAATAACGCGAACAAAGAAACCTTGTAGAGGGAGGATACCACTAGTTTGAAGGACATTCTGGCTAGGTTGAAGGTGCAGACCTATAGTGATTACAAGGTGCCCTAACCAGGGCCGAAAACCTTAGGAGAGAGTCTGGATAGGGGTAGCATTGAGGTAGGTTTAACAGAGGTATGTTTTGTTCTTCATGTGATGTATTGCTAGGTTTAATTGTCCAGATTTGGGAGGACATCCTAGTGCAAGGAGTATAAGGGATACACCTCAAAACTAGCAACAACCAAGACAAGTCATGCAAGTCTGTTATGACAGCCTTAGAGAAGGTCGAATATAGAGGGAAGGCAAGACTTGGAGGAAGGCAAAATAGCGCAGAACTTAGAGGAGTTTTGAGGTGGTGTTAAGGGTTGTTGCAGTGGGTCAAGGAGCCCTAACCAATGTGTTGAAAAACTCAAACTCTAGGGCACAAAGCAGAGTTGCATCTCAGATGTAGTATGGTGTTACAAGTTGTTCTTTGCTAAGTGGACGAGGTCCTAGAAGGGGATAGGTTTGGAAGGTCAACCTAAAGTTGTTAGGAGGGTAGCAAGTGGATGGTATTAGTAGCCCTAGGTCATTTGACAAGGACTTTGGCAGCTACAAGAAGGGTGAAGGCTTGTAGCTCAGGACTGATACTTTAAGGACAAAGGAAGGAGGTCAAGGGGGCAAATTAGATTAGCCCGAGTTCATTGTTGGAGAAGGACACTTGACATTGATAGGTGGCAGCCCTCCATGCCCTCTTCATCACGCAAAGTAGGAAGGCACTAGTGGGAATAAGTCCCTAAGAGTTGTGTCCTTGAAGGACTAAGGAGGAGCTAGCGAGCAACAAGTCCCAAAGGAGTTGAGGAGTAGCAATGGGTAGTTGAGAGTTGTTCACAAACAGAGTTGTGAACAACTCGACAAAAGTCTCGATGTGTTGATGCATTGAAGGACTAATGATCGACTAGAGAACAATTGGATTCGTGTTCAGTGACCTAATGGAGTTCGTTCTTTGATAGAGGCTAGTTGGAGTTGTTGCAAATCAGAGCCAAAGGATCGAGCAGATGTGTAGGGCACGTGGACTGAAAACGTTGTGTGTGGCCACCATCAGCAAGTAAGTCAAGTTGTATTTATTCAGGGTAGATTGGTTGTCGAAGGACCGACACCAAAACCTAGTTGTATATCTTTGTATCAATGGATGTATGAGTGCCATTATCCCTAGTACATGAGCCCTAGATAGTTGTAGTATCAGTTTGTTTATAACAAAGTTGGGCAATTAAAATTTGTAAAAAGTTGTCTATATTTGTGCATGTGTTGATTTACTTGGATTGGTAGCGTCAGCGATTGTAAGATTCTAACCTAGACTCTGATGTCATGGAAAAACAACATAGTATCAGAGGTACTTTGAAGGGCCAATGAATCAGTGTGTGCACAATGTAGCAGCTCAGAGGGAGCTAAGGTTCTCTAGATCATGGAGCAGAGGGTTCAGCTGAAAACATGGAGTTGTGGTCTTGACAGGCTTGGCAATAAGATTGGCTGGGAGTTCTGGTGGATTGGTGGTGAGCCCGGTGAACAACAGTTTGTTGTAGGGCAGGTTGTTGATCATGGACTTCCTTTGATTTTCCATGGATCGTTGGGACAGCTCAAGGATTGCTTTGGCATGGACGATATTGGTATGATCAAGATTGCTTCATGTGATGGACTGCAGATTGGTAGGCTAGTTTCATCATTGGATTGTGATGTTGCATATCCGAGATTGGAGGGATGTGCACGAGTTATGTTTGATCCAGGAGGATGAGTGCTCTCAAGACTGGGTTGCAGTGATGATGGCCCGTGTTCGACTGCAACTCGGATTGACCTTGTAGGAAACGAGATAAGTAGCAAGTTGAATAAGTGGAGATCGTGTAGACTCAAAGAGAGTCTAGCTTCAGAGGGAGCAACCCTATGGAAGTGTTGAGGTCTTCAGGTTTAGATGAGATGAGGCAGAGGCACTACCGAGATAGTGTGGTTCATTCTATAGAGTATGTTGCAGTGATGGACACCAGATGAGCTAGTGTCGTTATTATTATGATGGAGACTTCCTCATGTTGGAAGTACCTCCCTCGCTAAGAGGGAGTGTTGAGATTTGTAGCTTGGGAGGTACTCCAAACCCTAGGTTAGAGGGTTTTGGAGGAATGGGCACACAAATATGGTTTGTGGGCTTAGAACCCAAGCTTGGGTTTTGTACCCAAAGGTGTGGGGCCAAAACCATGAGGAGATTTGGGCACTTGGCACATGGAGGACATAGGGCATCCTTAAAGGAGCAAGGAGCCATTTCAAGCACCATGAGATGCCTTGTAAAAATGGAGAAAATATTTTTTGAATGTGTTGTGTGGGCTTGTGCAACTAAAGTCAAGTCAATCTAGACTTAGTGATACCCCAAGGGCTAGTTGTTGCACACCCTAATGATTTGTATAAATAGAAGTGAGGAGGAGCCTCATTTGTCACCACCACAAGTCCATACATCATTAGAGAAGACAATTTGAGGCAATTGCATACTTGGAGGAGGCAAATCAAGGAAGGAAGATTGTTGGGCATCTTTATGTGGTTTTGGTTTGCGTAGGACTAAGAGGAGGAAGGGTTAAGTATGAAGTGTTGATCTAGACACCTTTCTGCGGAGAAAACCTTCAAAGAACGAGGCCGCAGTCATCTGTACTATTTCAGGAGCATCCAAGGCCTGGTTTGGGTGCTAATATGTGGTTACAACCACTGTTGTAAAGGCCACATGTTGTGATAATAGCACAGACAGAGAGACCTTGTAGAGGGAGGATACCACTAGTTTGAAGGACATTTTGGCCAGGTCGAAGGTGCAGACTTGTAGTGATTACAGGGTGCCCTAACCAGGGCTGAAAACTTCGAGAGAAACATTGACCAAGGGTAGCATTGAGGCAGGTTTGACAAAGGATATTTTGTTCTTCATGTATGATGTATTGCTAGGTTTGGTGGTCCAAATTTGGGGGGACATCCTAGTGCAAGGACCATAAGGGATACACCTCAGAGATAGCAGCAACCAATATAAGTAATGCAAGTTTGTTATGACAACCTTAGAGAAGGTCGAATATAGAGGGAAGGCAGAATAGCGCAAAACTTGGAGATTTTAGGCAGTGTTATGGGTTGTTGCAGTGGGTCAAGAAGTCCTAACCAATGGGCCGAAAAACTCAGACTCTAGGGCACGAAGCAGAGTTTCATCTCAGATGTAGTACGATGTAAAAAGTTGTTCTTTGCTAAGTGGAAGAGATCCTAGAAGAGGACAGATTTGGAAGGTCATCCTAAAGTTGTTAGGAGTGCAGCAAGTGGATGTTCTTAATAGCCCTAGGTCAGTTGGCAAGGACTTTAGCAGTTGCAATAAGGGTGAAGACTTGTAAGCTCAAGATTGATCCTTGAAGGACAAAGGAAGGAGGTCATGGGAGCAGGTTACATTAGCCCAAGTTCATTGTTGGGGAAGGACGTTTGACATTGATAAATGGCAGCCCTCTATGACCTAAGTGTGTCTTCATCGGGCAGCATAGGAAGGCACTAGTGGGAAGAAATCCCGAAGAGTTGTGTCCTTAAAGGACTAAGGAGCAGTTAGTGGGCAAGAAGTCCCAAAAGAGCTGAGGAGCAGCAGTGGGCAATTGAGAGTTGTTCACAAACAGAGTTGTGAACAACTCAACAAGTGTCTCAATGTCTTGATGCATTGAAGGACTAAAAATCGGCTACAGAGCAGTTGGAGTCGCGTTCAGTGACCTAATGAAGTTGGTTCATTGATAGAGGCAAGTTGGAGTTGTCGTAGATGTATTCAGGGTATGTGGACTGAAAAGGTTGTGTGTGGCCACCATCAGCAAGTAGGTCAAGTTGTATCTTGTTTAGGGTCGGTTGTCGAAGGACTGACACCAAACCCTAGTTGTATATCTCTGTATCAGTGGATGTATGAGGGCCATTATCCCTAGTATGGGAGCCCTAGATAGTTGTATTATCAGTTTGTTAATATAACAAAGTTGGGCAGTTAAAATTTGTAAAAAGTTGTTTATATTTGTGCACGTGTTGATTTACTATTATTTATTGTTTCGTTGTACAAAGTAATTTGTTGTGATACTTGGATTGGTAGCGTCAGTGATTGTAAGATTCTAACCTAGACTCCAATATCATGGAAAAACAACACTAGGTCAACAGAAATATGGCCTACCAGCACAGAGATATTTGGCTTTTCCAAGAGATATATCACAAAGAAAGTTTGACCTTCCAAGAGCCTTCAATTTGCTCCTTGACTTCTTTCAAATGCCCATAAATATATTGGATGATATTGATAGAAAGTTGTGCTTCGGTCCTTTCTTCTTTCTATGTAACCGAGATCTCTAGACCTTCGCTTGCTTTCACAGAGATATAATCATGAACTTCAGACTGCTCTTCAACCTATGCACTGATACCATGTTGATTTTTCTAGTAGCAACAAACTAGAACAATTTTCTTTAACGATAACTAATTCAAATGATTTATTAGCATCAATTCCATTTAACATTCTATGTTATTGTGTTGAGACGAGCTCTGCAGCCCAGTATGCAAGAGATTTTCTAATGTCCTATCCTGTAAACATTTTGACTTGATCAAAATAAATTAAAATAAAAATAAAAATAACCCTATGTTAAAATAAAAAAAAATAAAAATTAGTTATTATTTTTTGTATCATTTTTTGTTTGGTAGTTAAGGAAAAGTTTGAAATAAAAATAAAACCTATAGTTGTGTAGTTAAGGTAAACTTCACTTGGCAAAGTTACTAGTGGTTTTTGAGGTCCAGGTTTATGAGAATCGATGGTATTCATGTGGAATATAGCCTATTTAAAGGGGAGAATTAAACCAACCTAGATCCATCTTAACTCTAGATCTACCAAGCGCCAAAAGAGATCAAATATGTTTGCAATTTGCATCTTAAGATATTTGTATCTCAAGAGATTTGATCCCTCTCGACTCTTGGTAGATCTAGAGTTAGATGGACAACTACTTCAAATGATTTATTAGCATCAATTCCATTTAACATTCAATATCATCAAGCAGTTATACATAAGAAATTTCAACCATTAATCACAGTAGAGCAGTAGAAATAACAATGAGACAATGAAACAACAGAAAATAAAAATTAGGCCAGCGGCCAAGGCAAAACACATAAGGGTAAAACCCGGAAATCTTTCCTTAGGAGAGAGAGAGTCCATGTTCATCAATCCATCCAAAAATAAAACATCAAAATAACAATTAACCAGAGATAAGACACCTCCCACAAGTGCCAAGCCACATCCTTCTTCATTCTTTTGTTTTCGTCCTTTTCCTGCTAACTTCGCTTAGAACAGAGATGATACTTGAGATAATTAGATGTGCAAATGAGAGGGAGAGGTCTCATATATATAGTCTTCAAAGAGGGTCAAATAGGTGCCTCCAAGGGGCCAGGCCGACTTGACACTTGTGGGGCCATAAATTCAAAAAATTAAATTTTTCCTTTTTCTTTATTAATGAGAATACCGACCATGGCTACTAAATTTCCAACATAGGCCACACAGGCTCAGATAAAGAATTTGATAGCTATATGGCATAACCACACAGGTAATTAACTAGGTCATGAAGAGCAGGCTATCCTTTCAATGGAAATGCAACAGAAAATAGGGGAATATGACGCAGCCCAAGCCAACCACTCCCAACGTCCAAGCGCGCCTTCTTGCTCTCTTCTCCTACAGCTACCAAAGCCCGACTTGCTCTTCAATTCCTCCTCTCCCATGACCTGCAAGTGAGAGGCTAGATCAATCCCCTCTCCATCTACGAGTGTAACCCCCAGGATGGGCATTGCATGCCCCTTTTGTACCATCCAGTCCAAATCTCGTCCCTTCAGCGATCAAGAGGTGGTTCCCATTTGTTACACCACCTCCTCCTTCTTCAAGTGATGGTGTTGTTACACTCCTTTTATTTTTGTAATGCTTGATAATGAGCTCTGCTTGCTCTAGTTCGGGCCCATTCACATTGCATAACACCTGTCGAATAATTAACACACCGAGTATTCAAGCAACATCGACATTTATTCGGCTCGTATGGGTCGTGGTTATTCAAGCAAGGCAAGTTGGTGAGCACACTTTAGGCATTAAACCCGCTTTAGGTAAGGATAGGTGAGCAAGCAAGTTTCCCCCTCAGGCTAAGGATCCGTAAGGTTGTCCAACCTTCAGTTGTTTTAATTAATGAAAAATAATTATTATATGTTTAACCAAAGGTCAAGCCAGTGATGGTCCTCTCATGTTGGCATTACAATCACAATAATCATTACAATAAGTAGGGGGTAGAACAGGGGGATGCTACAACACCAATCATGGATTCTTGAGACACATGAGCCATCTTTGCCTGGTTGAAGATCTTCCACAGAGCAACCTTCCTAATGATGTTGTGTCCTGAGTAAATATCACCAAGAATCCTTTACAAAGGACAACTCAAGATATGCTTCTAAGCCCTTGAATTAATTCAGAGTGATATCTGGATCCCATGGCCACTTCTTCTCTTTGGGGATCCAAGTACTTCCTCACTTTTGTTGATGATTATTCCCAATTTCTATGGGTATATATATCATTCAATCCAATGATTATGTGTTTGCCAAATTTTAGGAGTTCAAAACTATTGTTGAAGTTCAATGAAAATAGAAGATTAAGAGTCTCTATATTAATGGGGGGTGTGAGTACATTCGTAATACTTTCTAACAATTTCTCCTCTCTCATGACATTTCTTAGCAAAAGATTGTTCCCTATACTCACGAAAAAATGGAGTGGTTGAGCATAAGAATAGGACAATCATGGAAATGGCCAATTGCATGTTTTATTCTCAATATATGGAGCCATCTCTTTAGGGAGAAGTTGTTGTTTATACAACATACATCATCAATCACAAGCCTACATGTGCAGTCAACAGTGTGCCTCATTATGAGTAGTTGCTCGGTAGAAGCCCTCTATCTCACACTTTCGTATCTTTGGATCAAGTGCATGAGTCCATGGAACCTCATTAAGGCAAGATATATCACCTACTTGTGATACTCCTCACAGGTCTCTAGTTGGCTATAATGAGATTTTTTGAGGTTATCATCTCTAAGACCCTACTTCCGCTAAGTGACTAAACATCATGATATAATCTTTGATGAACCTTTTTCTCATGATCCACCAAAACCTCTCCCTTCACTTCTTGCAAGTGATGATATCAATGGTTTGTTCTCAACATGTATCCATGGTTTATGTCTCTTCTCCTCTTGTTGGGTCACTTGTTGATCATTCCAATTGTAGTAGACCATTCCACATCCCCATCTAATGTTAGTCCACATATATGTACTCCTCTAAGTACTTCATCTGCGATGACGAGACAATCTAATGGGACCCCTTCTTCATCCATCCCCTCCTTGTTGATGTTTGTAGCTTGGATAGGTACTTCTGCACAAGCCTAGGCATGTAGAAGTCACCCAAAGTCTCTTAAGGATACTTGTTCAAGTATTGAGTAAGCTACATTTGTAATTTAGCCTAACTCAAAAAAGAACATGATTAATTATGTTGCCTATTGATCTAAAGAAACTAAGCTACATTTGTAATTTAACCTAACTCAGAAAAAAGAACATGATTAATTATGTTGCCTATTGACCTAAAGAAACTAAGGAAAAGTAAAAGTATTTATTTTAATGAAATATGTTTTAATCTCAATTGTTGATCTCAAGTGAGGCGAGATCTAATCTCAGCCATCCATCACGTTGACGATTAGGGTTAAGGATTTAGCTCAATAAGAAGTTATAAAAGCAAGGCTAAGGAGAGAAGAGAGACAACCCACACAGTAGGCACCAGACTTGAGAGGAGATCTCAGTGATTGAGTGGAGGACTTCCACTCAAGTGTGTCGAGTCCAAGGAAAGTGCAAGGATGTTGCATAGGAGACCCAGATCAGCCAAGCAGATCAAGGATAGATCTACGGCTTGATTAGCTAGATCAAATACAGGGTATGTTATATTTATAAATTTCCTGGTTTGGGCCACTATCCCAAGATGTGAACCCAAGTACGTTATGATTAAGATTAAATGAAGAATTGGTTTGATTGGGCAGAAAATTGTGTGTGTGATCGAGATCGGCTGATATTTTGCTTCCGCTGAATAATTTATTTTATGTTAAGAACTCATCTATACTTTTATTCAGTAGACATAAAATCTACTAGGAATTAATTACCAAGTTTTGGGTTCAAAAGTTAACACTCTTCTCTCCCTAATGTTGAGAATTATAGCTCGAACTGGAACTTTTGCACATGTTCAATGTGAACAAGTTGAGAAGTAGTTCTAGATATTTTCAAAAGTAATTCTACTTTTGGAAAAGTAATTCTATTTTGTAATCCACTTTAGTTAAAAGAAAGAGTCTTATATTTAGTAATTGAGTCTAAAATTGTATCCCATGAATGAATTACGCTGGGAGGAATATTAAAAATAGATGCTCAGCTACAAGTATAAAGATATGGCATGGTAGAGGTTTTTTAACACACATTTGAGCAAATGAGAAAAACAGACAGAGAGAGAGAGAGCAGGCAATTAGGGAAGAGGCATTTTCAGACAACATGTAGTTCAAAACGACAGTTTGTACAATTCTACAAAGTCGTATAAACAAATCTATATGGGTTATCTCACAAGTCGTACCACAGTTTTCTGTTGTTTCTAGTTTTTTCAACAGGTTATACAAGCTCAGTTCATGATGCTTTTGGTATCCGTGCAGTGTCGTTTTTTGGGCAATCTGTGGAAGTTTCCTTGTAAGTTTTTTCAAAGGAATGAAAAGTTGATTTGAAGGGGTAATTAAATTTGTGTGTTACAATTTAATGCTTTTGTAAATTTGTTTTTTAATATCTAGATATTGTGTGATTGAAGCTATGGTCTGAAATCTAAATTCAGCATTAATTCAGCAATCTACTTGTTTCATTGAGATCATAAGGACATTAGTAACCTAGGGCCTGAAATTCTAACATGGTACCCAAGCTTGATCTTTGGTTGAGATTCCTGAGGACTTCCTTTGGTACATTTATTTACTTTGGTAAGAGAATTTCAAAGTTTTTTTTTTCAATTTCGGTAGTTTGTGCAATAGATCTCAGAGATGGCAACAACAGACCTCCAATTCGAGGATAAATTGGATGGTGCCTAGAACTTCGTAACATGGAAAGTGAGGGTTACACTCTTACTAAAAGAGAATGATCTTTGGCATACTGTCAAGGTCATTGTGACTCTACCCACAAATCCATGGGACTTGGCAATTCACAACAAAAAGGAAGTGAAGACCAAGCAGATGATCTTGGATGCCATAAAGGACCATCCAATCCCTTGTGTATCCGAGAAGAATATGAAAAAGGAGATCTTCAATGCCCTAGTTAGTCTTTTCCAGAGTCAAAACATAAATGGGAAGATGTTATTGTGGAACAAACCCATACCCATAGAGATGAACAAATCAGACATATTCACCAGTTACCTTTTTAAGATCACACAGATTCATAATCAGCTTGCAACAGTTGGAGAGAAGGTTGCAGATGCAGTACCTAGTGAACATAGCATTGAATGGTGTCCTAACTTCTTGGAAACATTTTTCAAAGGTAATTGCACTCAGGAAAACCTTCCTAACTTTGAGAGGCTTCAAGATTGTTGTATCTAAGAGGAGACTTAGATGGAGTCAAAGGCTAGCAAGAAGGGTGGTGATAAGAACCTAGCTCTATTTGGCCAGTCAAATAAGAGAAGAGGTAAAGAACCCATCAATGCTAAGAGAAAGAGTGAGGAATCAACCTCACAGTCAATAAAGAAGGACTTGAGTAAAATCAAGTGCTTAGTTTGTCATAAGCACGACCATTATCCATCATATTGTCCAAAGAAGAAGGGTAAAGGGAAGTAGCAATACAAGTAGCTGGCAATATCTGTAGAAGCTCAGATGAATGAGTTTGTTGCCAAGTTTGAGAAGGATATATGAATGATACCTTGCCTTTCTACCAGCACAATTCTAAGGAATGCATGGTATGTGGACCGTGGAGCATCTTGCCATATGAAATTAGCTAGATAGTTGATTTCTAGTCTGAATACGTAGTAGTCAGGAGTACAGGTTGAGCTTGGTGATGACGCAAAGTACTTGGTAGCAGGAGTTGGTACTATTCCCTTCTATCCCAAGTTAGATAATTCTTTATATTTTGACAATGTCTTATTTGTTCTAGGCTAAGTTACCAGGATACGGATACGGATCCGGATCCGGATACGGATCTGTTGGATTTTTGAAAAGCCAGGATCCGGATACGGCGAGGATACGGCGAGTACAAAAATATATAATAATATTTTTAAAAAAATTTAAAAATACATTTGATGTTTAAAATCAAAACCATTCATGAATCTTGGATCTTTATTGACATTTATTCCTTCACTAGATTCATGTTGTAATGGTTCCATGTTTATCACACCTGCGTTGATAACCAAATATAAAAATGTCATTCTCAAAACAAAATTCTAAAGTGGTACAGGGCGAAATAAAATTAAAAAAAATATATAAAATTCTAAATTATTATTTTATAATAAATAATTTTAAAATTTAAATTTAAATAAATAACTAATTAAATTATTAATATTATATATATACATAATTTAAAATTTTAAAACTAATAAACATATAAATTTAAATATTAATAAAAAAAAACAATACACGTATTAAATAATTGATATAAATTGTAATTATTAAAATAAAATTATAAACATAAAGTTATAAACATAAAATATTTTTTAATTTTTATTTATAACTTACAAATTATATTAATATACTATATGGTTTACGGCCCACGGGCCTACCATATTTAATTTTTTTTTATAATTTTTTTTTTTAATATTTAACCCACACTTTAGTGATTATGTTTTTTTAGCACCCGTGGAAATGGTATTAATACATATCATAAATTAATAAATTAATACATAGACTTATTCTCTTGCGTAATGATTAATTAGTGATTTAAAGTTCAATTAATTTAATAAATTTATATTTTGCATGGAGCTAGCAATTACCACGATAAAATCATTAAAGACAGGTAATCCGGGATAAGTAAATTCATATAAAGTATTAATTAAAAAGTATAAATTTGAGGAAGGGAATAGAGATTGTGAAACGCATGGCCGTGGATTCCGCTTTGAAAGCCGAAATAAACAATAACGATAGCGATACCTACACACAGATTTATACAGAAACCAAACTGAGAATTGAAACCCAACTGAACTGCGTGATGAACATTTTGTTAAGTGACCGTACGGATCCCACCGTATCCGTACCCGTACCCGTTTCGGATTCGGGGATCCGAGGTATCACCGCATGCCCCCAGCGGATCCGGTAACGTAGGTTCTAGGTCTCAAGAAGAATTCACTTTCAGTTTCGGTCACGGAGAATAAGAGTTTTGTAGTGGAGTTCAAGAATCAGGAAGTCCTCAATAGGCCAAACGATTCTATCCCAAATACAGCTCATGTAATAGGGATTCGAGAAGGTAATTGTATAGGTTGCAAGGTGAACTTGTTCAAGATTTGGTGCATAACAGTGACAGCATGTGCAAGTTATGGCACATGAAGATGGAGCCCTTGCATGAAAACGTGTTGCCTCTTCTAAGGGAAATAGTCATAGGTCTTCCAAGGTTTAGTATTGAGCAGCATGTTGTATGTAGATGGTGCATGCTTGGCAAGCATGTCAAGGCTACTTTCCCACGCAGTCAAGATAGGTTTAATGAGATTCTTGACCTAGAACATTCAGATGTTTGTGGGCCAATGTTAGTACCATCAATAACAGGAAGCATGTATTATGTTTCCTTATTGATGATTTCTCTTGCAAGACATGGATCTACTTCTTAAAGAACAAGGATGAGACCTTCAATAGGTTTTAGAAGTTCAAAGCTCTAGTTGAAAAGTAGAAAAGAAAGAAGACCAAAGTCTTGAGATCAAACAATGAGGAAGAGTATACCTCCAAGGAGTTCAATGATTTTTGCAAGGAGACAAGAATCAAAAGAGAGAAGACAATTCCATACAACCCGCAGCAAAATAGAGTTGCAAAGAGGAAGAATCAATCAATCATAGGGGTAGCTAAGGCCGTGATACATGACCATGACTTGCCAATGTTTGTTTGGGCAGAAGCATGCAACACAATAGTCTATGTCCAAAACCAATGTCATCATAGGATCTTGAAGGACAAGAAACCATAGGAACCATTCACTGGTGTGAAGCAAAAGGTGGGTTATTTCCACATCTTTGGTTGTCCAATTTATATCCATGTATTGGTAGAGAAGAGTACCAAGTTGCAACCCTCTACCATGTACAGTTTATTTGTGGTTACAATGAGACTTCAAAGGTTTACAAAGGAAGATAGTAATGAGCTAGGATATAAAATTTGAAGGAAGACTTTGCACCTAGCAAGCCCTGTGAGCCTATTCCAATGACAAATGATGAGCAGCAGGAACCTCCCAAGATTGAGCCAAGGTCACCAATGATTTCTAAGGCAGTATAGCAGCCTTTAGGTGAAGAAGGAGAGATTAAAGCCCCTTCTCCATATGTCAGGAGACCTCAATGGTTCAATCAGAGATTGAGGAACGCTCATGAGCATGTTAAAACTCCTAGGTGCACTTTTTGAGAGAGCAGACCTCCAAGGAAGTTTCTAGATTATATGGCATTGATAAGCAGCATTCTTGATTCCACACCTTCAAGTTTTCAAGAGGTAGTAGACTAGCATGTATGGCGAGATGCCATGTTGGAGGAGTACACCTCCATCATGAAGAATGATGTTTGGGACATAAAGCAAAGACTATAGAAGAAGTCAATTGTGAGTTCCAGGTGGCTCTATAAGATAAAGCATGTTGCAGATGGTAGCATTTGTGTCAAGAAGGTTCTCCCAGAAAGAGGGAGTGGACTACGGGGAGACATTTGCTCCAGTTGCTGGGTACATTTCTATTGAGTTGTTATGTCCTTGGTTTCATTTATGGGACGAAGGATACATCAAATGGATGCGAAGGTAGCTTTCCTTAATGGAATCACTAAGGAAGAAGTGTACATAGAGCAGCCTCAGGGCTTTGAAGTAAATGGGAAGGAGCTTTATGTGTGCAGGCTTAAGAAAGTATTGTATGGAATCAAGCAAACACTAACAGCATGCATGGATATATACAGAGTATGGGCTCCATCAAAAGTGAAGCAGATTCTAACTTATATTACATATTTGTTCAAACTAATCTACTTATCTGGGTGTTGTATATAGATGACTTGCTTTTGATAGGTGCAGCAAAGCTCATTACAAGGTGAAAAGCTGACGTGGTATCTAAGTTCAAGATGAAGGACATTGGCAAAATGCATGATATTCTCGGATTGATGGATACCTATAGAGTATGGGCTTCATCCAAAAGCAAGGTAGATGCTAACTTATATTATATATTTGTTCAGACTAATATATTTATTTTGATGTTGTATGTAGATGACTTGTTTTTAACGAGTGCAAAAAAGCTCATTATAAAGTGAAAACTTATGTTGCATGAAACTTGGCCCCCCACATATCAGTCACATTTCCATATCAAAACGTTGAAACACAACTGAAACATGTTTCCCTTTATCTTTCCTTTTCATCATTTTACTTAAACTTTTAAGGTTACCATTAATTGTTTGAGAATGTTTGAGAGTGGTTCCAACCTCATTGGACTTCATATAGAGAAAGCAAAATTTCATATCCCATTCAAAATTCAACAAAATTAACAGTTTTCAAGATTCCGGGACTGGAAGGATTGTAGCATTTTCATTAGATTCTATCATGTATGAGGGTACGGAATTCACAGTTAATCAAGAGCACCAAGCCCTTTTATGTATGTCAATGTTTTATTGGACTCTTCTACGTGTCCTTAGAAAAAATGTAACCTTCACTCAAACCAAAATCATTGATTAGGCATGCTAAGCTTTTCGTACCATCTATTAAAGCTTGGAATAGGTAGTTTCATCAAAATTGGGTGGTGTTAACAAATCTCCCTAGAGGATTGAGATAGAGGCAAAAGGTGATACTAACGATGAGGATCCCAATATAAGCGTTGGTGGAACATTGCTTGTCAATTATGTTTGTCATTTAAATGTCCTTGTTCATTTATTCATAGTGACTTTTTTCCAAAGTTTCAATATAATGTGTTATACACACACACACACACATATATCACATTTCCCCGTTTCCAAATTTTTGAGGGCTTGCATTTCCAGTGTGTTTCCATTTTGGAAATGTGTACCCGTTTCCCCATATCATGCAACTTAGGCAACAATCAAAAGTTGCAGGATTATTTAAAGTTTAAACTCAAATTGGGTGAGCAATGCAATAGACAAGAGCACCTTAGGGTGTTGCTTTGGCTTGGAATCAACAATGGGACCCTAGTTGAGAAGGAAGTAGACTTGTGTGGCACTTAGCTCAGCAAAGGCAGAATACATGGTAGTTAGTACTACTAGTTGTAAGGTCATTTAACTTTGCAAATAACTTGCAAGATCATTTGATCAGGAGTTAGAGCATAAGGTCATTTACTATGATAATCAAAGTTGTATCAAACTCTTTGGGAATCCAATTTTACATGAAGAGCACAAGCATATCTAGATCAGATATCACTTCATATGTGACAGAGTGCAGAAGGGAGCAATGAAGCTCCAGCATATTTCTATAGACCAACAAGTAGTTGATATTCTAACCAAGCCCTTTGTGAAAAGGAGGTTTGAAGCATTTAGAGACAAACTTGGAATGGCGCAAAATTCACTCCTTGTTAAGAGGAAGTGTTGAGAATTATAGTTATGACAAGAACTTCCACACATGTTCAGTGTGAACATGGAGTAGTTCAAGATATTTTCAAAAAGTAATCCTATTTTGTAATACACTTTAGTAAAAGATAAGCGGAAGTCTTATATTTAGCAATGTTCCACAAAGTTTCGGGGACGAGGAGGTGAGGGAGCTGGGATACACAGGAGCGGCCTATGCAAAAGGTCCCCACCAATTTTTAGGAAACGCGGCGGGGCGTCGAGGTCTTAAAAACTTAAAAATATAAAATATAAATCGAGGAATCATATGACTGAAACAAATTTAAAACGAAAAGCATGATCATTGATATCATTATCATATAAATTATAATCATACATCATACATGAAATTTTGTAATTGTATAGTGTAACTACTAGTCTACTAACTTACTAACAATGCACAATGAAAATAAATAATAAAATTATAAATGTTTAAAGTTTTAAACTTTAAACTTCAAACCATATTGATGTTCCACTTTCAACTATGAACATTGAATATTGAATAATATAAAAGTCAAATCTGATACATCAGCGGCAGCGTTCCGTTCAACGAAGGAGTAAACAGAAGGTTGCTTGGCGATGGCGGCAGTGTTCAATTCAACAAAGGAATAAACATAAAATGAAATGTGAAATGAACATAATGTAAACCCTTCCCGGTCGGTCAACAAATATTAAAAATTACGATTTTTTTGTTTCATAAAAAAATGGTGCGAATTTTTTTCTAGGGAAATGACCCCTCAAGACCCCTTTTGCCTAGGAAAGGACCCCAATTGGAGGAAACAACCCCAAAAATGGAAGATATGACCCCTTTCAAGTTTCCTCGCGTACCCTGTTTTTTGGGAGCGTTGGGAAACATCCCCCTCTCATCCTCAAGTCCCCAAAGCGCAAGGGAGCTAGGAAACTCGACCCCCAGGTGGGGAGACGCGACCCCATGGAAAACTGATATTTAGCAATTGAATCTAAAATGGTATCGCATGCATGACTTGAGTCTAAAATTGTATCTCCTACATGAATTAAACTAGGAGAAACCTTAAAATAGATTCTCTGCTAAAAGTGTAAAGACAAGGTTTTGAACAAAATAGAGAGAAACAGAGGGGGAGAGAGAGAGAGCAAGTAACCAGGGAAGAAGCATTCTTAGGCAACATGTAGTACAAGTTAGCAATTCGTACATGACATACAAGTTGTCTGGAGGATTGTACAAACAATTTGTTGTTTTTGGTTCTTTCAACAAGATGTACAAGCTTAGTTTAGGGTGTTTTTGGTATCAATTCAATGTTGTTTTTTGGGCAGCGTGTGTACATTTCCTTGTAAGTTTTTTCAAAGGAATGAAAAGTTGATGTGAAGGAGGAAGTGCCTACATGTGTGAGGAATTAATGCTTTCGTTGTTTAATTTCTAGCTATTTTGTGATTAAAGTTATGGTCTAAAATCTAATTTCAGCATTAATTATATTCAACAATCTATTTGTTTAATTAAGATCATAAGGAGATTAGTCACCTGGGGCTTGAAATTATAAAACCTAATGTAGATTCTAATCCTCCATCTTCGAATGAGGTTATTACCACCCCAAATGTGCAATGTAATGGTGTTTCTCCATCTGGTGATGCTTAGAGAACACAAGAATATGGCTCAAGCCAGGGAAAAACCCCAAGATGGGGAAAACCCTTGCTCAATTCTTCTTATTATTAATGTCAAATGTTCAGCAGAGAGAGAACACAATAATACAAGGTCAAGATTGACTTGCCAATCACTATCACAGCTCATAGATGCAATTCTGAAGTTGACAAGATATACCTTCTTAGGTTGGTGACATACTGCAGAAGAAGCTTGAACTGGTTAGGGAAACTTCCAGACTATCAAGGAGCGGCTATAATTCGATCAATCAGGAAAGCCATCCAACTAGCATTCAAGGCTATGAGAATACATTAGACCATAGGCTGTAGAATACTGCAGTTGTTGGCTACTCCTAGTTAGGGCATGTGGCACATTGCATCTACCCTTACATATTCACCCAAACAACCTTTCACAACTACGGCTCTCCTCCAAGACAGTCAGTCCTCCATCCACTACACGACAAGGCTTAATCTAGCCCCCAAACACATCTTGATGCCAATCTGCCTTCACTGAAACAAGTCAACGGTGTACCTGGGAAGAAATTTACCCTCACGGCAACATAATGCCTACGGCCTACCTGCGGAGGACTTCAGAAGGTGTGGCCCACCTAAGAGATGGTTTTCACATCATAAAAAATGCGTCTAACTACTCCAGCTATGACCTTATGCATGCAGTCAACCTCAGGAATAACTCGAACCTGCAATGGAGGATAAACATACCCAGAATAATTCATAAATAAGCCCATACTTGCTTCTAGGAGGCTCGGCCTTCCACCTAGGGGACTCAGCCCTTCAAACCACCCTGCACAAATGTTAATCAATCCCTTTGAACTTTGTTGGAGACACCTTCCTTCTGTGGCCATTTCAGAGAGAAGCAAAATGTGTGATTGATGTAAATAGGAGGTTGGAGGATGCCCTTATATACAAATAGACATGATGATTTGTCCTTATGAAGGTGAAGTCGACCTTGACACTTGGACGCAAATTCAAATTTCAAAATTTCAATTTTTCCCGCCTTGACAAGGTCATGACTTATAGAATTTCTTTTGAATAAGTAAATATTTTTCCTTATCCAGATTTGGTGATCTTTAGGTCGATTTTGGTCCTCTCGAAAAGAGGAATTCAATGCAATAATTATTTCCAACAAATGTGTTGTCCAATAGTGAAATTTTGGCCCTAGTTGCCAATTTTAACATTCCCTCTCAACTAGGGAGAATTACACCTGCCAATCCATCATGTCATCCAATCATCATGAATTATCATGTCGTCACATACCATCTCTGCTCTACTGAACACTAATATGAACAATGAAGAAGAATCGATCGAGAGTGAGTCACAAAACCTTACCACTCTCCACTGACAAAAATCAGTCCAAAGGTAGAACCTCAATCATACTTGATCCTAGATCAAGTTGTTGAACACCATGCATCCTAGACATAGGAAGTACGGCAATACACAATGTGTCCATCGGTAGTGCTATGGTCCCTATCCACTTTTCCCAACTCATTGGCCATATGAGAGGTACTTCCCATGTGTCCCAGACTACATTGCAGAGAAAGAATAAATCACATCCTGCTCACAGCCACACATAGGGAAACGATGAACCACATCCTACAGTCACATATCACAATCATTGTAGGAAAAAGATAAACCACATCCTATAGTCACATATCACAATCAATCATAAGAAGGATCTTACTCGTGGGGAAAGGATGAACCACGTCCCACCGACATGTCAACTATCGATCATAGGGAATGAGCATCCTACATGTGGGGAAAGGATGAACCACGTCCCACTGACATGTCCACATGTGACAACCAACAGATGTTTATATGCATCTCTCACTAGGTTGTCTGTAGGAGAAGGTAAAGCACTCATCCTGCTCACAGGAGAAGGTGAACCACTCGTCCTATGCATATGCACTCAATCGTAAGGGAAGGTGAACCACTCAACCCTACATACATGTGTCATTGACCGTAGGGGAAGGTGAACCACTCACCCTACACACATGTCAACCGTCATGGGGTATCACAGGGGAAGGTGAACCACTCACCCTGTACACAGCGCACTTCTAGGGGAAGGTGAACCATTCACCCTATGGTCGCTCATAGCTCCAAGAAGTACCTCAAGCCCCGAAGAGCTCTCAAAGCTCAATGTTCAACCAGGACCCTCCTAGTAGGGTCTATCCATGACTTCTAGCCTCTCTGAAGATAAACTTGACCTTACCAAGAGGCTATGTAAGGATGACAGTAATCTACTCATCCGACCAATAATGATGGAGCTTGGTAGCTTTCTAATGTACCATATCAAAATAATGCGATACCCAATATTTGGAGTTGTCATGGAACACAGATTCTCTAAAAAATGAATCCCACTCAAGAATATCGCAATATAAAATGGTGATTTAGCACGAGCACAAATGACTCACCAACTATTAACATCAAAATATACATGGAATCTTATATTCCAGCAGTGTACCCCAAATTATAGATAATAGAATCACACAAATATCTCAATAAGCAACTATCCAATATATGAGGCTTATCCATAGATCAACTCGGAGTCTTCATAGTGAGGCATATGACTGATAGGGTGTTCATCAAGAACACCAGGGATTCTTACAAGATATACATATGCAGATCAGCAACTTCTCCATTGTTAAGTGAAGGGAATAGTGCATCAAAACTAGCTCTTCCATCTTGACTTTAAAAGTCAACTCTCTCTTACATTGATAAACGAGAGGGTCATCAATCAGACATCATCAATAGTTGTATCTTTACAATCCAATCAATATGGCTTGTCCATAACTCCCTCTGAAGTCTTGCTTCAGTTGGTCATTTTAGCCTTCATCAACCTGTTCCTAATCTTTAATTACCAAATGCATGCACTAGCAGTTTCTTCTCACATGCTCTGCTTGTTCTATTGACAACAGTATATTAGTAGTTTGATGCCTGCTGCAAGGGATGATGTCATATACGTTTCTACTTGAAACTATTTTTGAGGAAGTAGGTTAACTGTCAATAAGCCAGACTTTTGCTGTCACACTTTCTTGATTATAACCATGTTATTCTGCAGTAGGTTATGTTACTTGTCAACAACTCTTGATGACCAAAAATTCCTTATATGCTGGTAATTTTCTAGCTGCATCACTAGCAGTTTCTTCTCACATGCTCTGCTTGTTCTATTGCCAACAGTATATTAGTAGTTTGATACCTGCTGCAAGGGATGATGTCATCTACGTTTCAAAACTAGTTTTGAGGAAGTAGGTTAACTGTCAATAAGCCAGACTTTTGCTGTCACACTTTCTTGATTATAACCTTGCTATTCTGCAGTAGGCTATGTTACTTGTCAACAACTCTTGATGACCAAAAATTCCTTGTATGCTGGTAATTTTCTAGCTGCATAATACACCTTGAATCAGGTCAGCTTCAAAAGAGCTCATACATATATGAATATGAATAAAACTATTACTGTTAGATGCTTGGGACAGGTACAATGAGGCCACATCTCAAGAGACATGAATTTTCACCTTGAAGACTGTTTATGAATTGATCACATTCAGGTCTGTAATGATTCACAGAGGTTCCATAATTGTATTGATTCTAGGGCTATGGATTTATGCTCCGAATTAACCTAATCATTACACAGTGAACTGAGATGATGTAACCACTTCAGAACAGGCTCTTACACTGCCAACCAAATTGACATTTGCTTGTGATGAGATGCCCTAGAGAGTGAAGAGTCAGAAGTACCTTAGCTGATCACAGGTCTTTTGATGTTGAAACTGATGTTCTGGATAAGGGTCGAGATTCTGTAAATGAAGAGTTTGTACTTGGTATTCTACAGACAAGGCTCCATTGAATCTCTGTTCTCTTTTAATATAACGAACCCTTGCTTTTCGTGAGATGATAAAATCACGATATGATGGAAGACCGATGTTATAGGATGTCTTTTACGAATATTCCCTTAATCTCTGAGAACAATCTTAGATCGGATTCAAGACATTTTATAAACAATAGTGCACCAAGACAGATTTCCCAATCAGGCCAGTGACATCAAATCTGACATATGGCTTACAAGAATTTTTTCTCTGAAGTGGCTACTGAATTCATTAATCTGAGCCATATGATATTAACTTTAATGTGTCTTCAAACCCCTATGCATAGCATACTGGAGCTGAACATCAACGATTGAGACTGTCCGACCTTGTCAGAGACTACTAATATTGTCATGCAAATATTATCATAATGTTGAGACTAACTATACTGCCATAGTGCCAAGACCAACCATTCTACTAACTGCAGGGAAAATTTTAAGGATGGAAAATTACCTTGAAGTTTAAAAACATTGGCGAATCTCACTAGTCCCTAATAGGCAAACTATAAAATGTTTATTGATGTATTTCTAGAATTATTCAAATTTATAATGATTTTATATATACTCTCTATATAATGTTGGCGATTTTTAACATAAAACAATTTTATATTATAAAATTTGGGTGAATCATTTTTATAAAAAATGGAAATTGGCGAATCATTTTTTTGGAAAAATCATGGAAAATTAGCCCACCTGCGAATATTAGCCCCTAAAATTTTCCATTTGTGCCAAGTTTCAAATATATATGTGATGCCAAATCACTATGGTGAGTCATTCCAACTCTGTCTCATTTCTGTATATATATAGGCGGTGTTGTGCAGAGATGAGAGTCTGAACTCATTTGCAAGATACATACAGCAAAACCAATAATATAATCTAAGATATCAGATCATGCCTCAACACAGAGAGATGGTGTGCCATACATAATGATATTCTGTCAGATCGTATATAATGACATGCCGACACATTGAAGACAAACGTGCACATATGTTGTATTGTAAAACATAATAGCAGAAACTATATATCATTGATATGCCAATAATATGATGTCAAGGTCATTCTCTGCACTAATGAGATGATGCTATGTATATGAAGGTACTCAAGCAGAAGGAGATGCAATAATCTCATCTCTGCTTTCTTGTTTGACAAAACTTTTCAATAAAATTGGAACATTATATGATAGAATACGCATCATTAACCTCTCCAAAACTAGTGCTTGCATTTCTTATATTGACATCTCCTTAAATTGATGGGGCAGAAGCAAATTAGCTACAACCTTGGCACTTTCCTGCCAAAAGAAATCCTCTATAGCTGGTGTTGATCGAAGAGCTGAAAGGACTTTTTCATAAGAGCAGAACCAAAAGACAGAGAGCGAGAGACTGAGGCAGAATGTTGAAGTCGAGCGAGGCTTGTAGACTGACTGGGAGAGTATAGAGAGTAGCGTGAGTCATCCAAGCTTGAAACAGGGAGACCTAATTGTCATCTGAACCCTCAGATCACAGTAGCCATCTGAATCACGAATAAAGAGCTCAACCAATGTGGAACTAATCCTTTACGCATTGGACTGAAATTGAGTCTCTAATTAGAGCTATTAAAATTAAAGGGTTTTCTCCCTCTTTCTGATTTGAAGATTTCAAGACCCCTTTCTTTGTGCAGCATTCCACAATCCATAGTCTAGTCAACAAAGATCTTCCAGTGATTGCTTTCTTTTTCCTCTCTTGCTTGGGCTTGTCCTCTCCTAGCTCTGATACCATGTTAATTTTAGGAACATGTTCTTCGCATAGGACAGTTACTTCAAAAATATCCATATAGCCCATTTTTCAATCCATTATATTTCCATTAGCAATCACATAAATCCTTTTGACAGTAACTGAAGAAAGAACATAAATAAATAAATGTTGAAGACAGACCAAGGCAAGAGAACACAAGAATATGGCTCAAGCCAGGGAAAAACCCCAAGATGGGGAAAACCCTTCATCAATTCTTCTTATTATTAATGTCAAATGTTCAGCAGAGAGAGAGTACAATAATACAAGGTCAAGAATGATTTGTCAATCACTATCACAGCTCATAGATGCAATTCTAAAGCTATTAATTTTAGGTAACAATGGTATGTTCTATGCTTAAGAGCAATTTTACATCAATTTTCTTGCTAGCCCAATATCAATATCCAGTTTAGCAATCACATCAACATGATAGTAAAATTCAGATAGAACATAAACAATAACAGTAGAAGACAGCCCAAGACAAGAGGACACAAGATATAGCACCAGCCAGGGACAAACCCCAATGTGGGGAAACCCTTGATCAATTCTTCTTATAATTCTTCAAAATTTCAGCAGAGAGAGAGAGTACAATATACAATATTCACTTGCCCAATCACAGTGAAATCTGATCAGTCAAACAGCAGAAACAAAAAGCCCTAACCAGAAAGTCAATGCTGGTCAACAGGGAAGATTTGACCTCAAAAACAACTTCGTCAAACTCAGTCAACTCGGCCTCCAACAGCTAGTCAAATCAGCCCAAAAACAGTCCGAAAAAGTCCAGTCAAATCTGGTCAACAAAAGTCAACACAGCAGCAAGCCCTTCCACAGTCAATGCTGGTCAAACAGTGGTCAAACAACCTCGATTTTTGTGCCCAAAACTGTGGCCTACCCAAACAAAGATACCCCACACAAAACCGCAGTCAAAACTGGTCAAAACATCCTTCTGCAATTTTCGGTCAACGCAGGGACAGTAGAAAAAAAATCATACAGTGGTCAAACAACCTCAATTTTTGTGCCCAAAACGGCGACCTACCAAACAAATATACCCCACACAAAACCGCAGTCAAAACTGGTCAAAACAGCCTTCTGCAATTTTCAGTCAACGCAGGGACAGAAGACAGATTTTAAAAACAAAAAAAAAGTAGTCCTTTCTTCACACGTGTGGAGAGAGAGAAGCCTCAGGAATCTGCACCCAATCAAGGAGAGAGAGATGTGTGAGTGAGTGAAGTGCCAAAATGAGGAGGAGGCCTCTTGAATTTATATGCAACGTTGAGGTGCAAATTAGATGACTGGCCGACCTTGACAATTTGTCCATAATCAAAATAAATTCATAATTCCATTTGTACATGTCAGAATGGGATGATCTTTAGATCAATCCTACACCTCTCGGAGAGAGGAATCCAATAAAAATATCAGCTGCCTCATATGAGTTGTCCAAGGTGAAGTTTGGCCCTAGTTTCCAAATTTAACACTCCCTCTCAACTAGGGAGAACTTCACCTGCCAAACTGTCTGACAATCTGTACCATCCTTGTCTCTGCTCTGCTGAACTATGAAGAAAGAAGAAATGATTGAGAATGTATCATACCATTCTCCACTAACCCGAAGTCAGTCTCCAATAATAGAGAGTGTGTCATACCACTCTTAACTAACCCGAAGTCAGTTTCCATTGATCCCAGATCAATATCAACATCCTAGCATAGGGTGTACGATAGTAAATGATGCGTCCATAGGTAGTTCTATGGTCCCTATCCTCATTTCCCTACTCATTGGCTAGATGAGAGGTACTTCCCATGAGTCCCGGACTGCATGGGTAGGATGTGCCGGCAGGAGAAGGTGAACCACTCATCCTGCTCATATGCCATAGGAGAAGGTGAACCACTCAACCCATGAATATGTCACCATGGGGTCTCACAAGGGAAGGTGAACCACTCACCTTATGGTTGCTCATCACTCCAAGAAGTACCCCAAGCCCCCCGAAGCTCCCAAAGCTCAACATCCATCTCATAGGGGACCCTCATAAGAGGGTCTCTCCACAACTCCAAGTCGTTCACAAAAGGTTAAGAATTTGACCTTCCCCACAGGCTTCGTAAGAATATCGGCGACCTGATCATCAATCCCAATGTGTTGGAGACTTATTGCTCCCCATTGTACCATATCCCGAATAAAGTGGTACCTGATATCAATATGCTTGGAGCAGTCATGAAAAATGAGATTCTCAGAAAGACGAATCCCACTCTGGTTGTCACAGAAGATCACGGTGGTATCCAGCACATGTCCACACAGCTCACTAAAGAGCTTCCTCAACCAAACAGCTTCACAAGAGGCCATACAAGCAACAATGTATTCAGCTTCAACAGTGCTCAAGGCAACCGACTTCTGCTCCCTGCTCATCCATGATATCGAAGCAGAACCTAGAGAGAAGAACCATCCAGATGTGCTTTTACAATCCACCACATTTCCAGCCTAGTCTGCATCAAAGTAACCATGGAACCTCACATTCCCGGCAGTGTATCTCAGTCCATAAGTGATTGTGCCCCGGAGATATCTTAAGAGATTCTTGGCAGCGATGCAATGTATGTGATGAGGCTCGACCATAAACTGACTCAATGTATTCACTGCAAAACATATGTCCCGACAGGATTTCACTAAGAACATCAGAGCCCCCACAAGTTGACGATACTCAAAAGGATTTCCCAAATTAGGCCCAACAAAACTTCCACATAACTTCTTGATATTAAGTTCCATCAGAGTAGTCACGGACTTGCAGTCCACCATCCCAAATCTTTCAAGTATCTTCACAATATATTTTCCTTGAGAAAGGAAAATCTCACCTAGCATTTGCCAGACCTCCAACCCTAGATAGTAATGCATCAATCCTAGGTCCTTCATCTCAAATTCGGAAACCAACTCCCTCTTAAATTGATGAATAAGAAGGTCTACACTTGTCAGAAAGAGATCGCCCACATAGAGCACCAAGATGAGAGGTCTATCATTCTCAACCTTAAAGTAAAGGTACAGATCAACTTCACTTCTTGTAAATCCCAACTTCATTAGATAGCTATTGATCCTCTCATACCAAGCTCGAGGTGCTTGCTTCAACCCATAGAGGGCTTTCTTCAACCTGCATACGTGTCTGACGATCTTGAACTTTGAACCCCCTCGGGTTGTTCTACATAGACTTCCTCCTTAATTGAACCATGTAAGAAGGCGATCTTGACATCCATCTAGTGTAGCTTCCATCCCTGCGAGGCAACGAGGGCTATAATCGAACAGATGGTGTTGTAGAGGGCAATTGGTGCAACTATCGAGCAATAGGTGCAAATATTTCATCATAGTCCACACCTTCCTTTTGAGAGAAGCCTCGAGCAACAAACCTAGCCTTGAACTTTTCAGCACTTCCATTAGCTCCATGGTTGATCTTGTACAACCATTTCGAGGTGACAACGGATTTGTCCTTGGGTCTAGGGACCACATCCCAGACATCATTCTTCATAATCACCTCATATTCTTCATTCATTGCATCCTTCCAAGCTTGGTGCTTTGCAGCTTCTTCAAATGTGCAAAGCTCAGATTGAACAATGGTGCTCATTGCAGTTAAGTACCCTTGGTACCTATTCGGCTTCTTGCTTTCACGAAATGTCCCCCTAGGTGCAACATGTCTCTCGGCATCTTCGAGAGTCTCCCTAAGCCATGAGGGTCTCCTTTTTGAGGAGGAGGGCTCATGAGGGGGTGGATCAATGGGATCCATTGGTCCTTCAGCATCGGGCATCAACTCATCCTGCGGTTCTCCCTACTTTCCTAAATCTGCTTCTTTGTCCTTCCTTGGAAGAGGAAGGTTACTAATCTTCCCAAGGGCAACATCCTCATCGAAGGTGACATCATGACTTATCTCCACTTCTCTTTGACCAAGCACATAGATTCTATATGCCTTAGAAGTTTCACTGTAGCCCACAAATATTCCTTTCTTCCCAGAAGCATCCAATTTGTTGCTCTTTTCTTTCGACACATGAAAATATATAGGACTACCAGAAATTCTAAAGTGAGAAACATCAAATTTCTTACCGTGAAAACTTCTTCAGGAGTTTTGGGGTCCAACGCCTGATGAGGGCATCTATTTTGAAGATACACGGCAGTGTTTGTAGCTTCGGCCCATAAGAACTTCGAAAGGCTTTGATCATGAAGCATGGCACGAGTGGCTTCTACGATAGAACAGTTCTTCCTTTCAGCAACACCATTTTGCTCAGGAGTATATGCAGTAGTAGTCTCCCTCTTAATGCCAGCGTCTCCACAATAATTATCGAACTCATTTGATTCATATTCAGTTCCATTGTCGGTCCTCAACATTTTGATCTTCTTCCCGATTTGATTTTCACCCAAAGCTTTGCAAGAACGGAACCATGAGAATACTCTGTCCTTCTTCTTCATGAAATATATCCAAGTCTTGCGAGAGAAATCATCCATAAAGATAGCATAATATAAGTATCCTCCTAATGAGTTCACGGGCGTCATACCAAATAGATTAGAATGAACCAATTGCAATATGTTGGTTGTCTTGCTATCACTTGAGGGGAATGGTCCCCTTGTATGCTTTCCTTCAGCACACCCTTGACAAACACCTTCATGTTCTAATTTAAATTCGGGCATACCTGTCACCGTCTTCCTCGCATCAAGTAGAGCCTTATAATGTATATGAGCAAACCTCTCGTGCCATAATTGGGATTGAAGTGATGTGTCGCACGACATGGCTCCCCATGGACTTCCTCCAATTTGATATAAGCTATCAACCCTGAAGCTAAGTGTACATGCATATTTGAAATTTGTATTCCACGCACCTACCTTTTCATCAATGAATGCCATCTTGAATCCTTTGTCCTTCATCACCAAGATAGATACCAGGTTCTTCTTTAGATCGAGTACATATAGTACTTCTTGTAGATGAATGGTGTTACCTTGATTCAATTGAAGAGTAACATTCCCAACTCCCTTCACGAGATAGGTGGCATTGTCTCTAAGGATAATTTCCAAATTTGTATCCTTTTCAATCAGATTTGAAAGAGCTTCCTTATACCCAGTGAAATGCCTTGAGGCACCACTATCAATCGACTAATTTCCCAAAGCGTCCGAAGGAGATGCAGTGGAGAGGGCAAATATAAGATAAAATTATTTTTTGCTTGTTATCAATAACATTAGATTCATCATACCTGGTGTTTCTTGATTTCTTGGGAGGGCGACCATTTCCTTGATGAGGAGCAGGAGGGCGACCATTTCCTTGATGAGGAGCGGGAGCATTCCTTTTTCCTCGATTGTTGAATCTGTCATTCCTTTAATTGTTGTTCCCCCTGAAATTGTTTTTGTGGTTGTCATCATCATGAGGTGCATCCCTTCTATTAGGACATTCCCTAGCATAGTGGCCAAACTTGTTGCAAATGAAGCATCTTTCCTTCCTTCCATTTTTGAAACCCGACCTTCCTTGACATTGATTCTTTGTGCCTACATTGTTCTTCTTTTTAGCATGGGCGGAGAATGCAGTAGGATCATTCCTATTTGAAGGCATATCTAGTTCCATCATCCTTGTTTCTTCTTGAGAACATCTGGTCGGCAATTCTTCAAAACCTGGAAACCTATCATTGTTAAGAATAGTGGTGTTGAACACGTGTCATTCACGAGGGAGTCCTCCAAGGGCAATGAGAGTAAGCTCCCTATCAGCGATAGTTTCTCCAATCGAAAGAATATCATTTTTTATCTCAGTAATCCTCATGAAGTAGGATTGAATATCTTCTTTTCTTCCCTTCTTTATATCCTTCAGCTTGTTCTTGAGGAAAAGAACTTGGTTTGCATTTCTAGATTTGAACATGCCAACCAACCCATCATATATCTCCTTTGATGTGTTCAAATCGGAGATGTAAGCAACTAAATGCTTATGAATAGAATCCTTGATGATCTTCTTGGCTTTGACTACACCCTTCTTGAACTTTGTCTTATAGCAGCAACCGGTGCATTTGAAGGAGGTTCTGAAATCTTTCCCTGCACATAATCCATAACATCTTGCTCTTCTAAAGTCAAATCAAGAGACATCTTCCATGCATGAGAATCAGACTTATCATGAAGCTTATCATCACACTTGAAGTAGGATGTGGAGGTCATTGAATCTTGTCCTAGATCAGTGATTGCTCTTCTCACTCTTGCTTGGGCTTTGTCTTCACCTCAGCTCCGATACCATCGTTAATTTTAGGTAACAACGGTATGTTTTATGATTAAGAGCAATTTTATTTCAATTTTCTCACTAGCCCAATATCAAAATCCAATTTAGCAATCACATCAACATGATAATAAAATGCAAACAGAACATAAACAATAACAGCAGAAGATAGGCCAAGACAAGAGGACACAAGATATGGCACCAACCAGGGATAAAACCCAAGGTGGGGAAACCCTTAATCAATTCTTCTTATAATTCTTCAAAAGTTCAGCAAAGAGAGAGAGTACAATATACAATATTCACTTACCCAATCACAGTGAAATCTGATCAGTCAAACAATAGAAACAAAAAGACCTAACCAAAAAGTCAACGTTGGTCAACAGGGCAGATTTTGACCTCCAAAACAGCTTGGTCAACTCGGCCTCCAACAACTAGTCAAATCGCCCAAAAACAGTCTGAAAAAGTCTAGTCAAATCTGGTCAACAAAAGTCAACACAGCAACAAGCCCTTCCACAATCAATATTGGTCAAACAACCTCGATTTTTGTGCCCAAAACTGTGGCCTACCCAAACAGAGATACCCCACACAAAACTACAGTCAAAACTAGTCAAAACAGCATTTTGCAATTTTCGGTCAACGCAAGGACAGAAAAAGTACAGTCCTTTCTTCGCACGTGTGGAGAGAGAGAAGCCTCAGAAATCCATACCCAATCAAGGAAAGAGAGATGTGTGAGTGAAGTGCCAAAATGAGGAGGAAGCCTCTTGAATTTATATGTAAATTAGATGATTGGCCGACCTTGACAATTTGTCCACAATCAAAATAAATTCATAATTCTATTTGTAGATGTCAGAATGGGATGATCTTTAGATCAATCTTACACCTCTCAAAGAGAGGAATCCAATAAAAATATCAACTGCCTCATATGAGTTGTTTAAGGTGAATTTTGGCCCTAGTTGCCAAACTTAACAAAAGTTGACAAGATATACCTTCTTAGGTTGGTGACATACTGCAGAAGAAGCTTGAACTGGTTAGGGCAACTTCCAGTCTATCAAGGAGCAGATATAATCTGCTCAATTAGGACAGCCATTTAGCATTCAAGGCTACAAGAATACATTAGATCATAGGTTGTAGAATATTGCAGTTGTTGGTTGCTCCTGGTTAGGGCATGTGGCACACTGCATCTGCCCTTACATATTCACCCAAACAACCTTTCACAGTTGCAGCTCTCCTCCAAGACAGTCAGCCCTCCATCCGCTACACGACAAGGCTTAATCCAGCCCCCAAGCACATCTTGATGCTAATCTGCCTTCACTGAAACAAGTCAGCAGTCTACCTGGGCATAAATTTACCCTCACGGTTCACTGTTCAGCAACATAATGCCTGCGGCCTACCTAAGGAGGACTTCAGAAGGTGCGGCCCACCTAAGAGATGGTTTTCACATCATAAGAAATGCATCTAACTACTCCAGCTATGCCCTTATGCCTGCGGTCAACCTCAGGAATAACTCGGACCTGCAATGGAGGATAAACATACCCAGAATAATTCATAAATAAGCCCAGACTTGCTTCTAGGAGGCTCAGCCTTCTGCCTAGGGGACTCGGCCCTTCAAACAACCCTGCACAGACGTCAACCAATCCCTTTGACCTTTGTTGGAGACACCTTCCTACGGCCATTCCAGAGAGAAGCAAAATGTGTGATTGATGTAAATAGGAGGTTGGAGGATGCCCTTATATACAATTATAGACGATGATTTGTCCTTATGAAGGTGAAATCGACCATGACACTTGGAGGCAAATTCAAATTTCAAATTTTCGATTTTTCCCGCCTTTATAAGGTCATAACTTATAGAATTTCTTTTGAATAAATAAATATTTTTCCTTATCCAAATTTGGTGATCTTTAGGTCGATTTTGGTCCTCTCCAAAATATGAATTCAATGCAATAATTATTTCCAACAGATGAGTTGTCCAATAGTGGAATTTTGGCCCTAGTTTCCAATTTTAACATGATCAAAGTCGCCCCCACCTTGGGCAACTAGCCCTCTTCTTCCTAACAAATACTAATTTGCTCAATCGATGACTCTTATAGAATGATCAATCCAAATCAAGATCATGGAGGTTTTCGCCACAAGCAATATGGCCTTTGATGATTCTTGGATCAACATTAGGGGGGGCGGGGGAGGGATGGTGTTATTGTGCTAATCTAATGAGTTGAATTGTGGATGTAATACCTTCTTTGTGGCCCCTCATTCGACTTGAGGATGTTGAGATTGTGGCTAAACTTGACTTCAGGACACATGTCAACTCTCTATTCAATGTATTGGCCGCTTTATTAAGCTTACATATGGGTGATTAACACACTTTATTGTATTTATCTATATTTTATTAGGTTGGCCTAATCACCCTCTTGGGGATAACACCCAAAACCCTTATGAAAAAGTATAAACATATCACCCTCCTCATTTGTAAATCATTCACTCGAGTTAAGGCAATCTTTCTCTAAAGTGTTTCTCTTATTCATGTGCTTGGGTAATAAAGTGATCTCTCCTACGTTCAACAATTAAGTAATGTTTCTTTTTTGTTGTATTTTTCAATTGGCTAGATTATGTTTTATTGAAGACTTCATCGTAGATCCACTATCTTACGATTCAACAAACTCAACCACTAGATGAAACAATCTAAGGAACCCAAGAAAAAGACAAGAATAATTAGAAAAGTAAGCAAACATAAACATGCTTAAACAATCAAATTGAAACTCCACAAGCAAAAAGGAGAAAAAGTAGATAGTTGTAAAGAAAAATGAGTCTTTGATAAGGAAACAAGAGTACACCAAGTTTATCCATGAAGCTTGAATTCCTAAAAGTGGGGATCAAGAGATAACACAAATTTCAAAACCTCAAGACAAAAGGGGGTGAAATCAACCATAAAAATGGTTAAGGCTAAAGGCATGGCCTTCAACCATAATTTTAGAACCAAATCTCTCCCACAAACCCACTAGTGAGTTTGAATCTAGGGTTAAGGGGAGCAGCTCATCATACTGCAATGTTGGCAGATATTGTACTTTCTTACTTTAATACAAAGAAAATATTGGCATTGAAGGGAAAAATGTATCTGGACACTACTACAAGCATTGTATGGCACTGTTGAAGATGCATCCTGTCAATATTCCTTTTGGGCCAAACCCTTGAACAAAAATACAATAAAAACTTATATAAATCAATCTTACCAGACTCTTGTAAGTCCAAATCGACTCCCAAGTTTGACTTTACTTTTTGAGGACTTCGATTCGAGTCAACTCCTCCAAGTTTGTCTAAACCTTAAGTCGTACTCGCAATTTTCAATGAGCCTCACAAGTCGGATTCAATCAACTACTTGAACTTGCAAATATCGCTAGTCAAACTTGATTGTTACTCTAAAAGACCAAGATAGAAACAAAACAACAACAACAACAACAAACAAACAAAAACCTAATTTTGCTTGTTTCTTAAACTAGATTCCACAGCAAACAACCAACAAACATGTCAAGTGTCTAGAAACAATGAAGCATTAAAGTATGCAATATCGTCTATGTATTTTGAAACAAGTTATTCTTAAGCATTTACATAAGATGACCAATGTAAACTACCATCTTAATGAAAAATATATTTTTCATTTATTGTGCTTCCTATATTTTAATTCTCAAGCAACTCCCAAGTTTTTCTCAAGTCCAAGTCAACTCTTACTGTTTGACCAGATCATTCTCTAAGTTGGGTAGGGTATTGTAACATTGATACACATATGAGAAAAGAAAGAAAAATAAGCACTCCCCTTTGAACTTAGTTTCGTGATTTGTAAGATAAAGTAGTTGGTAATTGTTCCCGGAAACAAGAACACGAAATGGTACAATATGAGAAACAAGAATTCTCAAGCTTCATATAACTAATGTTTCAAGGTATTTTTTTAGAATTTTTTAATATATATGTCATAATAATATCTCCAAAGGAAGTCTTCCAACATTAACCCACACCTAAGAGCTCAACCCTTTTCGAGCTTTTCCCAAACTAACATGGCACTTTTGTTTGTTCCCTCCAACATGGAAAGAAGAGTGCCCATGAGCTTCTAAGACTTCCCTTTGAGCAACTAAGTTCTCAAGAGGTAATTGAGAAGGTCGTTGTTCCCTTATATCATGGAAATAAGAGTGCCCACAAGGTGGAACTAAGTTGTTGAAAAGTAAACAAGAAGAACAAGGCATGAAAAGCCAAGAATGTGAATAAAGAACAATCATAACAAAATAGAGAAGAAAAGAGAACTATGAAATTAAAAAACAAAAAAAACAAAAGCCATAAAACACAAAAGAAATTGAAAGTAAGTGAATACTAACCTTGTGCAACTCAACTATGTAGTGCAAAGTCAAACAAGAAGCAATGTGGATGAAATGCAGTTCCAGTTTGATGCTTTCCTCAGGTCCCCAGAGTTTAAACTCCACTTTCCAAGCTCCAACAATCCCATATTGGCTTCCAACCTCTCAAGCCTTGACTCTCTGGCATAAAATGTAGTGACCATTGACTTGACATAGTCACACACATGAAATTGCAAATGCTCTCAAACTTTAGTAGCATGCACAATCTCTTGTATTTTTTCACAAAATCTGTGATAACAATGATATTTTCATGACTTTATAAAACTATTTTAATATTTAGGTTTAGGGTTACAGGCTTCCAGCATTTTTTCTAGATTGTTTTTTTCACCTTTTAATTTATGTTATTTCGCTGAGCATGGCCTACATTTCCCCAAAAAAGACAACAGTTTCATGAATAAGCAGGCAGGTTTCACCAGTAACATAGGGAGTTTCCAGAAATGGGTACTAGACTGGGTCCCTTACAAGTAACAGGCTTTGCCCAAATACAGTGCCTCAATCTCACGTTACTGGTAACGTAGGTTGAGAGCTACCCCATTGAATCATTCTACATGCTGACTTCATAAAGCTAGTTCCTTTAAAGTCTAGAACTTTGCCACATGAAAACCTCTAAAGAAAGCATGTGAAGCCCAAATCAAATTTAAAGAACATTATTGAGACGGGAAAAATAAAAACCAATTTATGCACCTGCCAGTCCAAGTCGAAGCTCCAAGTCTTCTTCATTTACAATTGGTATGCGACTACTTCGTTGAGACACTGAACTCCTTGCCTGCCCATGAGAAGCCATAGAAAAATTAACTAATTACAAAATAACAGAAACCAAATACAATGAAAACCACTCCAATTTATAGAAATTCTAGTTTATACCAATTTCGATAACCTGGTATAAAAACAGACAAGCAGGAATAGCTCCTTGAGTTGCTTTTCATCTATATGTATATATGTGTGTGCCCATTATATATGTGTGTGTGTGTGTCTATATATACATATATATAGACACACACACACACCGATATATATATATATATATATATATATATATATATATATTTTCTCATATATATACACAGTATAGAGTTGGAATCATAGTGCATAGTCGGAATACTAGCGAGGATAGCCTTTCCATCATCACCTTCAAGATGTGATAAACATAAATCCGGAAGAGGTTGAAGAAGAAACATTTTAACAACTAAGAACAAATAAAAAAAGATAAAACCACGGAATAACATCTCAAATCTTTCACGTGAAAACCAAGAAAAACCAAAGATGCAAAAGATGTTTTAAGCGACATACTAGAGCAAATGACCTTGGAGATGACACAACTACATCATCATCATCCTCAACATCTATTGGGGCATTCGTGCCCCTGCTCCGATTAGACGCCAATGTTGCTTCTTTTTCTGGTTCTGATTGTCCTAGCCTTAATTCCAAAATATGATTGCGCTTTGACCTCAACCTGTTCATGACAGTGGCACTATTTGGTCCTTGCAGCACTGTTTCCCACCAAAAAAAATAAGGAACCGGTGAGTCTAACCTTTCCATAAATTGACAAAACCATAAACAGGACAAGGACACTTTAATATTGCAATGTTATAAAAAGGGCTCCAAATTTGAAGCACAGTAATCCCATTTGAAAACCCTGGTGATTCAAAACATGATGGATCAATCACTATACGCTTCTGGTGGTTAAATCAAATTCCTTTATGAGCAGATGAATAGTTGAAACTATAAATTAAAAAATTCACCATGAATAATTTAACTTGAGCCTTCACCGGTCAGTGTACATTGGACAACTGGAAAATTGTAATGATTTGAACTAACATGCAGTACCTGTACCTGATACTGCTTTAATCCTCTCTAGAACTAGTTCTGCCTATAATTAAAATTGATTATTTCTATAACTGTTTCACGGTGAGGCCTTGTGTTTCTGTATATACTTAGCCAAAAATATAAGAAAGCCAACAAATCAGTAGCCATTAACTTGAATGGTTCAGTAAATTTGGTGAACCAGAGGCGGGAACAAGGCATATGGTAATTACATAATCTTGTGGTTGTTTGGGTGAGCAACCAGAATACTTTAGACCCCAGACACATTTAGAAACCTTCCAATCCTGATTCCTAACAGACTAGGGCCCATTTCTCTTTGCTTGTTAAGTTAAAATATTTTGCCATGTTGCACCACAATTTCTTTCGTTTGCCATTCATGTTAAGTTCTACTAAAGGTTGACTATATCATGCACTCTCGATATTTATTTAAACTTATACTGATTTACCCTAACGTTCACGGTGGAAGCTTCGATCGTAACTGAAACAGTAACAAACTGTAGTCCAAAATGGGCAGATTATCGTAGAGAAACGAAGAATGCAAAGTGCCCCTTATCCAGCTATCACAGTTTCACTTAATCTCAAATAATGGCCATATCTTATATAGGCCCAATTCACCAGAATCCTCATGAATTCGTTAGGCAGTAAGCGGACGTAGTTCGAACTTATGGGTAAATCTTGCAAGGATAATTAGGGCAAAATATCAGCCGTAATTCGTGAATTGAAATTCAAATTGACAGCCATGTGAACTCCGCTAAAGACTTTGGAGAAGAAATTAACCCCGACAATGGATTATATCTCAATTGGGCAGCCGAAGGACGTTGAGCATAAGCTTATTTACAGTAACAAATCAGTCAAACCCTGAGGACGTTGCAACAGGAAGATGAACGAACTGGATAAGCTGTACACAACAGAACAGAACGTTATCGAATACCTGAATGCAATCGACCGATCACGGCATGGCATTGTAGATGAGGATGATTCCTTAGTCGTAGCAGAGATGCAAATGCGGATGCTGTAGCAGCCCTCAGCCCTCCCTCGAGGGTTTTAAACAGTGTCCCCTAACACACATCAAGGTAAAGGGAAATGAGGAAGAGACTTCCAACAGGCTGTCAGTAAGTGTGGCCTTTTATTGATAAAGTCAAATATATCTTCAATATTGAAATGATGGGCATCTGCTCGGAGGGATTCCATTTTTGTCAAATTTGCAGTTTCAAATATTGCTTATAGTTTTAGGTAGTTCATCATACTTAAG
Organism: Pinus tabuliformis; assembly: GCA_031772625.1. Lineage (NCBI taxonomy): Eukaryota > Viridiplantae > Streptophyta > Pinopsida > Pinales > Pinaceae > Pinus > Pinus tabuliformis. The sequence goes on along the minus strand of CM062816.1, from coordinate 1,244,849,678 downwards.
TACGTGTGGGAGGGGATTTTGAATATTACTAATTGGGTTTTTACAATATTTGTTTTTTTAATATATTTTTACATGGTTCATTTTTTATTATATTTTCATTTAGGGAGGAATTAAACCTTAAAACTTATATTTTCATCTTCGCTCACACGGCCATTGCTAGTTGGGATGCTTCACGTGGGCAGGTTTTTACAATACTCGTAAAGGGAATAGTAACATGTTATTATTTGTAATAGTATTTATTAAATAGTGACGTAATTTGTCTGGGGTTTAGATATAGCAACCAACAATATGGTAGAATATTTTTCATTATGGAAAGGTCTAGAAGTGGTCATAGAAAATAAAATCTCAAGCTTGATGGTCTTTGGAGATTCAATGCTTGTCATTTACCAAATGACAAAGACCCAGGAAGCAATATGTTTAGATTCCCCTCTCATGAATCGAAGGGTGTTTATTTCTGCCTTACAGTTTGAAAAATTGGAATTTTACCATATTCTCAAACATTTGAACCCAGTTGTTGATATTTTAGCCAAAATAGGTTCCACTATGGCGCAAAGTAGCCTTGAAGTTGATAATAGTCTCTACATCTCTCCAATTCCCGTAATGTTTATGACAAGTTTTAACTATAGCCAGCTGGATGGGGGTGTTTTTCTTCCCCATTATTGTGTCTCAATGAGGTCTTCAAATCTCAAACATTGGATATATGACTCGCATAAGCCTGGGGATTATTATGAAATGGATATGTGGCTTGTTTCCATGTCGCTCCTTTGCAAGGTGACTTGTTTTAGCAAAAAAATGGGTATCGGGTTCTGAGGATTTGCCCCTTTCAAGCCATGAATATTTACACTCTCTCATTGGTTCCTTAATTGGGTTAACAAGTAGCATGTCTCTTCGTCTGATTCAAGGGAGGGGTGTCTTATCTATTTATTCTCCCTTAGGTGGGATCCGGGGTGGATCATCTCAACTGCAAAGCACAGGACCTCGAGCAAAAGAATGAAATTAAGGCAGTCATCTCACGCCATTTCTCTCATGTCAATTCTTTGTCTGGTTGATCTTTAGGTTATGGATATGGATTTTATGTTGATGTTTGGCTTGTGGAATGGCTATGTCTATGCCTATATATCGAATTCTTTAGTTCCTCAAAGTATCGTTGTGTTCTCGTCTCATCCTGCTTATGAAGCTTTGTAAATCATTATTTACAATTTATATAGTTGAGTGTCTGATCTTTGGTATGCAATGGCAAACTCCTCTGACAATGTCAATGCCAACCTTGTTTTAGACAGGTTTTGGATGCTTCTCAGGCACTACTAGTTTCCATTAATAAGCTCGAAGATATGGTCAAAAGGCAAAGGATGTCATTCCAGCTCTTCCTGGAAGTTAAGTTGCTTCGTCATTAGGCATAAATGAAATAAGTAGTTGAAGGTCTCAGCAAGGAAATGGGCGCTCTGGGTGTCTGTCTATCTTGGAAGTTTCAAGACTTGGAAACACACAGTCGACTTCAGGTGATGAAGGTCCTAATGTTGCTACTGGAGGGAAATGAACTCGTCGTCGGAGAAGAAATGGTGTTGACGGCATCAACCACTGTTGACTTTCTGGACACGAGGTATTGGATAGTGTCCCGTGCATAAATTTTTTCCGATGATGTTAAGTGAATTTTGTTTAATACTTGGAATCTTTTGTTGAGTCTACAGTGTTAATGCTTTTAGTATAAGATGGAACAAAAACCTTAAAGCTTGCACCCTTTTTTGGACAATCTTTTATTATCGGAATTTTTGTATCTAAAATGTTATGTAAGGGTTTTGGTCCCTGAGCCGTATTTATTAATATGAAAGCCCTTACCCGTTATGTTTAAAATAATAATAATAATATGATAAATAGTACCTATTAAACATTTAAAGAAGAAGAAGAAGATGTTGTGTTTGAAATATAATTGAGATGGTTTTATGTGAAGGGTGTGTGTGTGTGTTTTTTTTCTTTTTGGAAAAGTCTACTCAAAAATTTAAGAGATGCTTTCCTATATTTATAAATGACATATGTCATAAACTCTTTAATGCAAATTGGTGCATCTTACTAAGGGGATTTAAACTAAGTACTTATGGGCATTAAACTAGCCAAATACCCAACAACATTAATGACAATTGGTTGACGTAAACCCTTGAGCCAAGTGTGTGTGTGTGTGTATTTTCATCATGAAGAAAGTTTGAATTTCTTCACTTCTCCCAAATCTACCTACAAGGGTAGCAAAAAGATTCAATCATTAGAAAATCCTATAAAAATTACTCGTTGTCTATGATGACTCTACAGTGAGACATACTCCCAAAGACTACAACTCTTGTCAAAGTATTTAGGCCATGCATATTTGACAATTGGAATCAACCAAGTTATATTCAACCAACCAAAAGTAGTTTTACCTCATACACTAAGAGAGAAAAGGTGGTTTCGGCCCTTAATTGTACTTCCATCTATAGCCTTACCTAATCGCTAGAGACTAGTTGAACAATGTTTTTTTCTTGTGTTAACCTAGTCAATGTTGTCATGTCTCACACAACACCTTATTGCAATTTAACCTCGTGCCAAGGAAGTTATGTGTGTGTATCATTGTTTGATATTTTTCTTTTTTAAACAGATAAAATAATCAATGAAAAAAATAAAGTAAATGAAAAAGTATGTAAATATGTGTGTGTGTGTGATATTTACAAGTTTTATGCATTTCATTCATATTGAGAATTATGCCCCGTGTAAAGTGAATGTTAAACAAATATATTACACGTTTCCCTTTAATTCTACACAATAAATGTAGTTGACTTCTCTGAATTCAATAAGGGGACCATTGTTGACAAACCTCTAACAATTATTAAATATGCCCATAGTGGAATGCTCCATCATGAATTCATAAAGGCATTATACTTAGCTTAGCGGAAGCGAAAGGTTCATATCTGTCTTTGCCAATTTTAAAATGGGTTTTAGTATATTAATACAACGTTAGAGTTTGTAGCTTCTCACTCATCAAGCAAATGAGAACTTAAAATTTTTCTTCAAAGAGTATCCATATCAAAAGAAATATGGTGTATTTGAGGTTTGATATAATAAGGGCCCCCTTACTATGAATATCTAGTAAAATATAACTATGAGGGGACATATCTATCTCTCTATGTGTGTGTGTGTGTAAGCACAAAATGATGCATTCGAAAAGTCAAGGATGACATTACCAATGTCACTATCATGAGGACTCCTAATTCTAGTGTTGAATTTATTCTATATATGTTTGCATCTGACCTATCTCTCACTGTGCTTTTATCTAAAAAATGATGTTGAAGGCTACGAGTGTCAAATATCTTTTATGTGCACTAACTTAGAAGAAGTTGAGTTGAACTATCCACCTATCGATAACATACCTTTGCAATCTTCAAGGCCATTAAACACTTCTAACCGTACATCCTTGGGAATCATATTAAGGTTGTGATTTGTCATCCAACAATTAGGAATCTATCCATACAAAAGAATTAGGGAAACATAGAGAAAATTAGATAGTGTGCAAACAAGGCTTATGGCGATTGAATATAGGGGTAAGAACCTATTCAATAAACCTAGACGGGAAAATGAAATAGTCATGCTTACTGATGAAAGGCCATCCTCATCTCTTGAAGAGGCTTGTGATATGAGGACCTAAGATATTCCCCTAATCATGAAACATGTCGTGATCACCTCAACATTAGAGAAAAGAAAGAATTATCGTTAAAATCCACTTGATATGGCCCAATCTATGGTGTTTTGTTCATAAGAAGTGTCGTTGGGGATTTTACTAGCATATTTGGGGAAGAAAAATGATGATGTAGTTTTGAAAGACACTTACAATGGCCCCACTAGAGGGCATTACACATATGAAAAGATAACCCACAAAATTTTAAGAACATGGTGTTATCGGCCTACCTTGTTTAAAGATTCTCGTGCTAATGCTAAAAAATGCAAAATGTGATAGTTTAGGGTTAGAAGAGAGAAAAATCCCTCTATACCATTACATCCCATCATTATTGATTGGCCTTTTTAGCAATGGAGCCTGGACACAATCAAAGAGATAACCCTCCACTCTTCCAAATAACATAAGTATATATTGACTAACACTTGTTACTTCACCCGATGGGTTGAAGACATTCCTCGCACATAAGCAAACAAAGAAATAGCTCCCCAATTTTCCTACAATAACACATCATCACAAGGTTTGGGATGTTTTTAACGATTTTATTTGATAATGCATCATGTTTTTCATATGTTCATATATCGAAGTTTGCATTAGAGAAAAGGAATTATTTTTAGGTACTCCACCAATTACTACCCTTAAGGGAATGGAGTGGCAAAGACAGTGACTAGCAACTAGAGGATCTAGCACAATGTTCTTTCCAACACATTATGAACCAACAGAGTCACACCCAAAAATGCATTGCGAACTTCTCCTTTTTACCTAGTTTATGGACAAGAAACCATCCTTCCCTCCAACATTTTCCTTCAATTCAGTTAGCACAATATGTGCAAGATGTCATTTCTTCCCCCATGCAAAATTGAATTGATACATTACTTGAGCTTGAGAAAGAAAGGAACAAGTCTAGAATTAAATTCATTACCCATCAATAGAAGAACTAGGACAATGCTCCTTCTAACACATTATGGTCTAATAGAGTCACACCTAAAAATGTGTTAGGAACTTCTCCTGAACGGGAGCCATCCTTCCCTCCAACATTTTCTTCCTTGAAATCAATTAGCACAATCTATGGAAGATGTAATTTCTTCCCCTATGCAAAATTGAATTGATACATTACTCAAGCTTGAGGAAGAAAGGAATGGATCTATAAATAAATTCATTGCCCATCAATAGGTGGTGAAAATATGGTTTGACAAACACGAGACCAATACTAAAGAGTTTAATGTGCGAGAGTTAGCCCTAAAATGGGTATAAATTTAAAGAGAAAATGAGGAAACACTCTAAGTTTTAACACATGTAGCTGGGAACTTACCAAATCATTGAAAAGATTGGTGTTGGAACTATAGAATTTATAGTCGAGAGGGAGAGCCTGATCATCTCCACATCAATGGTCATATCCTAAATACTTTGTCTGGGTGAGATTTATTTTCTTTATATTATATTTTTATCTCCATTATTTCCATTTTACTCTTTTACTCCATTCTACTTGAATTATCTTTCAGTGGTTGCTTACCTTTTGGAATGTGTAGACAAATCAACATGCATGTTGACTAATTAGAATCCTTAACCTGCACTACAAGCATGACACTTTTCAATGATTAAAGGTCACAACGATGCATATATAGCTACGAGAAAAAGGGGCACTTCCGTTGGTTTCTTGATTAAGATAAGAAAGTTAACTTGTCCATTCAATAGAGTTTCAGAAATGGCCCTCACACTTTAAATAATACTCACAACATCTTTTGAATACATGTTCCACTACATAATTTTAATATTTCCAAATTCAAAAGGTGCATATGTTACCCCTACTTAGCTAAACATAATCCCAATTTCATATGAGCGACATCTAAAAGCTATCTCGCGAGCCTCTCAGTTACCTCCTAATTACTCAATGGATTACTAAGAAACTATTAATTTAATTATCAATCTAGTGGTCATATAGAACTTGCGAACTTTCATGCACCGTCTATGCAAATACAACCTATAAGTGCCAATAAGGTTGTATTACTATTTAAAGATGAAAAGGATGAATGTTAATGTTCTTTAACAAGTCACCCACACACACTTTGTGAGAGTTTAAAGATTCGTGCCGGCAAATACTGAAATGTCACACTTGCAAAAATTGAAATAGCACACTCCTATTTGTATAAATTAAAATACCGCATTTACAGGGAAGAAAATACTAGCTACAACATTTTTGCAAAACTTATTGTTTGTTGGAAAGTAATCAGCATAGATCCATCTTTACTTTGGATCTATCAAGCATTGAGAGGGATCAAATCTTTTTTCAATCTATGCTAGTCGACATATCAAGATATTTGATCCCTCTCGGCGCTTAGTAGATCCAGAGTAAAGATGGAGATATTTGATCCCTCTCGGCGCTTAGTAGATCCAGAGTAAAGATGGATCTATGCTGGTTCAATATATTTGATCCCTCTCAGCGCTTAGTAGATCCAGAGCAAAGATGGATCTATGCTGGTTTAATTTCCCCCTAGATCGAGAGTAAAGATGGATGCTTGTTTAATTCCCCCTAGATCCAGAGTAAAGATGGATCTATGCTGGTTTAATTTCCCCCTTTAAATTGACTACATTCCACGTGAATACCATTGGGTCTCAATACCATGGGTCAATACCATGTGCCATCTTTATTTTTATTAATGTTAATATTAGGTTAATAATGTTTTTTTGCATGGTATTAATAATAATTTGGCCCATGGTATTTAGCCTGTAGTTTCACCTAAATAAAACTTATTTTTTTTAGTGTTTATACATAATAATAATTAGATTGATTTCTAAATGTTAAACATTACATGTTAAATGTTTGCGTTTACATTTACATTTACTTTTATGTTTACATGTTTACGTGAGATCTACCCCATACCGCGCTGTAGAGCGCTTGTTTATTTACCATACCTCTAGTTTATTTATATTTTTATTCATTTACCATATCTCTAGTTTATTTATATTTTTATTCATTTACCATACCTATTTTTTGAGTGTCCATAAACCTCTTTATATTTTAAATTTATATTGTGTTTATACGTAATAATAATTAGATTGATTTCTACATTTATTTTTATGTTTACATGAGATCTACCCCATACTGGCAATTGAGAAAGAGCAGGTAGGTTCTCCTGTGTCCTATCGGTTTTCCCATCCCTAGGTCTTCTTTCTTGTTAGCGTAAGTAATATCTAAACGGGAAAGCAGCAATTGAGAGATATATTACTTACGCTAAATAACCGAAAGGCACTAAGCCAATGTGACAAATAAGAAATCTAGTCAGAAAGACATACCAATTTCTTTGTCTTTTCCTCCGTTGTGTGGGAAGTGGTCGATTCTCTCACTGAGCAATCATTGAGTGACAGTGGTGCATTTGTTGGTTGACATGTGCTAAGTTGTGATAGTTATATGCAGAGTTGCAGTAGTTGTTTCTGATGGTCGACATGTTGGAGCATTGGGAATTAATACGTATTGCAACATAAGGTGGTGTACCATCAATGCTTTTGTCATGTTGCACCATAAGGCATTGTAGCATCAGTGCTCTTATTGTGTTACAACATCAGTGATGGTGTTGTAGCAACATAATGGTGTTGCAACCACACAAAGGTGTTGCTCTTTGTGCTGCAACAACATAAGGGTGTTGCAGCAACACAAAGGTGTTGTGGCACTAATATGTTGGAAGTGAACTAATAGTGTAATAGCAATGCAAAGGTGTTGCAACATTGACTCCTTGATCCTTTGTTCATGCCTCTAGTGGTACCTATTATGAGCCTGTCTACATTATTTCTCATGCTTTCCTTGTTATTTAGCATGAAAACGTGGATTATCTCCTTGACAAGTAATAATTAACATTATAAGTTAAATGACGATAGAAGTATTGCACCTTGATCAAAAGTGCATTTTTGTGGGCTAAAAGAATTCTAATATGGTATGTGGGCAGGAAAAAGGTATAAAAAAGGTGGTGAATGGATGTTGAAAAATGCCAATTTGGGTGCTCGTTGTCTCCCCCTAGCCGAAAGTGTTGCATGTCCCTATGCAACTAGATACTTAGTTAAAATCAGAGTGGGAGTTCTTTCCATGGAGATTGTTGACATTCTAGTCAACCTCCCCTACTTCATGGGTATGGAAATAACCTTTCCTCTTCTCGATCTCCTTCTAGCAAGAAATCTCCTCTTTCATGGTCATACAAGCTTTTTGATATCTATAAGATAACATCTAGATCATGGGATAGTGTAAATTGAGACCTATCCACTACTTCTCATAGTTATCAATGCATTTGATGCACCTATGCACTCTCTTTAGTGCCATTACAAGGTTCACGAGGGCTTCACTCAATAAACCTATGATATATCACATGCATTCGTGGCATACTAAATAATATAGACATAATACTACATAATATAGACATTTTTGTGGCATACTACAACTCGTGGCATACTACATAATATAGACATTTTTGTGCCCTACAACTCCAAGCATGAAATGTCCATAAACCAAGGGCTCCTAAGTCCCTAAAAGTGTTGTTCTAACCCCTAAAGGAACAAGGTCAACAGATTACAGCTTCTCCCAGAAGTTCTCCACCAGAAACTGCTCAGAATTGGTCAAAACAGGATCATTGCAGCTGCTCCACTGGCTAGGTGTGTTGCATCTCACCCAAATGCACTGTGAGGGTGCGTTGCATTTCAAAACTCCCTTCTGTAGGGTGCGATGGGCGAGAAATGACAAATGGCAGTGTCATTCCGCGAGGTGGAGAGGCAATGGAAGCTTCCAGAATCTTCTCCTGTGACACTTGCCTCACTGAATTCGACCAAGGATGAGTAAGAGGCCCTCAGTCTCCAAGTGGAAGAAAGAACTGACAGAGAGAAGACACTAATCAAATCACAAGCTGACTCATCCTCCTTACAGATATCTATATATGGATCCCTCATCCCAGAGATCCAGAGGCTGGAATTTTGCATATTGTAAGGAATTGCTGTTGGTTTCTAGAGACAAACATCAAATTGTTGGGTGATTTATGCTTTGTTTGAGGTGAAGAGGGGCTTCTTTGCTGGGAGGTTGATGCTGGGTCGGAACCACTGGTTGTAACTCCTCCTAGATCTTTTCTTGTTTATCAATAAAAACTATTTGAGTTTTCCTCCATGCTTTTGTATCATTGATGCTTGTTACATTTTGTATGGTTAACTTAAATTTGATCCTAAGTTCTTTATGAATATAGATCCATGTCTTTGTATAGTGCTCTTCTTCTGTGATCTTACAGGTACTTTGTGAAGCTGGGCAAGCAAGGGAGCAGGTAGCTGGAGACTATCAAAGAAGAGAGGGATTGGATCAAAGGATTAGCGCAAGACACAAGTTGGTTCTTTCTATTCCTCTTTATCTATAATTCATAAAGGAAATACAAAAGTAGTTTTTCTCTGTTTGTTTCTAAGGCAGTTGTCACACCTTAGTGGGATAGAGCAGTTCTAAATAGACACTTTTCCCGGTAACAAAATGGCGACTCCACTGGAGAACTAATTAGTTTGTTTGTTTATCATTCTTTGTTGTTTGTTTCATAAACTTACAAGTAGCATTCGAACTGCATTTGCCATAACAAATGCGAAGTAGATAACTGCTGCTTCAATCCATCCACTGGATCTGTTTATAATTTAAACAACTGATTCACAAACTATCTAATTTCCCTTGTGATAGCTCTTAGATCCTCCTTAGATCTACCCCTGATTGTTGCATTACTGATTGCTTTCTACTCGGCCAAAAACCAAGAACTGAACTGCAAACTGTGACCCGGAACCCGAACAGAGTCTCGTTTCTGGCCCAGCGCAGGTACTGTTCAGAGATTCTGAATTTCAGCGCACTTCCCGAGTGGACAACCTGCGCTGCATTTCAGATTCTCTGTGTTACACGTGCGCTGATAAGACTGGCTCTGTGCAGTTGTGGTTCTTGTGCTTCATTCTTTCCAGTTCTATCCCTGAATTTTGCTTCCTGTGATTAGTATATGTCTGTTTGAAACCTCTTTTCCTTGCTGTTATTCCATCTCCTTTGTACAAAAGAACTGTAGATGTTTTTGTGTGTTTGTTGAGTCGTTTACAGTTTTCCATTGCAAAAGTAGAATAATCGTCCTTTGATTTGAATCTGTCGCAAGTGTCAATTTCGATCATAGGAGAAAGTTTGATTGCTGTTGATGGTCGATTATACTGTTACTATTGCCTTTGGTCTGAATTTGCAATTTTCTAGTGTCAAGAACGAGTGTTCATTTCAAAATCGTAAGGTGTCGTAATCATCTCTGTTTTTTATTTCGAAAAAAGAGCTTGTTTATATTTTTCGCTTGAAAAGAAATTCAGATTTGTACATCAACTTTCTTTTTAGCATCAATACTAAGAAAGTCGAAAACAAATACATGCATGTGCATTTGCATATAGACAATCTGTTTGGCTTGATTTAGGAAAGTGCATTTACAGTGTGCTCTTTGCTCTTTGTGAAAAGGTTCTGTCTTTCTTTTCCCTAGTAGCTAGGATTTTCATTGCACAAAAGAGATAAAAAGCTTGTTTATCATCTTTAGATTGCATTTTAGGAATTACATCTACATCTCGTGGTGAACCCGAAAGGCAAACTTCATAAACAAGATCAACTTAAAATAAATTCAATGAATTTAACAACGCTTTGGAACTTAACGCACAACATTTTGAGGTCTAGGCTAGAGACGTATTCTGGCGTCGTAAAGCCTGGTAACTGTTGTTCTCACTGATGGTTGGGTGATTCCTCCACTTTGAGACGATAAGTGCCAGTACGGACTTGGGCTCCCACGTACCGTCGAGTATATTTTGGGAGACCCCTATAGGCTTAAATCCTTTATCCATAGGAAGCCGTGTCTGCCGCCCTATCGATCGCAATGCACTGAACACAGCATTCAGGAAGATTGACTGCCGTACCGTAAAACGTATTCTGCAATTTTTGCGATTGCTTTGGTACTCCCTCTACCTAGACTTCCAGAGCAGTCCTTTTCGTTCCTTTTCAGACTCCTTAACGGAAAAGGTCCATCTGAGCACTTGTCACTTCAGGCTCATTAAAATCGAAGGAGACTAGAGTCATCTTTTGTTTTTTCTCGACTCTTAAAAACTGAAAAAACAAGTTGTGTCAAAGCATCTAAAATTCATTTAATTCGGAAACATACTTCCCCTTCATTTTTAGTTGATTGAGTAATCCGCGATCGTGGAAGAAAGTCAATCGAAATCGCTAGAAAATCTTTTGGATAGACTAGATATGTCTGAACAATCGTCGACATCTAGGACTGTGTTATCCAACGCAGTAACGACAGAGCCTCCTGCTGCTATTCCAACGATGTTTGATGGTATACCATCTATCCCGGCAAGTTATTAACAACAAGCCGGAGTCCAATCAGGGACTGTTTCGACGACATGGTCAGTTCCTATTTCTTCATCCGGATTATCATCTGGTATTTCTTATGTTGAAACTCAGCAAATTAATCCAATGTGTCTTCAAAGGCCAATCTACCCTTTAAGTACTGGATTTCCACCATATGGAGGGCAGTATGCCTTTTCATTGTTCCCTCCCGGAGAACAGCCATATGGGAGTTTACAACAAAGTTCAGGTCAAACTGGAATTACATCCAGCGGTTGGGTACCAATACCGCCTCAACAACCAAGGGTTGTATATTCAATACAACCAGTCCACCCTGTGTCGAATATTCCCACTATACCTGCTGCGGTGACTGCGTCGCAAGTACAAGCGCTACCTGTTGTATGTCAACCCCAAGTTTCTCAGGTTGCAATACAACAGCCTCTTGTCTCGACAACTCAATCACAACCTCAGGTTAGTGCCTCCTTATCTGGAGCGACTCAGGCTCAAATAAGTACTATAACTCCTCATCTTGGTCAATCATCCAGTATTGGGCAACAGCAAATGGTCTAACAACCATGGTTGGTTCAATCTCAACAACCACCATTCCAGCAATCATATCAAGGACATGAGCAACAAGTCTTTGTAAGTAATGGGCAACCGCATTTCCAAAACGGTTATCAACAACCATATTATAATGGTTATTCCCATAAACTTTGTCAAAGTTGCCAGCATCAAATACATTATGCTAGTATGCAAAGACCCACTGCTCAGGCGATTCCATCTTATCCTGGGTATGCTTCGCCTAACCTGAATCAACAGTTGCCTTTTGTAGCAACTCTAATTACCAGATCTAAACCAGCTGGTGAATGATCCAATTGCTTATGCCCCTTGGTGGCCAGCGATTCCGCATAAACTTCTGTCAGATATTCCTAAATTTAATGGAAATCCGGGTGAAGACCCGTCGAATCATGTGATGACATTTCATCTGTGGTGTTCATCAAACGCCCTAAATGATGATTCGATTGGGCTTCGCCTTTTCCAAAGGACGTTAACTGGTCCGGCGGCAAAATGGTACATCGAATTGCCTAGAGCTTCATTCGACAACTTCAGTACCCTAGCCACAACCTTTTTAACCCATTTTCAATTACCGATAAGGTACGAAACGGGAACGGAACTCCTTACCAACTTCAAACAAACGACAACCACTCACATATCTGATCATATACATGAGTGGCGACGTCGTCGTAGAATGGTAAAAACGTATGTTCCCGATCAGCTTTTAGTTGAATGGTTTATCAAGTCATTACTACCTTCCATCACGGAAGATGTGGAAAAAGGGGGAGTCGTCACAGAAGAGCAAGTTATCGCTCGTGCGCAATATTTGGACTTGATTTACACTCAGTCCGGCACGCTCTACGATAAAATACCTGACGCCCCTAGACCGGAATTCTCAGTTCCTCCTCCTCCTAAATCAAACAATGACTCACATGTCGGCGATGGCGTGATTGGCGCAACAGACACGAAATCGACAAAGCCTACATCTAAAAAGGTCCGCAAGATTTCCAGTCAAAATGCAAATGAGGAACTTCTTGCCTTGGAAGTAAATGCTGTGTCGATCGACAAGGGCAAACAACTGAAGCAACCAGGGGGCAAGAAGAAAAAGAAAGGGAGAAAAAAGAAGCAGGATGAGTCATCTCCTGAAAAACCTTTTGCAAACCCTTCTGGGCAAAGGAAACCCCCTGTGGGGTGTCACATATGCGATGAGGATCATCGGACGATAGATTGTCCACATAAAGCTGAAGTTAAGAAACTCTTTAAGAGTTCAAAAACCTCAGCAGTATTGACTGATCCGTTTCCAAGCCCAGGAACCAAACTGGTTGCTAATCAAAATGCTTCCCGATCCCAAGTGCTTATGTTGTCTATCTCAAAGCAGCAAAATGATGCTTTGACAAGGAATAAAGATTACGGGAATCCACAACTGTCGAATAACAAGGCTAATAAACAACCTAGTAGTTCGACAACAACTTTGACTGAAGTTGTGTCACCCATCATTCCTGAACCAATGATAAATTCGCCAAAGGGAGTAGTACACAAATCGACATTTAATCCTAGTGCAAAAGTAGCACAGAATTATAATATAATAGAGGACCTGGCCCAATCGTCGTCTGCTATGTCGACACTTGAGGTACCGCAAAATTGCCCCTCCCAAAAGCAAGCTTTATTATCAGCAATAGGTGGGATTGGCCCAATGGATTCCAATCTTGTGACCTTTGATCATAAAGGATATGACCCTTAGTTACCAGCTCAACTAGCTTTCCTTATTCAAGTGAAAGCCCTCAACAGAACTGTTCATCGAACAATTATTGATGAGGGGGCATCTACATGTATTATGTCGATGAGTTGCTGGAAAAATTTAGGCTCACCACCCTTGTCGAGATCGTCAACGACGTTAAAAGCATTTGATGGACGATCATACACTCCATACGGGATTTTAAGTAACTTGCAAGTTGAATTAGGGGGCAAAACAGTAGAAATTGATGTTGAAGTAATCGACGGAAACCTCGATTACAACATCCTATTGGGAAGGCCCTGGATATATGCCATGGCCGCAGTTGTGTCGACCTACTTCAGAAAGATTGCATTTCCCTTCCAAGGAGGAATTACAATCGTCGACCAACAAACATTTCTCCCCAACAGTTCACAAGTTACGGGAAGCATTCCAATGATCCATGGAAGCAATCATTCGCTTCAAAATATCGGAGTAGGTCTCCTAAAAGACCCTGCCTTAATGGGTACTTTTTCCCTACCGCCTCCGAGAAATTTGGCGGAAGTGGCCACGGTGGGAACCTGCAACATGATATCTTCTAAATTTAGAAGATTCCTGAACATTTTGTCAGCATGGATCATCGCCCTAATAGAAATATTGTAGCAATCAATTTTCTTGGCCTGGGGGGCAAACTCAAATCAACGCTCATCGAGTGTTTGGATAGATAGGTCTAAGGAATATGGCACCTCTTCAGATCCTTGGTCACATGTACATTACACAGACGAAGGAATTGTTCAGTCAATGATGATTGACGGGGCACCGTGGGAAGATTACCACCATCGTTCCCATCTTCCGAATTACCACGAAGATTATTCCGACAACCTTAATCATCCTTCAGTTTTTTATTTTCTATCAAATACTGTAAATACAGTGGATTTCGAGGATGGTTCTTATCTTGTGTCGACCTTGTTAAAAAATGAAACAAGGAGTCTTGAGGATAGTTCTTCTACTATGTCAACCTCATTAAAAAATGAAGCGACTCCCTTTCCAAATCGAGTCTTTGATTACGATCTCGTAAAATCAAAGTCGAGTCTTTCGAAGATCTCGAAGGTAAACCTTCATTCCAACCACCGAGTTGAATGTAATGAAGCTTAGGGGGCATGCACCTCGATTTGCATTATTATGTTGGGGGCATGAAAACTTATCACGAGCAGTGTTACTGCAGGGTTCAAGCTCGTTAAAAAATAAACCCGCCACGAGCAGTGTTATTGCAGGGTTCAAGCTCGTTAAAAAATAAACCCGCATCGAGCAGTTTTAGCACATAGTTCAAGCTCGTTAAAAAATAAACATAAGACATGAGCAAATGTTTCCACCCGCGTTTAAGCTCATTAAAAAATGAACTATTCCCCGGTAAATAACCATCGTGAATGTAGTACTTCAGCCGTTAAAGCCTTGGTCGTGTTTGCACCATCACCTCCACTTTTCATTGGCCGATCATTCACCTCCATTTGATTGTTTACCCATTTTAAGGAACAGCTGCGAAGAGTGATTTCACTAGCCATCCTTGTGACACTGCCGTGATTGGAAAATTCCAAACCTTACCTGGAATCAGCTGCTACCCGTTTTATCACTCGTTCCTCAAAAGATGAGTCTCCTTTAAGCTCTTTTCAACTGACTCGTAAAATATGAAAAGATTGTCGAGCCATTGGCCTCTCCAGCTCGTTAAAGGGACAGGAAGTGCTATCCTTCCTCTAGATTTTAATCTTTTTGGACATGAGGGATTATTACACAAAAAGATCGAGCGCTTGTTTTGTTCGGCTCGTTAAAACTATCGAAAATTCATCCCTTCTGTATTGTTTTATACTTTTTCGGACTTAAGGGATTAGATGACGAAAAAGGAATTTTGGAGTTACCTTTATGTTCTTTTTCAGACTCTCTAAAATTGAAAAGGACCGAGTTATCTTTGTCGTTAAACTCGTTAAAAAGATTAATAGCGAAAAACTTGTCTTTAGACGAGAACGAGTTTCACTATCGCTAGGCTCGTTAAAACATAGCGATGGGTTTGCCCGAAGGGAAAATTATAGAACAAGCATATGTTATCCTCCTCAAGCTTGACAAAAATAAAGAGGTACTAGTCAGCAATGACTGGGGAAAAATTGGGAAGAAAACTCAAAGAAACTTTGTTGGTAGCAAGTCGCTCTTGAACATGACACTTCCACTCCGTGTCCGAGTCGGGTTGGGTTGTTTCATTCACCGGTCACATCACCATGGTCACGCCATACCATCCACATTTGGGGTTAATGCTACCAATCCATCACACCAGTGTCGCCGATATGTTCAAGAGAAGTCACCTGTGTCTCACCCACTACCATACATTATACCCCATTCTTTCATGACCGCCACCCTGAACCTTATATCACCAGATCGTTTTCACCTCCATCAAAATCATTTGCTCCGTTCCATGTCATTGATGTGGGATTCATTAAGGCCCTCCTATGACGGATCACTTCTTGTCGACATCAACTCATTATCCAAGAAGTTGATCTAGGAACACCCCATTCAGTACTTTGAAGCTTGCATGCCTCAATGGCAAGTTTCTCACTTCTGGCGACAGGTTTACATCAATGGCCTTCGACCGAAAGATTTTGCGTGGTGTTCGACGCCAAGTCCTTTATTCACACCACGTGAATTGTACTGCAGTACCTTGAGGATCATTATCATTATCAGTGATTCCTCTCACGCTTGTTAACAGTTTACATCATTCACTGGTAATCAAGCGATGTCTTTCCATGTTCGACTTCAGAACATTTCTCACATGGACCGACTTGTACTTCGAGTGAAGATCGGACGAGATTGAAGACCCCGGATCTAGTTTCATCCATCCGGGCTGTGATATATATTCAGGGAAATAAAGACATTAAATGTACAACATTGTAGCACAGATAATCATCCTACCAAAAGGATGATGGCTCTATCAGAATCATCAGTCTACACTCAGACGATTGTCTGTCCTATGTACATGAAAATGAATTTATAAAGCTGAGCATGGGAATGCTCGCCTCAGCTAGATCATGAAAACAGTATGAAG
Source organism: Pinus tabuliformis (assembly GCA_031772625.1). Taxonomy (NCBI): domain Eukaryota; kingdom Viridiplantae; phylum Streptophyta; class Pinopsida; order Pinales; family Pinaceae; genus Pinus; species Pinus tabuliformis. The sequence goes on along the minus strand of CM062816.1, from coordinate 1,244,833,276 downwards.
ATAATGTATTGTATTGTATCTTATTACAGGTCTCCTCCCAGCATTGAAAGAACTTCGGATCCTCATAATAAAGCATTTCACCCGACACCAAAAGGTTAACGGCCTCATACTTTAGGGGGCAACTGTTATAGACATTTTTGTCCCCTACAACTCCAAGCATGAAATGTCCATAAACCAAGGGCTCCTAAGTCCCTAAAAGTGTTGTTCTAACCCTAAAGGAACAAGGTCAACAGATTACAGCTTATCCCAGAAGTTCTCCACCAAAAACTGCTCAGAATTAGTCAAAACAGGATCATTGCAGCTGCTCCACTGGCTAGGTGCATTGCATCTCACCCAAATGCACTGTGAGGGTGCGTTGCATTTCAAAACTCCCTTCTGTAGGGTGCGATGGGCGAGAAATGACAAATGGCAGTGTCATTTCGCGAGGTGGAGAGGCAATGGAAGCTTCCAGAATCTTCTCCTGTGACACTTGCCTCACTGAATTCGACCAAGGATGAGTAAGAGGCCCTCAGTCTCCAAGTGGAAGCAAGAACTGATAGAGAGAAGACACTAATCAAATCACAAGCTGACTCATCCTGCTTACAGATATCTATATATGGATCCCTCATCCCAGAGATCCAGAGGCTGGAATTTTGCATATTGTAAGGAATTGCTGTTGGTTTCTAGAGACAAACATCAGATTGTTGGGTGATTTATGCTTTGTTTGAGGTGAAGAGGGGCTTCTTTGCTGGGAGGTTGATGCTGGGTCGGAACCACTGGTTGTAACTCCTCCTGGATCTTTTCTTGTTTATCAATAAAAACTATTTGAGTTTTCCTCCATGCTTTTGTATCATTGATGCTTGTTACATTTTGTATGGTTAACTTAAATTTGATCCTAAGTTGTTTATGAATATAGATCCATGTCTTTGTATAGTGCTCTTCTTCTGTGATTTTACAGATATTTTGTGAAGCTGGGCAAGCAAGGGAGCAGGTAGCTGGAGACTATCAAAGAAGAGAGGGATTGGATCAAAGGATTAGCGCAAGACACAGGTTGGTTCTTTCTATTCCTCTCTATCTATAATTCATAAAGGAAATACAAAAGTAGTTTTTCTCTGTTTGTTTCTAAGGCAGCTGTCACACCTTAGTGGGATAGAGCAGTTCTAAATAGACACTTTTCCCGGTAACACTAGCAATACGAACCCATTACATCTCCCCAATTTAAAAAACCCCTACTTTCACTAAATATTGTAGGTATCTAATTTTTCATTAACATTTTTTATACCCCTTTATAATTTTTCATTAACTTTGAGGTCCATTTTTTATACCTACCAATATAAAAACCCTTTACCTCCTATTATATGCGCAATATATTATGTCATTTTTTCCTCAATATTTATCCCCCAATATGAACCCACGTTGTATGGTATTCTCCCCCAATGAAACCCCCGTGACAAGGTTATTGGGGTTAAATGGGTCCCTTCAACACATGCCCCGCACAACTTGCTTCCACCATAAGCACAACCTTCTAAAAAAAAATTGATTTGTGTCCTACAATTATTGATGGTTTCTTTTATGTTATGGGCCATGAATTTTGCATGTCATTCAGATTTCACCTAGTTTTAATGCATGATAAGGACGTCCTTAGGCCTACAATACCCTCCCCTAATCCATAGATTACAAGTAGAGTTGTTTTCTACCACCTTATGATCAATTACCTAGTTAGCATGGTTATTCAAGTAGGAAATAAATGCTTTTAGTTGACATCTCCCAGAACATGGTCAGGATTCCAAGTTGAATCATGATGTAACATAATGTTATGTCAGTATAGTTGGGAGATCAAGTTATTTTCTTCATTTGTTCTTGCATAATAGGCCTTTAGGAAGATACTTGGACAAGTGATCTCAGAGGGCTTACTAGTCATTAGGGCCCTCCTCTGAAACATCATATATCTTTCTTGTAAGTACATGATGTAGACATGGAAGAGTAGACTCCACCAACCACCCATGTTGAATCTTCTCGGCCTATGGATTTTCCACCTATCTTCAGAACTTGAAGGTTTTCTCCTCCTCCTCTTTCATCTCCTTGTTCTAGTGGTCCCCTTTAGCTCTATGGACCTCTAAGTGTTCTACCCACTTTTCCCATTGTCTTTTGATAGCCTAGTCGTGCTCCCTAATGGTAAACATCATTTCCTCATAAGATGCCATCATATGTTTCCATTTTTCATCCTTGGCTTTTTCCCACTCATTCTGAATATTTGCTTGAACGTATTTATCATGTGTCATTTTGGCCTTTGTTTGGGTAGCTACCTCATGCATCTTACATTTTTCTTCTCTATCTAGATAAGCACCTCCTGGAAAAAGGGCCCTCTCTTTGTATATTACTCCCTAGACTTGATCCTTTGCTCTAAAAGTCAATGTACTTTCATCGAGGAGCCATGTTACCTAAACAAGGCAATCTAACCCCTCAAAAGTTTGTCTCGATTTTATTTTATCTTATAGGGTCCTAACCCCGTGTTGCAACTCCTTGTTGTTTCTTTCCAACATTTTGTTTCTTTTAATGAGAAATAAATGCAAAGGGGTAAAGGAAAGCTTACCTATAGGTTTTTGCTTCTTCTTGACCTTTTGTAATTTCCCCAGGTCTTATGCAACAATAGTGGCTTATTGAGTTGCAACTATGTGCCATAGTTCTACTCCTTTATGCATTGCAACATCTCTTTCCTTTGTCCACTTCTCGGTAGAGCCTGCTTCCAAACCCTTCCCTATTGGTTCGTTGTGTGTCAACATGTTTCATTTTCTTGTTCTTTTTCCCATGTTGGTTCTTGTGTGTTAGCAAAGGTTCCACCTTCATTTTCCACCATCCCTACCGATTCTTATATATCAACGAGAATGCTTATTTATTTTTCCACTAACCTTGTTGGCTTTTGTGTATCAGTAGGGATATCACTTTCTTCTTCTACTATTCTTGCTAGTTTTTATGCGTCAACATGTATATCAATTACTTATTCCAACTCTTCCCTTATTAGTTCTTATGTGTCAAAATGGGTTGTCACTTCTTCCTCCTCTATTGCTACTGGTTATTATGAATCGATAAGGCTTTCAGTTGCTTCTTCTGCAATGTTTTCCTTCATTCTCCTTATTGATTCTTATGTGTCAGTAGGTATCTCTGTGACTTGTTGTTTAGTTGCAACTATTTGGGCCGGGTTTTCCTTTTTTAATGCCTAGTACTCCTTCTTTTAGGTATAGCCACATGAGAGGGTATCATGGTCCTACATTGGAACCTTTTAGCCAAAGGAAAACTACTTGTAATCTTGAGATCACTGTCACGGATGTCTGACACCTCTTATTGTTGCTACTTTATCGATGCCTTAGGTTTTGCAATTGTAACCTATGGTGGCGGCTTCAGGTGTTGCGCCAATAAAAAATGTTGTAGCCTTTGCTCTTGCTACCACTATTTCAAGTGTTACAGCCAAGGATACTTTCCGTGTTGCAAAACCTTCTTCAACTACCTGTTTGGGTTTTGTAGCAGGTGGCTTTGATTCTGGTCTCCCCACCAGGTCATCCTAGATTCATCCTGCTCATCGGAGTGCATGCACTATTGATAATTTGATGAGACAATGATATGAGAGGGAGTCCTTAGGAAGTTGCACCTTCTAAACATTGATTACCATTTGTTGAAGTGTCCTCCACGGGAAAAAGGGCATGCTTATCCTTCTTTAGTGCCTCAAATGATCTAACAACTTTAGACTATGACAAAACATGATTCGATGGCATCCCTCACATGTAAAGTACCTCTATATGGAAATGGCTACATCATCCCATGGTGTTGATAGGGATTTCCTGTCAAACCCATTGCCCTTCTTCCCTAGTCCTTCCCTTGCTTCCAACAATTCCTCTATTAGTTGTAGTTGTGGCTTCTTTTAGGGATACCATATCTCCCCAACCCATAGAAGCCTAGATATAGTGGTTGTGGTTTCCTCATTCACCAACATTGGTGTCCCTCCTACCACAGTCAGTTAATTTTGTAAATTTAAAGTGAACTCAAATGTAATGTCATCATTTTAAGCTTGCAGCCTAGAAAAAAGCCCAAATATGGTGTAGCCTTTCAAGAGGAGTGCCTCAAACAGCTCTCGACAATTTAGAAAACCACCCATGGTGCTTATTCAAATTAAAATGATATATCACAACGTGGAATGAACATTTCATTGGTGAGGTTTTCCGGTTAAGTCAGTGCAATCATGGTTTTATTGGCAATAGAGCATTATGGTAATTCGTGGTGGGTGATGTGTGCAAATCATTTCAAGGTAAGTGTGATGATGTCAATGTAATTTCATTCCTTATGTAAGTAAAGTCATACATTTTATCGCTTGTCGTGAATTGGTTGGTTTTTCCAAGTTGGCAATGTTAACCATGTCAGTCTTGTCCTTTTTATGATGTTGTCGGTGGCATCAAGTGTAATTTTACTTGATTCATGAAGGTGTTGTAGAAACTACCTTGGACCGATGTTGTAGCATGAGGTTTTGTAGAAATCCCTAAACCAGTGTTGCAATAACAACCACTTTGTTGGTTCCACTAAAAAAGTGTCACAACATGGTTGCCGAGGTGATGTCATGGCACAATCGCCTGAAGGAGTCGTAACATTGTATTGATTTCATCCACGAGGTGCTACAACAATTATGTTCAAGCAACACATTGGTTCTTGTTTGCAAAAGGTGTTGCAACAACACAATAACTGATTTTGTAACAACTAGATTATCCCCTTCTATCTCATGAGAAATCTTGGAGAGTGTTTATTGTAAGCAACAGATAAAATTTTAGAAACATGAAAATCACACACAAAAAAATCCTATGCGAAAAACTTTAATTTCATTGCAAGGAACAAAACTATATTTTACATATGTTATAAGTATTAAAGTATGGGAAGCATCTCAACTCAGTGGCAAAAGGAAAATATAAAAAATTAAAATTACAGAGAAGAATTTAAGTGTTATAGAAATCACTTAACTTCTCTTTCTTTCCCTTCGTTCTTTGGACCTTCTGCCATCTCCTTGAATGAGGGTCAATAGGTACCATTGCCTGATCATTCGACATCACTACAGGAGTTGGTTCATTATATGAATATGAAATTTTTGATACATGTACTCTCTTTATGCCCACCATCCCATTCTCATTGTATACCACAACTACAGGATGTTCTGAGATATGGTTAGATCTGAATTTTCATGATTCGACACATGGGGAGCAAGTGTATCAAAAACCTATGTACTTGTATGATTTTGTTTGTGGGGTTCTTTGTGAGTTCCCATTCTTCTTCTTCTGGTATAATGTGGTCAAAAGGTTGCCAATATTTTGTTTTACGAGTCAACCCCTTTATCTTTTTTGGAGTCTTTCTTACCTGTGGGAAGGTGTCATGTTTAGAAACATGTGCGACACCTAAATGTTGTATTTTCATAGTCCAAGATTCGAATCCAATGAAAAGATTTATGTTTCAACAATATACAATTTGGTAGCCCTTTACTTAGATATGTTTCCACACAGATTCCGGTGAATGTAAGTATGCCTTTCTCCGCTCTTTCAACATATATCTTTTATAACGACCCCAAAGCATTCCCAATGTCCTCAAGTACCTTGTGATGCGAAAAAACTAAGAGGAAGATTTGGCAGTTTCACCCATACTAGCATCTTTGTCACCACCATAGTTGTGGCATCGAATTCTGGGAACCATAGGCTGATGAAGAGTCTGACTCTTCCCTATAATAGGGTCCTTCTCCTAATACTTTGTCTAGATCTTCCTGAGTATCGAACTGAACCATGAAAAAACCCTTCGAACACAAATATATGTCATAGTTTTGCGTCCAAGTTAAGAAGACCCACTGATGAAAATCTTCAAATATTTGCCAAAAATTGTTAAATTTTCATATCGCGACCCTAAATTGAAGTACTAAAAAAGGGTGATTTACCTTTTTTACGTTTACCTCTAGATCACACATTTGTTCCACTTGATCTATAATATATGGTCCTGGGTTGCACTCTAGTTGTTTCATTAATGTAGGACCTTTTCCCCGCACTACATCTTGGATATTTACCCTTCTGGGTTCTATTGTAGTGGCTACAACACCCTCCAAAATTTCGGCCTGCATCCAAATTTTAGAGCCTTCCTTGGTTTTTCCCCTGATGGTTGCAAACACTCAGGCTCATTCCATGAGCTCTTGTTGAGTCTTTACCCCTTTTTTGTTTGATCAACCACCGGTCGTATTCTGGCATGTTGAATGATATGTCATGCTTGCAATCTTGTTCTGGCAATTTTGAAGGTTTGTATTTGTGTGCATGAGTCGTTTTCGCTCTGTGAACATCATTTGTACTCACATATAAAGTTGCAAGCACTGTCGCGCAAGTGTTGTAACGCTCGTTCAAAGATCTATCTCAAGTGTCGCACTTGTCGATCTTAACCTTTAAGACAGTCTCACTCAGCACATGCTTGTCTTGTTGGTTTGAGGTGTCTTGTCGTCGAGTGTTGCTAAGTATGTACAACTGGGAGTCACACTTAGCCATTTTTCCTGAAAATATTTCGACCAGACCCTGACTGAGCTGCACTGCACAATCTCAACTCCAAGTGACCCTGCTCTGTTGCTCATAACTATGCAGAGCTTGGGGTTGTCCTTCGGGGCAGCCTGCACTGCGCAATCCTGGAAGTGAGCAAGCTGACTGTCTCCCATAAATGCGCAAAAGTTGTCCCCAAGTCTGATCAAATCTGCGCTTCCCGCAAGATCACTCATCAAGCCTCCCTCTAGTCTACTAGAAACCTGAACTGCATTGTGACCTCGGGCTGCACTGCTCTCCAAAACTATGCAGACATGCCCAACTCCCTGCCTTGCACTACCTGCAGAAGCTGCGTAGTCATGTGAGTCATGCCTCTACTCCCTGGCACTGCACTGTTCCAATAAATTGCACATATATGACTGGCAGGCACCCCTGTTGGCTTACTCTGCTCTGTCCCTGAAAATTGTGTAGTTTTGATTAGCTATCTCCCTGTTGCCCCGCTCTGCACTCATCCCATAAATTGTATAGTTGTGTTGGGAAGGCCCCTGATGCCTGTCCAACATTATCCCTCAAAACTGCGCAGTTGTGACCAACAACTCCAAGCAGCCCGATCGAGCCTTGCTCTAGAAAACTGCGCATAAATGTCTGCTAGTGCCTCCTACTGCTCGCTTTGTCTTCCTCGAAGAAACTGTGTAGATTACCAGATGACCTACACAGTCTTCATCTTGAAAACTACGCAGAATTTCCCAGCAGTACCTCACAACACCCTGCCTTGTCTTCCTCCTAGGAGCTACACGGTTCTGCCCAGCTGGGTTCTACCTTGCAGTTGTCACTATTATCCCAGATTGTGCAAATCTGCCTTGTAGTGACATATGCATTGTTTTTCCCAATAGTGCTCCGAAGCTTCTCGTCGTAGCTTGAGCTATGGTTTGCGTAGTTTCAGTGCCTTGTCCTCCCTCCCAGTCACCTGCACCCAAAACAGAAAACAATGCATCATGCTAGACTAGTATTTTTTTCTGGATTTGATGTTGTCTCATCATGAGCGATTGTAGGAATATATACATTGATTAAACATGGCAGGACGACCAACTGGATGAAAAAGGAGTGCATGCTATAAGACTTGTGTTACACAACATTTCATCACTATCCCTGTACTCCCCATTCCTTGATCCTGGAGGAACTCTACATTGAACCCCGCATGCTTACCTTCATGGAGAAACTCCCATTATGTCCCTCTTCATGAGCATATCATTTCCCTTTTGCATTATTTCCATTGAAACTTCTGTTATGCCCAGTTTACAAGACCGACACTAATGGCCATTATCTCCCCCACGCCGATGTGCAGAGATTAGCACTACTCCTCACGCCAACCGGAGTGACTAAGCTGTGTTTCAGTGGCGTTGGTCCTGTTATGGAAAGTTTTTTAAATTAGAGACGAAGCTTCCAGCTCTAGAAGCTCCGTAACAGAAGTTTGGTAAATGGTTTGATCAGATGGGGTCGAGGATGACAGTTTGGGCTCCTTTCCCATATAACGATGGAACTACCTCAAGGGATAAGCCCTTCTCCCATGAGAAGAGGATCCATCTCCCATCCATATTTCCTATATAAACTTCCCTTCTTCCCAAGCACAAACTAGTCACAGTTGATAGTTTTTGGCTGAGTGTGAGTGTTATAGTTGCAAAGTGTTGATACTATTTTGGAGTAGACAAGCAAGCTATTACTAGTTGTAGCTATCTAGTTGTGTTGAGGGAGAAGTGTGTTTTGGTTTGGAGTGAAGCCTAAAGGGAAGAGCCTTTAAACTATTGTTGTTTGAGGCCATTGTGGAATGCTAGCAAAAGTGTGTGGAAACCTGGTCTTATTAGAAGAAGACTGCAATGTCAAGACGAATGGTTGTAATCTCTATTTGATATTAATATATGCAACTATCAATTGATTTCCTACATGTTTTGTAATATTACATGTCCATGTCTTAATGCTTCTTGACTCGTTAAGTAGGTTGAATTGCAATTTGACTATTATTATGTTTGTGTTCTGTTGTTGTTCATTTGTTTCAAGAACTTGAAGAAGGAAGCGAGAGATTGTTGGAGCGAGCAAGCGAGGACATCATCAAGCAGGATAAGCGACCAAGAGGTAGGCCCTCTTGATTTATTATAACCTAATGAGATATTCCATAGAATGTATCTGTTGTGGTTAGACCCATTATCGAGCTAGAGGAATTCGTTCGTGTCCGCACTTATAATTTTACTTCACCATAAATTGGTGAATCCACTGGGGAGATCCCATCTTTTTGTTTGTTTTGGAATTCATGATTTCGTGAGAACTTTTATAGTTTCATGTTTTCCCTTTGGTTCAGTTTCTTTTCTCCTGCTTACTGGCCTGAGTCCAATATTCATAGTAGTAGATCTGGTCCCTGTTGTGAATTTTTTTATTATATTTCCTTAGTTACCTCGGCTAGCGCACTTAATCCGCTGACAATCACGCCGATCATCGTGAATTGCTGAGGAATAGTCGCGCCGACCAGCCTTTGGCACTTATTGTCAGTTAGGCAGTCGCGTTGATGCCTGTAAGTGAAGATTAGGGCTTGACCCCAATCTTGGCGAGTGTGTTCTACTCTTGTGTTTTTGACCCAATAAGCCTTTTTGACTGTTTTCTCCCTAATTAGAAAGCTACATTTCATTTGGTTTTTCTTACTTGTTGGCTTGTAATCTTGCTATTTGATTGATTGAGTCATTGAGTGGCCCGTGACACTAGGGAATCTAGTTGGTCGCCCATTCAACAGCTTGTGGACTCACTAAGTCTGGTTGTGGGTGTGTTTACTCCTTGCATTTGTTTTTTGGTCCTTTTACGACTTTGACCTTTTTTTGCACAAGTTTGAAAAAGCTTTGTTTACTATCTTGAATGTCTCTTTCCGGCATAGATTACATTGTCGGCCTTATGTTTGGTAAAGTCGGTGTTTCATTGACGTGAATGAACTTCTCTTTTCATGTTTTCATCTGCTTGAAAAGCTCATTGTTTTGAAAACTTTTTCATTGAAAGTTTGTATGCGAAAAGTTTGTTTCGTTGTTTCATGAGAAAGTATGAAATTCTAGCCTGTTGCATTATTGTGTTACAAAATTTGCATCTTTTTAAAGACTAGAATTACATCAGCATTTGAAAAAGGAAGAGAATTTTTTCGTTTTCGAAGGACTAATAGATAAGTGGTTGTCAGGAAATTAGGAATTGGAATGCATTTTTCATTAGTTTATTTTTTGAGAAAGTAAGGTAGTGAAAGATCATTTCGTTTTTAGTTGTTTGATTGTTTGCATATGATTGAGTAGTTTCTACCCTCTCTAGTGTAGGCATTTCATCGAATTGAAAGGGTCTTGTCCCATTTAGTTGCATTTTAGGTTTTTCGAGTAGCATCGCTAAGACCTGAAAATTGAAACTTAACTCAAGATCAACTTTAAAATGAATTCAATTAACCTAAGGCGCATTTGACATTAATGATCATATCTAGAAGGTCTAGGCTAGAGACGTGTTCTGATGTCTTTAAACCTAGCAGTTGTCATTAGCTTTGGCATTAGACAGCGCTAGCACGGATTTGTGCTCCCTGTACCGTCGAGTATATAACGAGAGACCCCACTAGGCTACAATCCTTTTATCCTTAGGATGTCGAGTCGACTGCCTTGTGACAACGATAAACCGAACACAACATTCAGGGAGATTGCCTGCTCGTACTTCTTGGTTCACCAGGAGGTATTCTGCAGTTCATGGTTGCTTGGTAATCCTGTTTACCTAGATCATCCAAACTAGTCATTTGATCTTTTTGACTCATTAAATTTAAAATATCATTCGAGCACTTGTCCTTTCGAGCTCATTTCCATTCGAAAGTGATAGAGCCATCTTTGTTTTTTCTCGACTCTTAAAAAATGAAAGAACATCAATGTTTTATGCACCTTAATAACTAATTGCCCACAATCCAAAACACCCTGTTAATCTTTTTGACCAAATCGTAATTTCCCTTAAAAGGACATTGTTAAAGCCTTGAAGTTATTTTGTCGACTAAGACAAGGTCATCGTCGCTGAACCATCTGGTTCACCCAATTCCTATTCCTCTCCTCCGTCTGAAAGATTGTTTGAGGAGCCGTTTCCTAAGTGATCAGAGTCACTTGAGGACCAAAATTTTGAACTCGCAATTGTTTTGAGTGTTCAACCATTGTCATCTTGTCCTCCGCCTACTTTCAATTCAGGGTCATCTGTTGATCTTGGCCCGGAATCTCGAGACAATCCCGTTCGAACTCCAGAGAACTCGTTGACCACTGACAGTCATCTTGGACTGGTTATCTACCATCTGAACCCTCTGATTGACATTATTTATATATCATTGCAGCGTCCTTACAGTCTGTACGACCAGCTTGGTGCTCCTTTGGAACTATCCCCCAGTACACGTTCGGTCATTCGACATCATTTGTTTTTAAACATGGAACCCAAAGGAGATGCTCCAGTCACATCTCCGGATGAGTTCGAAGTTTCTACTCCACACACTGTTGAGGGGGAAGAATTGCAATTGCAGTTCCCTCCCGAGGATTTCCCTTATTCGGAAGGTATTCCCGCCAGTTTTCCACCCAACTATGTGTCTTTGGGGCACTTAGTTTCAGGCACACCTAGTGCCTCATTACTCTACCATAATCGTGTATGCGTGTCAGGAGTCAGGCTTACGTCAGGTTCGTTCGTCACAAACACGACTTCCCAACAGGTTGTTACTTCAGTCCCGGTGCCATTAATGTGAGTGACTCACAAGCTCACATGCTGGGTATAAACCAACCCTCTTCTGGTATTATTTATAACCCCACTGACCCTACTGGATCAAGCAATGTCTAGTACCAACATGTTCAGAATCCCGTTGGTCCGTCTAGATCGAGTAATGTTCAGTATCAGTAACCCTATGGGGCTCAGGTCCAATACCAAAATCCTTACGTTCCATATGGTTCTCAAGGATTGGTTAATCAACCTTACACCCTCTAATCTGGGCAGTACATCTAGCCTGGCTACGGCTAGTTTCAGTTCAGTAGTTTCCCAGGCACTGTTCAAGTACCCTTACAACAGCGAGGACAACCTTTACAACAACCAAGTCAGCCTTTGTTACCACAAGGGCAACAATTGTTGCAATAAGGGCTCTCCGTGCAACACCAAGGGAAAATTATCCAGTAGCAAGGTCTCCTACAACAACTGCAAGGCCAATCCTTATAGCAGTTGCAGCAAGTCGCGCAGCAGCAGATGTAATATGCTCCGCATACCTCTCAACCCATACCCTCACAAGGCCAACCTCTGCAAAGCCAAGGACAAAATTTGTAACCGCAAGGTCAGTCTTTACAACAACAAAACCAACCAGGGAAACAACAACCCTTGTATACATACCAACAAAATCAACCCTTGCAAGGGCATGGTCAAGTCCTGTAGTAGCAGGCCCAGAATCCTCTTGTCCTAGGTCAATAGGTTTAGAATCCTATCAGCCAAGGGCACCAGGTACAAAACCCCTACGTCTAAGGGCAACAAGCGTATCAACCTTATGCCCAAGGACTGCAGGTCCAAAACCCTCTTGTTCAAGGACAATAGGCTCATCGACACTATGTTTCAGGACAACAGGTCCCATATCCATATGTCCAAGGTCAACAGGCTCAATAGCCTTTTAACCCATACGTTGCCTATCAACAACCCATGCCTGGACAATTTCAAGGTGTTCAAGGTCAGAATCCTCCCTATGGTCAAGGTAATCTGCAATGGGGTCAGCCTTAGATGCCATATGGCCAAAATCCCCCATTGTGGGGCCAAAATCCTTACCAGTAGGGATGGGATCTTCCTTATGGGCCCTCCTATCAACCTCCCATGCCTTTTAACATTCAATTACCTTTCTTGGCTACACTCGAGTTGCCAGACGTATCGCGCCTTACGAATGATCCGTTCCTTTATTCGCCGTACTGGCCTCCAGTGCTGTCCATGATACCAAGTGATTGCCCAAAGTTCGATGGAAAAGCTAAAGAAGATCCTCAGGCCCATGTGATGACATATCATCTCTGGTGCTCGTCGAACTCTTACATGGGCGATTCCATTCCTCTTCGTCTTTTCCAACAAACCCTCACGGGTGCTGCAGCGAAATGGTACATCGAGCTACCTTGAAGTACTTTCCATGACTTTAATTCGTTAGCCATGGCTTTCCTCACGCATTTTCAGTTGTCGGTTCGCTATGAAACCATCACCTATTTTCTCACATCGCTTAAGTAAGACACTGCGATGCACATCTCTGATCATATCCGTGAATGGAGAAGTAGACATCGCCTGATCAAATTCGAGATAGTTGATCATTTGCTCACTGAATGGTTTACCAAATCATTCGTAGCCCCAATTGCTCGCAATATAGCTATGGGTGGATGCGTCACTAAAGAGAAAGCCATCGCTCGTGCCCAATACTTGGATCTAGTTTTGATCCAAATGGATCCTAGAAAACCCTCTAAGTCTTCAAACATTCAAAACTATCGCAAAAGAAGAACTTGTTAAAAAGTAAGATTACATTATTGAGAGGAAAAAACACGAAGAAATAGTGGAAAAACAGAGTATCGTCGGTTTAACACTACTTTGCATGAGAGTCGTCGGATCTCGCCGATCAACGGTCCAGATCCGATCAACAAATCACAACCGGTGGTGGTAGGTGGAGGATATCGGAGCACACCATATGGAACTTGTGATAGCGATCAGCGGAGTCAACGAGGACCGTCGATCAAGCGCGCATATCGATGGCTCAAGTTGGATCGCAGTATCGCTATTGGCAAATACAAAGGAGTGCTTACAACGGCTCGGGGTATGTGAGATATGTGATTGCAATCAATTGCATCGCTCGCATCGGGACGTTACAATGGAGCAGGGCCGACATACATATGGCTTGCGACAGGCGGACCCGATGGAGTTATAGACGATATTCTATATATTTTGAAATCCAGAAAGCGACAATTTCCTTTGTATTTCGCATTTCCGCCAAATGAATGGATTACAAAGGAAATGCGCTCGATGCGATATTACAGACCCGATGGAACTTATAGATGCAATATTATAATATTTCGAGTCCGTCCAAAGCCATTTTTCGAGGTTTTTCAGTGTTTAATGTATTTCTTTTATACAAAGGAAACAAGCGGGATTTCGAGAGGACCGAAGGCGGTAAGAGGTTTTGGCTCGGCTCCGCCCGAGCCCATACATCGGTTGCCATGTGTCCAGTCTAAGGAGAGAGAAAACCACCCTTGTCGGGTGGTTAACCCCCATACGAAAGGGCCGCCCAAAATGAATCACAGTCGTTGGATCCAGATCTCCCAGATTAACAGTGGAGATGCGATGCGATTATACAGGCGGACCCGATAGGAGTTAAAAGGTGGATTCATAATGTTTCAAGTCCGATAAATGGTAGTTTGGCTATTTTTCACAGGTTTAGTGTATTTCTCTGTGAAGATAAAGAATGTGGTTTCTGGGGATTTCAAAGGCTCAATGACCCATTCCGTTACAGAACAGGTGGCCACCATCCCTGAAAGCATTTAGCAATGATTGCTAATGCTTAGTGGGAGATCTGAGCGGACAAAGGTCGGGAAGCTAGAGAGTCCGAGAAGATGAAATGAACAGACAGTGCTGATTAGCTTTAAAGCCACATATAGAGAGTAAACATGGATAAGCAGTGCTGAGACAGAGCAACAGAGATAGAGAGTCAGTGAGGAGAGTCTGTGTAATCATAAGAGACTTGGGGGATCCAAGTAAAGCCTTATTGTTTTGTATATGTTGTGTGAGGCTCAATTTGAGCTCACTGTTGTAAAACTCTGTTTTTGAAGACATAATAGAGAGGTCACCACTAAAGGCTGGACCAGGAGACATAGCTCAGGAGTGTTGGGTGAACTCCTTATTAAACTTGTTGTGTTTATGTGTGCTGTGTATTATGTTCTTTAACTGCTTCATTGTCTATGTATTTCACAATCTTATCGATCCATTGCACAAAGTAACGTAGGCATATCCATGCACATGAGTCTGTAATACCTTAATAATTGTCTAAGATCATGTTATCAGATCAAGTGATATCAGAGCACTAGGTTTGCTAAGGTTAGACAAGCTTGTGTTGGATTTTTGAATGCTAACTAGGTCAGAGCTAAAACTAGGAGAAGGAGAACTTGTCAAGGCTAATCCAAAAATTGGAAAAATCTATCCTAGGAGGAGGATGGCAGAACAAACCTCATTAGAATCAAACTCTCAGTTCATGGACAGTTTCATGACCATGAGAGCCATGGTGGAAGAGATGTATAGAGAATTTAAGAAAGTTAGAGGTGAGAGCACTTCAGCCTCTCAAACAGAAAAAGGGGTAGAGGAACCTCTTCTATATGGCCATCCAGAAGGCAAAAAGAAAGAAGAGAAGCCCTCTCCACCATCTACTCCATCATCACCATCCTCATCATCTTCTTCACATAAAACTAGCCATGAAAACAAAAAGAAGAAAACTGTTGAGATTAAATTAAATGTGAAATTTGATTTGCCAATCTATGATGGTGAATTAAATGCATAAAAGATAGATAACTGGATTAGACAGATTGATGTATATTTCAGGGTGTATAACATCAATTTAGAAAGGAGAAAGATTTAGCTGGCTAGCCTTTGCCTTGGAGGAACTGCCCTAGTGTGGTGGGAAGGCAAGACACAAGATGATTTGAAGAAGCATGGTAAAATTCTTTCTACCTGTAATGAATTTGTTTCTGCCATTAAAAAACAATTCTATCCACTAGCTTATATGCAGAAAGCAATGATGAGTTGGCAAACTCTTCACCAGCTAAAGGGCCAAAGTGTACAAAGCTACACCCAGGAATTTAGAAAAAGAGCTTTAATTCTAGGCATTTCTCTAGACTCACCTGAAACTTTGTTGAAGTATATAGGTGGTCTACATAGCTATTTGAGGCACACCATTCTCATGTTTAACCCTACTAGCATAGATGAGGTATCTATTTAGGCTACACATCTAGAGGCTAGAGGCAAGAATGTGAACCCAGAGATTGGGGGATCATCAAAACCCACTGCAAGCAAGAACAAGGAGAAGAAGAAGCAAAAATGGAAGGAGAGGAAGACAAACATTGTACAAAAAGACAAACCTTCATGCACTCACTGCAAGAAGTATGGGCATGATGATGAACACTGCTGGTCTTTGCATCCGGAGCTGAAACCCAAGAAGTTCGGTGGTAAGAAGAAGAAGACTGTTGCTGCTATTAAGAAAGATTTGGGGTCAAACTCAGGTGATGAAACAACAATCACAGCCACAGGTATAAAAGGTAAATTTTTTGAAGCATCTACTAGTAATTATGCACAATCGATTGATAATGAAGACAATGAGAGGAAAAGACATGAGCTTTTTCATATTAGAGTTATTTCCAAGCATCAAAAGATTGATACTTTATTTAATAGTGGTTCACAAGTAAACTTGATTTCTGAAACAATTGTAAAGAAGTTGGGCATACTAACAACACCTCACAAGAAGCCATATCCATTAGGTTGGGTATGTGATAAAGCAAAGCTACAAGTGACTAGACAATGTAAACTTAGGTTTGCTATTGGGTCAACTTTTGTAGATGAGGTTGAGTTAGATATAGTTCCCTTGGATATATGTGGTATTGTTTTAGGAAGTCCTTACTTGTATGATAGAAAAGCCATTTTCTATAGAACTGAAAATGAGTATCAACTCACAAAAGATGGAATAGAATATATTGTAAGAGCTCATCAACTCAAAAATAACTACACTCTCATAAACTCAAGGGAGATGAAAAGAATTGTAAATTCATGCAATCAATTTTTACTAATGGTTGTAAAGGAAAATACCCCTGATAAAATCAATGCATTTGAAGGCTGTGATGCTAAACAGAAAGCTGATTTAGAAAAAGTCGTTTTAGAATATGATATCCTATTTCAAGAACCTAGAGGTCTACCACCCAAAAGGGAAATAGTACATGATATTAATTTGCAGCAAGATGCTCCATTGCCTAACATCGGAATGTACAGGCTATCCGCTTTAGAGAATGCAGAGATCAAGAAGCAGGTACAGTAGCTGCTTGATAAAGGGTTCATAAGGCGAAGCACGTCACCATGTGGATCTCTAATTGTCTTGGTGAGAAAGAAAGATGGCTCGTGGAGGATGTGCATTGTTTACATAGCACTAAATAAAATAACGATCAAGAATCGTTATCCTCTTCCTCACATAGATGATCTGTTAGATCAGTTGAAAGAAGCTGTTTACTTTTCCAAGTTAGATTTGCGTAGTGGCTACCATAAGGTCAGAGTTGCAGAACAAGATGCATGGAAGACTGCTTTCAAAACAAAGCAAGGGCTGTATGAATGACTGGTTATGCCTTTTGGCTTAACTAATGCTCCTGCCACTTTCATGAGAGTTATGAATTATGTACTCAAGCCTTTTATTGATGATTTTGTAATTGTATATTTAGATGACATTCTTGTTTTCAGTAAAACATGGGAAGAACATTTAAAGCATGTAAAACAGACTCTAGATGTTTTGAAAGAAGAAAATCTCTATGTTAAGTTATCAAAATGTGAATTTGGTAAAACATATTTGAATTACTTGGGTCATATTGTAGGGGGTGGTGAATTGAAGATAGATCCCTCTAAGGTTGAAGTCATTGTGAATTGGCCTAAACCCAAATCTACTACAGAAGTTAGGAGCTTCCTAGGAGCAACACAATATTGGAGAAATTTTATTTCTAACTTTTCCTTGATTGCAGCTCCCTTACATGCTTTAACAAGATTGAACAAGGTGTTTCAGTGGGGAGGCAAACAACAGAAAGCCTTTGACACCTTGAAAGAACAAATTAGTACAACACTAGTACTAGCATTGCCAGATCTTCAAAGACCATTTGAGATTGAAACAGATGCTAGTGACTATGCCATGGGAGCAATGTTGATGCAACATGGTAAACCCATATGTTATCATTCCGAGACATTTAATTATGCAGTAGTTAATTATCCCACATATGATAAAGAATTGTATGCATTAGTATAGAGTGTGAAAAAGTGGAAGCATTACCTAATGGGCAATGAAATAGTGATACATATTGATCATCAGCCACTTCAATATTTACAGTCACAAACTAAATTGCAGCAATCAAGACACTATAGCTGGATGGGTTTTCTACAATAGTTTCATCTTGTCATCAGATATAAGAAAGACATACACAATAAGGTTGCAGATATGTTATCCAGACCAATCATAAATGCATCTACTATACTTAAGCATAACTTAGTATTACATGAATGCTACATTGAACAATATGCTCAAGATGTAGATTTTAAAGATGTATATGCAACTTTAAGTCATGGCAAACAAGTAGAAGAATTGGATTATTACGTTAAGGACCAACTCTTATATCATTTGGGAAAGTTATGCATTACTCAAGCTGAAAGAGTCAACATAATCTGAGAAGCACATACTTCTCTAATATCAGGTCATTTTGGTGTAAGTAAAACAATTGCACAACTGCAAAGATTCTGTAATTGGCCAAGAATGCGTGAAACAGTTTCTAGATATATTAAATGGTGTACCATGTGTGCTAGAAGCAAGCCCAACAATAGAAAACTAGGCTTGTACACTCCACATCCAGTTCCTTCTCATCCTTGGGAAAGTGTTTCCATGGAATTTGTTGGGGGATTGTCAAAGTATAGAAAAGGTCATGACTATTTATATGTTATTGTGGACAGGTTCAACAAAATGTTTACTTTAATACCTTGTAACAAGCAGATTACGGCTGAACAAACAAAAAAGTTGTTCTTTCAACATGTATGGGTTCATTTTGGGTTACCCACTTCTATTGTATCTGATCGAGATTCCCGATTTGTTGGGAAGTTTTGGTCAAGTCTGTGGGAGTTGATGGACACCAGACTGAAGAAGAGCACAACCTTTCATCCACAAACAGATGACCAAACAGAGGTGGTCAACAGGACAGTGATCCAGTTGCTCAGGGGCTATTGCAGCAAGCATCCCAAACTTTGGGATGAACATTTGTGTTATGTGCAACATGCTTACAATCGTGCTAAACATTCTTCTACACAAAGATCTCCTTTTGAGACTTGTTTTGGTTTTACACCAAGGTCTCCCTTGGATTTTGTCTTTAGTAAAGACATAGCAGTTGATGAACACAGTGATGTGGACAAAGCAACCAAGCTCATTGAACAGATCCAAGAAATTCACCAGGCAGTGCAGGAACAATTGGAAAAGAGCCAAGCCAAGTACAAGGCAAGGCATGATAAGCATCGAATTGAGCATAGCTTCCAAGTTGGTGATCAAGTCTGGCTGTACATCAGAAAAGACAGAATGCAAGGTGAAGGTAAGAAGCTGAAGCCAATAAGGTATGGGACTTTCAAGATACTTGAGAAAACTAGTGAGAATGCTTTTCGCCTTGATTTTCTAGCTTACATGCACATCTATTCAGTAGTTAATGCAGAGAACTTGAGACTATTTGAACCTTCATTGGTTGAAGATCCCGAAGAGCAAAGTCAGTTACCTTCTATTGATGATCTGTTGCCTGAATATCTCAATGAGTTGCAAGAAGATACAGTTCTCGACAGGAAGGTGAGAACTACGCGTAGAGGGGATGTTAAGTACCTCAAAATTAGACTCAAAGGTTCAAAACCAAGCAGTGCAAGATGGATAGAGATTAGACAAGTGGGGAAGTTGTATCCTCACTTAATTGATGCTTAAAAACCAACTTTTGGTGGTCCAAAAGCCTTTTTTCAGTGGGAAGGCGTGATCCAAATGGATCCTAGAAAACCCTCTAAGTCTTCAAACATTCAAAACTATCGCAAAAGAAGAACCTGTTAAAAAGTCGGATTACACTATCGGGAGGTAAAAACATGAAGAAATAGTGGAAAAACAGAGTATCGGTGGTTTAACACTACTTTGCATGAGAGTCGTCGGATCTGGCCGATCAACGGTCCAGATCCGATCGGAAAATCGCAATCGGTGGTGGCAGGCGGAGGATATCGGAGCACACCATATGGAACTTGCGATAGTGATCATTGGAGTCAACGAGGACTGTCGATCAAGTGCGCAAATCGATGGCCCAAGTTGCATCGCTATCGGAAAATACAAAGGAGCGCTTACAATGGCCCGAGGTATGTGCGATATGCGATTGCGATCAATCGCATTGTAATATCGCATCGGCACATTACAATGGAGTGGGGCCAGTATTCATATGGCTTGCGACAGTTGGACCCGATGGAGTTATAGACGATATTCTATATATTTTGAAATCCGGAAAGCGGCAATTTCCTTTGTATTTCGCATTTCTGCCAAATGAATGGATTACAAAGGAAATGCGCCCGATGCGATATTACAAACCCGATGGAACTTATAGATGCAATATTATAATATTTCAAGTCCATCCAAAGCCATTTTTCAGGGTTTTGATCAGGCTCTGCCCGAGCCCATACATCGGCTACCAAGTGTCCAGGCTAAGGAGAAAGAAAACCACCCTTATCGGGCGGTTAACACCCGTAAAAGGGCCACCCGAAATGAACCACAGTCATTGGGTCCAGATCTCCCAGATCAATGGTGGAGATGCGATGCGATTATACTGGCAGACCCGATAGGAATTATAAGGCAGATTCATAATGTTTCAAGTCCGATAAATGGTAGTTTGGCGATTTTTGACAGTTTTTAGTGTATTTCTCTGTGAACATAGAGAACGTGGTTTCCAAGGATTTCAAAGGCCTGATGACCCATTCCGTTACAGAACAGGTGGCCACCATCCGTGAAAGTGTTTAGCAATGATTGCTAACGCTTAGAGGGGGATTTGAGTGGACAGATGTCAGGAAGCCAGAGAGCCTGAGAAGGTGAAATGAATAGACAACGCCAATTGGATTTAAAGCCACACACAGAGAGCAAACAGGGACAGGCAGTGCTGAGACAAAGCAACAGAGACAGAGAGTCAGTGAGGAGAGTCTGTGTACTCAAAAGAGACTTGGGGGATCCAAGTAAAGCCTTATTGTTTTGTATATGTTGTGTGAGGCTCAATTTGAGCTCACTGTTGTAAAACTCTATTTTTGAAGACATAATAGAGAGGTCACCACTGAAGGTTGGACCAGGAGACGTAGCCCAGGAGTGTTGGGTGAACTCCTTATTAAACTTGTTGTGTTTATGTGTGTTGTCTATTATGTTCTTTAACTGCTTCATTGTCTATGTATTTCGCAATCTTATCGATCCATTGCACAAAGTAACATAGGCATATCCATGCACATGAGTCTGTAATACCTTAATAATTGTCTAAGATCATATTATCAGATCAGCTTTACTCTCAGTCTGGCACTTTATACAAGTTGTTACCCAATGCTCCGCGGCCATCATCTTATCCCGCAACATCAAAGTCACCAGCTGTTCCTCCCGTCGATGGAGTTATTAGTTCAATATTCCAGACCCTTGCTAAAACTTCTTCCAAACAGAAGTTGGTCTCGAATGCTGCTCCTAATAGTTCATCTTAGAATCTGCCTGGCCCTGGTAAAACCTCAGAGTTCCACGTTGTCCAGTCTACCGCAACGGACAAATCCTCGAAAGGAAAGAAGAAAGGTGTTGGGCGTGGAATCCCCCCAAGGCATGTTTTGGGGCTTAAAGCCCAGGTTTTGACCAAGTCTATTGTAAAGACTCCGTGATTTGTGGGCGCGGAGCGTGAAGTCATAATAGAGTCATAGGGTTGTTCGCCCTTGTTTTTGTAATGTATTGTCAACTTGAAAGATCTACCCATGGTCCGCAGACCGTGGGATTGTATAAATAGAGCAAGGCTCTAAGTGTAGAAAACATAAGTGGGAGAATAGAAGCATGATGAGTCTAAGAGATTGAGTCGAGTGTAAAGTGTGTCTTTGGGTCGTAGAGTAGGAGAAGGCTCTGTAGCTGAGTGCGTAGAGGTCTAGTAACCCGCAGCTGAGTGCGTGGACCCCTGCAGCTGAGTGTGCAGGGCAGATTGAGTCTGTAACCGAGGGAAGAGGTAATAAAAAGAGAAGTTATACCTTATTTATGTGTATCTTTTCCTATTTTATGTATTATTGGGTATGAATTACAAGTTTACAGTGTACTTGCTGCCTAAACTCATATGAATGTGATGTATAAATAAATATAACATAAGCCATCCATTTACGTGAAGATAACTAACTGGTGTAAGAAGATAAGTAAGATCGCGTGTGTGACTTAGGGAAATAGTGCAGAGCGCTCCTTCAACAGTGTGAAAGCCCCTCAGCCCCGGTTAGGGCTGCGCGAAGGCGAATATATCAGGGCATGACGGCTAGGTAAGTGCGCGACGTAACCTACGCGCAGGGACTAACAGTTGGACCGAATCAACCCCTCAGACATCTCAAGGGTGCAGAAACCTGGTTCCAGCAACCCCCTATACTACTTTGGGTGAGACCTCAATTCGCACTCCACAGAATGTTGCTGAAAGGGCCAGTAGTACAGGGATTTGTTTGGCTAACTAACTTTGACCTAGGTCCGGCCCGAACAAGCCAACAAATGGATCCATTGTCTAGATCGGGATCTGCATAGAGATGTCTGATGTAGTATCACTGGAATCCAACAAAGAAAGGAATTTAAGATTGGTTGGATAAGAAGATTCACGAGTTCGCAGAACAAGAGAACAGGGATCCGCGACTATCAAAAGAAGAGTGGTTAGACTGCTACTTATACACAGAGATCCACGAAATTTTCTTCGCATCTTTCCCTACCGAGCTATACGAGTGGATCACGAAGCTAGCAGATAGCCAAGGAAGGTGCAAGCTCGACAGACCTTTTGTGTGGATTCCAGAATTGGTGTGGAGATTGGAAGCGTCGGAGGAAAAGATCGCGTGCACTGTTGATCACTGGCTTGATCGAATTATAGGAGGATTCATTACTGAATTCGTGGTAGATACTTCAGTCAGCTACAATGAGGGAGAGCGACACTTCCTCAAAAAACTACGAGGTAAGTACATTAAGTCTTTGAACACTTGGATTAAAATGCTACTATGTGAAAAGCGGGTTATGCAAATAAATTGATGTTTTAGGCTACACGAAGTGGGAGAATCTACAAAAACGAAGGTAGTGCAAAACTAGAAACTAGTCCCTTAATTTCACCCCTGCGAGGAAACAAGGAAGAGCTCGTGAAGGTGTCACCAAGAAGTGCCATCAATTTGATAAGGCAGAGGATTGCATGCATACCACCCCCACCCACACCACCGCGAGTTTCATCGTCTTCACCCTCGTATTCGCCCATACCACCTCCACCACCACTGCGAGTCAATATGGCGAACGCGATAAAGTTGCCAGTATTCAAAGGGGTAGGAAATGAAGATCCGAATCAGTTTTTGTTCGTGATAAAGGCTGTATGGGAAGTGCAGGGAGTCATGGATGAAAATATAAAGAAGGCAACATTGGTCAACGCTCTGCAAGATCGCGTGCTGACCTGGTATAGTGAGCATTCCAATGACAATCCAAATGCGGGGATTGCGGATATCCAAACTACGCTAAACAAAGAATTTAGCAGGCCAAATTCAGAGGCGCAGTTGATCATTGGGGTCAGGGAAATCACAATGCTACCAGGCGAGACCCCTTGAGAGTCGGATCAGAGGCTGAAGTGCATAATTCACGAAGCTAACATGATGTTGACAGATGGACAAGATCGTGAATGGTTTGTAACATCGTTAACGCCGCATTTAAGAAGCGCGTTGTCACAACAGAGGCTAACAACTTAGGTTGAGGTCTTGGAGATCACAATGAGATTGCATGAGAACTGGATATAGGATCCTATCTTGGGATTTCAGTAGATTCACGCGTAGTTGAAAATCTTGTGCCTTGAGATGTAGAGTCTGAAACAAGATAGGACAGCTTGCCCAGGAGTGTGCGACAAGATATGGCACGTAAAGTGCAAGGGTTAGGGACATGACAAGGACCATTGCCCGGTGTTCATGAATTACCTCGCGGGAGGAGGACCAATGCCATTGAGACCAGAGGTGCAAGCAAGACCTAGCGCAACGCCTACATTATGGTGCACGATTTGTCAAATAGGAGGAAAGCATGCTATGGACAACTGCCATCTATTGCAGAAGTACATGCATAATTCACAACAGTTGTTCTGTAATTTCTATAGATCAGTGGGACATGATGAGCGCACTTGCAGAAGTTATGAGCTGATGGTGGATAGGACTTCTACCTACAGGGTTCAAGCTAAAATGCAGCCCCTTGACCAGAACACAGGGATGGTGCGAATCGGATTTCAGGGGCGCGGACGAGGCCGAGGTGGAGGAGGACTTGGAAGAGGTCACGGATAGCTGATATGTTACAATTACGGAGGGCCAAGACATTATGCCCGTGATTGTATGAATCTGACACGTCCATCATGCTTGTATTGTACATTATTTGACCTTGAGATGGAGGATTGTCCCACACTAATAGCGCGGTTGCGTGATAAAGGAGCGCTCCAACCTCCGCCGGCTCAGAACCTGCAAATGATGAGGTCTGAGCCGCATGAGGAAGACCCTAATGTGAATATTGTGCTCCGAAGTGGAATTACGATAGGGATGACAAAGGCAAGCAGACTGAAGAGAGTACTTGGGTTCGCAAGGCTCCAACGAAAGAACCAGAGATTGATTTGGAGCGCGCTAAGGAAACCTTCATGGAAGCTAGGAAGAGCTTCGCTGATGCCTCCACTTCAGGAAGCAAAGACAGACTGGAGCTGGAAATGGACCCATCGATGCTCATGACGTCCCTGGAAACAAGCATGAAGCTGTTTCGTGATAGCAAGGCTGTGAAAGGGCTGCAGGAACTCATAAATAGATGCGCTGGGACCGCACCAGGAGAACTGCGTGTAGTCCGGAAGATCAGAAAGCACGCAACAAGGACAGTGAGGGAGATGATGCGAATGTTCTACCAAAGTAGACATGGGAGCACATGGGGAGGCCTACGCTGCAATGATCTCCTATCCAATTGCAAATGGTGAACCATTAAAATATCCTACATATGGGAAGATTGCAGGGAATCACAATGGATATCGAAGGAGCAAGCACGCTGGTAGATTTTGAAGTAATAGAGATTGTTGATGACAACAATCCCTACCCCGGGCTATTAGATATAGATTGTGCCATTGACTGAATGGGGTGATAAATCTGAAGAAGTGCAAGATGATTTTTGAGAAAAAGTCTCTGCGCATAGTTGTACCTTTGGACCCTGCAAAAGGATTGCGCTACACTGAGCTAGTGCACGACTATGAAAGCGACAACGACTTGGAATGCATCTACAAGATAACCGCGTGAGAGCAAGACTGGGTAAGCCAACTGCGGAAGGATGAATCTCATGGGAGCGTGAAAGCTCCTGCACATCGGATTCTGACGAGGAGATAGAACGATGGAAGAACCGGTTACACGAGGTAACCACGCTGAACTGTAACATGATGACGAGATCATTGTGCTGCGTATCAACGGAGGTAAGAGATCTGCATACGTATGATGGGTTAGGTAAGGTAGATGACTTTCTGAACAGATTTGAAAGGGAGGTGTTGGAACAACAACGTTTCGAAGCTTTGAAATGGGTACTGCATGTTACGCCCGCGAGGTGGTGGGGTATGCACCAAGCAAGCTTCGGGGACTGCCGCGAATGCAGGAGAATGATGCGCATACAGTTTCGGAAGCCTCGGATGTGATTAACAGATGAGATTGCGGGATGAAACAATTTGCGCACCCACTTGTCTAGATGGATACAGACATATGATACGAAGCCTGCGCGGATGCACATAGTCTTCACGTTAGGAGACACGGTCAGTAAGTAGGTGCGTACAAGGCAATAGCGCAAACGACCCCTCTGGTTGGAACCATGGAGTATGGAAAGACCAAGTGCGCAGAAGGTTATCTACGTAGAATCCTTTAACGAAGTATGCAAAGCGCTAAACAAGGTCCACAATGCGCAGCGGACTAACTGGGACTTGCGCGTACCAGCGGTTATGTGGGCTTATAGGAACACGTGCAAGAAAATGACGGTGCAGGTGCCTCCGAGGCTGGAGGATGGAGCGAATGTTGGAATCCCCATAAAGTATAACATGCCTAGTCCGCGCATAACAACACCGACAGATACGACGGTTCGCAGAACCTTGGAAGAAGGGGTAGCGCATCTGAACGAAGCAGAATGCTTGGGACCTAAGGAAGAAATCCGACAAGGTGATCTTAGGCTCCAAGAAGTTAGGAGAGAAAGGGTGCGATTAAGGGAGAAAAGCGCTCTGGTGGAAGTAGAAGTCAAGAAGCTTGAGGACGAAATAAAGGAAGATTTTCTCGATACAGAACACAGGGTGATAGAACAGGGTGCGCACGATAACGTTGACAAATTTGGGGACTATCGCCGCGAATTAATCGGCCTAATGCCTTGGATATAACCACATATTACTAAACAGATCAACCATGGTGGCGTGTTGCCGATGATAAAGTGCGCAACGCAGCCAGTAACAATAAAAGGTGGGTATTTTCCAGGAAAAGTGATGGATGGCCGAATGAAACCCTATACAGGCGGTGTGACCACCTGACTAGCTGTGGGAAGTACAGTATTAGTGCTCCAGGCAGTTGAAAGGAGGCGCAAGAGTATTAACTACTCTGCCCGGGAGCTGTGCGCAGGAGTAAAGTGTCATAAAGTCCGCGATCGCACAAGGGTGGTTGCGCTGCCACGCGGGTTGCCCAGAAAGTGACCGTTGGAGTCACTATTCACGATGTGATGCTTGACTTGAGACCAAATGGAGCGGGCGGTAGGCATTTAAGACGTGCTTTATGGGCAATATTTGAGAAAATCTGTCGCGAAGGGAGCATTAATGAACTGAATTTGGGGGGAACGGTCGAATTTAAATTCAAAAGACGCTATAAATTACAAAGGGCTGCCCAACAAACAACACTTGGTCATTTGCGAATTGCGCTGTCATATGCCCCGCGTATTCTAAGCTGAGACTTGTTTACCTTGTGCAAAGTGTTGATTGAGCTGCTGAGTATGCCATTGAAAGATTTCTGGACTAGTAAGATGGCAACGTCACAAGAAGTTAGTAAAATTGTAGAGATGACCGCTGAAGAGGCCACATAGGCCCTGATTGTGGGGGATGCCCTTGAAGGCACTGGGATTGTTGCGGAAATCCTTAAATCACCACGCATGCTGAGGTCGAAGAAAGACAAACAATCATTGATTCATGTACGTGTGTCCCCTTGAAACCTGCTGCACACTAGGTTAACGATGGAAGAGAAAGGGAAAGCAGTTAATTTGGAAACCGACGAGGAGGAGGAAGACCTGGAGGACCTAATAATTGAAGAAGATGAGGACGAAGGCATGGAGGAAGAAACTGAGCCTGTGCACCCTCCAACAAAGCTGCCCACCTATATCCCCCCATGGAAGGGGAAGGCAAAAGTGCCCAAGGATCTCGACGAGAGCAAGAGCTCTCTCCAGACTCCACTCCTCCCAGACGACATCATCTTTGAGGGCACGCACCTGGGGTGGGTGCCTAGCTTGAAATTTGAAGATTGGGATCTCGCTGACCACAAGAAGTTCCCTCATCTAGAGACCACGCAACTCATGAAGCCCAAGCAGAACACCGTGGCGGGGGTTATCAAATTAGAGTTGCGAAAGTGGTTACACGGAGTAGAAAAGACAGGGTTACTAAACCTGCTCTTGGTATCGCATTTCCACCGCACCCCAATAACAATATTCGTCATCAGGCAGCTGCTCTGCTTAGTGCATGGTGGGTGTTTGTGGCTGGAGGAGCCCATCCCCATCATGGACCACTTAATCCACTGCATTACCCTACTCCCATGCAAAGGAGAGGACCCTGCAGACATCTCAAAGGGGAAGAGAAGTGGCTTGTCCATTTCGAAGGCCATGAATAAGAAGTACAAGATGGAGAAGAAGAAAAGGGGCTACGCCATATCCAACATCAACAACAAGGCAGTTAAAGTGGTGACCCAAATACTAGCGAGTAAAGTTATGCACAAGTGTCGCGCGGATGATTTACCTGCGCTGGTGGTGGCACTTGTTGAGCAGTACGCGGAGGGGGTCCAGTTTAACTGGTCTGAGTTCCTATGCAAGGAGTTTCCAAAAAATTGTTGCGAGGCCCAGGAACATCGCAAAACGTTTCACTATGCATGGCTTCTGTTGTCCATATGCTCGTGGCAGGGGAATTGCTGGAGGACAGTCAGTTCCCCACAATTGACAGGGATCTGTCGGAGGCCGCGAAGTATGCTTCATTGTGGGCCACAAAAGATGAAAACTGGATCTGCACAGCAAGATATTCTGGGTGTTCATGGAGATGAACATCAAAATGGGGATTAATCGCAAGTCGCGGTTATCACCCACTATCTACAACAACACGCAAAGTTTTGAAGAATTTAAAGCGGACATCGCGACAATGGAGAAGTTTGCGGCACATAAGAAGAAAGAGGAGGCCAAGTTGCGCATGGCATAGTTGGCAGAGAAGAGAAGGCAAGAAGCAGTGATAGCAAAAGCGCAAGATGCGCGGGACGCTACGCAGATGACAACATAACAGAAAAAGACCGCAGCAGTAGCAGCAACACAAGAGGCAGTCGAAAAGGTGCACGAGGGCCAGAAGTTGCCTTCGTATGGGCAGGAAACAGAGGAAGAGGAGGGCGTCGCAGACCCACAAACCCCGTCAACACAACTAAAGCGCCTGAACGAGCGGACGGGCCCGCACAAGAAGTTCAAGGCATCAAAGTTGTCTATCGACCTGATCACCCTTACTGGGGTGATCTGCACGACATCGGCGAGACGGTGGGCGACGTCACCTCCTAGGCCCTCCAGAACTTTGCGCAAGAGAACCATATTGTGTTAGGGGCCCTTAGAGTGCAGCTGCAGGAGTTACAGGTGCGCACTCCTCAAGCTGGTACCCTTTCAACCAACCTTGCAGTAGGGACAACTGTAGCAGAGTAGATGCTGCGCACTCGAACAACAAACACAATAGTGTTGCTAGAAGGGGCACATGTGACAACAAATGAGGTCGATAGGCCCACGATTAATGCACTGAAAGGTATCGGCATCAACATGGCTGCACTCTCGCGGGAGACGTTATATGTTTTGAAGGATGGAATTACTGCAGAATTGTGGGTTAAGGAGAGTCGCGCGTTGCAAGTGCTGAGCGAGCAAAAGATCAACATGGAGCTGTTGAGCTTGTAGCATGACGAAGTGGTGTCACAGAACAGGCAGATGGTAAAAGTACTGGAAGAAGCCTCTTAGACAGTCCCTGAGCTGGCCATCCCAGCCGACGCACCAGCAGAGGTGCGCATCCACACGCTAGCAGCAGGGGTTCATGAGGCACGGGAAGAAATGACAAAGGTTCAGCTGGAGCTGAACCTTCAGATAGTAGAGTTGCGGTTGAAGGCGCAACCGTCCACCTCTTCGGAAGTGAGAGAGCAGCACTCCAGCGCTATTGCATCGGGGCTGTAATAGATCAACAGTGCAGTAAGGGATTGCACTAGAATGTTGGAGGAGTCATTTGAGGTCCCCACGAATTTGCAGGAGGACCCCAACATCCAACGCTTAGAGACAGAGGCGCGTGAGCTCCAGCAGAAGTACAACAGCGTCAAAGGGACCGTGCAGATGGTGGTCCTCACTCAGAGGCTCACGCGAATGCAACAGGCCAAAGCGCTGAAAGAGTAGGTGGACGCAGCATGGCACAAAGAAGCAGTCCTAAAGGCACATGTTCAGCCTTAGATCGACGAGGCCTTCACCATTACAGCAACAATTGAAGGCAAGCTTGCACAAATGCAGGGCACGCAGGAACAGATCCATGGAAGCAGTTCGACGCCATGGTCTTAGAACAACGGGTACAGGAGATTCAGCAGGTAGCCGCTTAATGTGCTGTCGACCTTGCAGGGGTTCGAGCAGAGTTTGAGGGACTCCATGCGAAGATCTCCACATTGACAGAGTGACTCGAGGGTGAGTCAGGATGTTTGTGTTGGGGGCCTGTTGGGTGTGGAATGCCCCCTAAGGCATGTTTTGGGGCTTAAAGCCCGAGCAGAGTTCGAGGGACTCCACGCGAAGATCTCCACACTGACAAAGTGACTCGAGGGCGAGTCACGATGTTTGTGTTGGGGGCCTGTTGGGTGTGGAATTCCCCCCAAGGCATGTTTTGGGGCTTAAAGCCCAAGTTTTGACCAAGTCTATTGTAAAGACTCCGCGATTTGTGGACGCGGAGCGCAAAGTCATAATAGAGTCACAGAGTTGTCCGCCGTTGTTTTTGTAATGTAATGTCAGCTTGAAAGATCTGTTGGCATTATGACACAAGTTTGGCACAGGTTTGGCTCGATGACATAAGTGTTGTCCTTGATGGCAACTCACTCAAATAGTAGATCATAGTTCAGGCTCTCAGAATGGTAGAAAATGAGATACCCGCAGGTTCCTTTTCACAAAGCCGCGGACATACGCAGGTGCACCAAACAAAAGGTGCGTACATATACGCAAGTGTACCGAACAAAAAGTGCGTACGTAAAGTACACGCACTTTCATGTAGAGAAAAGCGCGCACATGGGAAATCTTATGGTTGGTCCATGGTATTTAGTCCGACATTTTTGAACCTATGGTTTTGGTCCGTGGTTTTGCATCTAAAGTATTGAACCCAGGTATTGGGTCCCTAGTATTGGATCTCTATGGTTTTGGACCATGGTTTGAGTAAGGCCTAGACTATAAAAAGGAAAGGAGATCATTTGGCTTGGGGTGACTGATGTGTTGAATATCTTGAGAAGAGCAAGATCTGATATACTGGTGATCAGTTGGTGAGTTATAGCTGGACCTGAATCAAGGAGGAACCTGAGCATTACAAGATGGTTAAGATCTACTGATGGGTCGAGATCTCCTTGACGCATGATCAGATCTATAAATCTGATAATCTGAAGTCTGATTAAGAAAAAGGATAAATTATCTATACCCGCAGGTCCGACACAGTGGAAGCGCGTATACCCGCAGGTTCGACACAACGGAGGCGCAGATATACGTAGGTTGAACACAGTGCAGGCGCGTATTCCGCAGGAGCGACACAGCAGAGGTGCAGATACCCACAGGATCGACACGGCAGAAGTGCGGATACCCACAGGTTCGACACAGCAGAGGTGCGGATACCCGCAGGTTCGCTTTGACATATCTGCGTATGTACGCAGATTTCTATTGGTGAAGTTGCGGACTTTTCTTGAAATATGTTTTAGATGCTTTTATTTATTACTGTAGTGTACTGAGTTCTAAATTGGTGTCTAGTTACTGGTACTGTGAAGTTACTGATTCAGTATTTGTACAAGGAAGTTGGTTGATTGCAGATCTATTTGATGTTTGATTGATATTCATGGATCCAGTTTGAAAATTTATGAAACGTGGTCCCTGGAAGAAAAGAGAAGTCTTCTGTAGGTCAGCACCTACGTACTAGTACCTCAACTAGTACAAGAGCTAAGGGGGTTGTAGCTCCCTTCCAGAAGAGTCTGGAGAACGAGAGAAGGTTGTAGCCTTCTGCAGGTTGAAGCCTGCGTGCTGGTATAAGACTGCACCAGTACAGAATCATTGTAAAAAGAAGTTTCTAATTGAAAGAAGATAGAGACATATTGCAGCAGGTGGTTTTCACCCACATTGGATTTCCACCTTATATCTGGTGTTATTTTGTGTGACTGTCGTCTCTACTTTTCTATTCCTGCTTACTGTTATATGGTTCTGACACACAGATTAATGATCAACATCTGAAGAATAAATTAAAATTATAAGTCTGGAAGGTATACGCAAGTTTCATTAGTATCTTTGTATAAATTGAAAAATAATTTGATAATACTGATTCACCCCCCCCTCTTAGTATTATTTTCAACAAGATCTACCCATGGTCTGTGGACCACGGCATTGTATAAATAGATCAAGGCTCTAAGTGTAGAAAACATAAGTGGGATAATAGAAGCATGATGAGTCTAAGAGATTGAGTTGAAGTGTAAAGTGTGTCTTTGGGTCGTAGAGTAGGAGAAGGCTCTGCAGCTGAGAGAGCAGAGGCCTAGTAGTCTGCAGCTGAGTGCACGGACCCCTGCAGCTATGTGCACAGGGCAGATTGAGTCTGTAACCGAGGGAAGAAGTAATAAAAAGAGAAGTTATACCTTATTTCTGTGTATCTTTTCCTGTTTTATGTATTATTGGGTATGAATTACAAGTTTACTGTGTATTTGCTACGCGAACTCATATTAATGTGCTATATAAATAAATATAACATAAGGCATCCATTTAAGTGAATATAACTAACTGGTGTAAGAAGATAAGTAAGATCGTGAGTGTGACTTAGGGAAATAGTGCAAAGCACTACTCCAGCAGCGCAGAAGCCCCTTGGCCGCGGTTAGGGCTACACAAAGGCGAATATATCAGGGCGTGACAGCCAAGGAAGTGCGCGCAGGGACTGATAATTGGACTGAATCAACCCCTCAAACATCTCAAGGGTGCGGAAACCTGGTTCCAACAGCCCCCCCCCCACACTACTTTAGGTGAGACCTCTGTCCGCGCTCCGCAGACTATTGCTGAAAGGGCCAGTAGTATAGGGATTTGTTTGGCTAACCAACTCTGAACCTGGGTCAGGCCCCAACAAGCCAACAAAAGGCAAAGGCAAAGCTAAAGTCGATGCCCCAAAACAGGGTCCTCCCAAATCATTTGCTAGCAAATCTTCGCAACGGAAACCAAAGTATCCCTGCCTCATTTGCGAGGAGGATCACTACACTAAGGATTGTCCTCGACGATCCAAGGTTAGTCGCCTGCTTAGAGGGACCCATGTCGTCCTTAAAGAGCCATTTTTGTCTCAGTAAACCCAAATGGTAGACAAACCCCGATCTGATTCCTTTGGATCTCAAGTGTTTAGGATGAGCACACCCATTAATGTGGCTACCCAATCGGAGAAAATCAAACTCCAGCTCCGGCAGCTAGGAAAGAAAAAGAAGTTGTACCTTCTTCTTCTACCCCGAGTTCTGGCCCTCTGCAAATCGAGCACCCTAACCCTGATTCCGCTACGCGACCACCCTCTCGAGGTGTGCTGTAGAAATCCTCATATAATCCCAACGCCTGAGCTGCTCAACACTACAATATTGTTGAGGATTTGGCTCAGGCACCGTCAGCCATGTTGGCTCTCGAGGTACTCCAAAGCTACCCATCGCAGCAGAAATATTTGTTGTCAGCTATCGAGGGCATCGATCCCACTGATTCTAATTTGATATGTTTCGGTCTGGAGAACCATGTTCCACAACTCCCTTATCATATTGCCTTTCTTATTAATTTTATCATTAATGAGAAGACCATCCACCGCACTGTCATCGATGAAGGTGCTTCCACCTGCACAATGTCAACTACATGTTGGAAGGCTATTGGTTCCCCTGCACTGAACCAGTCTCCGAACACTCTGGAAGCTTTCTATGGGTGCAATTTGTGACCCTTCGGTGTCTTCCCTAACCTTGCCATCACCCTGGAAGGCAAGATAGTGAAAGTCGAAGTAGAGATTGTTGGAACCAATCTCAATTATAATCTTCTACTTGGCCGAAGTTGGATTCATGCCATGCATGCCGTGGTCTCCTCTTTGTTTCGCATGATCTATTTTCCCCATCAAGGGAAGATTGTCATCATCGATTAGCTGTCTTTCTTTGCCTCCTCCTCTTCGGATGACAATGTTCCGTACGTCCACCACTCTGGTGCTCCCTATAAGAGTGTGGGGGCAGGTCTCTTTAAAGATTTTGCGTTAGTGGGAATTTTTCCACTTCCACCTCCTCATGTTGCCTCTGTCAACATGGTCTCAGTCAAATCTGATCCTTGGGTCATACCTGCACTAGATCTTGTTGATACTTAGGGCGAGGTTATGCCGCTTAGTCCTGTCGAACTCAATTACGTGGAAATTATTTATGCTTTGAACTCTACATCCTCTGATTCCCATTTGTCGAAGTCCTCCCTTGATATTTATTCTCAATCCCCTTGGATTGGCACTTTGGAATCATCTGATCCCTTAGCCGAGACCTTCCTCGCTGATGAAGGTATCATGGAAATCATGTCTCTCAAGGAACCACCATAGATCGATACTCATCATCGCTCCTTGTTCCTGCCTCACTCGACGGTCATGTCTACCACTTTCGAAGAGCCCTCTTCTCCATTTCCATCATCGACTGTAACTCATAAAGTATGGTCGGAAGGAAATTTAGGTAATATTACCAAACGATGCCGATTGACATTTATATCAAACCCGATGTCATTGAACATGTTCATATTGGGGTATCTTGTTCTTTGGATGAGATCAAGACATATCTCATTTGTTTTAGGAATTCCGTGATGTGTTTGCATTGCCTTACAAAGAGATGCCTAGCATCGATCCTAGCATTGTGGTGCATGAAATACCAACGTATCCGCACGCGAAGCCCATTCGCCAACAGCTTCGCCTGGTGCACCCTAGGAAGGCTACTACTATTAAGGGTGAAGTTGAAAAGCTTCTCAAAGCCAGGTTCATTTATCCCATCCCCCTTACAGACTAGGTGTCCATTATTTTCCTGGTAACTAAAAAACAAGGCACAATCCACGTTTGCGTGGATTATCAAGATCTTAATCGTGCCTGCCCTAAAGATAACTATCCTACTCCCTTCATTGATCAAATCATTGATGAATGTGCCGGGAGCGAAATATTTTCATTAAGATCTTAATCGTGCCTGCCCTAAAGATAACTATCCTACTCCCTTCATTGATCAAATCATTGATGAATGTGCCGAGAGCGAAATATTTTCATTTATGGACAGTTTTCCTGGTTATAACCATATTAATATCGCATCGGTTGACCAGGAAAGGACAACCTTTGTCTGCCCATGGGGTACGTTCGCATACATGAAGCTCCATTTAGGTCTCAAAAATGTTGGAGCCACATTTCAATGGGTAATGTCCTACGCATTTCATGATA
Organism: Pinus tabuliformis; assembly: GCA_031772625.1. Classification (NCBI taxonomy): domain Eukaryota; kingdom Viridiplantae; phylum Streptophyta; class Pinopsida; order Pinales; family Pinaceae; genus Pinus; species Pinus tabuliformis. Next base: position 1,244,798,796 of record CM062816.1, on the reverse strand, counting down.
TTCGCAACATTGTCTAGCCTTACTTGGATGACCTTCCTGCCCATTCTCGTAAATGTCAAGATCACCCAGACCATCTTCGACATATTTTTCTATGCTGCAGACACTATAACATTCAGTTAAATCCACAAAAATGTGTTTTCTGCGTGGAATCAGGACGAATCCTCAGCTTCATCGCTTCCAAGGACGGTATTCGCCTGGATCTGCTAAAAGTTGAGGCCATTGTAAATTTACGCCCTCCATATTCACTGCACCAACTCCAAAGCCTGCATGGAAAGGCCAACTTTCTTCGTCGTTTTATACCCAATTATGCCGAGCTAGCCACAGGATTTACCCGGCTACTCAAACAAGGAAAGTCGTTTGCGTGGGATGAGCTGGCCCAAAAATCTTTTGATGATATTAAGGTTGTCCTCATAAATGCTCCTCCCTTGCATCCACTAGACTATTATCGAGATTACCTCCTTTACCTAACCGAGACCCCTAGCACCATTGCTATGGTTTTGGTCCAAGACAACAATGAAGGCAATGAACATGTGATCTACTACCTTAGTCAGAATCTCCTCGGTACTGAAACGCGTTATGCACATGTTGAGAAGTTGGCTTTGGCTGTCGTTCAGACTGTTCAACGCTTTCGACACTATATCATTTTACGTAAGACTACAGTGATTTCTAAATGCAACCCTATGACCTATATCCTGACTCATCAGTTGGTGGGGGGCAAGTATTCTAAATGGATAGTTATCCTGCAAGAATTTGATTTGGTCTTCGCTACAGCCAAATCTAAGAAGTCACTTGTTTTTGCTGAATTGATTTGTTCCCTTCCCTGCAAAGCTCTGCCTGCTGGTGCAGATGAACAACTTCTACATGAGACCCTTTTCTTGATTAGCACCCTTGATCCATGGTACAGTGACATCATTGTGTATCTCCAAACCTCCACGTTTCGATCCGTGTTGACCAAGGATGATCGTCGAAGGATTCAACATCATTCCCAACCTTACCGTATTATTGGAGATAATTTATACCGTATCGGTGTCGATTATATTCTTCGCTGATGCCTCACGATTGAGGAAGCTGAAAGAGATCTCAATGATTTCCACTCTAGGGCATGTGGTGGTCATATGTCTGGTCACGCTACAGCTCAGAAAATCCTTCACGCTGGTTATTTCTGGTCGTTTATCTTCAAAGAATGCATTCTTGTTGTCCGTAAGTGCCACAAATGCCAAATTTACCAACGCAAGATGTGTGCCCCACCCGCTCACCTACACCTTGTCATTATGATTAGTCCCTTTGCCAAATGGGGCATCGATTATATGACATGTAATCCTCGTTTAGCTGGGGGGAATGGCTATATTATCGCCGCTGTGGATCATTTCACCAAATGGGTCGAAGCGATGCCTACATATTTTGCAGATGTTAAGACAATGAATGAATTCCTTTTTAACCGTGTTATTTCCAGGTTCGGCGTATCCCAATCCATTGTCACAGACCATGGCTCCCATTTCAGAGATTACATGATGGCAGAACTGACATCTACATTGGGCTTGTGCCACGATGGTTCGACCCCATATTACCCTTAGGCCAACGACCAGGTTGAAGTCGTGAACAAGGTTTTGGTCACCATCCTTCAACGTATTATTGGGATGCACATGTCAAATTGGCATCTCATGCTCTTTTCAGCTCTATGGGCCTACCGAACTTCAACCAAAGATGCAACTGGTTTCACACCATTCCAACTGGTCTATGGTCTGGAAGCCACATTGTCGATCGAATGCGAGATTCCTTCACTCAAGATAGCCATTGAACTCGTCCCCGAAACATCACGTCAAGAGGAACGCCTCTTATATTTAGAATGACTAGATAGGACTCACCATCTCATTGCCTTGGTCATCGAAGCGCAAAAGAAACAGGTCAAATCCCATTTCGATCAGTCGGTCTCCCCTCGCGCTTTCTCTGAGGATGATTTGGTCCTGTTATATGACCAGGTTAACAATACGCTAGGGGCAGGCAAGTTTAAACCTATGTGGCATGGGCCCTATATTCTAAAACACGTTTTGCAGAAAGGAGCATATGAGCTTATTGATTATGAAGGAAATCTTCTCGATAAACCCCGAAACGGGCTTTACCTCAAAAAGTATTATGCTTAGGTCATCTTGCATGGTTACTTATGCACATTAATGTGTGATTCATTTTTGTACAATGTGGTTTTGTGTGATAGTTTTCAAACAGATTACCTGTTTACTATGCTTTTCTTTCTTTGCAGATGTGTATGACTTCTCAGTTTGGTTTCGTCGATGGTGCTTGCTGTAGTACCTGGAACTTATCATCTGCGACATGAGCTATCTATGACCCTAACGGTGAGTTGATTGTCCTTCAAGGTATCTGCCTAAGTCGTACAACCAACAACATCATTGAATACAGTGCGGTTATCGAATTGTTGTTAGAAGCCATTACTCTAGGCATCAGAGAATTGGTTGTCAACCTGGATTCACAGCTTGTCATCATTCAACTCAACGGGCAATATTATGTCAGGAACCCTTAAATATTACGAATGTATCTTTGTATTCGTCTATAGGAAATACATTTTGACCATATTATATATCATCATATTCCTAGACGCATGAATACATTGACAAATGCATTATCTAATTACATGTTGGATAGACATTTACAAAACATGTAAAAGACAAGACAAACCATTTGTACCATAATAGACAAGAAAATACAACATAATATATATATATATATATATATATATATATATATATATATATATATATATATATATATATATATATATGTTGAGGATGTTTGATACATCATAACCCCAAAAAATAATATGTATGTCTAAAATAACATCCGTGGTACGCAGGCCTCAAAAAATATGTAAGTGCAGGACCTAGGAACTACTCAGCATGGTGGTCATGGTAGCATGAGACAGCTTGTGCAACACAACTTAGCAGTCGACGGATCCATTATGAGACTCCCACTGTGTGCCTCTGGTACCGACGAGGCATGTCTCCTATTCGAGCAAACTCCAGGATACCATGAGTTAACCCCTCGAGGTTCCTCGCTATCTCCTCCTCGTTGTCACTCCCTTCCTGATAAGGGGCGACAAAGTTGATAGGGCAAGGTACACGCCTGGCTATCAGGGACATCCCGGCTGGCTGCTCTGGTCCAACATTTGCATAAACAAGAGAAATGTTTTAAGCACACATATACAAAAACAATTAAAAAATATCAAAATTAATTTTTTTGATTTTTTATCTTCGTCATCAAAGTCCTTTCGATCTGGTAAGGGCATATTTGGGTCTCCACGGAAATCAGTGCCGTTGTACGGCCAGTCCTCCATGAGATATTTTGTCGTCGTAGCTATGAGAAGAATGTAGGTCAGTATGACATATGCTAACCCCCAGTGACCCTGGGCATCAAACGACTCCAGTGGGCCACCCGTGGATCGCATGGTGTAGGAGGATCAGCCTCAGTCAAATGATACTGGAACAGTGGCACTCGTTCCAGGAAAAAGGTCACAGGTACCGATCCGAAGCTAAATTTCTTCAGATTCCCTGCCTTGGCCTTGGACAACTGGCACTTAATTTTCATCTTCATGGCCTCTGCCCAGTTGAAGATCATAGGAGTTGTACAGTTAATAGCACAAAGGAACTTCGACTTGTTAGTCTCATGTTCCACCTAGGACCTTGCAACTCTGTTGATAGTCAACAGAAGCACCCTCAGTGTCAAATCTTGCACATTGGAAATCTCTATCTTCCCATTCTTGGATTTCAGGGCCTTAGGGCAGTGTTTAGCAAGCAAGGAAGATATGCTTTCCCCGACCAGAAGTGACCCATACAAGTTCACCAGCTCACCTCTGTGAGATAGTCCAATGATGAAGTATATATTTGAAGTTGTCAACTCCAGCTCCTGGTCTCCAATGACAAAAATCTCACGATTAATGTCCCAAAGGCTTATCAAGTATCGGAGCAACTCGGGCTGGCCCCGCATCCCTGGTGTAAGGAAGAATTTGAGGAGCCCACAAGCCCTCGAAGCCTCCAGGCAATTTGGATCATTCATTTCCTCGGTGTCGACATCTTCTTGTTCCCTTTCCTTCCAATCCACCATTTTCTGCAATTTCTCTCCTGCAAAAGCATTAATTTAGTCAATAATCATCCTTAGCACATAAAATTCAAGTTTAAATGGTCAGTTTTTGAGGGAAAATGATTCTGCCCTATCAACGGCGCCGACGCGCTTATTTTAAAAACAATTGCGCCGATCGGTGCGGATGGTCGTGCAAATCACCCTCGGCCGGCGCGATCCCATGCCCCGAAATCACGCCGGCCGAGGTGAATTTTTTTCTTAAAAAACCTCCCTAAAAATCTAAAAAATGGATAAAAACATAAATGAATGGTATGAAAGTGGAGCTTAGGGCTTCGGCTGTTACCTGGAACTGACGGCTCATTGATTGAGCTCCCGGATCTCCCGCAATATGCTCACGAGCAACTAGGGCAAAAGAGGGTTAAAAGTCTTCACTGCAAAGGTAAAATGGTAAATGGTAAAAATATATTTACTTTTCCCCTTTTTATTCATTTTTGCGTGAAAATATCAAGTTTGACTTGTTTTACCTCAAGGACTTGATAATACAGTTTGCCTTACTTGTACAACAACAGGTGATGGATGTTCAATGATGACGATGAGTCACATTTCAGCCCTTTTCACGACTCGTTAAACTCATATGAAAAGATTGCCGAGTTTTTTTGCCCTTTTTGACTCGTTAAAGAGAATAAAAACGGGGGGTTCGCTTTGAACTCTTTTCCGACCCTTTAAAAGTGAAAATATGGCCGAACCCTTGTCGTTTCAAACTCGTTAATGGATGTGAAACGTCGTGCGACCAGTATAAGTTTACCCCTTTTTCGGGTTGGGATGCACTATTTACAAAAAAGGTACTCCTTGACTGAAATGGTCAAGCGGTTCTCTCAAGTATTGTTTTCTACCTTTTCAGGCTTGAGAGACACAAATGTACGAAAAGGGACCATGTGGAGTTTTCTTTTATGTGTCTTTTTCAAACTCTCTAAACATGAAAAAGATGTCGAGTTACACCTTTGTCGGACTTGTTAAACTATTAAACGACATAGGATTCGTCACCATGACGAACATGAGCTTCTTCTTCCTAGGGCTCGTTAAACTTACTAGGTTGGATTCGTCCGAAGGATGAACTTACAGTGCAAGCATATGCTATCCCTTTCAAGGTTGCGATTAAAAAATAATTGGGGTACTCGGCCGAAAGGGTGGGGGAAAATTTGGAAATCTATCAGTCGTGTCGGCAACTCACTCTTGAACATGACACTCTTTGCTTCGTGTCGGGTTGGGACATCCTCCTCTGTATCATTGACCTTCCTGGGTTTGGGTCGTTCATTTTTTCCTTCCATATGATCTCTGCTATGTCATCATGACCACCGATCCTATGGATCCAAAAGCTGCCAAACTTCCAATTGTGTCGCTGATATGTTCAAGAATTGTCCCTCTACAGTTACACTTACCTCTGATCCTCTCTATCATCCAAAATCATTTTGCATCCTCTCGTCTCGCGTCGATGATGTGGGATTCATTATGGCCCTCCTTCGACACGGTCGCTTTCCGTTGACTTCAACTCATTATCCAAGAAGTTGACCGAGAGACTCCCTTCCATTACCTTAGAGCTTGCATGCCCTAATGGAAATTTCTTCACACTCGACTACAAGTTCAGATCATTGTGATTTCACAGGTGTTCGACTTCAGTCCCTGTATTCACATTCCGTGAATTGTGTTGATAGTACCTTGAGGACCATTGTCATTATTGGTGGCTTCTCTCATGCTTGTTAATAGTTTACATCATTGATTGGTAATCAAGCAACCTTCTAGCATGTTCGACATCAACACATCTATTTGCATGCTAGGATCTGTACTTTAATCGGGTTGTGTTGGAGCGCAAGACCTTGGACTCATATCACACACGTCCAGGTTGTGAACTGGTGTGACATGGTTTATGATGATATGCATGTCTCTTTCAGATGGCTGGCTGCGACCAGGCCATGAGTTATCATATGTGATCCTTCTCATTATTGGATGGCGGCGACCATACCTTGGTTTCATTATGATCCTCTTTGACAGATCATTGCGCCCATACTTGGATCCATTTACATGATCATTCTCTTGATGGTTGCGTCCATGCCATGATTCACGTACCATTTACAAAGATCTTAGTTTATGTATATGTATCTGTACTTGCTTGCAAGTTTTCCGACGGCAGACTGGTTCTGCGCACTGATTTATAAAGCATTTCATCCCTCACTTTAGCTCGAACTTCATGCTTTAGGGGGCATCTGTTACACAAAATTTTGTCACTGTCCCTGTAATCCCTGTTCCTTGATCCCGGAGGACCTCTACAGTGAACCCCGCATGCTTTGCCTTCATGGAGAAACTCCCATTATGTCCCTCTTCATGAGCAAATCATTTCCCTTTTGCACCATTTCCCTTGAAACTTTTGTTTTGCCTAGTTTACAAGACCGACGCTAATGGCCTTTGCCGCCCCCGCGCCGATGTGTAGATTAGCACTAATCCTCGCGCTGACTGGAGTGACTGAGCTGTGTTTCAGTTGCGCCGGTCTTGTTATGGAAAGTTTTTTAAATTAGAGCTGAAGCTTCCAGCTCTAGAAGCTCCGTAACGGAAGTCTGGTAAATGGTTTGGTCAAATGGGGTCGAGGATGACAATTTGGGCTCCTTTCCCCTATAATGATGGAACTACCTCAAGGGATAAGTCCTTCTCCCATGAGAAGAGGATCCATCTCCCATCCATATTTCATATATAAACCTCCCTTCTTCCCAAGCACAAACTAGTCACAGTTGATAGTTTTTGGCTGAATGTGAAGTGTTGATGCTATTTTGGAGTAGACAAGAAAGCTATTACTAGTTGTATCTATCTATTTGTGTTGAGGGAGAAGTGTGTTTTGGTTTGGAGTGAAGCATAAAGGGAAGATCCTTTAAACTATTGTTTTTTGGGGCCATCGTGGAATGCTAGCAGAAGTGTGTGGGAACTTGGTCTTGTCAGAGGAAGACTGCAACGTCAAGATGAATGGTTGTAATCTCTCTTTGATATTAATATATGCAACTATCGATTGATTTCCTACATGTTTTGTAATATTACATGTCCTTGTCTTAATGCTTCTTGACTCATTAAGTAGGTTGAATTGCAATTTGTCTTTATTATGTTTGTGTGCTATTGTTGTTCACTTGTTTCAGGAACTTGAAGAAGGAAGCGAGAGATTGCTGGAGCGAGCAAGCGAGGACATCATCAAGCAGGATAAGGGACCAAGAGGTAGGCCCTCTTGATTGATTCTAACCTAAGGAAATCTTCCATATAATGTATCTGTTGTGGCTGGACCCATTATCGGGCTAGAGGAATTCATTTGTGTCTGCACTTATAATTTTACTTCAATACAAATTGGTGACTCCACTAGGGAGATCCCATCTTTTTGTTTGGTTTGGATTTCATGATTTTGTGAGAACTTTCTAGTTTCACGTTTTCCCTTTGGTTCTGTTTCTTTTCTCCTGCTTACTGGCATGAGTCCAAAAGTCATAGTAGCAGATCTGGTCCTTGTTGTGAATTTTTTTTCCTTAGTTACCTCAACCAACGCGCTTAATCTGCTGACAGTTGTACCAACCAGCACGAATTGCTAAGGAACAGTCGCGCCGACCAGCCTCTGGTGCTTGTTGTCACTTAGGCAGTCATGTCGATGCCTGTAAGTGAAGATTAGGGCTTGACCCCAATCTTGGCTAGTGTGTCCTGCTCATGTGTTATTGACCTAGTAAGCCTTTTTTACTGTTTTCTTCCTGATTAGAAAGCTACTTTTCATTTGGTTTTGCTTGCTTGTTGGCTTGTCATCTTGCTATTTGATTGATTGAGTCATTGAGTGGCCCACGACACCAGGGCATCTAGTTGGTCGGCCATTCAACAACTTGTGGAATCACTAAGTTCGGTTGTGGGTGTGTTTATTCCTTGCATTTGTTTTTTGGTCCTTTTACGACTTTGACCTCTTTTCGCACAAGTTTGAAAAAGCTTCGTTTACTAGCTTGAACATCTCTTTCCGGCATAGATTACATTGTTGGCCTTATGTTTGCTAAAGTTGGTGTTTCATTGACCTGAATGAACTTCTCTTTTCATGTTTTCATTTGCTTGAAAAGCTCATTGTTCCGAAAACTTTTTCATTGAAAGCTTGTATGCAAAAAGTTTGTTTCGTTTTTTCATGAGAAAGTATGAAATTCATGCCTATTGCATCATTGTGTTATGAAATTTGCATCTTTTTAAAGACTAGAATTGCATTAGCATTTGAAAAAGGAAGACATTTTTTTTCGTTTTCAAAGGACTAATAGATAAGTGGTTGTCACGAAATTAGGAATTGGAATGCATTTTTCATTAGTTTATTTTTTGAGAATGTAAGGTAGTGAAATATCATTTCGTTTTCAGTTGCTTGATTGTTTGCATATGATTGAGTAGTTTCTACCCTCTCTAGTGTAGGCATTTCATCGAATTGAAAGGGTCTTGTCCCATTTAGTTGCATTTTAGGTTTTTCGAGTAGCATCGCTAAGACCTGAAAACTGAAACTTAACTTAAGATCAACTCTAAAATTAATTCAATTAACCTAAGGCACATTTGACATTAACGATCATATCTAGAAGGTCTAGGCTAGAGACGTGTTCTGGCATCTTTAAACCTAGCAGTTGTCGTTAGCTTCGGAATTAGACAATGCTAGCACAGATTTGTGCTCCTCGTATCGTTGAGTATATAACGAGAGACCCCACTAGGCTGCAACCCTTTTATCCTTAGGAAGCCGAGTCGCTTGCCTTGCGAATGTGATACACCGAACACAACATTCGGGGAGATTTCCTGCTTGTACTTCTTGGTTCGCCAGGAGGTATTCTGCAGTTCACGGTTTCCTAGTAATCCTGTTTACCTAGATCATCCAGAGCAGTCATTTGATCTTTTTTACTCATTAAATTTAAAAGATCATTCGAGCACTTGTCCTTTCGAGCTCATTTCCAATCGAAAGTGATAGAGTCATGTTTGTTTCTTTCTCGACTCTTAAAAAATGAAAGAACATCAGTCTTTTATACGTCTTAATAATTGATTGCCCACGATCTAAAACATCCTGTTAGTCTTTTTGACCAAATCGTGAGTTCCCTTAAAAGGACATTTTTAAAGCCTTGAAGTTATTTTTTCTTTCGACTAAGACAAGGTCATCATGGTTGAACCATCTGGTTCACCCAATTCCTCTTCCTCTCCTCCGTCTGAAAGATTGTATGACGAGCCGTTTCTTGAGTGATCAGAGTCACTTGAGGACCAAAATGTTGAACTCACAATTATTTTGAGTGTTCAACCATTGTCATCTTGTCTTCCGCTTACTTTCAATTTGGGGTCATCTGTTGATCTTGGCCTAGAATCTCCAGATAATCCCGTTCGAACTCCAGAGAACTTACCGACCACTGACAATCAGCTTGGAATGGTTATCTATCCTCTGAACCCTCAGTTTGACGTTGTTGAGATATCACCGCAACGTACTTATAGTCTGTACGACCAGCCAGGTGTTCCTTTGGAACTATCCCCCAGTACATGTTCGGCCATTCGTCGTTGTTTGTTTTGAAACATGGAACCCGAAGGTGATGCTCCAATCACATCTCTAGATGAGTCCGAAGTTTCTACTCCACACACTGTTGAGGGGGAAGAATTGCAATTGCAGTTCCCTCCCGAGGGTTTCCCTTATTCGGAAGGTATTCCTGCTAGTTTTCCACCCAACTATGTGTCTTTGGGGCACTTAGTTTCAGGCACACCTAGTGCCTCATCACTCTACCATAATCCTGTATCGATGTCAGGTGTCAGGCCTACGTGAGGCCCGTTCGTCACGAACATGACTTCCCAACAGTCTATTACTTCAATCCTAGTGCAGCCCACCATTCCGAATACCCTTATATCATCAATCCCAGTTACACGTCAGTCACAACCGGCAGTTTCAAAGATTGTCTCTGTCAGTTCCTCTGTCTCATTAGTCAGTGGCCAGACTGTACCAGCACCCAGGGAGCAGAACTTAAATGTCTCTATGGTGTCAGGTGCCACTAATGTGAGCTTCTCACAAGCTCACATGCTTGGTATAAACCAACCCTCTTCTGGTATTATTTATAACCCTGCTGACCCTACTGGATCAAGCAATGTCCAGTACCAACAGGTCCAGAATCCCGTTGGTCCGTTTGGATCGAGTAATGTTCTGTATCAACAACCCTATGGGGCTCAGGTCCAATACCAAAATCCTTACGTTCCATATGGTTCTCAAGGATTGGTTAATCAACCTTACACCCTCAATCTGGGCAGTACATCTAGGCCGGCTACGGCTAGATTCAGTTTGGTAATTTCCTAGGCACTGTTCAAATACCCTTGCAACAACAAGGATAGCCTTTACAACAACTAGGGTGGCCTTTGTTACCACAAGGGAAACATTTGTTGCAACAAGGGCTCTCCGCGCAACACCAAGGGCAAATTATCCAGTAGTAAGGTCTCCTGCAACAACCACAAGGCCAATCCTTACAGTAGTTGCAGCAAGCTGCGCAGTAGCAGATGCGATATGCTCTGTATACCTCTCAACCCATACCCTCGCAAGGAAACCTCTGCAAACCCAGGGACAAATTTTGTAACCGCAAGGTCAGTCCTTGCAACAAAAAAATTAACGAGGGCAACAACAACCCTTGTATACATACCAACAAGATCAACCCTTGCAAGGGCAGGGTCAAGGTCAAGTCCTGCAGCAGCAAGCCCAAAATCCTCTTGTCCTAGGTCAACAGGTTCAGAATCCTGTCGGCTAAGGGCACCAGGTACAAAACCCCTACGTCCAAGGGCAACAAGCGTATCAACCTTATGCCCAAGGACTGCAAGTCCAAAACCCTCTTGTTTAGGGACAACAGGCTCATCAGCCCTATGTTCCAGGACAACAGGTCCCATATCCATATGTCCAAGGTCAACAGGCTCAACAACCTTTTAACCCATATGTTTCCTATCAACAACCCATGCCTGGATAGTTTCAAGGTGTTCAAGGTTAGAATCCTCCCTATGGTCAAGGTAATCCGCAATGGGGGCATCCTTATATGCCATATGGCCAAAATCCCCCACTATGGGGCCAAAATCCTTACTATTATGGATGGGCTCCTCCTTATAGGCCCACCTATCAACCTCCCATGGCTTTTAACACTCAATTACCTTTCCTGGCTGCACTCGAGTTGCCAGACGTATCGCGCCTTACAAATGATCTGATCCTTCATTCACTGTACTAGCCTCCAGTGCCGTCCAAGACACCAAGTGATTGCCCAAAGTTCGATGGAAAAGCTAAAGAATATGCTCAGGCCTATGTGATGACATATCACCTCTAGTGCTCATCGAACATGTACGTGGACGATTCCATTCGTCTCTGTCTTTTCCAATGAACGCTCACGGGTGTCGTAGTGAAATGGTACATCGAGCTACCTTGGAGTACTTTCCATGACTTTAATTCGTTAGCCATGGTTTTCCTCACGCATTTTCAGTTGTCGGTTCGCTATGAAACCATCGCCTATTTGCTCACATCGCTTAAGAAAGACACTGCGACACACATCTCTGATCATAGCCATGAATGGAGACATAGACGTTGCATGATCAAATTCAATATAGCTGATCAGTTGCTCACTGAATGGTTTACCAAATCATTCGTAGCCCTAATTGCTCATGATATAGCTATGGGTGGATGCGTCACTAAAGAGCAAGCCATTGCTTGTGCCCAGTACTTGGATCTGGTTTACTGTCAGTCTGGCACTTTATACGAGTTGTTACCCAATGCTCCACGGCCATCATCTGATCCCGCAGCATCAAAGTCACCAACTGTTCCTCCCGTTGATGGAGTTATGGTTTCAGTATCCCAAACCCGTGCTAAAACTTCTTCCAAACAGAGGTCGGTCTCAAATGCTGCTCCTAATAGTTCATCTCAGAATTCACCTAGCCCTTGTAAAACCTCATAGGTCGATGCTGTCCAGTCTATCGCAGCGGACAAATCCTCAAAAGGAAAGAAGAAATTCAAAGGCAAATCTAAAGCCAATGCCCCAAAACAGGGTCATCCCAAATCCTCTGTTGGCAAATCTTCGCAATGGAAATCAAAGTATCCCTGCCTCATTTGCGAGGAGGATCTCTACACTAAGGATTTTCCTCAATGATCCGAAGTTAGTCACCTGCTCAGAGGGACCCCTGCCATCCTTAAAGAGCCATTTTCGTCTCAGCATACCCAAATGGTAGACCAACCCCGATCTACTTCCTCTGGATCTCAAGTGTTCATGATGAGCACGCACATTAATGTGGCTACCTGATCGAAAGATTATCAAACTCCAGCTCCAAATATTGGGAAAGAAAAAGAAGATGTATCTTCTTCTTTTACCCTAAGTTCCGTCCCTTTGCAAATCGATTGCCCTAACCTTGATTCCGCTACGCGAACACCCTCTCGAAGTGTGCTGCGAAAATCCTCGTATAATCCCAATGCCCGAGCTACTCAACACTACAATATTGTTGAGGATTTGGCTCAGGCACTGTCAGCCATGTTGGCTCTCGAGGTACTCCAAAGATGCCCATCGCAGCGGAAATCTTTGCTGTCAGCTATCAAACGCATCGATCCCACCAATTCTAATTTGATATGTTTCGATTTGGAGAACCATGTTCCACGACTCCCTCATCAGATTGTCTTTCTTATTCAGGTAATCATTAATGAGAAGACCATCCACTGCACTATCATCGATGAAGGTGCTTCCACCTGCATCATGTCAACTACATGTTGGAAGGCTATTGGTTCCCTTGCACTGAACCAGTCTCCGAACACGCTAGAAGCTTTCGATGGGCGTGATTCCGACCCTTCGGTGTCTTACCTAACCTTTCCATTACCATGGAAGGCAAGATAGTGCAAGTTGAAGTAGAGATTGTTGGTGCCGATCTCAATTATAATCTTCTACTCGGCTGAAGTTGGACTCGTGCCATGCATGCCGTGGCCTCCTCTTTGTTTCGCGTGATCTGTTTTCCCCATCAAGGGAAGATTGCCACCGTCGATCAGTTGTCTTTCTTTTCCTCCTCCTCGGATGGAAATGTTCTGTACGTCCAGCACTCTGGTGCTCCCTATGAGAGTGTGGGGGTGGGTCTCTTCAAAGATTTTGCCTTAATGAGAATTTTTCCACTTCCACCTCCTCATGTTGCCTCTGTCAACATGGTCTCGGTCAAATCTGATCCCTAGGTCATACCTGCACTAGATTTTGTTGATACTTGGGGCGAGGTGATGCCGCTTAGTCTTGCCGAAGTCAATTACATGGAAATTGTTTCGGCTTCGATCTCTGCATCCTCTGATTCTCATATGTCGAAGACCTTTCTCAATATGTATTCTCAATCCCCTTGGCTTGGCACTTTGGAATCATCCGATCCCTTAGCCGCGGCCTTCCTCACTGATGAAGGTATCATGGAAATCATGTCTCTCGAGGAACCACCATGGATCGATATTCATCATCGCTCCTCGTTCCTGCCTCGCTCGACGGTCATGTCTACCGCTTTCGAAGAGCCCTCTTCTCCATTTTCGTCACTGATTGTTACTCATAAAGTATGGTCAGAAGGAAATTTAGGTAATATTACCCAAACGATGCCGATTGACATTTCTATCCAACCTAGTGTCGTTGAACATGTTCATATTTGGGTATCTTGTTCTCTGGATGAGATCAAGACATATACTCGTCTGTTTCAGGAATTCCATGATGTGTTTGCATTGTCTTATGAAGAGATGCCTGGCATCGATCCTAAAATTGTGGTGCATGAAATACCAACGTATCCACACGCGAAGCCCATTCGCCAACGGCTTCGCCCGGTGCATCCTAGGAAGGCTGCTGCTATTAAGGGTGAAGTCAAAAAGCTTCTCAAAGTTGGGTTCATTTATCCCATCCCCCTTACATACTGGGTGTCCAATATTGTCCCGGTGACTAAAAAATAAGGCATGATCTGCATTTCCGTGGATTATCGAGATCTTAATCATGCCTGTCCTAAAGACAACTATCCTACACCCTTACCGAGCAGACCTGCACTTCACTTGGCCATGCATTACCTTACCCAGTTGGGCATTACACAATTCCATGGCTCAAGCTGAGAGCTTAGCATCTGAGACTGCACAATGCACAATCCCAAGGCTCAGTCCTACCACCTTGGCCATTGAGACTGCATAATGCGCAATCTCTCCTTGTCACTACCCAGTTGAACTGCGCATTGCGTAGTCTCGAGCCTCAGGCTGGATCTCTAGTTACTCAAACTGCGCAATGCATAGTTCCCTCAACCAGTCTCCCTCCTTTGATCATGAGAATTGCGCAATCCCTCTCATCAGTATGTGTGTTTGTTGCTTGATCTTTCTTTGAAAGTGGATTTCCAAAAGCTAATTTATTCTTGCCATGAGTTCCTTTTTCCTCCTGTAGGTTCCACAGTTGTTGAGCTCTTCTCTCCAATAGTCACTGTTATCATGGCATCCAAGAGAGCTGCTTCAAAAGATATCATAGAAAGCAGTATCGGGGAAGCAATTAAGAGTACATCAGTAAAATTGCCGGTATATTCAGACACTCAACTGTTTGTGGAAAAGGAATCAGACCTTACATGGCATAAAGTGAATGAAGCTTTTTCAGCAAAGAGTTTCAAAGCAGATCTAGAGGACCAATAGGTATATGTTAATGTCCATAAATCAGGGCCACATAGGGTTGCATGCAGATATCCAGCTTTCCCATTTGCATATGTTATCAGCTAGATTGTTTCACATCTTGATGTAAAGACTTTGAATTTGAGAAATACCAACAGACATAAGCTTGCTACTTTCCTGACAGCAAATTACTGTCTTATGTACCGTTTGCCCGAGCCAGAAACGTTCATGGATTCAAACTTCTATGCCACCAACAACTATGTGGGCACGAAAGACATTGTTAAAAGTTGGGTGAAAGAGCCATCAACGATTCTATAAACAACCATCAATACTTACAATACAAAGTCTCTCAGGAGGGCCTATTATTTGTTGATCATCCTAGCTTGCAGAATCTACGGTCAGTAGAGCACAGAGGCCTTTCCTGAAGGGTAGGAAATCATATTGAACCAGATTGTGAAGGAGGGCAAGTCGTTCAACTGGGCATACTTGTTGGCTTGACAGTTAAGTATCCATGTAGCTAACGCCCTGAATCGTCCCAAGGGTGGGAAAGCGAGATTTTACATGTCTACAAATATACTGGATGCAATATGTGCACATAATTCATTCCCTGTCATGAACTGGACTTGGACACCTTGAGATCTTGTCATGCACATCCACTACATATTGCTCTCAGGTTGTAGCCAAAAAGGAGTTATGGAGAAACTAACTAACCACTTCCTCATTTTGCTATACAAGATGATCTTTGAGGAAGAACCACCTTGCATGTCATGTGTGGCAATGGAAGCAATATTAGAGATCGTAGATTGGTTTTCCTCACTGGATGGCACCTTCCTTATAGTGTTCGGCTGTCAGAAGTCGTCGCATATTTTGCCAAGGTATGCCACCAACAAGCTTGACATGTAAGAAGTTCCATATCATCTCTCCACAGGGTTGTCAGCGGCTTTGCACAAGAAGAAGAAAGCACCTTGGCCAACTCTTCCTTTGAAAATTGGATTATATGAGATCAAGTACTTGAAGGTTGTGGATAATGAATAAAAGGAAATAAATAAGTTTGCGTTTGATACTCGAGACTTTAATCCGTACGATCCCCATGGTATTTGTAAATACCATTGTGCGAGAATTCACTTTGAGTGGCTCAGCAGGAAATTTGACTGGCCAGAGGAGGATCCATGGAAGAAATGTTATAATTCCTCCAAGTCTCGTGAGCCGGTTAGTTTTGCAGGAACTTCATAGGTGACTCTGCAGAAGGAAGCTACTCCAAAAGCAATGCCAACAGAAGGGAGCAACCCTGCGCAAGATAAGGGAAAGAGAAAGGTTGCTTATAGTCCAGTGGGAGAATGAAGTCGCAATATGAAAGAAGATCTAGCTATTATGAAAGCGACTTTAGCAGCAGAGGAAAAGAGGAAACAAAGGATGCAGAGAGAAGAACAGAGGAAGAGGGAAGAGAAGAGGATATTGGAGGAAGAAAAGCATAAGAAAGAACAAGAAGAGAAGCAGAAGCAGGAAGAAGAAGAGAGGTGAAGTGTAATAGCAGAAGAAACAATGCAGAAACAAGTTGAAGAGAAAGAACAAAATTGACAACCAACAAAGGAGAGCGGAAAAATGTAGGACACAGAGCTTGATTAAAAATGTAGGTTTTAATCCTGTACATAAAGTACCTGCATACGAATTCTAAAAACAAAAAATAAAAAATGGTGAGAATATAAAACAAATACACAGATATTTTCCCTTAGATCTCAAAACCGGGACTATCAGATTGATTTTTCATCATATTTCTTTCAATGTTACAATACATATATAGACATGTTGAAACATTCATAAACTCCAATCCATTAAACCTAGATTAGAACATAATATTAGTTCCCTTGACCAGATCTACAAAATAACATGGGCAAAAAAGCATCATGCCCAAAACCATGTGCAAAACCCATGCACAAAACCATAGGTAGGTCCACTCGCTTAATATAGGGTCAAAAAAAAAATTCTCGTGCCGCTGCCATAGACCCCATATCACCCCCCCTCGTTGTGCCCCGCGCAACGAAGGGAAGGTTGTCGCCCCCTTGAGTAGTCGTTGAAAGAATATAACACACATCCAATGAGTAGATTGAAGAATTGATTGAGATTGTAGACATGGAGGAGGAACCGAAGCCTTAGAATCAAGATTTCAACTTGATGCCTAGCATACAACAGGTTACTATTTAGTCTCCACCACCTCCAACAGTAGAGTCAGCTCCAGGAAAGGAAGAGGAAGTTGTTCCTCTTGATGATGATCTGGTCATGGGCACGTATAATCTGTCGTACGATGAACTTCAGAAGAAGGTTGTATAAGTGCGTAAGCAGAACTTTCCGAATGACCTCACATCTTCTGCATTTATTAGAGAAACTGTAATTGTGGTGAACACTAGGAAGAATCCCAATGCCATTACTGCAACCAACTTGGCCTTCGCAGGTGCAACAAAGTTGAACACTGAGTATTTTATGGTCGAGAACAAGAAATTAGAAAAGAACTTGCAAGAGGTTGAATAACTCTGCGCAACGGCTCAGAGCGCAGCTTACGTAAAGGTCCATCTGGAGGAAATGAAGGCAATGATATTTGGTGAAGTATCGATACTTGAAGAGACCATACAAAATCTCTATGAGGAGCTTGTTGTTGTGCATAAGGCAATTGTCCACTTGCATTACTTGCAACAGAAGTGTAAAGATTTTTCCAAAACTCTAAGGAATGTGCCAGCTGCAATCACTGTCGTGAATGAATGGCCAATGCAATACAAAGGGGCACCGCCTGAATTGGGAAAGAAAATTAAGCAACAGGCGGAGTTGGAGAAAGCAAGAGTTCAGATGCTTATCTAAAACAATAAACAACTCGCCTCATTCATTGGTAACATTCAGACTTTGTATGCATGATTATACAACGGTCTATATTTCTTGATGAAGTCCCACAAGATCCCATCAGTTGGTTCACTCATAGAAGCCAAAACCAGGAACCAGGTTAGGCAGGAGATTGAAGAATACTTGGACCAACTCAGACATATTGCTACCAAGGAATATTTGGAGGTGAACAAATAGAATATCCAAAACTACATTGGTTGCCTTGTCCAAATCAAGACAATGTTGCTCATGCTCTGGATTGAAGTTCAACTTGGTTCCAAATCATTGTACCTGGATGCCATGGAGGCTAGAGTCTGCTTCCAGCCAGACACCATTGCACAATTTGGGGATGTCATTGCACATTACCAAGCTTGGCACCTATACGTGGCCGAAAGACATCAAGTGGAAGTTTTTGAGCTTGAGTTTCCCCAAACTCAAGCATGGTAGTGTTTTGGTTTATTAGGTTGTCTAGTTGGCTCTACCCAATTTTGTCCTATATGGGTACAAGTGTATTGTAATATTATTTGTAAGTGGAATTCCAAGTTTTAATACTGGAATGTGAAGAGTCGTGATGTAATGTAATGAGTCATTTTGTAAAAAAGTTGAAGAGTCATAGGGAAGTCCAAAAGTCACAATGGGGAGTTGAAGAGTCACCCCCTTTTGTAATAAATATATCCTCATAACTCATGTAAATGGCTTTTGGGGAGACAAGATTTTGGCTAGGCTTAGGCTTAGAATCAGAGGCTTAGGAGTTTGTGAGAGCCTTGGCTGCTCCATAGCGTAGAGCGAGTATCTTTATTTGGAGAAGCAGGAGATGTTGACTTCACATTTCACTATTGGGGCTAGTGGTCTATCAATGGTATATGTATGATTGGAACTTTCACTTAATAAAATGCTGAGAGCCGACACATTTTCATACATATGTTGTGAATATAGTAGGACTATTCTTGTTATGTTTGCAATGTATGTTATTTAAATTACACTTATGCTTATGAACTATTTCGTTTGCATTGGTATGAATCTTCTTGAATGTGTGTTGTTGTTTAATTCATCATTGTTAACTTGTGAACTATTTCACATATTAGCTTGTGATGTCATTTATGCTTGTGTGTTCCTTTCAAGCTGCATACTGTTACAAGCTTCTAAGGGGCTCACTCATTTTCCATTTCGTGTGGTAGAACCTTCATGCATCGCACTTGACTCTCTGCAGGGTCACACACTTGTTCTCACCAAAGTCATTATACATCACTCTATGTGTTATTGCAGCCAAGGCACATCATTAAAATCCATTGCATCGACAATCAGGCCATATTCCAGATGGGAATCCTACACCAAAAGATGTGAGGTCTAATTGGGACTTCATATCAGGGACATCCCCTAAATGTTGGTGGGTCCAACACCATCAACATTTATGGCGCTAGAAGGAGGGCCAAATGACAAGGTGAGCCCATGTAGTCTGATTGAACTTTATGCACTCATTAATGGCTTCTCCCCAAATCACAACCTCGACATGTTTTTCTAGAACCGCAAATCTAAAAGTTCTGGTGAGAACCATTAATGATTTGTCAAACCTTAAATTCAATGGAGAGGATGAAAAACCATTTTCAAGCACACCTTTTGTTTTTTTGAATTTTGCTTGAAACACAATATTCACTGCGAGGATGCTACTTGTAGGTTGTTCATTCTCACGTTCGAAAGGTGCGTAAGGGAATGGTGTTACTCATTGCATGTTGCCTCTATACACTATTTCGAACGTCTTTCCACAATGCTTTACTACGCTTTTGATAGGTATGATTATAAATCTGTGTTCAAGAAAATTATGCGATTGCGAAAAGCACCTGATGAATCTCTTGATGATTTTCATGATCGTTTCATTCAATTTTTTTTAATTTTCTGAAGATGATGTTGATTGGCCTTTATTGAAAGAGAAGTTCAAATTTCTTGTTCACATTTCAATGAATCCACACGAATATGAATCTTTCAAAAGTCTCCCAACATACCTCAGTTATAGAGCTTCTAAATCCATGACGGACAAAGTTATTATTCCAAGTGACTCTCTATCTTCTCCTCATCAAACAAATCTATGTCCATAGGTTGAGTTGGGAGAAATTGAGAATTCATCCACCGATTTACCACCATATTCTCCCACCCCACATACTCAGAATTTCAATGCAAGTTTGGATTGTGAATCTAATGTTTGTGATGAAGTGTTATCTCCTCGTCCTCCATCCTTTGGTTCCTTTGGTCCTCCAGATTACGAGTTTTTGTGTTCACTCATTTCAAATGTTTCTTTTCATGGTAATGAGGATCAAGTTTTGGATGGAGTTGGCGTTGAGAAGCAAACTTGCAATGTCATTTATGATAAATATGTGTGGGAGTCCACATCTGAACAAGAATTTGTGGTGAAGGACGATTCTTTTCCTTCAGCACCTCTCCCTCGTTATCTGGACATTTTCCGTAATTTTGTCATTCCTATTGAAAATTACAAAGAATTACCTTTTGATGAGATTGTTACTTTTGATCACTCTCAGAACTTGTGGGATGTCAGTATTACATCCATGCGGAGAAGAAAAATATTCTCTTCTTGATCCCCCCAATCTATCATCTCATCATTCTGAAGAAATAAAGGGTGAAATTCTTGTTTTCAATCATCCCCTCTTTATGACTCATCAGATCACGAGGTGCCTTTGTTTCTGATCTTGAACTTTCTGATCATGGTTTTTGTGATCTTTTCACCCATTCATCTCCTCACGACTCTAATATTTCCACTTTTGTTTTTCCTAAGCCACCAGTCTTTGATGATCTATCTTATGATGATTTGGAACTTTCATAAGTTATCAAGGCACTTCATCCCAAGCTGAGGGTTATGTCAGGTTCTCATAGTCTTGAGACTAGTTCCAATTCCAACCAGAATAGCGATGTATCTTTCAAGGCTCCTCATCGCTCTGCCGCACAAATTCAAAATCAATCTCTCTCACAATTTTCGCATCCTCCATCTGTATTGCATGATCCTATCGCTCAGTCATTGGAGGAGTCATACCTGGCGAGCACTTTTACAAAACACACATTTTCTTCTTTCTTCATGTTTGTGCAATTTTGAAGTTCGAAAGTTTGTTTTTCATGTTTTTGAGTCACAATGTGTTTAAACACCATAATGCATCCGTAGAATGCTTCACATGCACTTTTCTTTCATACTTTTTCTACGTGCATTTTCAAACTTCAAACGTCTTGGTATGTATTGTCTTATCTTTCTTATTTGTTGTTATGCTTGAATATCTTTCTTGATATGCATTCCCTCGCTTACATAGGCCAATCAATGCATCAGTGGTTACATTGGAAGTTTCATTTTACGTAAGTCTGGCCTATTCTTTGTTAGGTTAGGAGTAGGAGTAGTTGTTTATTTTCCTTTGTTGTTTTTTCTTCCCTGTTTTGTTTTGTTTTAATTTACTTTCCGCTTCACTCTTTTCTTTCATTTCTTTTCAGTCGTAGAATAGCTTCCACATGAGACCGTGTTTGGTTTTCGAAGCAAGCATGGTGAAGTTCAAGATGAATTTGCGCTACTATCAATGCTTGGTTTCTTGTCTATTCCCTCTCATTGCGTGAATCTTTCATTATTTTAGCCGATTATACTCTGATGGAAAATATGTCCTTTTTTGGAAGAAAACCATAGTGGAATCACAATGCTTGAACCTATAACTAGTATTGCCTACTGTTGAGCGTTGGAAAAGGTATGTATTTACCATTTATTTCTTTATCTTTTCCTTTGAATCATAACTCCTTTACATTCTAAGATGATAATATGTTAAAGAATTATGATAGAATTAAGGAGATTTGTGATTGATACAAAATAACTAATTATTGTCTTTTTCTATACAGAAAGTGAAGGAAATAGAAAATCACTATTCAGGAGGAAAAGAAAAAGCAAAAGAAACTACTGTCCCTTTGACAGGAGGCCGTATCCAGATGATGAGATTAAGATCAGAGCGCATGGTCCACGAAAAGGAAGAGAAAAAGTGGCATCAGTGCAAGAGGAAAAAAACGATAAACTGGAGATCAAAGATATAGAGAATCCCTCAGGATCCTTTGATCCCGAGGGATCGCTGCTTCAAAGACTTATCTGTATTCTTGATACTTCCGCCTGGCCATTATAAGAAGGAACAACGATGGTAGCCCAAGGGAGCAGATATTATTGTCAATTTGTAGAACTTACTGTTGTAATCTTAACTTTGATCATCGACTCTCTTTGAAGAGCAAGAGCTGTAACTTTGCCATATATGATTAATATATAACTCAGTTGCTGTTCCATTATCTAAGCTTGGAGTAAATGAAGCAATGCTTCCCTGGTGGCTAAGGGCCCGACCCTAGTGGATCCACTTGCTTCTTGTATCATTATTTTGAAATTACAGTAGTGTGTGGTTTGATTTCCTTTGTATTTCCTTAATTCGCTTTATTCAGTAATCTTCTGTTTCTGAACATTTCACTGAATTGCTTTGTTATATCGAAATCGTAATTAGATAGAAAGATTATTATTCACAACTTAAAATGTCATGCTGTTCATTCTGAAACAATATTGCACTATCTAATTCGGGTTTTGCTGTTCATTTAACTACAGTTCACTTACAATTGCGATTGTTGTTCATTTAACTGCTGTTCAATTACAGTTGCAATTGTCGTTCCTTTATACCTGTAGTTAATGTCCATTATGCTAGAATAAGATTACTGATTCAATTACTCTATAGTTGTTGTGTGGTTACACTTAATTAGGTTTGTTGTTCCATTATTAAGTTCAAGATTGTTGTTCAAATAATTTCGGTTAAGATTGCTGCTCAATTCAGTTCTGTAGATTAAGCTTCGTTGTTCAACCTTTTTCATAGATTTAGTTGCTATTCTTTTTCTGCTAATCGAGTTGTTATTTCCAGTATTTGCTTTAGTGTGGATAGAAAGACCTACAACTGTAACGAACATTAACTACTGCTGTCTAAGTTCTCAGATTGGAGATCTTGTTTGTGATTTATTTTCATTTACATCAGTTTATAGGGGAAAGAGTTATCATTATTGCATCCTTGACTAATGATTGTTGTAGTTTCTTGAGTGAATGATTTAGTTACAGAGCATTCAAGTTTCTTGCCATTACAATTAGATTTTGTTTCCAGCATTCATTTACTTTTGTAAGCACTATACTGCAAACATTACTCTTGAACAAGTGACCGCCTCAGACCGAGTACACTCCTGAGATAAAAAATCGTGTCTGGATTGATAATTCATGTAGGATAAATAGGGGTTAAAAGACACCTTTTTATCACTCAACACCTACTCTTATCCGTCTTTTATTTTCGGTTCCTTGTCAGCTAAATCGAGTAGAGTAAAGAGGGGAAGAAAACCTTGACAAGTGTGTCATATATATATATATATATATATATATATATATATATATATATATATATATATATATATATATATATCCTTCTCTGAAGGGATAACCTCTTCTGCTCTCAATAAGTCAGGATCCCTCTTTCGCTCCACTAAACTAATACTATGTGTATGCACAATTCTATGAACAAAATGAAAAAAATAATAAATGCGAAAGAAGATAAAGGCTTCCTGCACAGAGAGGTAAAGAAAGCAACTTCGTGGGAGTACTATCTAGGCTTGCTGGTAGTGGAGCAATGTTTGTGTTCCTGAAGTGACTCCGTCGGGGTATTGTCCAGGTCTGTTGGTAGCAGAGCAACACCAGAGATGAAAACTAAGACTCTGACAATTCTTTTCACTTATGTATCTATATACTCCTCATCCCCAATCAAAACAACTTAGTTTGACTTGGCTTGGTTAAGTGTGTCATTGATGAAGAGAATGGTAGGGACTATATCTTTAATGCAAGCTAAGTGAAGAAGCTATGGTAATCAATGAACTGAACAATACTTCTTGAAGAGTTAGACTTGTTTTGCATGAGACAAGACCCATACAGAGAGTTGGAGTTCTACCAGTGTGTCGCCAAGTGTTGTAGCTACTACAACCACCCTCCAAAATTTTGCCTATGCTTTGATTTTGGAGCCTTCCCTTCTATCCACAGGAGCTTATCTTTTACTGTTGGCAAGCATTCATGTTGATTGTGCTTGTGTTTGCTTGTTTTGATATTGATAAGATCTTTTTGGGTCACAAGCTAATCATCTGACCTAACCTTGCAGTAGTCTTGGGCTTGACTCCAGAAATTGCGCAATATTGGAAGGTAGGCCAACCTTGATGATGGAAACCGCGCAATCTAGAATGATAGCTCAACCTTGAGCTTGAGAATTGTGCAGTCATGGATAGAAACACAACTCTAAGCTCAGAAAATTCTCAATCCATCCCTTGTGCTTAGAAACTGCGCAATGCATTGCGCCGAGAAGTTGCCTAATTCCCTAAAATTGGGCACTCTTCCTTAGTAATGTGCATGTCAAGTTTTTAGAAAAGAAGGAAAAAATCAAAAGATTGAAAAAGCATCACTAGAAAATAGGGAGTTATTATTAGTTTCCCGAAGGTGACAAAGTCGTCATTTTTAGAAATTTTCGCCATGTGTTGCTTTTTCCTTGATTTTAGTCATGTGTGTCATAAACCCTAATATACCCAAATATATTTAATTGATGCCTCTAGAGTTCATTTGTACATTCGGTCTTGGATCTCTAGCATTCCCAAGGAGATCAAGGTGCCTTCGGTGGAGTTTGCATCGCTTTTCCTCGGGGGTTTTGCTTTCGTCATCTTTTGCCGCTTTTTCTAATGCTTTTCGTCATTTTTCTTCTGTGACTGTTGTTTTGCTTGTTTCTCTTCGTGTTTGTTAGCGTTTAAACTTTTATTAGCTTGTAGAAGTGTTTATTTAGTTTGTTGTTCACCTTTCATAAGTGTCACATCAGCTTTCTTGATTTTGTGCACCGGTGATCGCCATTTTCGCGACTCTCCTTGCATATTTATTTTTACTTCTATTTGTTGAGTTTACGCACGTGATTCCCATTGATCTATCCATACCTAGTTATATATGAACTTTAACTTGCATTATCGCTTAGATCTACTTGTTTCCTACACCCTCACTGGGTAAACCCACACTTCACTTGGCCATGCACTGCCTTGCCCAGCTAGGCATTGTACAAGTCCAAGGCTCAAGTTGAGAGCTTGGTCTCTGAGACTGCAAATGTGTAGTATAGGCTAGCCCAACTCCGCAGTCCTAGGGCTCAGTCCTACCACCTTGGCCACTATGATTACGCAATACATAGTCTCTCCATGTCACTAGCCAGGATGAACTACACATTGCGCAATCTCAAGCCTCAAGCCACATCACTAGCTGCTGAGACTGTGTAATGCGTAATTACCTCAGCTAGTCTCCCTCCCTTGATCATTAGAATTGTGCAATCTCTCTCATCAGTCCATGTGTTTTTCACCTAATCTTACTTTGAAAGTGGATTTGCAAGAAATAACTTATTCTTTCCATAAGTGTCTTTTTCCTCCTGCAGGTATCACATTTGTTGAGCACTTCTCTCTAGTAGTCATTGTTATCATGGAACCTATGAGAGTTGCTTTAAAAGATACCATAAAAAGCAGTACCGGGGAAGTAGTTGAGAGTACACTAGTAAAATTACCAGTATATTTAGACCCTCAACTATTTGTGGAAAAGGAATCAAATCTTACATGGCAGAAAGTGATGTTGGGTTGTGTTATATTCTTTCCATGACTATCCCACGTAGTTATGCCGATTACGTAACAGGGGGGTCATAGGGGGTTTGAGGGGTGCAGGTAACCCCCTTCTATGGGGTCCAGAAATTTTGTTTTTTGACCCTATATTAGGTTGGTCAGACCTACCTATGGTTTTGTGCATGATTTTTGCACATGGTTTTGGATGTGATGGTTTTCGGTCCATGGTTTTGGACGCGATGGTTTTCAGTCCATGGTATTGGATGCTTCGGCATGTATAAATATGTATTGTAACATTGAAAGGAACATAATGAAAAATCAAGCTGGTAGTCCTGGTTTTGGGATACAGGGGAAAATCTCTGTGTATATGTGTTTTATGTGTTATGCTCTCGCATTGTTTATTTTCTGTGTTTTATAATTCGTATGTAGGTAATTTCTGTACAAGGTTAAAACCTACATTTGGTATCAGAGTTGTTTTGGCTTCAAGGGGATGCCTCTGTTGCTGAGGGGTTTCGCTCGGGCCTGTGGTAGACCCTGTTCAGTGGGAGATCTGCGAGATCGATTCTGAAGCCCAGATCGGACGGCTAAGATTGCGTCTGATAGACAAAGCAGAATTGACAGGGAATTAAGCCGCGATTTAAGGGGATTTGGAATTCGTTGACCACCACAGTGGAGAAAGAAATGAATCGACGAACAGGCTGGCGCTGTTCCGATGGAGACACATGGCTACTTCCTGAGCATTCATGCTGACGTCGAATAGGGAACTCCCAGCACACGGGCAACAGGCGAATCGACGCAGGAAGGAGAGGAACCGAACAGGCATGGAGGTCGAATGGATAAATCCATGAACATAGACAGCCAAATGGGATTAAGAAAGAGGGAATGAAGAGTCCAAGCGACCAAGAGAGACAGTGAACAATGAACCCTGAGAGGAGGACTAAGCACAGAGAGCAGTAAAGCCAAGCAGAGGAGACAGAGGGCCGAGCTAACCACAAGCATCATCAAGCACTAGAGAGCTTGAAGAATCAAGCCTTCCCATAGAGGAATCTGTCCAGATTGAGCATCATAGTTGGCTCTTTCCACTATAGACCGAGGGTCACAAAGCTGGTAGGATGAACAAGAGTCTGTGTACTCGAAGTGGCTTGGGGAATCCAAGAACCACCATCCCAAGCCTAATCTGCTTCAAGAGAACTCATATTGGGTCCCTACATTGTAATTTCTTTGCTGAAGGACACAATAAAACAAGGCCACCACTGAAGCTGGACCGGAGACGTAGCCCTGGAGAATAGGGTGAACTCCTTATTAAAAAGTGTTTGTGTCTTTGTGTTGCTTACTGTATTTCTCTGCTGTCTTTCCATTTATTTTCTGTGTATTGGCAATCTGATCGATCCATTGTTTCAATAACACAGAACACACACGCCAGCACATGGGTCTGTAATACCTTTTGTTTAATAAATCTTCAACTGAGGTCACTCATAGGGTGATTTTCAGATCAAGTGGTATCAGAGGTCTAGGCTGTAAGGTTGGACAAGCTTGTGTTGGTTTAGCTGTGAATGCTCACTAGATCAAAGCTCAAATTAGGAGAAGGAGAGTTGGTGGAAACTAATCCTGAAATTGGGAGAGTCTATTCTCGGAAGATAATGTTAGAAGAAGGTTCTATTGGGCCAGATTCTCAATTCATAGAATGCTTCCTAGCTATAAAGTTTATGGTAGAAGAAATGTATAGGGACTTTAGAAAGCATAAGGGTGAAGATTCATCAGGGCAAGATAAAGAAGAAGATGAATCTCATTCCCATGACCACTCCAAAGGAAAGGGGAAAGAAGAAAACTTCCCTACACCTCCTAGTAGCCCTGTGCATAATAAGATGGTAGTTAAATTTGATTTGCCTATATATGATGGAGAGCTAAACGCTGAAAAGTTGGACAATTGGATTAGACAAATTGATGTGTATTGCAGAGTACAAAATATAGACTCATACAAGAGCAAGATTCAGCTGGCAAGCCTTCGCCTAGGGGGCACTACCTTGGTTTGGTGGGAAGGCAGAACCCAAGCTAATATGAGGAAGCATGGTAAGACCATCTCTGTCTGGAGTGAATTTGTTACTGCAATCAAAAAGTAGTTTTATCCATTGGCCTACATGCAACAAGCCATGATGAGTTGGCAAACTCTTTGGCAGCTGAAAGGGAAAAGTGTACAAGGGTATACTCAAGAGTTCAGAAAGAGAGCATTGATGTTGGGTATTTCATTAGACTCACCAGAAACTCTTTTGAAGTACATTGGTGGTCTACACAGCTACATGAGGCACACCATCCTCATGTTTAATCCCACTAGTATAGATGAGGTATCTGTACAAGCTACTCATCTAGAAGCTAGAGGAAAGAATGGAAATCTAGAAGTTGGGGGACCATCCCAACCCACTGTAAGCAAGAGCAAGGAGAAAAGAAAGCAGAAGTGGAAAGAAAGGAAGGATAACACTGCACAAAAAGGCAAAGCTTCATGCACTCACTGTAAAAAGGAGGGGCATGATGATGAGCACTGTTGGATTCTGCATCCAGAGCTGAGACCTAAGAAGTCCGAGGGAAAGAAGAAGAAGACTACTGCAGCTATTCAGAAATATTTGGGGTTAGACTCGGGAGATGAAACAATCATTGCAGCCACAGGTATAAAAGGTAAGAATTCTGAAGCATCTACTAGTAATTCTGCTCAATCTGTCATTGATGAAGAACATGAAAGAAAAAGGCATGAGCTTTTCCATATTCGAGTTGTTTCCAAAAATCAAAAGATTGATACGTTGTTTGATAGTGGTTCACAAGTAAATCTAATTTTTGAAGAAATTGTAAAGAAATTGGGATTAGCAACTACACCTCATAAGAAGCCATACCCATTAGGATGGTTGAATGATAAATCACAACTACAAGTGACTAGACAGTGCAAACTCAAGTTTTCTTTTGGGTCAGCATTTGTAGAGTGAGTTTGAGTTAGATATAATTCCTTTGGATATATGTGGAATTGTTTTAGGATGTCCTTACTTGTATGAATGAAAGGCTATTTTCTATAGAGCCGAGAACAAGTATCTACTTGTTAAAGATGGAATCGAATACTTTGTAAGAGCTCATAAGCTCAAGAATAATTATACTCTCATAAACTCAGGACAGATGAAAAGAATGATAAATTCATGCAAACAGTTCTTATTAATGGTTGTAAAGGAAAAGAAAACTGATAAAACCAATGTATTTGTGGGCTGTAATTCTGATCAGCAAGCTGATATAGAAAAGATTGTTTCAGAGTATGATGTCTTGTTTCAAGAACCTTAAGGTCTGCCACCCAAAAAGGGAATAGTACATGATATTATTTTGCAGCAAGATGTTCCTTTGCCTAACATTGGGATGTACATGTTATCTGCTTTAGAGAATGTTGAAATCAAGAATCAGGTGTAGGAGTTGCTCGAGAAAGGTTTCATCAGGCCTAGCACATCACCATGTGGGTCACCAATCGTTTTGGTGAGAAAGAAAGATGGCTCGTGGAGAATGTGCATTGATTATCGAGCACTGAATAAGATAACAATCAAAAATCGTTATCCCCTTCCTCGCATAGATGATCTTTTAGATCAATTGAAGGAAGTTGTTTATTCCACCAAGCAGGATTTGCACAGTGGATACCATCAGGTCAGAGTTGTAGAGCAAGATGCATGGAAGACTGCTTTCAAAACAAATCAGGGATTGTACGAATGGCTGGTTATGCCTTTTGGCTTGACCAATGCCCCTGATACTTTCATGAGATTAATGAATGATGTACTCAGACCTTTTCTTGATGATTTTGTTATTGTGTATCTGGTTGACATTTTGATTTTTAGTAAAACGTGGGAAGAACATTTAAAGCATGTTAAGCAGACATTAGATGTTTTGAAAAGAGAAAAACTTTATGTTAAACTCTCCAAATGTGAATTTGGAAAAACCTCTCTAAATTATTTGGGTCATATAGTAGGGGGAGGTGAATTGAAAATAGATCCCTCTAAAGTGGCAGTCATTGTAAACTGGCCTAAACCCAAGTCTGCTACAGAAGTGAGAAGCTTCTTAGGAGCATCACAGTATTGGAGGAAGTTCATTTCAAATTTTTCCTCAATTGCAGCTCCCTTACATGCTTTGACAGGATTGAACAAGGTGTTCCAGTGGGGAGGCAAACAGTAGAAAGCCTTCGACACCTTGAAAGAAAAAATTAGTACAACACCTGTACTAGCACTGCCAGATCTATAAAGACCATTTGAGATCCAAACTGATGCCAGTGACTATGCCATGGGAGCAGTGTTGACACAACAAGGTAAACCCATATGTTATCATTCTAAGGCTTTTAATCCTGCAGTAGTCAACTATCCTACCTATGATAAAGAATTGTATGCATTAGTTCAGAGTGTGAAAAAGTGGAAACATTACTTAATGGGCAAAGAAACAATAATACATACTAATCATCAGCCACTTCAATACCTACACTCCCAAACTAAGTTGCAACAATCAAGACATTACAGATGGATGGGTTTTCTACAACAGTTTCATTTAGTCATCAGATATAAAAAGGGCATACATAACAAGGTTGCAGACATGTTATCTAGACCCATTATAAATGCATCTACCATACTTAAGCATAATTCTGTGCTGCATGAAAGCGACATAGAACAGTATGCTACGGACATGGACTTTAAAGATGTATATGCAACTTTGAGTCAAGGCAAAAGAGTAGAAGAATTGGACTATCATGTGAAGGATCGACTCTTATATCATTGTGGGAAACTCTGCATTCCACAAACTGAGAGAGCAAAGATAATTAGGGAAGCACACACTTCTCTGATATCATGTCACTTTGGGGTAAGTAAAACAGTTGCACAGCTGCAAAGGTTCTGCTATTGGCCAAGAATGAGTGAGACAGTTTCTAGATATGTAAAGGGGTGTGCTATGTGTGCTAAAAGCAAGCCCAGCAACAGAAAACTAGGCTTATACACTCCCTTGCCAGTTCCTTCTCACCCTTGGGAAAGCATTTCCATGGATTTCGTGGGAGGACTGCCTAAATCTAGGAAAGGTCATGATTATCTATATGTTGTTGTGGATAGGTTCAGCAAAATGTGTATTTTGATACCCTGTAGTAAACAGATTACAACTGAACAAACTACAAAATTATTCTTTGAACATGTATGGGTTCATTTTG
This sequence comes from Pinus tabuliformis, assembly GCA_031772625.1. Taxonomy (NCBI): domain Eukaryota; kingdom Viridiplantae; phylum Streptophyta; class Pinopsida; order Pinales; family Pinaceae; genus Pinus; species Pinus tabuliformis. Next base: position 1,244,768,338 of record CM062816.1, on the reverse strand, counting down.
GATTACCCACTTCTATTATATCTGATCGAGACACCCGATTTGTGGGAAAGTTTTGGTCCAGTCTGTGGGAACTAATGGACACCAAATTAAAGAAAAGCACAACTTTTCATCCACAAACAGATGGCCAGACAGAAGTAGTTAACAGGACAATGATCCAGATATTGAGAGGATATTGCAGCAAACACCCTAAGATTTGGGATGAACACTTGTGTTATGTGCAGCATGCTTACAATAGAGCCAAACACTCTTCTACCAAGAGATCTCCTTTTGAGACCTGCTTTGGTTTCATACCAGGGTCTCCCTTGGATTTTGTCTTTGGTAAAGATACCATGGTTGATGGACACAGTGATGTGGACAGGGAAACTAGGTTCATTGAACAGATCCAGGAGATCCACCAGGCAGTACAGGAACAGCTGGAAAAGAGCCAGGCCAAGTACAAGGTTAGGCATGATAAGCATCAGATGGAGCATAGTTTTCAAGTTGGAGACCAAGTCTGGCTGTATATCAGCAAGAACAGGATGCAAGGTGAAAGCAAGAAGCTAAAACCTATCAGGTATGGACCCTTCAGGATACTTGAGAAGATTGGTGAGAATGCTTTTCGCCTTGATCTGCCAGCTTACATGCACATCTACTCAGTCATGAACGCAGATTGCTTGAGGTTGTTTGAACCTTCAATGGTTGAGGACCCTGAAGAGTAGAGTCAATTGCCTTTTGTTGATGACCTGCTACGTGAATATCTTAATGAGTTGCAGGAAGATACAGTGCTGGACAGGAAGGTAAGGACGACGCGAAGTGGACAGGTGGAATACCTCAGGATTGGGCTTAAAGGTTCGAAGCTGAGCAGTGTGAAGTGGATTGAGATTGGACAAGTGAGACAACAGTTTCCTCACTTAGTTGATGCTTGAAAAAAAAAAACCAACTATTGGTGGTCCAAAAGGTTTTCAGTAGGGAGGCCGTGATCCAAATCGGATCCATAAATGACTGTCATAGAACCATGACTATATCGGGATGAAACAAATCCTTGAAGGATCCAAAACAGCAATTGAAAACACCTCGAAACAGTGGCCATGGCAGCTGGTGCGGAACGACGAGGACCTCGGTCAAAGCACGATGACGGAGGCCCATGGAGACTGCGTAGGAGGTCAATGTAGCCCCTGGGAGCCCCGGAACGGGAAAAGGAGCTAATTTTCGATGCGCGATTAGCGCCGCTGGGCGAATAGGGCTGAAATGGTAGAGCCTTAAGCACTTGGTCACGTTGGGAGCCAGAGGAGCATGGGCAGAGAAACGAAAAGCGCCATCGTACGAAGGTGGGACCCACAACCTGGAAACTGGCGATTTGATCGGGGCGCCCTTGAATGGTAAGTAGTTTTGGAGAAAACGGAGCGATCACACTCAGCGATCGACGCATGGCAGCGGAGGTGAGAGAAAAACCGCCGTGATCGCACGTTTTTGGTCAAGCAAGTTAACTGCGCTCGGTGTGCGTATGACATTGGATCTGGAGGAGCCCAGATCAGACGGTTGAGATTGTGTCCGATAGACAGAGCGGAATTGACAGGGAATTAAGCCGCGATTTAAGGGGATTTGGAATTCGTTGACTGCCACGGTGGAGAAAGAGACAAATCGACGAACAGGCTGGCGCTGTTCTGATGGAGACACATGGCTACTTCTCGAGCGTTCATGCTGACGCCGAATAGGGAACTCCAAACACACAGGCGGCAGACGAATCGACGCAGGAAGGAGAGGAACCGAACAGACATGGAGGTTGAATGGCTAAAGCCATGAACAGAGACAGCCGAATGGGATTAAGAAAGAGAGAATGAAGAGTCCAAGCGACCAAGAGAGACAGTGAATAGTGAACCCTGAGAGGAGGACTGAGCACAGAGAGCAGTAAAGCCAAGTAGAGGAGACAGAGGGCTGAGCTGAACACAGGCAGCATCGAGCACCAGAGAGCTTGAAGAATTAAGCCTTCCCATAGAGGAATCTGTCCAGATTGAGCATCAGAGTTGGCTCTTTCTACTATAGACCGAGGGTCACAAAGTTGGTAGGAAGAACAAGAGTCTGTGTACTCCAAGTGGCTTGGGGAATCCAAGAACCACCCTGCCAAGCATAATCTGCTTCAGGAGAACTCATATTGAGTCCCTGCATTGTAAGGACACAATAAAACAAGGCCACCACTGGAGTTGGACCGGAGACGTAGCCCTGGAGAATAGGGTGAACTCCTTATTAGAAAGTGTTTGTGTCTTTGTGTTGCTTACTGTATTTCTCTACTATCTTTCCATTTATTTTCTGTGTATTGGCAATCTAATCGATCCGTTGTTTCAATAACATAGAACACACACACCAGCACATGGGTCTATAATACCTTTTGTTTAATAAATATTCAACTGAGGTCACTCATAGGGTGATTTTCAGATCATGCGGAAAGGAAGGGCACTACAAAAGGGATTGTAAATCTAAAGATCTTGACAAAGGAAAGGGATTTGATGATGCTCCTTCTGTAGAGGCGAAAACCACCTCAGATGAAGGTGGGGATGTGTACTTGGCTTCTTCAAGTACACATGTAGATCATGAGGCATGGTTGATTGACTTAGGTGCATCCTTTCACTTCACTCCCCATAGAGAGTGGTTCTGCGAGTATGAGAAATAAGATGGTGGTGATGTCTTCTTAGGGGATGATAGGAAGGCTAGAATTGTTGGTTGCGGAAAAGTAAAGTTGAAGTTGCAAGGTGGAAGGGTTAGAGCACTTACTGGTGTTCTGCATATTCCTGCATTGGCCAAAAATCTGATTTCTGTAAGCACGCTGGATGATGCAGGTGTAAAAACAGTGTTCAATAAGGATACCTGCAAGATGGTTCGGGGAGCACTGGTATTGATGCAGGGAGTTCGGATTGGAACTCTGTACAAGATACAAGGTAGCACTGTTGTTGATGGGTGCAACAGTTCTGTGGTTCATAAAAGTGGAGCAGAAAATCTAGTGGTCTCTAGAGAGAAGACCATGTTGTGCCATCAAAGGCTTGGACATATTGGAGAGAAGGGCCTTCAAATACTTCATGGTAAAGGTATGGTAGAATGTATGAGTAATAGCTCTCTGGATTTTGATTTCTGTGAAAATTGTGTATATGGGAAGCAGAATCGAGTGAGTTTCCCCTCTGGTGGTAAGAGGGTGAAATAGATATTAAAGCTTGTGCACAATGATGTGTTTGGACCTATGAAGGTTCCATCACTGGGTAAGTCTGTGTACTATGTATCATTTATATATGACTTCTCAAGGAATACATGGATATATTTCCTTAAGAAGAAATCTGAAGTCTTTGATAGGTATAAAGAATTTAAGGCTCTGGTGTAAAACTAAACAAAGAAGAGGATAAAGGTGTTGAGGACAGATAACGGTGGAGAGTTTTGTAGTAAGGAATTTGAGGAATTATGTAAGAAGTGTGGTATAGCACAGCAGAGGACTACTCCATACACACCTAAGAAAAATGGAGTTGTAGAAAGAATGAATAAGACATTCATGGAAAGGGCAAGAAGCATCCTTAGTGGTGCTGGGTTAGGACAGGAATTATGGGTAGAGGCGGTGGAGACAACATGTTACCTGGTCAACAAATCACCTTCATTAGCGTTGGAGGATAAGACTCCACAAGAGGTATGCACTGGTAAGAAACCCTCTCTTTCACATATGAGGGTATTTGGATGTGATGCATATGTACATGTTCCAAAGGAGAAAAGAACCAAGTTGGATAGTAAATTTGAAAAGTGCATCTTTATTGGGTATAAGGATGGTTTAAAGGGTTATAAGCTTTGGAACCCAGTAACAAGGAAGGTTGTGTACAACCGAGATGTGGTGTTCAGAGAGGTGAAAGATGTTATTAAACATGAAGTCCAACCAAAGGAACCTAAGAAGATAGAGTTTGAGCTGAAGGAGGAAGAACCAGACTCTATAGCAGAGGAGGAATCAGAAGATGAAGAGCCACAAACTCCGGGTGTGAGAAGATCAGTTCGAGAAAGAAGGCAGCCATAAAGGTATAGTCCATCTGCTTTCTGTTCAAATTTTGCTTTATCTGTTACTGATGATGATCCCAGAACTGTGAAGGAAGCAGTAGATTCAGAGAATGGAAAACTCTAGAAAGAGGCCATGGTTGATGAAATGGAATCTTTGCACAAAAATGAGGTTTGGGATTTGGTGGAGTTGCTAGTTGGAAGGAAACCCATTGGCAGCAAATGGGTGTTCAAGAAGAAGACTATTGTGGTGAGCTCCAGTATTGTAGCAATAATGCTACAACTTCTGGGGCTTCCTGTCTCTTAATTTTATCAATCCGGTAGTTCGTACAAACTTGGAAGCGACGGTGCTGTATGCACAAGTACTAGCTCTTGTCGCAGCTGTCACTTGGTCAGCTGGCACAAGTCCGCTAGGGCTCAAGCTAACTTCTATAGGCTCTCAGAAGAAGCTTGTTAAATGATGGACGAAAGCTAGCTCAAAGAAGACTAATCTACTTGGCAAAAATGAACTGAAAGCAAATCAAAACATGGAAACCCTAGGAAACTTCTACCAATGATGCCATTACTTCTATTAAGTGAAAATGCATGAATCTAATCTACTTGCATCTTAAAAGACATGTTTTTGTATTTTTTCTTTAAGTGGATGGAGTGATTGTGATTTTGTGCTTATTAGGGTTTGGTTGTGCAGATGTGATGCGGAAGGAAGGAAAGCTTGGGAAAGGTTGGGGAGGCTAGGAGAGGTCCCCAGAGATCCTTAGCATCAGTCCACAGAGGTTCCTCACGTTCAGAGGCTCAGCAACCGAGTGAGTGGCCTCCTACAGGATGTCTGCGGGGGATTCTACAGGAAACGCAGGGGTTTCTACAGGAAGTCTACAAATTGCTACAGGATGACCTACCGTGGGTGTTTGAAGTGATGGTGGAGTGATGGAATGGGAGGGGGAGATGTGCAAGGTAGGAATAAAGCTGGTGATGGCTCAGGAGTGGAGAAGTAGGATGGAGAACGAGTGTATGAAGTGGGTTGATGGATGGAAGGTTATAACAACGAAATGTCTAAAGAATGAAGTTACGTGAGGAGTGGAGGAGTTTGGGAGATAACAGAGCGGAGCAGAGGTCAAGGATGTGGTTGTATGCGTGATCAAGACGAAGAAGAAGGTAATAGAACGATGAAGAGCAGTGTAAATAAAACAAATGGCTTATGACTGTCACCAAGATGAAAATTCATTATCCTATGCTACCTGTGCTATGAACTCAATGAACAGCAATATAAAGCGTGTAGAGGAATGTGCATGAAGCGGTGATGAAGGTGTATGGTGCAAGAGTGAAGTGCATGGAAAGATCTATCATAAACGAGACTATGTTGCAACTTGTATAAAGTGAAGAACTGCGTATTTTTGTGGTTGGTATAGGCTGCACTCCAATCTCCAAACAGAGATGGCAGTGGAGACTTCCTCAACCTTTTTTCCTTGGAGCTCCAAGAGATTATATCTATCCTCCTATCAAACTTAAGCAACTGAAAGCAAATCACCATAAACTAGTCCTATCTATGCTCATTAAAACGACTAAATTACCAAACTGTGAATTCGAATTGCATGTGAAAATAAACAAACTCAAAGTGCTGGAACGAAATGCAAACACATTACAACACTGAGGAGATCTATTGCTCTCAGGTTGGGCCCTAACCTGAGAGCTATAGCTCCTTGAGAAAACTCAGAACTAGATCAAAATCTGCCTTCTTTATTCATAATCTGATGTCATGCCAAATTGGCTTACAAAAAGGAACAAAGACTGAGCTCTAGCTCGTACTTTCCAATTACAAGAGTAATGCCAAGGTTCAAAAAGCTTCTCTGCAAGGCTACGACCTTAGTATTTATGCAAAAACGGTCATCCAACAGATGTCCTTGATTTTAGGAGCTCGGCTGTCCAACTAAAGTTTAACTGCTGATCCTGTAGGACAGTCATAACTACTGTTCCTGTAGAACAGTTATAACTGATGTTCCTGTAGAACAGCTGGCTGCTTCTAAGCTCGGTGGGGAGATGGATTGGAGCTCGGAGTTCTTGGTGGGAATCACGAGGAAGGTCCCCAAGACCGTGGACATCATCTCCTAAAAACCAGCAGTGCCACCTCATTGTCTCCTTGTCTCCTTTTTCGTTGTCTTTTTCTCCCTTTTAATGCCAAAAACCTGAAAGCATCATGCATTAGTCACGTAGATAAAATGTCTACCCTTCTTCCTACAAACAACACGAATAAACTAAGAAATGCATGCATGAGCAGTAAAAAGTGAATGGTTTGAGCAAAGCAAGTAGGCCAAATGAGCCCAAATTATACCAAAAATTGGGGCTCATCATCACCCCCCAACTAAACTATTTGCTCATCCTTGAGCAACTTTGCCCTGGCTCCTCGTCTTTGGCCGAGAACTAGAGCCCGGAGCACGCTTTTCCTCCCCTGATTTTGGTGGTTCTGCCTTTTCTGCCGAGGGTGGCGCTTCTTCCTTTCCCGTTTTTGGCGGCCCTGCCTTTGCTGCCCCTGGTGGTGACGAAGGTGATGCTTCCTTCCCCTTTCCTATTTCCTTGAGCCGGGCTTCGGAAGGCGACTGGCCTATTTTTCGTGTCCAGGAAGTTATTTTTGGGCTCCCCTTTTCGGGGGTGGCTGATGTTTTAGAGGGGGTTCTTGCACTGGGTGAAGTAGGGACGTCCCCTGAAGTGGTTTGGCTGCTGGGTGGAGGCTGTGGCTTGCCCGTGGTCATCCTCTTGCTTCTCCTGGCTTCAGATGGTAGAGGGGTCTCCCTCTCCCTTTTCTCCTTCGGTTTTGGAGGTGTACTGAGGGCAGCCAGTGCCGCTGCTGCCTCCTTTTCGAGAATGCCAGCCTTCTCTTTCTTGCGTTTTGCTCTCTCAGAGCTCCTTGTAGAGGGCCCCTCCTTTTCAGATTTCGGGCTTCCTGTGGAAGACCCTGCTTTGCCCACTTCCGGGCCTCTGGTAGAAGATTCTTTCTTTCCCGCCGTTGGGCTTCCTGAAGAAGGCCCTCTCTCTGTCTTCAGACTCTCTGTAGGAGGCTGTTTCTCAATGACTTTCGGGCCTCTTGTAGAAGCCCCTTTTTCCAATTTCGGGCTTCCTGTAGAAGCCCTTGTCTCTGTCTTCGGGCTTCCTGTAGAAGCCTGTGTTTGCACTTTCGGGCTTCCTGTAGAAGCCTTTATCTTCTTTTTTGGGCTTCCTGTAGAAGCCTGTTCTCCAACGATTTTCGCGCTTCCTGTAGAAGCCTTGGTCTTTGCTTTTGGGCTTCCTGTAGAAACCTGTTTCTCACTGATCTTCGGGCTTCCTGTAGAAGCCTTTGTCTTTGTTTTCGGGCTTCCTGTAAAAGCCTGTTTTTCAATGATTTTTGGGCTTCCTGTAGAAGCCTGAGTTTGTGTTTTCGGGCTTCCTGTAGAAGCCTGTTTTTGCTTTCCTGTAGACACAGGTGTCTCCACTTCCGCTTGCTTGCCTGCTTGAGTTTTTCTTTTTGCTTTGGGTGCAGGTGCTGTTGAGGTACTTGGGCTGACGTGGGCCACCTCGGCTTTGTCCATTCTGCTCTTCATCCTCTTTTCCCTTGCTGACAGGATAGGTGTGCCACCTTTTTCTTGGTCCTTCTTTTCCTCATGCTTCTTCCTTTGTTCTTCGGCCACTGCTTCGTGTTCCTCACTGCTAGAGGAACCCGTTTCTTCGATCAACATTTTAATATCCCCATCTTTGGTCAAATTGCGGAAGGATTCCCATGAGAGGGGGACCTTATATGAGTGCAATGCATCTTCCACAAGCAGCTTTATTAACCCATGGTGGGCTATCTGATCAGGTATGCCCTCTCTTAGCTTTGTAGCACACTCCATTAGGGACTGCAGGAGATAATAAGGGATGCTCAGTTTTTGCTCTACAGGAAGGTCATTTCGGTGCCTCAACTCAGTGAGTAGCCGAAAGTGATATGCATACACGATGCTGAACCGGCCTTCACAAGTAATATATTTCATGATTTGCAAACTGACTTCATTCCAAGGTGGTGATAGACTCGTTCTTCTCACCCCGTTTTTATCCTCCGAGAATTCTTCCTCAGGTGGAAAGAATTCCTTCTTTGCCTGCTGACTCAGCTTTCTCTCCTCTTTATCCCACGGCAGACCCATAGGAAGTTCTGTGATCCGACTGATATGTTCTGGGGTGAGTTTGAGGCTTAGACATCTGAAGTTTACTGTGGCCAGTGTCTGGGATTTAGGCTTCAAAGCCTGCAAGAATTCCTCGGCTACTTCATCATCGTAGCCCTGCAGCTTATCACAAAAAGGCATCCATTGTGCTCTGGTGAAGAGTTCTACCACTGCCGGGTTTCTCCTTAAGTTAGTTGAATCAGTGGGCTCTCGTCTTATAAACCCACCCGGCATGATGAACACGGTCGTTTTAACTAAAGGTGGCAGATTCAAAAGAGATTTGGTCTATGAAGACAGAGCATGCACATACAAAATTTCCTTGGAGGCGCCCAGGGCAGGAAATTAGGGTGAAAACCTCCATGAGGCGCCCTAGTTGTTTTTCAAAAAAAAAAAAAGAGAAAAAGAAAAAAAAAATAAAACTAATTTCCATTGGCTAATTGCAGGTTGCAAGACGGACTTTGTAGGTCAGGTGGATCACTCAAAACAAAGACAAAGGAGTTTTTGTGCCTTCTACAGGAAGTTTCGTATCTTCTACAGGAAGTTTACAAAAAAAGCCAAATTGATCTCTGAGGAGGACCTGAAGGCTTGGAATATGTCCATGAGGCCTACCCACATCCATGTTTCCATTCCTCACCCCTTTTCCATCATTTTTTCATGTCATTATGCTTCTTTCCTCAAAACTGTGCCTTCTACAGGAAGCTCTGTATTTCTACAGGAAACATCCTGTAGAACCTTGGGTCGAGCCAAATCCAATTTCAAAAGTGAATCTAATGGTGGGAATCTGTTGATTAGGCCTACAAGCACTTGTGTGTCCATCCCTTGCCTTCATCCATCATTTTTTCCACCTCCTTGTGCTTCTCATTGTGCTTCTACAGGATCTTCCTGTAGAAATTGTGGGAAACTAGGCATGCATTTCAAAAAGTGGTTTGGCGAGCGTGGTAGCTTCCTCAAGGGAACAGCGCCAAAAAGATGGTGGGCTCCAGTATTGTAGCAATAATGCTACAACTCCTGGAGCTTCCTATCTCTAATTTTATCAACCCAGTAGTTCGTACAAACTTGGAAGCGACGGTGCTGTATGCACAAGTACTAGCTCTTGTCGCAGCTGTCACTTGGTCAGCTGGCACAAGTCCGCTAGGGCTCAAGCCAACTTCTATAGGCTCACAGAAGAAGCTTTATGAATGATGGACGAAAGCTAACTCAAAGGAGACTAGTCTATTTGCAAAAAGAAACTGAAAGCCAACAAAGCATGAAAACCCTAGTAAACCCTAATTTGACTAGCTAGACCCTAACTATGCAAAACTGTGAATGAAACTACTACCACTAATGCCATTACTTGTAGTGAGCTGAAATACATGCATCTAAGCTACTTGCATCTGAAAAGACATGTTTTTGTATTTTTTCATTAAGTGGTTGGATTTGTTATGATGATGCTTTTGATTAGGGTTTGGTTGTGCAGGAGCGGTTGGAATGGAAGGAAAGCATGGGCAAGGTCAGGATGGCTAGGGGAGGTCCCAGAGGGTCTCTAGCATCAGTCCACAGAAGTCTACCACGTTCGGATGCTCAGCAACCGAGTTTGCAGGCTTCTACAGGAAGTCTGCAGGGGATCCTACAGGAAACTCAGGGATTTCTACAAGAAGTCTGTGCGATTCTACAGGATGTTTGGCCGTGGAAGTTTTGGGAGATGGTGAAGTGTTGGAGTGGTGTGGAAGGATAGGTGAGATGGAGATGGAGCTGGTGATGGCTCTGGAGCGGAGAAATCAGATGGAGGAAGAGTGCATGCAGTGGGTTGATGGCTGGAAGGATGGGAGCAACGAAAGTTTAAGTAGATGGAGCTAAGTGATTAATGGATGAGTTGGAGGGTAAATGAGCTGGACAGAGGCTGAGTAGGTGGATTGAGGAGAGATCAAGAAGAAGAAAAAGGAAGTAGAAGGATATGGAGCAGTGTAAATGAAACAAATTGCTTATGAATGTCACCAAAAACGAGAACTCATTAACCTATGCTACCTATGATATAAAATCAATGAACAGCAATGTAAATTGTGAAGGAAACTCGTGCATGGAAGTGAAATGAAGAAGTAATGCTTAAGATCAGAGCGCATGGATGGATCTATGATTAAGGTAACTATGTTGCAGCTTGCATGAACGTAAGAAGACTGCATTTTTTTGTGTGGTTGGGACAGACTACACCCCAATCTCCAAACAGAGATGGCAGTGAGGTCCTTTCAACCTTTTCTTGTAATTCTGATGAATGCCAAACTTCCTATTCTAATCTAGACTACTGAAAGCACTTTATCCAATAAACTATCCTACTAAAACACAACGAGAAATTCGAATCAGCAAACTGTATTTTTCAGTGCATGTAAAGAAAACGAAATGAAATGCTGAAAGGAAAGACAAGTAACAGTACAAGGAAGAGGAGGTCTATTGCTCTCAGGTTGGGCCCTAACCTAAGAGCTATAGCTCCCTTAAAAACTCAGAATTGAATCAAAAGCTGCCTGTCTTTATTGAATAATCATGAGTCTAACATCATGCCAAAACTGGCTTACAAAAAGACTAATTGGCTAACCAAATTGACTAACTAGCTAATCCCAAAAATGACTAACAACTAGCTAACCCAAATGAGGCCCTAAGCCTTCTTATTTATACAATTTGAGGACCCAACAGTCCTCCTAAAATTTAGGGACTTGGCTGCCCAAGACTTGTAGTTAACAGTAGTCCAACTTGACTTGCTTGGCTGCCCTTGAGCTGATTGATTCGGTGGCCCTTGAACTCCGAGCTGATGGTGGAGAATTCGAGGTAAGGGCCCATAAATGAGGGGGACACCTTCCTACAAATCCTCTAGCTTGTTCTCCCACAAATTTGGCTACCAAGTGCTCATTAAGACCTTCAATTTTGTCTCCAAGTTGACCAAAAAGGCTACACAAAGCACCCATTAGACTTGTTGGCATAATGACTAACCAAATTCACTCTATTAACATAAAAATAATCAAAAACATGCAATAAACACATGAGAATGGTGGACTAAGTCAACTTAGGAGGTTGAATGAGCCCAAATAATTGTCCATTTTTGGGGCTCATCATCACCCCCCTACTGAAAGTGTTGCTCATCCTCTGAGCAACCAATCTCTCTCCTCGTCTTTGATGGCCCTGGTGGCTTCTTTGGCTAACATCTCGGCTGATTTCTCCTTTGGATTCCCTCTTTTCAAACTTCCTGTAGAAACAGTTCGCTGGCTTCCTGTAGAAACAGTCTGCTAGCTTCCTGTAGAAACTGTCCTCTGTCTTCCTGTAGAAATAGATAGCACCACTGTATCCTATAGAAACAGACAGCACCCCCGTATCTTGCTTGGTTGTGGGCAATTTTCCTTTCAGCTGGGCTGTGGCAGCCTTCATCTTCTCCTCTTTTCTGCTCTTCTTCCCCATTGTTAGAAGGACTGATATCAAAGGTGAGGCTTTTATGTCACTTTCTGCTATCAAGTCCTTGAAGACTTCCCAATTTTCTTTCTAACTGCATGGTGTTGACCAAAAGATTCATGATTAGGATCATATTCAGCAATGGAAGAAGCATGCAAATTCCCTTCTGGTGTATTCTTTCTTTTCTTTCTGGCAGCTTGTTTGAGGAAAAAGTGGAATGAGCATCTTCCTCTAGCTTCATATTCACTTGCTTGGAAGGATTCACATTCTGGTCATGTAGATGTAGATCTTCAGAGAGCAAAGGATTGCAAGCAACTTGTGTATCCAGTTTCACTGACGTCTTGTCCTTTTTAGGAACTGACGAAGATGGGGTACCTCTTGCACCCATATGCTTGTTCATGTCATTAGCTGCTACATCAACAGGCCGTACTCCTATGGAAGCCCTTTTGTCAGTTGCAAGAGCAAATGGTTGTGGAACTGCAAGGTTCAGTTCATCGGCCAACAAAAAAATGGAACTGCAAGGTTGAAGTATACTGCTGTTGGTGCTCCAGATAGTTCAGTTCACCACCTCAGGGGTTTCTCGTAACTTCTTTGAGTCTGTAGGCTCTTTTCTAATGAACCCTCTCGACATGGTAAAAACTTGCTTTGTTGGCCTGCTTGCCTGCTTGTATACAGAAGTGGATTTTTGGGATTTCCTTAGAGAGAGCGCAGAGCTATGCCTCTGTTATGCACACAGTATATAAAATTCACAATTTTCTGCAAGTGAGCCTTAACAGTGGCTCAATTATGAATCAACCCCTGGAGAAAATCCCGCATACATACTACGACAACAATTCTCATGCAGTGATAAGAAAATGGCTTGTAATTTCATGAACATACTTTTATTCACAATTTCCTACCCCTTCAACACGTCAACTCCACCGGCTTTTTAATCAGTTGCGTGGGAGAATTATGTTCAGGCCTACCTCATTAAGAATCGCCACCCCTGACATGAACAGTCCAAGCTCTTCGTATGCTGGGTTTCTTGTAAAACAGCTTCATGTAGACGACTTCCTGTAGAAGCGCCTGTAGAGTGCGACAGGCGGGAATTTTTTAAGGAACTGTAGAGATCTCGAGAAAAAAAGGCAGAAATCTTGTAGAGCACCATCGGTTAACTGATCTGGAAATGGTGGACATGCGCTTCAGTTGACTGCAGTTGAACAAAGAGTGGTGAGAGTTTCAGCCGAGCGTCCCTTGAATTACTGTGTGATTTGTGGTGAGGTGGCAAAAAAACATGCGCGCTAGCTTTTTCGAACTGGAGTGATGTTATGAACTGCATGTCTTCTATTTGTTAATCAACTGATGCCATGTTCACTGGAGTTCAACACATCTACCATTGCTTGTGTTTCTCAACTTCCACGTGAATGACTATCCACGCATGCTACGTGATTTTTCATGAGTGCTAGAGGACTGGATGTCGGGTTAAACTTATTCTATTCGTGGCTTAATTCCACCATCCCATCAATTCATGCAGTTTTCAAATTAAATCTATGCAATAGAAGAATGAGATCAGTCACATACCTCGAAGTTGAATGGCTGCCGTGAGCTGTTGTGGGCTGTCATTGCTGCATGCATTTGATTTTATGGTTGCATGATGGCTTGGTTGCTGATTCATGGCTGGTTTCCTTGTGCAGGTGTCCTCTGGCCAGATGCATGCAACAAGAGTTCATTTCCACGTTCAGATCTGCACCCTCAAACTGCTGCCATTGAATTTTCACAGGACCAGAACTTGTTTTCGCCATTTCTCCCAAACGGTGAAGCGGATTGATCTGAAACTCGGTGATCATGTTCCTATCATCATTATGCATCTCCCATAGCAAAATCGTGATCAATGGATGCACGGATTTCGAGAAAAATGGAAAATGGCTGAAGATTTCAGAGCTCGATTTCTCGGAAACCGTGCATCGGAATCAGCTGAAACTGCTTGGGTAGGTTACTATCACCCATGTGCATCTCCCCATGAAACAGGTTTTAAAACAGATGCACGGATATGGAGAAAATGCAAAAATGGCTGATGGTGATGGAGGCTGATTTCTTGGAATCCGTGCACCGGAATTGCATGAAACTGCTCAGGCATGTTGTCATCAACCTTGTACAATTCCCCATAAAACGGTTTGTCAAATGGATGCATGGTTTTCAAGTTATAGCAAAAACAAATTTTGCTCTATGGATTTTTGCTTCAAGGCACTTTGTATGTGTTTGCATGGTATGACAAAATGAATTTTGGCTGTGATGCAGGTATGGAGATGATGGAGGAGGAGTTGGAAGATTGCATGAGGACTTCTGAACCCTTGAGGAAGCTACCATGTTCGCCAAACCACTTTTTGAAATGCATGCCTAGTTTTCCACAATTTCTACAGGAAGTTCCTGTAGAAGCACAACGAGAAGCACAAGGAGGTGAAAAAAATGATGGAGAAAGGCAAGGGATGGACACACAAGTGCTTGTAGGCCTAATCAACAGATTCCCACCATCAGATTCACTTTTGAAATTGGATTTGGCTCGTCCAAAGGTTCTACAGGATGTTTCCTGTAGAAATACAGAGCTTCTTGTAGAAGGCACAAGAACAATTACTTTGACCTTGATTTGAGTGCTCCTCCTGTCATGAAACGTCCTTCTTGCAACCTGCAATGTCATTGCTGCAACATGAAATTATTCAATGGAGATTAGCTTTATTTTTCTTTTTCTTTTTTCTCTTTTTTTTTTTTTTTTGAAAAACAACTAGGGCGCCTCATGGAGGTTTTCACCCTAATTGCCTGCCTTGGGCGCCTCTAAGGGAGGTTTTCACCCAAAGATCTTATTCTCTTTTCTCTTTTTTTTCCAACCCATTGACCGCCTCATGGAGGTTTTCAATCAATGAGCCAATCTAAGGCGCCTCCGAGGAGGTTTTCACCTTAGATTTCTATTTTCCTCTTTTTTCAATTTTTTTTTTCTTCTACCCTACCCTACTTGAAAAACAAAATCATTTTCAAGTATAAGAATACTTCCAATGGAGCCATGTGCACATCGAGATTAGAGAAAAAATGATGTGAAGGCTCGAAATGCATGCTTGGACAAGTATCCAGATCTCAGAGACCAAATGATCTGGCTTTGAAGGGATCAAACGAAGTTGAGGAAGAAAGTACTGCTGCAACTTAGTGACCTTCTGAAACCATATCTCAATATAGCTTTGATATCCTTGGTTCTTTTGCTGATCTGGATCATTCTTCATGTCACCTTCTATCATGACCTTCTGATCTTCCTCTTTTTGTTGATCTTTCTCTTGAATACATGGAAGATTTGATGGTAACCATGAAGGAACTCTCTCGATCTCTGATTCTGATCTCTTCTCTTCATTAAGTGCAGCCTATGGTTCTTTGATCTCCTCTTTGGAATCTTCTTTTGCTTTTGGTCCTTCAATGTTGTCAATAGATTCTCTCTTTTGAAACACTCTTCCTGAGATTTGGTGAACATCATTGAGCTCAAAAGGAGTCATTTGCACATGTTGTGCCTCAGCTTTGCAATTGGGTTGAGCTGCTCCATTGCAGGGTTTTGGAAATGGAGGTACGGGTAGCTGAGTGGGGGTGTGAAATTGAGATGGAGATGGATGGCATTGTGGTTGGGTAGGCATTTGGGGTTGCCTTGGTGGAGGAGGAGGCGATGGTTGTGGATGAGCATGTGGTGGAGGAAAATGAGCGGGATGAGAGTTGTACTGGGGCCTCCACTCCTGATAAGGTGCATTCCACTGAGGCTGTGGCTGAGCATAAGAGTGAAACGAATGAGCAGCTGGTTGGGCATAATATGGATCTGTGAAGGAATAAGGAGGAGGTGTGAACCAGGAAGGATGAGCAGGGGGACCCCAAGAAGGCATGAAGGTGGCTTGGTAAGGGTCATAATAGGTCTCGGGTGTCCCTTGTAGTTCCTGCTGGTAGGGTACGGGTCCATGTGGCCTCCTTTGGTTCATATAACAGAGTGATTCAGTGGCTCCCTTGGCTCTTTGATATGTAGCTTTGATTCTGGGCAAGGAAGGGCACTGATCTGTAGGATGGTATTCTTCACAGATGAAACACACTTCTAGAGGGTGCATTGGACATTCGTTCCTAGGATGCTTTCTAGTGCACCTAGGACAAAAAATGGCCAAAGCCCTCTTGGCTTCTTCTTGCTTCTTTTGGATCCGCAAGGTATCCAGTTGCATGGCAAGAAACTGCCTCATATCACTCTTGAAATCTTCGATCTGATTTGCAAATTCATCTTTGGACAAGGGACTGCTCCCAACATTTCTACTTGTAGCCATTTGCTTCAGAGGAATGTTTCTTCTTCTTCTCCCCTAGAGGTTCTTCAGATATGTCTTGATGTCCACCCAGGGGTTCTTTCATCACAACCATCGAAGAAGAGAGAACGTTGGATCCTTCCGACGGTTATCATCGACAAACAAAGAAATATATTCTGGTGACATTGTATTCAAATTCATAAAGAATTCAAATGATGAATTCAAAGCATTTTGGAAAGTTTTATCATTGCTAAATGCCATGCTAATAATGTTGTCATACTTATCAAGAAGGTGTTGCACAAAGCCAACTGAATCTTTCAGCGTTTTCCTTCCGCAGAGCTGTTCTCCTGGATGTGGTCCTTCAATGCTTGCAATATAGTCTCTTTTTTGCAAGGCTCTTCTTGAGCTTTGGTGAACATCATTGAGCTCAAAAGGAGTCATTTGCACATGTTGTGCCTCAGATTTGCAATGGGGTTGAGCTGCTCCATTGTGTGGTTTTGGAAATGGAGGTACGGGTAGCTGAATGGAGGTGTGAAATTGAGATGGAGATGGATGGCATTGTGGTTGGGTAGGCATTTGAGGTTGCCTTGGTGGAGGAGGAGGCGATGGTTGTGGATGAGCAGGTGGTGGAGGAAACGAAGTGGGATGGGAGTTGTACTAGGGCCTCCACTCCTGATAAGGTGCATTCCACTGAGGCTGTGGTTGAGCATAAGAGTGAAATGAATGAGCAACTGGTTGGGCATAATATGGATCTGTGAAGGAATAAGGAGAATATGACCAAGGAGGAGGTGTAGACCAGGAAGGATGAGTAGGGGGATCCCAAGAAGGCATGAAAGTGGCTTGATAAGGGTCATAATAGGTCTCGGGTATCCCTTGCAGTTCCTGCTGGTAAGATCTAGGTCCATGTGGCCTCCTTTGGTTCATATAATAGAGTGATTCAGTGGCTCCCTTGGCTCTTTGATATGCATTATTTGGTGGAGAAAATACTGGAGCTTGAATCTAGTTGTAGCATTGTAGCATTATTTCATGGGGAGATGCACGTGGGTGATAGTAGCCTACCCAAGCAGTTTCAGCCGATTCCGATGCACGGCTTCCGAGAAATCGAGCTCTGAAATCTTCAGCCATTTTCCATTTTTCTCGAAATCCGTGCATCCATTGATCACGAATTTGCTATGGGAGATGCATAATGATGGTAGGAACATGCTCCCCGAGTTTCAGATCAATCCGATCTACCGTTTGGGAGAAATGGCAAAAAGAAGTTCTGGTTTTGTGACCATGCAGCAGCAACAGCTTGAACGGGCAGAGTTGAACGTGGAAATGATTGCATGCACTCAGATCCGGCCAGAGGACACCTGCACATGAAAAAAACAATCAAAGATTAGCAGCCAAGCCACATCCAAGCAGGAATCCAAGCATGCAGCAGCAAAAAGCTTCACAGCAGCCAGTCGACTTGCAGGTACGTGACTAAACTAATTCCTCTGTCGCATGAATGTAATTCGAGAACTGCGTGAACAATGAGATGGTTGGATTTAGACAAATTGGTGGCCAGCTAACTGGCCACCCTCATCCAGTTCAACAGCACTTGGTGGGTGAATGAGACACGTGCGCTCAGCCATGCACGTGAAAGAAAAAACGGACAGTGTTGGTTGTTTAAACTCCAGTGCAACGGGTGGATGAAATCACAGGCATAGGACACAGTTAACGACTGCAGTTCATGCACAATTGCATGGGCCAGCACGTCTCTGCCACCTCACTCCAAAAATCACGCAGACATCACTGAGCGCTCGGCTGAAATCCAAAGACCGTTAGTCAACTTGCACTTGCATCATGTTCACTCAAAGAATACATCCTCTGCTTCCACAATCGGCTTAATCTATCGTCCTCCGCTGAGTTTCCTACCTATTTTCAAATTTCTCTAGTGCAGCGGGCTCACTCAAAGGCCGAATCACGCTCTACAGGCGTTTCTACAGGATGTCGTCTACAGGAAAGGCAGAAAACAGCCCTGCAGAAAGAAAACATGAGGAGCTTCTGTGGGTTGATGCTTCTGTTGGCTGACCACGGGATTTTTAGAAAAGTTCAAGCTCAAAACGAGGAGAAAGGAGGAATATGCTGAAGGCCACATTCTTGTTTCCATGCATTTCCTTTTGCATTTTCTTTATTCTCAATGCACTGCTATGAAAAAAAAATCAGTTGGTATAGTTCCTTTCGAGACTATGTTTGCCTCAGTCCTTTTATGGTTTGGAATTGTATCCATTGGATTGTTCTTCAGATTAACTTCAATATGGCTGCATCAGTCCTACTGTATATTTGGGTTCCTGTTCATTATCTTTGTGATCCTCATGGTTACATGTGCAGAAATCACTGTTATCTTGTGCTACGTTGAAATGTGCAGTGAAGATTACAACCGGTGGTGGAGATCTTATTTGACTGCAGGCTCCTCTGCATTCTACTTGTTTCTCTATGCCACATTCTATTTATTCACCAAGCTGGAGATGACAAAACTTGTTTCTAGAATTTCATATTTTGGCTACATGCCCATCATGTCATACTCATTTGTTGTTCTGACCGGTATAATAGATTTCTATGCATGCCTTTGGTTTGTGCGGACAATGTACTTATCAGTGAAGATTGACTGAGGCTCTGCATGCAGCTACCATTTTTCAGAGGGGCCGTTTAAATTTCAAGATTTGGACATAATCTGATCATGGTTCAGCCTTCTACAAGAATATACTTGCACACTCATACCAAGGCTGAGGGCACTAAGAAAAGCAGCAGAAATGGAGGATGTCTTGGCAAATGATTCTGCACATCTAAAGGAGACTGAAAATTTTGAAGCTTCTGAGACAAAGGATGTATTAACAAACAGCATTGCAGAGCAAGTAGATTTTCAGAGAAGAGGAAAAAGCAGTTTCAAATTTGAATGATGCAGTGTCCGAGTCCAATCCATCTGGTGAAACTATCAGTGTACCTGTGAATGTAAGCCTTCAACAAGCCACTAAAACAAAACAAGTTGAGACAATACCGCAGGCAAAATCAGAGAAAATTCGTTCTACAGGAAGCTAGCAGACTGTTTCTACAGGAAGCCAGCGCAGAGTTTCTACAGGAAAGTTTGAAAAGCGGGAAGCCAAAGGAGAAATTGGCCGAGATGCTAGCCAAGGAAGTCACCAGGGCCATCAAAGACAAGGGGAGAGATTTGGTTGCTCAGAGGATGAGCAACACTTTCAGTAGGGGGGTGATGATGAGCCCCAAAAATGTACAATTATTTGGGCTCATTCAACCTCCTAATTTGGCTTAGTCCACCATTCTCATTTGTTTATTGCATGTTTTTGATTATTTTTATGTTAATAGAGTGAATTTGGTTAGTCATTATGCCAACAAGTCTAATGGGTGCTTTGTGTAGCCTTTTTGGTCAACTTGGAGACAAATTTGAAGGTCTTAATGAGCACTTGGCAGCCAAATTCGTGGGAGAACAAGCTAGAGGATTTGTAGGAAGGTGTCCCCCTCATTTATGGGCCCTTACCTCGAATTCTCCACCATCAGCTCGGAGTTCAAGGGCCACCGAATCAATCAGCTCAAGGGCAGCCAAGCAAGTCAAGTTGGACTGCTGTTAACTCCAAGTCTTGGGCAGCCAAGTCCCTAACTTTTACGAGGACTGTTGGGTCCTCAAATTGTATAAATAAGAAGGCTTGGGGCCTCATTTTGGTTAGTTAGTGAGTAGTCATTTTGTGTAGCTAGTTAGTCAATTTGGGGTTAGCTAGTTAGTCAATGTGGTTAGTCATGTTGTAGCTCGGTTTTTGCTCCTTGTAAGCCAGTTTTGGCATGTCATTAGATTCATGATTATTCAATAAAGACAGGCAGCTTTTGATCCAATTCTGAGTTTTTAAGAGAGCAACAGACCTCCTCTGTGTTGTAATGTTAATTTCTTTTTGTTTCAGCACTTTAGTTCATTGCTTTACCATGAAATTCGAAATTACAGGTTTGCTGAGTTAGTTTTTATGAGATTGAATGAGTTTAGCTTATGGTTGAATTGCTTTCGGTTGTTTAGTTAGACTAGCAGGTTGATAATACATTGGAGCTCCAAGGAAAAAGGTTGAGGAAGTCTCCACTGCCATCTCTGTTTGGAGATTGGAGTGCAGCCTATACCAACCACAAAAATACGCAGTTCTTCACTTTATACATGCTGCAACATAGTCTCGTTTATGATAGATCTTTCCATGCACTTCACTCTTGCACCATACACCTTCATCACAGCTTCATGCACATTCCTCTACACACTTTATATTGTTGTTCATTGAGTTCATAGCACAGGTAGCATAGGTTAATGAATTTTCATCTTGGTGACAGTCATAAGCCATTTGGTTTATTTACACTGCTCTTCATCGTTCTATTACCTTCTTCTTCGTCTTGATCACGCATACAACCACATCCTTGACCTCTGCTCCGCTCTGTTATCTCCCAAACTCCTCCACTCCTCACGTAACTTCATTATTTAGACATTTCGCTGTTATAACCTTCCATCCATCAACCCACTTCATACACTCGTTCTCCATCCTACTTCTCCACTCCTGAGCCATCACCAGCTCTATCCCTACCTTACACATCTCCCCCTACCATTCCATCACTCCACCATCACTTCAAACACCCACGGTAGGTCATCCTGTAGCAATTTGTAGACTTCCTGTAGAAACCCCTGCGTTTCCTGTAGGATCCCCTGCAGACATCCTGTAGGAGGCCACTCACTCGGTTGCTGAGCCTCTGAGCGTGAGGAACCTCTATGGACGGATGCTAAGGATCCTTGGGAACCTCTCCTAGCCTCCCCAACCTTTCCCAAGCTTTCCTTCCTTCCGCATCACATCTGCACAACCAAACCCTAATAAACACAAAATCACAATCACTCCATCCACTTAAAGAAAAAATACAAAAAACATGTCTTTTAAGATGAAAGTAGCTTAGATTCATGCATTTTCACTCATTAGAAGTAATGGCATCATTGGTAGAAGTTTCATTCACATTCTTTGCATCATAGAGGTTAGACTAGTCAAATTAGGGTTTTCCTAGGGTTTCCATGCTTTGGTTTGCTTTCAGTTCATTTTCGCCAAGTAGATTAGTTTTCTCTGAGCTAGCTTTCTTCCATCATTTAGCAAGCTTCTTCTGAGAGCCTATAGAAGTTGGCTTGAGCCCTAGCGGACTTGTGCCAGCTGACCAAGTGACAGCTGCGACAAGAGCTAGTACTTGTGCATATAGCACCGTCGCTTCCAAGTTTGTACGAACTACCGGGTTGATAAAATTAAGAGACAGGAAGCCCTAGGAGTTGTAGCATTATTGCAAGGCTACTGGTTGAGCTGGTGATGGCTCAGGAAATGCTATGCTACTTTTGCAGAATGGAAATGAAGTAAACTACTTAGCAGAAGGTAAGAGTAAGAAAGTAGAAGAAAAGCAACAATTGCTAATACTCTGACGCTTCCCTGGCAACGACGCCAAAAAGGTGGTGAGCTCCAGTATTGTAGCAATAATGCTACAACTCCTGGGGCTTCCTGTCTCTTAATTTTATCAACCCGGTAGTTCGTACAAACTTGGAAGCGACGGTGCTGTATGCACAAGTACTAGCACTTGTCGCAGCTGTCACTTGGTCAACTGGCACAAGTCCGCTAGGGCTCAAGCCAACTTCTATAGGCTCTCAGAAGAAGCTTGTTAAATGATGGACGAAAGCTAGCTCAAAGAAGACTAATCTACTTGGCAAAAATGAACTGAAAGCAAATCAAAACATGGAAACCCTAGGAAACCCTAATTTAACTAGTCTAACCTCTATGATGCAAAGAATGTGAAGGAAACTTCTACCAATGATGCCATTACTTCTAATAAGTGAAAATGCATGAATCTAATCTACTTGCATCTTAAAAGACATGTTTTTATATTTTTTCTTTAAGTGGATGGAGTGATTGTGATTTTGTGCTTATTAGGGTTTGGTTGTGCAGATGTGATGCGGAAGGAAGGAAAGCTTGGGAAAGGTTGGGGAGGCTAGGAGAGGTCCCCAGAGATCCTTAGCATCAGTCCACAGAGGTTCCTCACGTTCAGAGGCTCAGCAACCGAGTGAGTGGCCTCCTACAGGATGTCTGCAGGGGATTCTACAGGAAACGCAGGGGTTTCTACAAGAAGTCTACAAATTGCTACAGGATGACCTACCGTAGGTGTTTGAAGTGATGGTGGAGTGATGGAATGGTAGGGGGAGATGTGCAAGGTAGGAATAAAGCTGGTGATGGCTCAGGAGTGGAGAAGTAGGATGGAGAACGAGTGTATGAAGTGGGTTGATGGATGGAAGGTTACAACAACGAAATGTCTAAAGAATGAAGTTACGTGAGGAGTGGAGGAGTTTGGGAGATAACAGAGCGGAGCAGAGGTCAAGGATGTGGTTGTATGCGTGATCAAGACGAAGAAGAAGGTAATAGAACGATGAAGAGCAGTGTAAATAAAACAAATGGCTTATGACTGTCACCAAGATGAAAATTCATTAACCTATGCTACCTGTGCTATGAACTCAATGAACAGCAATATAAAGCGTGTAGAGGAATGTGCATGAAGCGGTGATGAAGGTGTATGGTGCAAGAGTGAAGTGCATGGAAAGATCTATCATAAACGAGACTATGTTGCAGCATGTATAAAGTGAAGAACTGCGTATTTTTATGGTTGGTATAGGCTGCACTCCAATCTCCAAACAGAGATGGCAGTGAGCCTTTACAACCTTTTTGCTGGAGCTCCAAGAGATTATATCTATCCTCCTATCAAACTTAAGCAACTGAAAGCAAATCACCATAAACTAGTCCTATCTATGCTCATGAAAACGACGAAATTACCAAACTGTGAATTCGAATTGCATGTGAAAATAAACAAACTCAAAGTGCTGGAACGAAATGCAAACACATTACAACACTGAGGAGATCTATTGCTCTCAGGTTGGGCCCTAACCTGAGAGCTATAGCTCCTTGAGAAAACTCAGAACTAGATCAAAATTGCCTTCTTTATTCATAATCTGATGTCATGCCAAATTGGCTTACAAAAAGGAACAAAGACTGAGCTCTAGCTCGTACTTTCCAATTACAAGAGTAATGCCAAGGTTCAAAAAGCTTCTCTGCAAGGCTACGGCCTCAGTATTTATGCAAAAACGATCATCCAACAAATGTCCTTGATTTTAGGAGCTCGGCTGTCCAACTAAAGTTTAACTGCTGATCCTGTAGGACAGTCATAACCACTGTTCCTGTAGAACAGTTATAACTGTTGTTCCTGTAGAACAGCTGGCTGCTTCTAAGCTCGGTGGGGAGATGGATTGGAGCTCGAAGTTCTTGGTGGGAATCACGAGGAAGGTCCCCAAGACCGTGGACATCCTCTCCTAAAAACCAGCAGTGCCACCTCATTGTCTCCTTGTCTCATTTTTCGTTGTCTTTTTCTCCCTTTTAATGCCAAAAACTTGATAGCATCATGCATTAGTCACGTAGATAAAATGTCTACCCTTCTTCCTACAAACAACACGAATAAACTAAGAAATGCATGCATAAGCAGTAAAAAGTGAATGGTTTGAGCAAAGCAAGTAGGCCAAATGAGCCCAAATTATACCAAAAATTGGGGCTCATCATCACCCCCCAGCTAAACTATTTGCTCATCCTTGAGCAACTTAGTCCAAGTCCTCATCTTTCATTGCTTTCACTGCTTCTCTTGCATCCCAAGGCTCTGTGGTAGGGTCCTCTCTGTAGATGTGAAACCCTGCTTTTCTGTTTACCTCTTCCCATTGTTGACTGTCATCTTCCTTTGTATTTCCTTCAGTCAATCCTAGCAATAGCGGTGGGCTGAGTTTAAGGCCAATCCAGCTGGCCTGGAGGCTTTGCATGGACTTCTTGTAAAGGTCAACCCTTGCCAAAGCTTCTCTCATCCGGATGGGGGTATGGTACTCTCGGATTTTCAAGCTGTGGGCCATGGTATTCCATCTGCGTGCACAAGCCTGGGCAGCACTTTCTCCCAACAACCTTTCCATGTCTTCAAAGTGAGCTATGGCCTGGGCTTGTTGGTCCATAAACCTCAAGGAAGCTGTGGGATCCGTAGCCAACTGTTGGTGGGTTGAGATGAGTGCCACCGGGTCCTCTAGTTCCGGCCTAATGAGCAGTAGTTCGCTCACTTCTCGGTTCATGACCGATTTTGCTTCAGCTGCTCTTTGATCTTCATGGTTTAACCATGAGGCGAGGGCCATCAATTGCATATCACCCAAGGCAATGTTGGGATCCCATGAGACTTCATTAGGCAAAGCCAAGTTGTGGAGGTAAAACTCTACCAATTTGGCTTTGTCTTCTGCCGAACTAGCAGTGCATAATTCAGAAAATTGTTGTGGGTTTTGGATGTGTGCAATACCTCTTTGGGCCAAGTTGTTTATTTGGAACTGAAGCCATTGATCCTTTAAAAACAATCCATAGGATTTTGCGGGCGTTCTGCACTGAATTGCTTCCATGGCCCAACTGGACATGCAGGCCAATTGTGCTTCCTTTTGTTGCAGCTGTTCCTTTAAGGCTTGCACTTCAATTCTTATCTGCTGTTCTGCTTCCTGTAGAAGTGTCATTGGCTCTTCAAGACTGGTGGTCAGCTCCTTTTTGCCTTCTTGTTCATTTGTGATGTCCTTGGAGGATGTTCCTACCCCTGCCTTTAGTTCTTGTAGCTGCAACCGTAACTTCTGATTTTCTTCCTGTAGAAGCGCCTGCTGGCAACTAGCCACATGTTTAGCCATGGTGAATTCACTCCTGACCTCCCTGAGTTGATCCTGTAGAGGGCCTATGTCCGCCACCCCCTTTGATCTGGCGATTTGCATCCATGTGTGGGAACGAACTCTTTCTTTCTCTAGTTCAAAAAATAGAGGTACAGTAAATTTCTGTGGTATGATTTTTCCCGCCTCTAAAAAGGTGTAATATGAATTTAGATTGGGCGAAGGGCTCGGTTCTGGTATATGTTCTCTTGCTGTTTCTTCAGGCGGTTCTGCCTCATCCTCCCTTGGTGATGGGGGCCCTTCTCCTTCCCTCTTTTCTGTTTCCTGTAGCCGGGCCAGAGTATCCTGTAGAACATTTTCAGCTTCCTGTAGCTGAGTTTGTTCTAACTTCTCTTGCCATGTATTCTTCTTTGGACTCCCCTTCTCGTAGGTAACTGTGATCATGGAGGGTGATTTTTACTTGGGAGAAGCAGGTGTATCTTCGATGACAATCGGGCTGCTGGATTGAGGTGGTGGCTTGCCCGTTTTTATCCTGACGCTTCTCCGAGCTTTAAAGTACAGAGGGGTCTCCCTCTTCCTCTTGTCTTTTTGCTTAGGTGGCGTGCTGAGGCTAGCTAATACCGCTGCTGCCTCCCGTGCTAGAATATCCACCTTCTTCTCTTTGGGTTTTACCTTTTTGGGGCTTCCTGTAGAAGCCTGTTTTTGCAATTTCGGGCTTCCTGTAGAAGCCTGTTTCTGCAATTTTGGGCTTCCTGTAGAAGCCTGTGTCTTAATGGTTTGGGCTTCCTGTAGAAGCCTTGGTCTTTGCTTTTGGGCTTCCTGTAGAAGCCTGCTCCTCACTGATCTTCGGGCTTCCTGTAGAAGCCTTTGTCTTTGTTTTCGGGCTTCCTGTAGAAGCCTGTTTTTCAATGATTTTTGGGCTTCCTGTAGAAGCCTGAGTTTGTGTTTTCGGGCTTCCTGTAGAAGCCTGTTTTTGCTTTCCTGTAGACACAGGTGTCTCCACTTCCACTTGCTTTCCTGCTTGAGTTTTTCTTTTTGCTTTGGGTGCAGGTGCTGTTGAGGTACTTGGGCTGACGTGGGCCACCTCTGCTTTGTCCATTCTGCTCTTCATCCTCTTTTCCCTTGCTGACAGGATAGGTGTGCCACCTTTTCCTTGGTCCTTCTTTTCCTCATGCTTCTTCCTTTGTTCTTCGGCCACTGCTTCGTGTTCCTCACTGCTAGAGGAACCCGTTTCTTCGATCAACATTTTAATATCCCCATCTTTGGTCAAATTGCGGAAGGATTCCCATGAGAGGGGGACCTTATATGAGTGCAATGCATCTTCCACAAGTAGCTTTATTAACCCATGGTGGGCTATCTGATCAGGTATGCCCTCTCTTAGCTTTGTAGCACACTCCATTAGGGACTGCAGGAGATAATAAGGGATGCTCAGTTTTTGCTCTACAGGAAGGTCAATTCGGTGCCTCAACTCAGTGAGTAGCCGAAAGTGATATGCATACACGATGCTGAACCGGCCTTCACAAGTAATATATTTCATGATTTGCAAATTGACTTCATTCCAAGGTGGTGATAGACTCGTTCTTCTCACCCCGTTTTTATCCTCCGAGAATTCTTCCTGAGGTGGAAAGAATTCCTTCTTTGCCTGCTGACTCAGCTTTCTCTCTTCTTTATCCCACGGCAGACCCATAGGAAGTTCTGTGATTCGACTGATATGTTCTGGGGTGAGTTTGAGGCTTAGACCTCTGAAGTTTACTGTGGCCAGTGTCTGGGATTTAGGCTTCAAAGCCTGCAAGAATTCCTCGGCTACTTCATCATCGTAGCCCTGCAGCTTATCACAAAAAGGCATCCATTGTGCTCTGGTGAAGAGCTCTACCACTGCCGGGTTTCTCCTTAAGTTAGTTGAATCAGTGGGCTCTCGTCTTATAAACCCACCCGGCATGATGAACACGGTCGTTTTAACGAAAGGTGGCAGATGCAAAAGGGATTTGGTCTATGAAGATAGAGCATGCACATACAAAATTTCAACACAGACTACTTATACCAACATCCTGTAGAATGGTAGCAACGACACAACAAACAACAATTCCACCAATATCTTTATAACCCGACCGTGGACGATGGTCTTGCCACTTCTAATAACCAGTTACATTAAGAGTTCAGGGTTACCTCCTTAATTGGCCACCTTTTTCGCGAGGCACCCGCTTTCCTGTAGATGACTGCGTTCCTGTAGACTGCGTTCCTGTAGAACTGCGCTCCTGTAGAACTGCGTTCCTGTAGAACTGCGTTCCTGTAGAAGCCGCGTGCAATTCTCGGGGAGGACTGTAGTTGGCCGCGCTCGCGGTGTGCTTGACCAGCGTTCTGGTAGCCAACAACTCGGCGTATCAAAGTGCAGAGGAGATCAGAATAGCTATCCGAGTTGAAGTGTTGGATGATAAATGCATGCGCATGATTTAGCAGATGTGATTTTGAATCAGCGCAATCCGTGGCGCGGGGGATGAGCTGTCCCCGCCGGACCGTTGGGCGACGTCATCCATCCTCCGCCTGCGTATTCACTTGCTGCTGCATTCATTCCCACAGATTTGCCGCCGCCTTTCCTGTTAAACTCATGCTTCTGACGAGAGTGTTCCCACGTGCATGCCGTTCATTCTCTTTGTCGTGGCCGCCACCCAAACATCCAATTACACTTTAACTAGCCGATGTGGCCAGTCGACTGGCCATACGGCCGCTCAACCATTCAATTTTACGCTTTGCAAACAATTTCAAAGTTAGATTCATGCGATTTGATGGAAGGAAGGGTGGAGACACTTACCTGCGCGGCTGCACACGATTTTTCCAGTTCTCGGACGATGGTGAGCGGATCTACCTGCTGCGTGCGACTTACACAGACCCGAAAGCTCGTGGTTACAGGCTGCCAATGCTGGAGTGGGTGGTTTTGCTTGCATGCGCCCGCGTTTCATTTCGGATGGCGGTGCTGTGAATGGTATCCACTCGAGCAGGTTGAACTGTTACAGGATCCCCGCGAGGGGTCTCGTAACAGTCCTTTCTCCTTGGGTGCATACAACACCGTCGCTTCCAAGTTTGTACGAACTACCGGGTTGATAAAATTAAGAGACAGGAAGCCCCAGGAGTTGTAGCATTATTGCTACAATACTGGAGCTTGCAGAAAGAAAATGCTAATCTATGAAAGCAGGAAATGCTAATCTATGAAAGCAGGAAATGCTATGCTACTTTTGCAGAATGGAAATGAAGTAAACTACTTAGCAGAAGGTAAGAGTAAGAAAGTAGAAGAAAAGCAACAATTGCTAATACTTTGACGCTTCCCCGGCAACGGCGCCAAAAAGGTGGTGAGCTCCAGTATTGTAGCAATAATGCTACAACTCTTGGGGCTTCCTGTCTCTTAATTTTATCAACCCGGTAGTTCGTACAAACATGGAAGCGACGGTGCTGTATGCACAAGTACTAGCTCTTGTCGCAACTGTCACTTGGTCAGCTGGCACAAGTCCGCTAGGGCTCAAGCCAACTTCTATAGGCTCTCAGAAGAAGCTTGTTAAATGATGGACGAAAGCTAGCTCAAAGCTGACTAATCTACTTGGCAAAAATGAATTGAAAGCAAATCAAAACATGGAAACCCTAGGAAACCCTAATTTAACTAGTCTAACCTCTATGATGCAAAGAATGTGAAGGAAACTTCTACCAATGATGCCATTACTTCTAATAAGTGAAAATGCATGAATCTAATCTACTTGCATCTTAAAAGACATGTTTTTATATTTTTTCTTTAAGTGGATGGAGTGATTGTGATTTTGTGCTTATTAGGGTTTGGTTGTGCAGATGTGATGCGGAAGGAAGGAAAGCTTGGGAAAGGTTGGGGAGGCTAGGAGAGGTCCCCAGAGATCCTTAGCATCAGTCCACAGAGGTTCCTCACGTTCAGAGGCTCAGCAACCGAGTGAGTGGCCTCCTACAGGATGTCTGCGGGGGATTCTACAGGAAACGCAGGGGTTTCTACAGGAAGTCTACAAATTGCTACAGGATGACCTACCGTGGGTGTTTGAAGTGATGGTGGAGTGATGGAATGGTAGGGGGAGATGTGCAAGGTAGGAATAAAGCTGGTGATGGCTCAGGAGTGGAGAAGTAGGATGGAGAACGAGTGTATGAAGTGGGTTGATGGATGGAAGGTTACAACAACGAAATGTCTAAAGAATGAAGTTACGTGAGGAGTGGAGGAGTTTGGGAGATAACAGAGCAGAGCAGAGGTCAAGGATGTGGTTGTATGCGTGATCAAGACGAAGAAGAAGGTAATAGAACGATGAAGAGCAGTGTAAATAAAACAAATGGCTTATGACTGTCACCAAGATGAAAATTCATTAACCTATGCTACCTGTGCTATGAACTCAATGAACAGCAATATAAAGCGTGTAGAGGAATGTGCATGAAGCGGTGATGAAGGTGTATGGTGCAAGAGTGAAGTGCATGGAAAGATCTATCATAAACGAGACTATGTTGCAGCATGTATAAAGTGAAGAACTGCGTATTTTTGTGGTTGGTATAGGCTGCACTCCAATCTCCAAACAGAGAGATGGCAGTGAGCCTTTACAACCTTTTTGCTGGAGCTCCAAGAGATTATATCTATCCTCCTATCAAACTTAAGCAACTGAAAGCAAATCACCATAAACTAGTCCTATCTATGCTCATGAAAACGACTAAATTACCAAACTGTGAATTCGAATTGCATGTGAAAATAAACAAACTCAAAGTGCTGGAACGAAATGCAAACACATTACAACACTGAGGAGATCTATTGCTCTCAGGTTGGGCCCTAACCTGAGAGCTATAGCTCCTTGAGAAAACTCAGAACTAGATCAAAATCTGCCTTCTTTATTCATAATCTGATGTCATGCCAAATTGGCTTACAAAAAGGAACAAAGACTGAGCTCTAGCTCGTACTTTCCAATTACAAGAGTAATGCCAAGGTTCAAAAAGCTTCTCTGCAAGGCTACGGCCTCAGTATTTATGCAAAAACGATCATCCAACAAATGTCCTTGATTTTAGGAGCTTGGCTGTCCAACTAAAGTTTAACTGCTGATCCTGTAGGACAGTCATAACTACTGTTCCTGTAGAACAGTTATAACTGCTGTTCCTGTAGAACAGCTGGCTGCTTCTAAGCTCGGTGGGGAGATGGATTGGAGCTCGAAGTTCTTGGTGGGAATCACGAGGAAGGTCCCCAAGACCGTGGACATCCTCTCCTAAAAACCAGCAGTGCCACCTCATTGTCTCCTTGTCTCATTTTTCGTTGTCTTTTTCTCCCTTTTAATGCCAAAAACCTGAAAGCATCATGCATTAGTCACGTAGATAAAATGTCTACCCTTCTTCCTACAAACAACACGAATAAACTAAGAAATGCATGCATAAGCAGTAAAAAGTGAATGGTTTGAGCAAAGCAAGTAGGCCAAATGAGCCCAAATTATACCAAAAATTGGGGCTCATCATCACCCCCCAGCTAAACTATTTGCTCATCCTTGAGCAACTTAGTCCAAGTCCTCATCTTTCATTGCTTTCACTGCTTCTCTTGCATCCCAAGGCTCTGTGGTAGGGTCCTCTCTGTAGATGT
This sequence comes from Pinus tabuliformis, assembly GCA_031772625.1. NCBI lineage: Eukaryota > Viridiplantae > Streptophyta > Pinopsida > Pinales > Pinaceae > Pinus > Pinus tabuliformis. The sequence continues at coordinate 1,244,738,134 of CM062816.1, read as the reverse complement.
GAAACCCTGCTTTTCTGTTTACCTCTTCCCATTGTTGACTGTCATCTTCCTTTGTATTTCCTTCAGTCAATCCTAGCAATAGCGGTGGGCTGAGTTTAAGGCCAATCCAGTTGGCCTGGAGGCTTTGCATGGACTTCTTGTAAAGGTCAACCCTTGCCAAAGCTTCTCTCATCCAGATGGGGGTATGGTACTCTCGGATTTTCAAGCTGTGGGCCATGGTATTCCATCTGCGTGCACAAGCCAGAGGCAGCACTTTCTCCCAACAACCTTTCCATGTCTTCAAAGTGAGCTATGGCTTGGGCTTGTTGGTCCATAAACCTCAAGGAAGCTGTGGGATCCGTAGCCAACTGTTGGTGGGTTGAGATGAGTGCCACCGGGTCCTCTAGTTCCGGCCTAATGAGCAGTGGTTCGCTCACTTCTCGGTTCATGACCGATTTTGCTTCAGCTCCTCTTTGATCTTCATGGTTTAACCATGAGGCGAGGGCCATCAATTGCATATCACCCAAGGCAATGTTGGGATCCCATGAGACTTCATTAGGCAAAGCCAAGTTGTGGAGGTAAAACTCTGCCAATTTGGCTTTGTCTTCTGCCGAACTAGCAGTGCATAATTCAGAAAATTGTTGTGGGTTTTGGATGTGTGCAATACCTCTTTGGGCCAAGTTGTTTATTTGGAACTGAAGCCATTGATCCTTTAAAAACAATCCATAGGATTTTGCAGGCGTTCTGCACTGAATTGCTTCCATGGCCCAACTGGCCATGCAGGCCAATTGTGCTTCCTTTTGTTGCAGCTGTTCCTTTAAGGCTTGCACTTCAATTCTTGTCTACTGTTCTGCTTCCTGTAGAAGTGTCATTGGCTCTTCAAGACTGGTGGTCAGCTCCTTTTTGCCTTCTTGTTCATTTGTGATGTCCTTGGAGGATGTTCCTGCCCCTGCCTTTAGTTCTTGTAGCTGCAACCGTAACTTCTGATTTTCTTCCTGTAGAAGCGCCTGCTGGCAACTAGCCACATGTTTAGCCATGGTGAATTCACTCATGACCTCCCTAAGTTGATCCTGTAGAGGGCCTATGTCCGCCACCCCCTTTGATCTGGCGATTTGCATCCATGTGTGGGAACAAACTCTTTCTTTCTCTAGTTCAAAAAATAGAGGTACAGTAAATTTCTGTGGTATGATTTTGCCCGCCTCTAAAAAGTGTAATATGAATTCATATTGGGCGAAGGGCTCGGTTCTGGTATATGTTCTCTTGCTGTTTCTTCAGGCGGTTCTGCCTCATCCTCCCTTGGTGATGGGGGCCCTTCTCCTTCCCTCTTTTCTGTTTCCTGTAGCCGAGCCAGAGTATCCTGTAGAACATTTTCAGCTTCCTGTAGCTGATTTTGTTCTAACTTCTCTTGCCATGTATTCTTCTTTGGACTCCCCTTCTCATAGGTAACTGTGATCCTGGAGGGTGATTTTTCCTTGGGAGAAGCAGGTGTATCTTCGATGACAATCGGGCTGCTGGATTGAGGTGGTGGCTTGCCCGTTTTTATCCTAACGCTTCTCCGAGCTTTAAAGTACAGAGGGGTCTCCCTCTTCCTCTTGTATTTTTGCTTAGGTGGCGTGCTGAGGCCAGCTAATACCGCTGTTGCCTCCCGTGCCAGAATATCCACCTTCTTCTCTTTGGGTTTTACCTTTTTGGGGCTTCCTGTAGAAACCTGTTTTTGCAATTTCGGGCTTCCTGTAGAAGCCTGTTTCTGCAATTTTGGGCTTCCTGTAGAAGCCTGTGTCTTAATGGTTTGTGGGCTTCCTGTAGAAGCCTTGGTCTTTGCTTTTGGGCTTCCTGTAGAAGCCTGCTCCTCACTGATCTTCGGGCTTCCTGTAGAAGCCTTTGTCTTTGTTTTCGGGCTTCCTGTAGAAGCCTGTTTTTCAATGATTTTTGGGCTTCCTGTAGAAGCCTGAGTTTGTGTTTTCGGGCTTCCTGTAGAAGCCTGTTTTTGCTTTCCTGTAGACACAGGTGTCTCCACTTCCGCTTGCTTGCCTGCTTGAGTTTTGCTTTTTGCTTTGGGTGCAGGTGCTGTTGAGGTACTTGGGCTGACGTGGGCCACCTCTGCTTTGTCCATTCTGCTCTTCATCCTCTTTTCCCTTGCTGACAGGATAGGTGTGCCACCTTTTCCTTGGTCCTTCTTTTCCTCATGCTTCTTCCTTTGTTCTTCGGCCACTGCTTCGTGTTCCTCACTGCTAGAGGAACCCGTTTCTTCGATCAACATTTTAATATCCCCATCTTTGGTCAAATTGCGGAAGGATTCCCATGAGAGGGGGACCTTATATGAGTGCAATGCATCTTCCACAAGCAGCTTTATTAACCCATGGTGGGCTATCTGATCAGGTATGCCCTCTCTTAGCTTTGTAGCACACTCCATTAGGGACTGCAGGAGATAATAAGGGATGCTCAGTTTTTGCTCTACAGGAAGGTCAATTCGGTGCCTCAACTCAGTGAGTAGCCGAAAGTGATATGCATACACGATGCTGAACCGGCCTTCACAAGTAATATATTTCATGATTTGCAAACTAACTTCATTCCAAGGTGGTGATAGACTCGTTCTTCTCACCCCGTTTTTATCCTCCGAGAATTCTTCCTCAGGTGGAAAGAATTCCTTCTTTGCCTGCTGACTCAGCTTTCTCTCTTCTTTATCCCACGGCAGACCCATAGGAAGTTCTGTGATCCGACTGATATGTTCTGGGGTGAGTTTGAGGCTTAGACCTCTGAAGTTTACTGTGGCCAGTGTCTGGGATTTAGGCTTCAAAGCCTGCAAGAATTCCTCGGCTACTTCATCATCGTAGCCCTGCAGCTTATCACAAAAAGGCATCCATTGTGCTCTGGTGAAGAGCTCTACCACTGCCGGGTTTCTCCTTAAGTTAGTTGAATCAGTGGGCTCTCGTCTTATAAACCCACCCGGCATGATGAACACGGTCGTTTTAACGAAAGGTGGCAGATGCAAAAGGGATTTGGTCTATGAAGACAGAGCATGCACATACAAAATTTCAACACAGACTACTTATACCAACATCTTGTAGAATGGTAGCAACGGCACAACAAACAACAATTCCACCAATATCTTTATAACCCGACCGTGGACGATGGTCTTGCCACTTCTAATAACTAGTTACATTAAGAGTTCAGGGTTACCTCCTTAATTGGCCACCTTTTTCGCGAGGCACCCGCTTTCCTGTAGATGACTGCGTTCCTGTAGACTGCGTTCCTGTAGAACTGCGCTCCTGTAGAACTACGTTCCTGTAGAACTGCGTTCCTGTAGAAGCCGCGCGCAATTCTCGGGGAGGACTGTAGTTGGCCGCGCTCGCGGTGTGCTTGACCAACGTTCTGGTAGCCAACAACTCGGCGTATCAAAGTGTAGAGGAGATCAGAATAGCTATCCGAGTTGAAGTGTTGGATGATAAATGCATGCGCATGATTTAGGCGATGTGATTTTGAATCGGCGCAATCCGTGGCGCGGGGGATGAGCTGTCCCCGCCGGACCGTTGGGCGACATCATCCATCCTCCGCCTGCGTATTCACTTGCTGCTGCATTCATTCCCACAGATTTGCCACCGCCTTTCCTGTTAAACTCATGCTTCTGACGAGAGTGTTCCCACGTGCATGCCGTTCATTCTCTTTGTCTTGGCCGCCACCCAAACATCCAATTACACTTTAACTAGCCGACGTGGCCAGTCGACTGGTCATACGGCCGCTCAACCATTCAATTTTACGCTTTGCAAACAATTTCAAAGGTAGATTCATGCGATTTGATGGAAAGAAGGGTGGAGACACTTACCTGCGCGGCTGCACACGATTTTTCTAGTTCTCGGACGATGGTGAGCGGATCTACCTGCTGCGTGCGACTTACACAGACCCGGAAGCTCGTGGTTACAGGCTGCCAACGCTGGAGTGGGTGGTTTTGCTTGCATGCGCCCGCGTTTCATTTCGGATGGCGGTGTTGTGAATGGTATCCACTCGAGCAGGTTGAACTGTTACAGGATCCCCGCGAGGGGTCTCGTAACAGTCCTTTCTCCTTGGGTGCATGCTACACGATGGCGGTTCTGGCTTTTCAATCACAATCCCGGAGCTCTTGATGCATGTGGTATGAGATTCCATCATTTGTTAATCTTTGGAAATGGCTTTCCCGCGAGAACTCATTGATTTTCTTTGTTTGTGCAGGGACTTGGCCGCATGTCGACACGGGTGGTGGAGCATGGTGACAGCAACGTGCAAGGATGCCAACAGAGGCTTGCATGCATCCAAACCAATCCATGGTCGCGAAATCTCTTTTTAAGATGAATTCTGGCCGTCCAAAAATCCTACAGGAAGTTTCCTGTAGACACAGAGCTTCCTGTAGAAAGTTCGGCCTTCCTGTAGAAAGTCTGCACTTTCCTGTAGAAAATTAGGGCCTTCCTGTAGAAAGATTGTGCCCTTCTGTAGAAAGACTGCGCCTTCCTGTAGAAAGACAGCAGCTTCCTGTAGAAGATTCAAACCATGATAACATTGCACATACCTTGAAAAACATGGGTGCTCTTGGAGGAGGTACTGATGAGGTTCCTTGACAGCATGATAAGGACCCTTGGCTGTGAGTTGAAGGGCTTCCTCTTCTCCATAGAGCATCTGCAACCTGCAATTTTTACCATATTTTGCTTATTGTGTTTTCTTTTTTCTCTTTTTTCTTCTTTTTTTTTTTGAAAGATAACAGGGGCGCCTCAAGGAGGTTTTCACCCGTGCCATCTGCCCTGAGCGCCTCAGAGAGGTTTTCACTCAAGGATCTTTTTCAACCTTTTCTCTCTTTTTTTTTTTTTTTTTTGAAAAGCAATAGGAGCGCCTCAATGAGGTTTTCACCCCTACTACCTGCCTTGGGCGCCTCAAAGAGGTTTTCACCCAAGGATCTTTATTTTTTTTTTTTTTTTTTTTTTTTTTTTTTTATTTTTTTTTTATTTTTTTTTTTCAGATATTCTTTCAGGGTGTGCCAGAGGCAGAGGCAGAACCCTTATCTATGACCAATACAGATTTCTCCATAGTTTTGATAAACTCTTGTCTTGAGAGAGGTCTCCTGTAGATCTTCAATCGATGCCCATTGACAAGCATGGGAATGGCTTCCTCATCAATGGTTCGAATGAGGACAGATCCATTGTCATGGCATTTCTCCACTGTATATGGTCCTAGCCATCTGGTTCTCAGCTTCCCCTTGAAATCTTTGTATCTGGAATCATACAACAAAGCCCAATCTCCCGGCTGAAATTGCTTGTCATGGAGATGTTGGTCATGCCACACCTTCCTCTGAAGTTGAACCACTTCTGAGTGAAGGAGGGCCTGCATGCGGTGCTCGTCCAGGCCATTCAGCTGCAACAGCCTTTTTTGTTAAGCATGGATGAGATCTAGGTCCAGCTGAGCTGCCATCCTCAAGGTGTTGTATTCAAACTCAATGGACAACAAAGCTTTCTTCCCATAGACCAGCTCATATGGTGTGAAACCGGTGGTGGTCTTCCAAGTGGTGTTGTAGGCCCATGTGGCTTCTACCAGGCGATCTGCCCAGTCCTTTCTGCTGCTGCTCACCACTTTAGTCAAGATCCCTTCTAATGCTCTGTTGGTGACTTCCACCTGCCCATTTGCTTGAGGGTGATAAGGGGTGGAAGTCCTGTGCTTGATCTTGTGATGAGCTAGGAGATCTTCAACCAGGTTGGAGGTGAACTGGCTCCCTTGATCGGTGACCAGCTCTCTTGGATAGCCAAACTTATAGAAGATGTTCTCTCTTAGGAACTCGGCCACCTTTTCTTCTGTTGCTGCTTTGATTGCTTTGGTCTCTGCCCACTTTGTCAAATAGTCAGTACACACAATGATGTAAGTCCTTTGCCTCGAAGAGGGGTTGATTGGGCCCACAAAGTCCATGCCCCACTTCTCAAATGGCTCAAGAGTCACTTGAGGTTGGAGAGGCATCTCATCCCTTTGGGTCGGTTTCCCCATTCTTTGGCATTGGTCACACTGACTGACATATCTTCTGACATCTTGATGAAGTGTGGGCCAATAGTAGCCTGCCTGCAGGATCTTGAAGGCAGTTCTCTTTGCTGCAAAATGCCCTCCACAAGGCCCATCATGACAAGTGAGGAGGATATCAAAGATTTCCTCCTCCCTTACACAACGCCTTAAGATCTGATCGGGGCCAAGCTTGAACAGATTGCCCCCGATCCAAGTGAATGAGGCACTTTTTCTGATGATTCTGCTCTTCTCTCTGGAAGATAGGTGTGGAGGGAACTGTGCTGAAACAAGATAGTTTGCTATATCAGCAAACCATGGAGAGAGTACTGAAATAGCAAACAGATGTTCATCAGGCGTCTGATCGTCCACTGTTCCATCCTCATCTGTAGACAAATCCAATCTAGATAAAAAGTCAGCAACAACATTTTCTCTACCTGGTTTATCAACAATGGTTAGATCAAACTGCTGCAATAAAAGTAACCATCTAATAATACGAGCATTCACATCTGGTTTATTCATCAAATATCTAATAGCAACATGGTCAGTATGTACAAAGGTCTGGTAACCAGTAATATAATGTCGGAACTTGTTCAATGCATGGACCACAGCCAAGAATTCTTTCTCGGTTACAGTGTAATTCAGCTCAGCTTTGGACAAGTTTTTGCTAACAAAGTAAATGGCATATGGAAGTTTCTGCTCAACTTGTCCTAAAGCTGCACCTATGGCTTTGTTCGAGGCATCAGTGTGGATGTGGAAAGGTAGGGCCCAGTTTGGACCTCTCAGGATTGGGGCTGACACCAACTTGTCCTTCAATTCATTTAAAGCCCTCTGACAATCGTCAGTCCATTTAAACTCCACATCTTTTGCCAACAGACCAAACAATGGCGAGGCTAGCTTGCTGAAATCTTTAATGAATCTCCGGTAGTATCCTGCTAATCCCAAGAAACTCCGGACATCCCTTACCTTTTGAGGAGGTGGAACCCTCTTGATGAGAGCAATTTTGTTAGGATCCACCTATAATCCTTGGGAAGAAATGGTATGGCCTAGCACGGTCCCCTCAGTCATTAGGAATTCACATTTTTCAGGACTAAGGGACAAGTTCATCTCGGTGCATTTGGTTAGGAATTTCCCTAGGTTGGACAATGCTTCCTGGAAGTTGGCCCCATAAGGAGTAAAGTCATCCATGTATATTTCCACTGCATCATGGACCAGCTCCGAGAAGTTGCTCAAGACAGCTCTCTGAAAGGTAGCAGGAGCATTGCATAGCCCAAAGGGAAGGACTCGATAGGCAAAGGTACCCCAAGGACAAGTGAAGGTGGTCTTATCTTGGTCTTCCGGGCTGATTTGGATTTGATTGTACCCGCTAAACCCATCCAGGAAAGAGAAGAACTTCTTTCCTGCCAGTCCATCCAACACTTGATCTATGAAAGGTAGAGGGAAATGGTCCTTCTTGGTAGCTTTGTTCAGTTCTCGGTAGTCCACACAAATTCTCCATTTCCCATTTTTCTTGGGAACCAACACTAGAGGGGACACCCATTCACTATCTGAGATGGGGTAGATGAATCCGGCATCCAACAGTTTCTGCAATTCTTCCTTGACAATGTCTTTAAGGGCTGGATTCATTCTCCTCTGAGGTTGCCTAACCGGTTTACAATCCTCTTTGATGTATATATGATGGGTACAGACCGAAGGATGGACTCCTTTCATTTCCTTATAGCTCCAAGCAAAAGCATCTAGGTGGTTGGCCAACAGACTACACAGCTCCTTTTCCTGGGAAGGAGATAGGGAGGTGCTGATCTTCAATGCTTTCTTAGGGCCGAACTCCACATTCTTGACTCTGGGAGTAACAGGGTTGGTTGTACAGAGATCCACTAAGGTGCTAGCTTGGGCATCCTCCACCAATTCCTCTAAGGGTAGTGCACTGGAAGGTGGATTCTGGATCAAGGTCTCGATCAAGTCATCCTCGGTTGGGGGGTCTTTTCTAGTGGTATCTAAGGTGCACAGAGGTGCTGAGTACACCTCGTCTTCTTCTCCTTCTTCCAACCAGAGTGGTAAATCATGCTCTAAAGAAGGTTGGGCAGGAGGGTATAGGACTAGCTGCTTGGACATGGGACCATTTTTGATGGTCATGTTTCCTGCCCGACAACTTATGTAAGCATTTGCAGTAGCTAACCAAGGCCTTCCCAAAATGAGAGGATATCCAGTAAGCTTGGCCTTTGGTTGTAGAACCAGGAAGTCTGCAGGGTATTCCCAAGAATCAATGGAGACCATGACATCCTCCACAATCCCTTCGGGAGTCACGGTGGAGCGATCTGCTAATTGCAGTACTGTCGAGGTCTTCCTCAAGGAACCCTGAAGATTGAGTTTAAGCATGGTATCCCTGGTCATCACATTGATGGCCGCCCCCAGATCAATCAAGGTGTTGGGGATAATGGTGCCATTGATGTGAACATCTACTACAGGACTTCCAGGATCTAGGTACTTTGGGCAGATGACTTGTCCTAGCATAAGGTCAGACAGTTGTCCTATGACATTGATAGTTGAGGCATCTTTCTTCCGTCTGCCTGGGTGTTTGAAACACTTCTCCTTAACCAGCTTGTTATATATTGGCACATCCTTGATGGCTTGGAGAAGTGGGATTTTTACACACAACTGCTTGAGCTCACCCAAAAGCTCATCTTCTTCTGGGTTAGGTTGTGTGGTGGCTGTTAGTCTCTCAGGAAAGGGTGGAATAGCCTTTGGTTCACTTTCCTGTTTATCTTCCTCATCCTCTGGGGGAGGAGGTTGGCGATCTGGTAGAGTCTTTCCAGATCGAAGGTTGATCTCCTGGATCTCCACAGCATAGGTAGGGCATGAGGTTTCCCCAGTGTATACCTGCTGGGCCGGTCTATTGTTGGGGTTCGGGTTCGGTTGAGCAGGCATTTGAGGTTGCCTTGGAGGAGCAGGAGGTAATGGTTGAGGTTGAACTGGTGGTGGAGGCAAAATGGCAGGAGGAGTGTTGTATTGGGGCCTCCACCCCGACTGAGGTGCATTCCATTGAGGCTGTGGCTGGATATGTGAGTGATATGGATGAGAAGTAGGTTGAGTGGGGTACTGAGGTGGATAAGACCATGGAGGAGGCATGGACCATGAAGGATGAGCAGGGGGACCCCAGGAAGGCATAGGAGTTGACTGGTTGGGGTTGTAATAAGCTTGAGATGCCCCTTGCATCCCCTGCTGATAAGGTCTAGATCCTTGTGGCCTCCTTTGGTTGAGGTAATAGAGAGGCTCTGTGGGAGCTTCGGTCCCTTGGTACATGGCTTTAAACCCAGGTAAGGTTGGACACTGATTTGTGGGATGGTCCTCCTCACAAACGAAACACACTTCAACCGAATGCAATGGACATTCGTTCTTAGGGTGCCTCCTTGTGCACCTAGGACAAAAGACAGCCAAGGCTCTCTCAGCCTCTTCTTTCTTTTGCTGAATCCTGAATGTATCAAGCTGCATGGCAATGGTTTGTCTCACCTCACTCTTAAGATCTTCTAATTGGTTTGCAAGCTCATGTTTGGAGAAATGGACACTAGTTGAGAGGTGGTTTCCTCTACCTCGTTTCCGAGCTGCCCTGGAGTGGTTTCTAAACACAGTCTTGATGTCCTCATAAGGCAGTTGGTAAATGTCCCCCCCAGCTAACATGTGAAGGGTATCTAAGAGGTCTTCAGGGACTCCTCGGAGTAGGACCAACTTGAGGGATTCAGGGTCAAGTGTGCACCTGGCCCGCTTATAGCTTAGTTGGAACCTCTCCTCATAATCCTCTAAGGACTCATCATTTCCCATGGACATCCGAAAGATTTCCCCCTTTGTTTCCTTGGACCTACAGTAATCCCGGTACTTGGTGTTGAAAGCTTGCTGCATCTGAGCCCAAGTAGTGATACTATTCCCAGGTAAACCCATGAACCAACGTAGTACTGCATCCTTGAGAGTGGAAGGGAAAAGTTTCAACTTTTGCTCATCTTTAGTATAGTCATAGGTTCTACAAAGGACAGCAAACTCAAACAGGAAGGTATCTGGATCTTCAGTGGTCAACCCATGGAAGTGAGGTAAGGCGGAGGGGCTAATGTTTTTCATTTTCATCTCTCCATTAGTCTCTCGGATGGGGAAGGCACCTTCTATTCTCTCATCTTCTCTTCTATTATCAACCATAGCTTCAAATGGAGTAGTCTCTAACTCTTCTTCTACTATAGGATCTTTGGATATCTCAGGATGTTCACCTATAGGTTCTTCTGGGTCACTGTCAGCAAAGAGGAGAGAAGGGTGACTCAGTGATGTGGTGGGGGTGTTTGGTAGGAATTTGCCTGATCTATCTCGGTTCCTACGAGGCATGAAATGGAAAAGACTTTCTTTTTTCTCTTTGATTGCTTTTGCTTTGCTTTTCTTTTGGTACCTGCAAAACTGAGACAGATTGATCTACAACTATCTATGAAAGATGCAAAATTAACTGAAAGCAGGAAAGGACTAATCTACTTTGCTCAAATGAAATTGCAGGAATGGAAATGCTAGTCTACAGACTACCAGTGACTACAATGAAAGGAGATGAAACCAGTGGAGGATGGAAGAAAAGAGTGGTTGCATGCCTCCTCAAGAGACTTCAAGCTTCAAATCCCTCTCCATAATTGATTCTAGCCTGCCAAAAGGCTTCTACAGGATGTTTTTGGTAAAAATACAGAACTTCCTGTAGAAAGTCCTGTAGCTTCCTGTAGAAGGTTGAACCGTGACTTAATTGTGCCCGAACCTTGAAATAAATGAGTGTTCATCGAGGGGATGGATGTGCTTAGGGTGGCCAACACAGGTGCTGCCTCCTTAGCTAAAATCTCGGCCGATTTCTCCTTTGGCTTCCCTCTTTTCAAACTTTCCTGTAGAAACTGTTCGCTGGCTTCCTGTAGAAACAGTCCTCTGTCTTCCTGTAGAAACAGTCTCTGTCTTCCTGTAGAAACAATCTTCACTGTTTGGGTCTGCGCCGCTGAGGGTGGTAAGTATTCCCGCCTGTCACGCGGGTGACCCGGGTTCGATCCCCGGCAACGGCGCCAAAAAGATGGTGAGCTCCAGTATTGTAGCAATAATGCTACAACTCCTGGGGCTTCCTGTCTCTTAATTTTATCAACCCGGTAGTTCGTACAAACTTGGAAGCGACGGTGCTATATGCACAAGTATTAGCTCTTGTCGCAGCTGTCACTTGGTCAGCTGGCACAAGTCCGCTAGGGCTCAAGCCAACTTCTATAGGCTCTCAGAAGAAGCTTGCTAAATGATGGAAGAAAGCTAGCTCAGAGAAAACTAATCTACTTGGCGAAAATGAACTGAAAGCAAACCAAAGCATGGAAACCCTAGGAAAACCCTAATTTGACTAGTCTAACCTCTATGATGCAAAGAATGTGAATGAAACTTCTACCAATGATGCCATTACTTCTAATGAGTGAAAATGCATGAATCTAAGCTACTTGCATCTTAAAAGACATGTTTTTGTATTTTTTCTTTAAGTGGATGGAGTGATTGTGATTTTGTGTTTATTAGGGTTTGGTTGTGCAGATGTGATGCGGAAGGAAGGGAAGCTTGGGAAAGGTTGGGGAGGCTAGGAGAGGTTCCCAAGGATCCTTAGCATCCGTCCATAGAGGTTCCTCACGCTCAGAGGCTCAGCAACCGAGTGAGTGGCCTCCTACAGGATGTCTGCAGGGGATCCTACAGGAAACGCAGGGGTTTCTACAGGAAGTCTACAAATTGCTACAGGATGACCTACCGTGGGTGTTTGAAGTGATGGTGGAGTGATGGAATGGTAGGGGGAGATGTGTAAGGTAGGGATAGAGCTGGTGATGGCTCAGGAGTGGAGAATTAGGATGGAGAACGAGTGTATGAAGTGGGTTGATGGATGGAAGGTTATAACAGCGAAATGTCTAAAGAATGAAGTTACGTGAGGAGTGGAGGAGTTTGGGAGATAACAGAGCGGAGCAGAGGTCAAGGATGTGGTTGTATGTGTGATCAAGACGAAGAAGAAGGTAATAGAACGATGAAGAGCAGTGTAAATAAACCAAATGGCTTATGACTGTCACCAAGATGAAAATTCATTAACCTATGCTACCTGTGCTATGAACTCAATGAACAGCAATATAAAGCGTGTAGAGGAATGTGCATGAAGCTATGATGAAGGTGTATGGTGCAAGAGTGAAGTGCATGGAAAGATCTATCATAAACGAGACTATGTTGCAGCATGTATAAAGTGAAGAACTGCGTATTTTTGTGGTTGGTATAGGCTGCACTCCAATCTCCAAACATAGATGGCAGTGGAGACTTCCTCAACCTTTTTCCTTGGAGCTCCAATGTATTATCAACCTGCTAGTCTAACTAAACAACCGAAAGCAATTCAACCATAAGCTAAACTCATTCAATCTCATAAAAACTAACTCAGCAAACCTGTAATTTCGAATTTCATGGTAAAGCAATGAACTAAAGTGCTGAAACAAAAAGAAATTAACATTACAACACAGAGGAGGTCTGTTGCTTTCTTAAAAACTCAGAATTGGATCAAAAGCTGCCTGTCTTTATTGAATAATCATGAATCTAATGACATGCCAAAACTGGCTTACAAGGAGCAAAAACCGAGCTACAACATGACTAACCACATTGACTAACTAGCTAACCCCAAATTGACTAACTAGCTACACAAAATGACTACTCACTAGCTAACCAAAATGAGGCCCCAAGCCTTCTTATTTATACAATTTGAGGACCCAACAGTCCTCCTAAAAGTTAGGGACTTGGCTGCCCAAGACTTGGAGTTAACAGCAGTCCAACTTGACTTGCTTGGCTGCCCTTGAGCTGATTGATTCGGTGGCCCTTGAACTCTGAGCTGATGGTGGAGAATTCGAGGTAAGGGCCCATAAATGAGGGGGACACCTTCCTACAAATCCTCTAGCTTGTTCTCCCACGAATTTGGCTGCCAAGTGCTCATTAAGACCTTCAAATTTGTCTCCAAGTTGACCAAAAAGGCTACACAAAGCACCCATTAGACTTGTTGGCATAATGACTAACCAAATTCACTCTATTAACATAAAAATAATCAAAAACATGCAATAAACAAATGAGAATGGTGGACTAAGCCAAATTAGGAGGTTGAATGAGCCCAAATAATTGTACATTTTTGGGGCTCATCATCACCCCCCTACTGAAAGTGTTGCTCATCCTCTGAGCAACCAAATCTCTCCCCTTGTCTTTGATGGCCCTGGTGACTTCCTTGGCTAGCATCTCGGCCAATTTCTCCTTGGCTTCCCGCTTTTCAAACTTTCCTGTAGAAACTCTTCGCTGGCTTCCTGTAGAAACAGTCTGCTAGCTTCCTGTAGAACGAATTTTCTCTGATTTTGCCTGCGGTATTGTCTCAACTTGTTCTGTTTTAGTGGCTTGTTGAAGGCTTACATTCACAGGTACACTGATAGTTTCACCAGATGGATTGGACTCGGACACTGCATCATTCAAATTTGAAACTGCTTTTTCCTCTTCTCTGAAAATCTACTTGCTCTGCAATGCTGTTTGTTAATACATCCTTTGTCTCAGAAGCTTCAAAATTTTCAGTCTCCTTTAGATGTGCAGAATCATTTGCCAAGACATCCTCCATTTCTGCTGCTTTTCTTAGTGCCCTCAGCCTTGGTATGAGTGTGCAAGTATATTCTTGTAGAAGGCTGAACCATGATCAGATTATGTCCAAATCTTGAAATTTAAACGGCCCCTCTGAAAAATGGTAGCTGCATGCAGAGCCTCAGTCAATCTTCACTGATAAGTACATTGTTCGCACAAACCAAAGGCATGCATAGAAATCTATTATACCGGTCAGAACAACAAATGAGTATGACATGATGGGCATGTAGCCAAAATATGAAATTCTAGAAACAAGTTTTGTCATCTCCAGCTTGGTGAATAAATAGAATGTGGCATAGAGAAACAAGTAGAATGCAGAGGAGCCTGCAGTCAAATAAGATCTCCACCACCGGTTGTAATCTTCACTGCACATTTCAACGTAGCACAAGATAACAGTGATTTCTGCACATGTAACCATGAGGATCACAAAGATAATGAACAGGAACCCAAATATACAGTAGGACTGATGCATCCATATTGAAGTTAATCTGAAGAACAATCCAATGGATACAATTCCAAACCATAAAAGGACTGAGGCAAACATAGTCTCGAAAGGAACTATACCAACTGATTTTTTTTTCATAGCAGTGCATTGAGAATAAAGAAAATGCAAAAGGAAATGCATGGAAACAAGAATGTGGCCTTCAGCATATTCCTCCTTTCTCCTCGTTTTGAGCTTGAACTTTTCTAAAAATCCCGTGGTCAGCCAACAGAAGCATCAACCCACAAAAGCTCCTCATGTTTTCTTTCTGCAGGGCTGTTTTCTGCCTTTCCTGTAGACGACATCCTGTAGAAACGCCTGTAGAGCGTGATTCGGCCTTTGAGTGAGCCCGCTGCACTAGAGAAATTTGAAAATAGGTAGGAAACTCAGCGGAGGACGATAGATTAAGCCGATTGTGGAAGCAGAGGATGTATTCTTTGAGTGAACATGATGCAAGTGCAAGTTGACTAACGGTCTTTGGATTTCAGCCAAGCGCTCAGTGATGTCTGCGTGATTTTTGGAGTGAGGTGGCAGAGACGTGCTGGCCCATGCAATTGTGCATGAACTGCAGTCGTTAACTGTGTCCTATGCCTATGATTTCATCCACCCGTTGCACTGGAGTTTAAACAACCAACACTGTCCGTTTTTTCTTTCACGTGCATGGCTGAGCGCACGTGTCTCATTCACCCACCAAGTGCTGTTGAACTGGATGAGGGTGGCCAGTTAGCTGGCCACCAATTTGTCTAAATCCAACCATCTCATTGTTCACGCAGTTCTCGAATTACATTCATGCGACAGAGGAATTAGTTTAGTCACGTACCTGCAAGTCGACTGGCTGCTGTGAAGCTTTTTGCTGCTGCATGCTTGGATTCCTGCTTGGATGTGGCTTGGCTGCTAATCTTTGATTGTTTTTTTCATGTGCAGGTGTCCTCTGGCCGGATCTGAGTGCATGCAATCATTTCCACGTTCAACTCTGCCCGTTCAAGCTACTGCTGCTGCATGGTCACAAAACCAGAACTTCTTTTTGCCATTTCTCCCAAACGGTAGATCGGATTGATCTGAAACTCGGGGAGCATGTTCCTACCATCATTATGCATCTCCCATAGCAAATTCGTGATCAATGGATGCACGGATTTCGAGAAAAATGGAAAATGGCTGAAGATTTCAGAGCTCGATTTCTCGGAAACCGTGCATCGGAATCGGCTGAAACTGCTTGGGTAGGCTACTATCACCCACGTGCATCTCCCCATGAAATAATGCTACAATGCTACAACTAGATTCAAGCTCCAGTATTTTCTCCACCAAATAATGCATATCAAAGAGCCAAGGGAGCCACTGAATCACTCTATTATATGAACCAAAGGAGGCCACATGGACCTAGATCTTACCAGCAGGAACTGCAAGGGATACCCGAGACCTATTATGACCCTTATCAAGCCACTTTCATGCCTTCTTGGGATCCCCCTGCTCATCCTTCCTGGTCTACACCTCCTCCTTGGTCATATTCTCCTTATTCCTTCACAGATCCATATTATGCCCAACCAGTTGCTCATTCATTTCACTCTTATGCTCAACCACAGCCTCAGTGGAATGCACCTTATCAGGAGTGGAGGCCCCAGTACAACTCCCATCCCACTTCGTTTCCTCCACCACCTGCTCATCCACAACCATCGCCTCCTCCTCCACCAAGGCAACCTCAAATGCCTACCCAACCACAATGCCATCCATCTCCATCTCAATTTCACACCTCCATTCAGCTACCCGTACCTCCATTTCCAAAACCACACAATGGAGCAGCTCAACCCCATTGCAAATCTGAGGCACAACATGTGCAAATGACTCCTTTTGAGCTCAATGATGTTCACCAAAGCTCAAGAAGAGCCTTGCAAAAAAGAGACTATATTGCAAGCATTGAAGGACCACATCCAGGAGAACAGCTCTGCGGAAGGAAAACGCTGAAAGATTCAGTTGGCTTTGTGCAACACCTTCTTGATAAGTATGACAACATTATTAGCATGGCATTTAGCAATGATAAAACTTTCCAAAATGCTTTGAATTCATCATTTGAATTCTTTATGAATTTGAATACAATGTCACCAGAATATATTTCTTTGTTTGTCGATGATAACCGTCGGAAGGATCCAACGTTCTCTCTTCTTCGATGGTTGTGATGAAAGAACCCCTGGGTGGACATCAAGACATATCTGAAGAACCTCTAGGGGAGAAGAAGAAGAAACATTCCTCTGAAGCAAATGGCTACAAGTAGAAATGTTGGGAGCAGTCCCTTGTCCAAAGATGAATTTGCAAATCAGATCGAAGATTTCAAGAGTGATATGAGGCAGTTTCTTGCCATGCAACTGGATACCTTGCGGATCCAAAAGAAGCAAGAAGAAGCCAAGAGGGCTTTGGCCATTTTTTGTCCTAGGTGCACTAGAAAGCATCCTAGGAACGAATGTCCAATGCACCCTCTAGAAGTGTGTTTCATCTGTGAAGAATACCATCCTACAGATCAGTGCCCTTCCTTGCCCAGAATCAAAGCTACATATCAAAGAGCCAAGGGAGCCACTGAATCACTCTGTTATATGAACCAAAGGAGGCCACATGGACCCGTACCCTACCAGCAGGAACTACAAGGGACACCCGAGACCTATTATGACCCTTACCAAGCCACCTTCATGCCTTCTTGGGGTCCCCCTGCTCATCCTTCCTGGTTCACACCTCCTCCTTATTCCTTCACAGATCCATATTATGCCCAACCAGCTGCTCATTCGTTTCACTCTTATGCTCAGCCACAGCCTCAGTGGAATGCACCTTATCAGGAGTGGAGGCCCCAGTACAACTCTCATCCCGCTCATTTTCCTCCACCACCTGCTCATCAACAACCATCACCTCCTCCTCCACCAAGGCAACCCCAAATGCCTACCCAACCACAATGCCATCCATCTCCATCTCAATTTCACACCCCCACTCAGCTACCCGTACCTCCATTTCCAAAACCCTGCAATGGAGCAGCTCAACCCAATTGCAAAGCTGAGGCACAACATGTGCAAATGACTCCTTTTGAGCTCAATGATGTTCACCAAATCTCAGGAAGAGTGTTGCAAAAGAGAGAATCTATTGACAACATTGAAGGACCAAAAGCAAAAGAAGATTCCAAAGAGGAGATCAAAGAACCATAGGCTGCACTTAATGAAGAGAAGAGATCAGAATCAGAGATCGAGAGAGTTCCTTCATGGTTACCATCAAATCTTCCATGTATTCAAGAGAAAGATCAACAAAAAGAGGAAGATCAGAAGGTCATGATAGAAGGTGACATGAAGAATGATCCAGATCAACAAAAGAACCAAGGATATCAAAGCTATATTGAGATATGGTTTCAGAAGGTCACTAAGTTGCAGCAGTACTTTCTTCCTCAACTTCGTTTGATCCCTTCAAAGCCAGATCATTTGGTCTCTGAGATCTGGATACTTGTCCAAGCATGCATTTCGAGCCTTCACATCATTTTTTCTCTAATCTCGATGTGCACATGGCTCCATTGGAAGTATTCTTATACTTGAAAATGATTTTGTTTTTCAAGTAGGGTAGGGTAGAAGAAAAAAAAAAAGAAAAAAAAAAAAGAAAAATAAATGAAAAAAGAGGAAAATAGAAATCTAAGGTGAAAACCTCCTCGGAGGCGCCTTAGATTGGCTCATTGATTGAAAACCTCCATGAAGCGGTCGATGGGTTGGAAAAAAAAGAGAAAAGAGAATAAGATCTTTGGGTGAAAACCTCCCTTGGAGGCGCCCAAGGCAGGCAATTAGGGTGAAAACCTCCATGAGGCGCCCTAGTTGTTTTTCAAAAAAAAAAAAAAAGAGAAAAAAGAAAAAGAAAAATAACGCTAATCTCCATTGAATAATTTCATGTTGCAGCAATGACATTGCAGGTTGCAAGAAGGACGTTTCATGACAGGAGGAGCACTCAAATCAAGGTCAAAGTAATTGTTCTTGTGCCTTCTACAGGAAGCTCTGTATTTCTACAGGAAACATCCTGTAGAACCTTTGGACGAGCCAAATCCAATTTCAAAAGTGAATCTGATGGTGGGAATCTGTTGATTAGGCCTACAAGCACTTGTGTGTCCATCCCTTGCCTTTCTCCATCATTTTTTTCACCTCCTTGTGCTTCTCGTTGTGCTTCTACAGGAACTTCCTGTAGAAATTGTGGAAAACTAGGCATGCATTTCAAAAAGTGGTTTGGCGAACATGGTAGCTTCCTCAAGGGTTCAGAAGTCCTCATGCAATCTTCCAACTCCTCCTCCATCATCTCCATACCTGCATCACAGCCAAAATTCATTTTGTCATACCATGCAAACACATGCAAAGTGCCTTGAAGCAAAAATCCATAGAGCAAAATTTGTTTTTGCTATAACTTGAAAACCATGCATCCATTTGACAAACCGTTTTATGGGGAATTGTACAAGGTTGTTGACAACATGCCTGAGCAATTTCATGCAATTCCGGTGCACGGATTCCAAGAAATCAGCCTCCATCACCATCAGCCATTTTTGCATTTTCTCCATATCCGTGCATCTGTTTTAAAACCTGTTTCATGGGGAGATGCACATGGGTGATAGTAACCTACCCAAGCAGTTTCAGCCGATTCCGATGCACGGTTTCCGAGAAATCGAGCTCTGAAATCTTCAGCCATTTTCCATTTTTCTCGAAATCCGTGCATCCATTGATCACGATTTTGCTATGGGAGATGCATAATGATGATAGGAACATGCTCACCGAGTTTCAGATCAATCCGCTTCACCGTTTGGGAGAAATGGCGAAAACAAGTTCTGGTCCTGTGAAAATTCAATGGCAGCAGTTTGAGGGTGCAGATCTGAACGTGGAAATGAACTCTTGTTGCATGCATCTGGCCAGAGGACACCTGCATAAGGAAACCAGCCATGAATCAGCAACCAAGCCATCATGCAACCATAAAATCAAATGCATGCAGCAATGACAGCCCACAACAGCTCACGACAGCCATTCAACTTCGAGGTATGTGACTGATCTCATTCTTCTATTGCATAGATTTAATTTGAAAACTGCATGAATTGATGGGATGGTGGAATTAAGCCACGAATAGAATAAGTTTAACCCGACATCCAGTCCTCTAGCACTCATGAAAAATCACGTAGCATGCGTGGATAGTCATTCACGTGGAAGTTGAGAAACACAAGCAATGGTAGATGTGTTGAACTCCAGTGAACATGGCATCAGTTGATTAACAAATAGAAGACATGCAGTTCATAACATCACTCCAGTTCGAAAAAGCTAGCGCGCATGTTTTTTTGCCACCTCACCACAAATCACACAGTAATTCAAGGGACGCTCGGCTGAAACTCTCACCACTCTTTGTTCAACTGCAGTCAACTGAAGCGCATGTCCACCATTTCTAGATCAGTTAACCGATGGTGCTCTACAAGATTTCTGCCTTTTTTTCTCGAGATCTCTACAGTTCCTTAAAAAATTCTCGCCTGTCGCACTCTACAGGCGCTTCTACAGGAAGTCGTCTACAGGAAGCTATTTTACAAGAAACCCAGCATACGAAGAGCTTGGACTGTTCATGTCAGGGGTGGCGATTCTTAATGAGGTAGGCCTGAACATAATTCTCCCACGCAACTGATTAAAAAGCCGGTGGAGTTGACGTGTTGAAGGGGTAGGAAATTGTGAATAAAAGTCTGTTCATGAAATTACAAGCCATTTTCTTATCACTGCATGAGAATTGTTGTCGTAGTATGTATGCGGGATTTTCTCCAGAGGTTGATTCATAATTGAGCCACTGTTAAGGCTCACTTGCAGAAAATTGTGAATTTTATATACTGTGTGCATAACAGAGGCATAGCTCTGTGCTCTCTCTAAGGAAATCCCAAAAATCCACTTCTGTATACAAGCAGGCAAGCAGGCCAACAAAGCAAGTTTTTACCATGTCGAGAGGGTTCATTAGAAAAGAGCCTAGAGACTCAAAGAAGTTACGAGAAACCCCTGAGGTGGTGAACTGAACTATCTGGAGCACCAACAGCAGTATACTTCAACCTTGCAGTTCCATTTTTTTGTTGGCCGATGAACTGAACCTTGCAGTTCCACAACCATTTGCTCTTGCAACTGACAAAAGGGCTTCCATAGGAGTACGGCCTGTTGATGTAGCAGCTAATGACATGAACAAGCATATGGGTGCAAGAGGTACCCCATCTTCGTCAGTTCCTAAAAAGGACAAGACGTCAGTGAAACTGGATACACAAGCTGCTTGCAATCCTTTGCTCTCTGAAGATCTACATCTACATGACCAGAATGTGAATCCTTCCAAGCAAGTGAATATGAAGCTAGAGGAAGATGCTCATTCCACTTTTTCCTCAAACAAGCTGCCAGAAAGAAAAGAAAGAATACACCAGAGGGGAATTTGCATGCTTCTTCCATTGCTGAATATGATCCTAATCATGAATCTTTTGGTCAACACCATGCAGTTAGAAAGAAAATTGGGAAGTCTTCAGGGACTTGATAGCAGAAAGTGACATAAAAGCCTCACCTTTGATATCAGTCCTTCTAACAATGGGGAAGAAGAGCAGAAAAGAGGAGAAGATGAAGGCTGCCACAGCCCAGCTGAAAGGAAAATTGCCCACAACCAAGCAAGATACGGGGGTGCTGTCTGTTTCTGCAGGATACAGTGGTGCTATCTATTTCTACAGGAAGACAGAGGACTGTTTCTACAGGAAGCTAGCAGACTGTTTCTACAGGAAGCCAGCGAACTGTTTCTACAGGAAGTTTGAAAAGAGGGAATCCAAAGGAGAAATCAGCCGAGATGTTAGCCAAAGAAGCCACCAGGGCCATCAAAGACGAGGAGAGAGATTGGTTGCTCAGAGGATGAGCAACACTTTCAGTAGGGGGGTGATGATGAGCCCCAAAAATGGACAATTATTTGGGCTCATTCAACCTCCTAAGTTGACTTAGTCCACCATTCTCATGTGTTTATTGCATGTTTTTGATTATTTTTATGTTAATAGAGTGAATTTGGTTAGTCATTATGCCAACAAGTCTAATGGGTGCTTTGTGTAGCCTTTTTGGTCAACTTGGAGACAAAATTGAAGGTCTTAATGAGCACTTGGTAGCCAAATTCGTGGGAGAACAAGCTAGAGGATTTGTAGGAAGGTGTCCCCCTCATTTATGGGCCCTTACCTCGAATTCTCCACCATCAACTCGGAGTTCAAGGGCCACCGAATCAATCAGCTCAAGGGCAGCCAAGCAAGTCAAGTTGGACTACTGTTAACTACAAGTCTTGGGCAGCCAAGTCCCTAAATTTTAGGAGGACTGTTGGGTCCTCAAATTGTATAAATAAGAAGGCTTAGGGCCTCATTTGGATTAGCTAGTTGTTAGTCATTTTTGGGATTAGCTAGTTAGTCAATTTGGTTAGCCAATTAGTCTTTTTGTAAGCCAGTTTTGGCATGATGTTAGACTCATGATTATTCAATAAAGACAGGCAGCTTTTGATTCAATTCTGAGTTTTTAAGGGAGCTATAGCTCTCAGGTTAGGGCCCAACCTGAGAGCAATAGACCTCCTCTTCCTTGTACTGTTACTTGTCTTTCCTTTCAGCATTTCATTTCGTTTTCTTTACATGCACTGAAAAATACAGTTTGCTGATTCGAATTTCTCGTTGTGTTTTAGTAGGATAGTTTATTGGATAAAGTGCTTTCAGTAGTCTAGATTAGAATAGGAAGTTTGGCATTCATCAGAATTACAAGAAAAGGTTGAAAGGACCTCACTGCCATCTCTGTTTGGAGATTGGGGTGTAGTCTGTCCCAACCACACAAAAAAACGCAGTCTTCTTACGTCTTGCATGCAACATAGTTACCTTAATCATAGATCCATCCATGCACTCTGATCTTAAGCATTACTTCTTCATTTCACTTCCATGCACGAGTTTCCTTCACAATTTACATTGCTGTTCATTGATTTTATATCATAGGTAGCATAGGTTAATGAGTTCTCGTTTTTGGTGACATTCATAAGCAATTTGTCTCATTTACACTACTCCATATCCTTCTACTTCCTTTTTCTTCTTCTTGATCTCTCCTCAATCCACCTACTCAGCCTCTGTCCAGCTCATTTACCCTCCAACTCATCCATTAATCACTTAGCTCCATCTACTTAAACTTTCGTTGCTCCCATCCTTCCAGCCATCAACCCACTGCATGCACTCTTCCTCCATCTGATTTCTCCGCTCCAGAGCCATCACCAGCTCCATCTCCATCTCACCTATCCTTCCACACCACTCCAACACTTCACCATCTCCCAAAACTTCCACGGCCAAACATCCTGTAGAATCGCACAGACTTCCTGTAGAAATCCCTGAGTTTCCTGTAGGATCCCCTGCAGACTTCCTGTAGAAGCCTGCAAACTCGGTTGCTGAGCATCCGAACGTGGTAGACTTTTGTGGACTGATGCTAGAGACCCTCTGGGACCTCCCCTAGCCATCCTGACCTTGCCCATGCTTTCCTTCCATTCCAACCGCTCCTGCACAACCAAACCCTAATCAAAAGCATCATCATAACAAATCCAACCACTTAATGAAAAAATACAAAAACATGTCTTTTCAGATGCAAGTAGCTTAGATGCATGTATTTCAGCTCACTACAAGTAATGGCATTAGTGGTAGTAGTTTCATTCACAGTTTTGCATAGTTAGGGTCTAGCTAGTCAAATTAGGGTTTACTAGGGTTTTCATGCTTTGTTGGCTTTCAGTTTCTTTTTGCAAATAGACTAGTCTCCTTTGAGTTAGCTTTCATCCATCATTCATAAAGCTTCTTCTGTGAGCCTATAGAAGTTGGCTTGAGCCCTAGCGGACTTGTGCCAGCTGACCAAGTGACAGCTGCGACAAGAGCTAGTACTTGTGCATACAGCACCGTCGCTTCCAAGTTTGTACGAACTACCGGGTTGATAAAATTAGAGATAGGAAGCTCCAGGAGTTGTAGCATTATTGCTACAATACTGGAGCCCACCATCTTTTTGGCGCCGTTCCCTTGAGGAAGCTACCACGCTCGCCAAACCACTTTTTGAAATGCATGCCTAGTTTCCCACAATTTCTACAGGAACCTGTAGAAGCACAATGAGAAGCACAAGGAGGTGGAAAAAATGATGGATGAAGGCAAGGGATGGACACACAAGTGCTTGTAGGCCTAATCAACAGATTCCCACCATTAGATTCACTTTTGAAATTGGATTTGGCTCGACCCAAGGTTCTACAGGATGTTTCCTGTAGAAATACAGAGCTTCCTGTAGAAGGCACAGTTTTGAGGAAAGAAGCATAATGACATGAAAAAATGATGGAAAAGGGGTGACGAATGGAAACATGGATGTGGGTAGGCCTCATGGACATATTCCAAGCCTTCAGGTCCTCCTCGGAGATCAATTTGGCTTTTTTCGTAAACTTCCTGTAGAAGATACGAAACTTCCTGTAGAAGGCACAAAAACTCCTTTGTCTTTGTTTTGAGTGATCCACCTGACCTAC
Source organism: Pinus tabuliformis (assembly GCA_031772625.1). Lineage (NCBI taxonomy): Eukaryota > Viridiplantae > Streptophyta > Pinopsida > Pinales > Pinaceae > Pinus > Pinus tabuliformis. The sequence continues at coordinate 1,244,714,481 of CM062816.1, read as the reverse complement.
AAAGTCCGTCTTGCAACCTGCAATTAGCCAATGGAAATTAGTTTTATTTGTTTTTTCTTTTTCTCTTTTTTTTTTTTTGAAAAACAACTAGGGCGCCTCATGGAGGTTTTCACCCTAATTTCCTGCCCTGGGCGCCTCCAAGGAAATTTTGTATGTGCATGCTCTGTCTTCATAGACCAAATCTCTTTTGCATCTGCCACCTTTAGTTTAAACGACCGTGTTCATCATGCCGGGTGGGTTTATAAGACGAGAGCCCACTGATTCAACTAACTTAAGGAGAAACCCAGCAGTGGTAGAACTCTTCACCAGAGCACAATGGATGCCTTTTTGTGATAAGCTGCAGGGCTACGATGATGAAGTAGCCGAGGAATTCTTGCAGGCTTTGAAGCCTAAATCCCAGACACTGGCCACAGTAAACTTCAGATGTCTAAGCCTCAAACTCACCCCAGAACATATCAGTCGGACCACAGAACTTCCTATGGGTCTGCCGTGGGATAAAGAGGAGAGAAAGCTGAGTCAGCAGGCAAAGAAGGAATTCTTTCCACCTGAGGAAGAATTCTCGGAGGATAAAAACGGGGTGAGAAGAACGAGTCTATCACCACCTTGGAATGAAGTCAGTTTGCAAATCATGAAATATATTACTTGTGAAGGCCGGTTCAGCATCGTGTATGCATATCACTTTCGGCTACTCACTGAGTTGAGGCACCGAAATGACCTTCCTGTAGAGCAAAAACTGAGCATCCCTTATTATCTCCTGCAGTCCCTAATGGAGTGTGCTACAAAGCTAAGAGAGGGCATACCTGATCAGATAGCCCACCATGGGTTAATAAAGCTGCTTGTGGAAGATGCATTGCACTCATATAAGGTCCCCCTCTCATGGGAATCCTTCCGCAATTTGACCAAAGATGGGGATATTAAAATGTTGATCGAAGAAACGGGTTCCTCTAGCAGTGAGGAACACGAAGCAGTGGCCGAAGAACAAAGGAAGAAGCATGAGGAAAAGAAGGACCAAGAAAAAGGTGGCACACCTATCCTGTCAGCAAGGGAAAAGAGGATGAAGAGCAGAATGGACAAAGCCGAGGTGGCCCACGTCAGCCCAAGTACCTCAACAGCACCTGCACCCAAAGCAAAAAGAAAAACTCAAGCAGGCAAGCAAGCGGAAGTGGAGACACCTGTGTCTACAGGAAAGCAAAAACAGGCTTCTACAGGAAGCCCAAAAACACAAACTCAGGCTTCTACAGGAAGCCCAAAAATCATTGAAAAACAGGCTTTTACAGGAAGCCCGAAAACAAAGACAAAGGCTTCTACAGGAAGCCCGAAGATCAGTGAGAAACAGGCTTCTACAGGAAGCCCAAAAGCAAAGACCAAGGCTTCTACAGGAAGCGTGAAAATCGTTGGAGAACAGGCTTCTACAGGAAGCCCAAAAACGGAGATAAAGGCTTCTACAGGAAGCCCGAAAGTGCAAACACAGGCTTCTACAGGAAGCCCGAAGACAGAGACAAGGGCTTCTACAGGAAGCCCGAAATTGGAAAAAGGGGCTTCTACAAGAGGCCCGAAAGTCATTGAGAAACAACCTCCTACAGGGAGTCTGAAGACAGAGAGAGGGCCTTCTTCAGGAAGCCCAACGGCGGGAAAGAAAGAATCTTCTACCAGAGGCCCGGAAGTGGGCAAAGCAGGGTCTTCCACAGGAAGCCCGAAATCTGAAAAGGAGGGGCCCTCTACAAGGAGCTCTGAGAGAGCAAAACGCAAGAAAGAGAAGGCTGGCATTCTCGAAAAAGAGGCAGCAGCGGCACTGGCTGCCCTCAGTACACCTCCAAAACCGAAGGAGAAAAGGGAGAGGGAGACCCCTCTACCATCTGAAGCCAGGAGAAGCAAGAGGATGACCACGGGCAAGCCACAGCCTCCACCCAGCAGCCAAACCACTTCAGGGGACGTCCCTACTTCACCCAGTGCAAGAACCCCCTCTAAAACATCAGCCACCCTCGAAAAGGGGAGCCCAAAAATAACTTCCTGGACACGAAAAATAGGCCAGTCGCCTTCCGAAGCCCGGCTCAAGGAAATAGGAAAGGGGAAGGAAGCATCACCTTCGTCACCACCAGGGGCAGCAAAGGCAGGGCCGCCAAAAACGGGAAAGGAAGAAGCGCCACCCTCGGCAGAAAAGGCAGAACCACCAAAATCAGGGGAGGAAAAGCGTGCTCCGGGCTCTAGTTCTCGGCCAAAGATGAGGAGCCGGGGCAAAGTTGCTCAAGGATGAGCAAATAGTTTAGCTGGGGGGTGATGATGAGCCCCAATTTTTGGTATAATTTGGGCTCATTTGGCCTACTTGCTTTGCTCAAACCATTCACTTTTTACTGCTTATGCATGCGTTTCTTAGTTTATTCGTGTTGTTTGTAGGAAGAAGGATAGACATTTTATCTACGTGACTAATGCATGATGCTTTCAGGTTTTTGGCATTAAAAGGGAGAAAAAGACAACGAAAAAGGAGACAAGGAGACAATGAGGTGGCACTGTTGGTTTTTAGGAGAGGATGTCCATGGTCTTGGGGACCTTCCTTGTGATTCCCACCAAGAACTTCGAGCTCCAATCCATCTCCCCACCGAGCTTAGAAGCAGCCAGTTGTTCTACAGGAACAACAGTTATAACTGTTCTACAGGAACAGTAGTTATGACTGTCCTACAGGATCAGCAGTTAAACTTTAGTTGGACAACCGAGCTCCTAAAATCAAGGACATCTGTTGGATGATCGTTTTTGCATAAATACTAAGGCCGTAGCCTTGCAGAGAAGCTTTTTGAACCTTGGCATTACTCTTGTAATTGGAAAGTACGAGCTAGAGCTCAGTCTTTGTTCCTTTTTGTAAGCCAATTTGGCATGACATCAGATTATGAATAAAGAAGGCAGATTTTGATCTAGTTCTGAGTTTTCTCAAGGAGCTATAGCTCTCAGGTTAGGGCCTAACCTGAGAGCAATAGATCTCCTCAGTGTTGTAATGTGTTTGCATTTTGTTCCAGCACTTTGAGTTTGTTTATTTTCACATGCAATTCGAATTCACAGTTTGGTAATTTAGTCGTTTTCATGAGCATAGATAGGACTAGTTTATGGTGATTTGCTTTCAGTTGCTTAAGTTTGATAGGAGGATAGATATAATCTCTTGGAGCTCCAAGGAAAAAAGGTTGAGGAAGTCTCCACTGCCATCTCTGTTTGGAGATTGGAGTGCAGCCTATACCAACCACAAAAATACGCAGTTCTTCACTTTATACATGCTACAACATAGTCTCGTTTATGATAGATCTTTCCATGCACTTCACTCTTGCACCATACACCTTCATCACCGCTTCATGCACATTCCTCTACACACTTTATATTGCTGTTCATTGAGTTCATAGCACAGGTAGCATAGGATAATGAATTTTCATCTTGGTGACAGTCATAAGCCATTTGTTTTATTTACACTGCTCTTCATCGTTCTATTACCTTCTTCTTCGTCTTGATCACGCATACAACCACATCCTTGACCTCTGCTCCGCTCTGTTATCTCCCAAACTCCTCCACTCCTCACGTAACTTCATTCTTTAGACATTTCGTTGTTATAACCTTCCATCCATCAACCCACTTCATACACTCGTTCTCCATCCTACTTCTCCACTCCTGAGCCATCACCAGCTTTATTCCTACCTTGCACATCTCCCCCTCCCATTCCATCACTCCACCATCACTTCAAACACCCACGGTAGGTCATCCTGTAGCAATTTGTAGACTTCCTGTAGAAACCCCTGCGTTTCCTGTAGAATCCCCTGCAGACATCCTGTAGGAGGCCACTCACTCGGTTGCTGAGCCTCTGAACGTGAGGAACCTCTGTGGACTGATGCTAAGGATCTCTGGGGACCTCTCCTAGCCTCCCCAACCTTTCCCAAGCTTTCCTTCCTTCCGCATCACATCTGCACAACCAAACCCTAATAAGCACAAAATCACAATCACTCCATCCACTTAAAGAAAAAATACAAAAACATGTCTTTTAAGATGCAAGTAGATTAGATTCATGCATTTTCACTTAATAGAAGTAATGGCATCATTGGTAGAAGTTTCCTTCACATTCTTTGCATCATAGAGGTTAGACTAGTTAAATTAGGGTTTCCTAGGGTTTCCATGTTTTGATTTGCTTTCAGTTCATTTTTGCCAAGTAGATTAGTCTTCTTTGAGCTAGCTTTCGTCCATCATTTAACAAGCTTCTTCTGAGAGCCTATAGAAGTTGGCTTGAGCCCTAGCGGACTTGTGCCAGCTGACCAAGTGACAGCTGCGACAAGAGCTAGTACTTGTGCATACAGCACCGTCGCTTCCAAGTTTGTACGAACTACCGGATTGATAAAATTAAGAGACAGGAAGCCCCAGGAGTTGTAGCATTATTGCTACAATACTGGAGCTCACCACAATAGTCTTCTTCTTGAACACCCATTTGCTGCCAATGGGTTTCCTTCCAACTAGCAACTCCACCAAATCCCAAACCTCATTTTTGTGCAAAGATTCCATTTCATCAACCATGGCCTCTTTCTAGAGTTTTCCATTCTCTGAATCTACTGCTTCCTTCACAGTTCTGGGATCATCATCAGTAACAGATAAAGCAAAATTTGAACAGAAAGCAGATGGACTATACCTTTATGGCTGCCTTCTTTCTCGAACTGATCTTCTCACACCCGGAGTTTGTGGCTCTTCATCTTCTGATTCCTCCTTTGCTATAGAGTCTGGTTCTTCCTCCTTCAGCTCAAACTCTATCTTCTTAGGTTCCTTTGGTTGGACTTCATGTTTAATAACATCTTTCACCTCTCTGAACACCACATCTCGGTTGTACACAACCTTCCTTGTTACTGGGTTCCAAAGCTTATAACCCTTTAAACCATCCTTATACCCAATAAAGATGCACTTTTCAAATTTACTATCCAACTTGGTTCTTTTCTCCTTTGGAACATGTACATATGCATCACATCCAAATACCCTCATATGTGAAAGAGAGGGTTTCTTACCAGTGCATACCTCTTGTGGAGTCTTATCCTCCAACGCTAATGAAGGTGATTTGTTGACCAGGTAACATGTTGTCTCCACCGCCTCTACCCATAATTCCTGTCCTAACCCAGCACCACTAAGGATGCTTCTTGCCCTTTCCATGAATGTCTTATTCATTCTTTCTACAACTCCATTTTTCTTAGGTGTGTATGGAGTAGTCCTCTGCTGTGCTATACCACACTTCTTACATAATTCCTCAAATTCCTTACTACAAAACTCTCCACCGTTATCTGTCCTCAACACCTTTATCCTCTTCCTTGTTTAGTTTTACACCAGAGCCTTAAATTCTTTATACCTATCAAAGACTTCAGATTTCTTCTTAAGGAAATATATCCATGTATTCCTTGAGAAGTCATATATAAATGATACATAGTACACAGACTTACCCAGTGATGGAACCTTCATAGGTCCAAACACATCATTGTGCACAAGCTTTAATATCTATTTCACCCTCTTACCACCAGAGGGGAAACTCACTCGATTCTGCTTCCCATATACACAATTTTCACAGAAATCAAAATCCAGAGAGCTATTACTCATACATTCTACCATACCTTTACCATGAAGTATTTGAAGGCCCTTCTCTCCAATATGTCCAAGCCTTTGATGGCACAACATGGTCTTCTCTCTAGAGACCACTAGATTTTCTGCTCCACTTTTATGAACCACAGAACTGTTGCACCCATCAACAACAGTGCTACCTTGTATCTTGTACAGAGTTCCAATCCGAACTCCCTGCATCAATACCAGTGTTCCCCGAACCATCTTGCAGGTATCCTTATTGAACACTGTTTTTACACCTGCATCATCCAGCGTGCTTACAGAAATCAGATTTTTGGCCAATGCAGGAATATGCAGAACACCAGGAAGTGTTCTAACCCTTCCACCTTGCAACTTCAACTTTACTTTTCCGCAACCAACAATTCTAGCCTTCCTATCATCCCCTAAGAAGACATCACCACCATCGTATTTCTCATACTCGCAGAACCACTCTCTATGGGGAGTGAAGTGAAAGGATGCACCTAAGTCAATCAACCATGCCTCATGATCTACATGTGTACTTGAAGAAGCCAAGTACACATCCCCACCTTCATCTGAGGTGGTTTTCGCCTCTACAGAAGGAGCATCATCAAATCCCTTTCCTTTGTCAAGATCTTTAGATTTACAATCCCTTTTGTAGTGCCCTTCCTTTCCGCATGATCTGAAAATCACCCTATGAGTGACCTCAGTTGAAGATTTATTAAACAAAAGGTATTATAGACCCATGTGCTGGTGTGTGTGTTCTATGTTATTGAAACAACGGATCGATTAGATTGACAATACACAGAAAATAAATGGAAAGATAGTAGAGAAATACAGTAAGCAACACAAAGACACAAACACTTTCTAATAAGGAGTTCACCCTATTCTCCAGGGCTACGTCTCCGGTCCAACTCCAGTGGTGGCCTTGTTTTATTGTGTCCTTCAGCAGATAAATTACAATGCAGGGACTCAATATGAGTTCTCCTGAAGCAGATTATGCTTGGCAGGGTAGTTCTTGGATTCCCCAAGCCACTTGGAGTACACAGACTCTTGTTCTTCCTACCAACTTTGTGACCCTCGGTCTATAGTAGAAAGAGCCAACTCTGATGCTCAATCTGGACAGATTCCTCTATGGGAAGGCTTAATTCTTCAAGCTCTTTGGTGCTCGATGCTGCCCATGTTCAACTCAGCCCTCTGTCTCCTCTACTTGGCTTTACTGCTCTCTGTGCTCAGTCCTCCTCTCAGGGTTCACTATTCACTGTCTCTCTTGGTCGCTTGGACTCTTCGTTCTCTCTTTCTTAATCCCATTCGGCTGTCTCTGTTCATGGCTTTAGCCATTCAACCTCCATGTCTGTTCGGTTCCTCTCCTTCCTGCGTCGATTCGTCTGCCGCCTGTGTGTTTGGAGTTCCCTATTCGGCATCAGCATGAACGCTCGAGAAGTAGCCACATGTCTCCATCAGAACAGCGCCAGCCTGTTCGTCGATTCGTCTCTTTCTCCACCGTGGCAGTCAACGAATTCCAAATCCCCTTAAATCGCGGCTTAATTCCCTGTCAATTCCGCTCTGTCTATCGGACACAATCTCAACCGTCTGATCTAGGCTCCTCCAGATCCAATGTCATACGCACACCGAGCGCGGTTGACTTGCTTGACCAAAAACGTGCGATCACGGCGGTTTTTCTCTCACCTCCGCTGCCATGCGTCGATCGCTGAGTGTGATCGCTCCGTTTTCTCCAAAACTACTTACCATTCAAGGGCGCCCCGATCAAATCGCCAGTTTCCAGGTTGTGGGTCCCACCTTCGTACGATGGCGCTTTTCGTTTCTCTGCCCATGCTCCTCTGGCTCCCAACGTGACCAAGTGCTTAAGGCTCTACCATTTCAGCCTGTTCGCCCAGCGGCGCTAATCGCGCATCGAAAATTAGCTCCTTTTCCCGTTCCGGGGCTCCCAGGGGCTACATTGACCTCCTACGTAGTCTCCATGGGCCTCCGTCATCGTGCTTTGACCGAGGTCCTCGTCGTTCCGCACCAGCTGCCATGGCCACTGTTTCGGGGTGTTTTCAATTGCTGTTTTGGATCCTTCAAGGATTTGTTTCATCCCGATATAGTCATGGTTCTATGACAGTCATTTATGGATCCGATTTGGATCACGACCTCCCTACTGAAAAGCTTTTGGACCACCAATAGTTGGTTTTTTTTTTTTCAAGCATCAACTAAGTGAGGAAACTGTTGTCTCACTTGTCCAATCTCAATCCACTTCACACTGCTCAGCTTCGAACCTTTAAGCCCAATCCTGAGGTATTCCACCTGTCCACTTCGCGTCGTCCTTACCTTCCTGTCCAGCACTGTATCTTCCTGCAACTCATTAAGATATTCAGGTAGCAGGTCATCAACAAAAGGCAATTGACTCTACTCTTCAGGGTCCTCAACCATTGAAGGTTCAAACAACCTCAAGCAATCTGCGTTCATGACTGAGTAGATGTGCATGTAAGCTGGCAGATCAAGGCGAAAAGCATTCTCACCATCATTATGCATCTCCCATAGCAAATTCGTGATCAATGGATGCACGGATTTCGAGAAAAATGGAAAATGGCTGAAGATTTCAGAGCTCGATTTCTCGGAAACCGTGCATCGGAATCGGCTGAAACTGCTTGGGTAGGCTACTATCACCCACGTGCATCTCCCCATGAAACAGGTTTTAAAATGGATGCACGGATATGGAGAAAATGCAAAAATGGCTGATGGTGATGGAGGCTGATTTCTTGGAAACCGTGCACCGGAATTGCATGAAACTGCTCAGGCATGTTGTCATCGACCTTGTACAATCCCCCATAAAATGGTTTGTCAAATGGATGCATGGTCTTCAAGTTATGGTTTGTTTTCTTGCATGTCTTTGTTGGTTCAGTTGGAAACACTATGCAGGGCACCTTCATCACCTCCTCGTTCATCTGAGCCTCGTCCAAATCAGCTCCTCCATCACCAAGTCTGTTTCCTCATCTCCCATCTGCTCTTTTGCCACGTAACCCTACCTTCTTGCTTTTCCATTGCCTAAACCTTCTTTGATGCAAGCTAGACCTCCACACCCTCTCATCAACTCTATCCATCAGTCCTTGGGTCATTTCAGGCCCCTACCCTACCTCCCTATCCATTCATGCACCTTACCTCACTCACCCATGCTCCGAAATTGCATTACAGAACATCCTGTAGAAATCCCAGAACATCCTGTAGAAACCCCTGCAGACATCCTGAAGAAGCCTGCACACTCGGATGCCGAGCACCTGAACGTTGTGGACTTCTGTGGAATGATGTCTTGGATCCCCTGGAACCTCTCCTAGCCCTCCTGACCTTTCCCAAGCTTCCTTTCCCTTCAAACCACCCCTGCACAGTCAAAACCTAATAAGAAACAACATCATAATAACTCCAACCACTTAAGCAAAAATACAAAACAATGTTCTTTTCAATGGAAGTAGTTCGAGTTCATGCATTTCACATCACTAGAAGTAATGCCATCATTTTTAGACATTTGCACTCTCACTATTGCATCATAGAGGTTAAACTAGTCAGATTAGGGTTTACTAGGGTTTCCATGTTTTGGTTGGCTTTCAGTTCATTCTTGCAAAGTAGGTTAATTTCCTTTCAGATAGACAAGGGGAGAGATTTGGTTGCTCAGAGGATGAGCAACACTTTCAGTAGGGGGGTGATGATGAGCCCCAAAAATGTACAATTATTTGGGCTCATTCAACCTCCTAATTTGGCTTAGTCCACCATTCTCATTTGTTTATTGCATGCTTTTGATTATTTTTATGTTAATAGAGTGAATTTGGTTAGTCATTATGCCAACAAGTCTAATGGGTGCTTTGTGTAGCCTTTTTGGTCAACTTGGAGACAAATTTGAAGGTCTTAATGAGCACTTGGCAGCCAAATTCGTGGGAGAACAAGCTAGAGGATTTGTAGGAAGGTGTCCCCCTCATTTATGGGCCCTTACCTCGAATTCTCCATCATCAGCTCGGAGTTCAAGGGCCACCGAATCAATCAGCTCAAGGGCAGCCAAGCAAGTCAAGTTGGACTGCTGTTAACTCCAAGTCTTGGGCAGCCAAGTCCCTAACTTTTAGGAGGACTTTTGGGTCCTCAAATTGTATAAATAAGAAGGCTTGGGGCCTCATTTTGGTTAGCTATTGAGTAGTCATTTTGTGTAGCTAGTTAGTCAATTTGGGGTTAGCTAGTTAGTCAATGTGGTTAGTCATGTTGTAGCTCGGTTTTTGCTCCTTGTAAGCCAGTTTTGGTATGTCATTAGATTCATGATTATTCAATAAAGACAGGCAGCTTTTGATCCAATTCTAAGTTTTTAAGAGAGCAACAGACCTCCTCTGTGTTGTAATGTTAATTTCTTTTTGTTTCAGCACTTTAGTTCATTGCTTTACCATGAAATTCGAAATTACAGGTTTGCTGAGTTAGTTTTTATGAGATTGAATGAGTTTAGCTTATGGTTGAATTGCTTTCGGTTGTTTAGTTAGACTAGCAGGTTGATAATACATTGGAGCTCCAAGGAAAAAGGTTGAGGAAGTCTCCACTGCCATCTCTGTTTGGAGATTGGAGTGCAGCCTATACCAACCACAAAAATACGCAGTTCTTCACTTTATACATGCTGCAACATAGTCTCGTTTATGATAGATCTTTCCATGCACTTCACTCTTGCACCATACACCTTCATCACAGCTTCATGCACATTCCTCTACACGCTTTATATTGCTGTTCATTGAGTTCATAGCACAGGTAGCATAGGTTAATGAATTTTCATCTTGGTGACAGTCATAAGCCATTTGGTTTATGTACACTGCTCTTCATCGTTCTATTACCTTCTTCTTCGTCTTGATCACGCATACAACCACATCCTTGACCTCTGCTCCTTTCTGTTATCTCCCAAACTCCTCCACTCCTCACGTAACTTCATTCTTTAGACATTTCGCTGTTATAACCTTCCATCCATCAACCCACTTCATACACTCGTTCTCCATCCTACTTCTCCACTCCTAAGCCATCACCAGCTCTATCCCTACCTTACACATCTCCCCCTACCATTCCATCACTCCACCATCACTTCAAACACCCACGGTAGGTCATCCTGTAGCAATTTGTAGACTTCCTGTAGAAACCCCTGCGTTTCCTGTAGGATCCCCTGCAGACATCCTGTAGGAGGCCACTCACTCGGTTGCTGAGCCTCTGAGCGTGAGGAACCTCTATGGACGGATGCTAAGGATCCTTGGGAACCTCTCTTAGCCTCCCCAACCTTTCCCAAGCTTCCCTTCCTTCCGCATCACATCTGCACAACCAAACCCTAATAAACACAAAATCACAATCACTCCATCCACTTAAAGAAAAAATACAAAAACATGTCTTTTAAGATGCAAGTAGCTTAGATTCATGCATTTTCACTCATTAGAAGTAATGGCATCATTGGTAGAAGTTTCATTCACATTCTTTGCATCATAGAGGTTAGACTAGTCAAATTAGGGTTTTCCTAGGGTTTCCATGCTTTGGTTTGCTTTCAGTTCATTTTCGCCAAGTAGATTAGTTTTCTCTGAGCTAGCTTTCTTCCATCATTTAGCAAGCTTCTTCTGAGAGCCTATAGAAGTTGGCTTGAGCCCTAGCGGACTTGTGCCAGCTGACCAAGTGACAGCTGCGACAAGAGCTAGTACTTGTGCATATAGCACCGTCGCTTCCAAGTTTGTACGAACTACCGGGTTGATAAAATTAAGAGACAGGAAGCCCCAGGAGTTGTAGCATTATTGCTACAATACTGGAGCTCACCATCTTTTTTTTTTTGAACCTTGGCATTACTCTTGTAATTGGAAAGTACGAGCTAGAGCTCAGTCTTTGTTCCTTTATGTAAGCCAATTTGGCATGACATCAGATTATGAATAAAGAAGGCAGATTTTGATGTAGTTCTGAGTTTTCTCAAGGAGCTATAGCTCTCAGGTTAGGGCCCAACCTGAGAGCAATAGATCTCCTCAGTGTTGTAATGTGTTTGCATTTCGTTCCAACACTTTGAGTTTGTTTATTTTCACATGCAACTCGAATTCACAGTTTGGTAATTTAGTCGTTTTCATGAGCATAGATAGGACTAGTTTATGGTGATTTGCTTTCAGTTGCTTAAGTTTCATTTTAAGAACGCAGCAGACACATAAAGATAAACAAGGGAGGTACTGAGCGCTTGAGATGGGCCCAACCCCAAGAGCTACAGCCTCCTAAGAGAGATTTAGAGCTGGTGCAATGCTGGATTCATCTTTATTAAACAAGAATGAAGAGTTACATCAAAACTGTCCACAAGGAGAGCTTGAACATGAGCTGAAAGAAAAGCTAATCCATGGCCTACAAATCGAATTACAAAATGACTAACTACTGGCTAACTACTAGCTACAAAAATGACTACCAACTAGCTAACCCCAAAATGACTAACTAGCTAACTTCCTGTAGAGCAGTCTGCTAACTTCCTGTAGAACCAATTTCACTGATTTTACTTGCTTGGCTGGGGGTGCCTTCTCCTTGAACTGTGCTGCTTCCTGGAAGCTGACGAATCCAACTGACGCAAGCCTAGAGCTTGCCATACCCAGGAACTTCATCACAGTTCTTATCCAAATGTATCATCATTATCTACCCAAGTCAGAACCTCAATAATTGGCAAATTCAAAACTATCACTTGCAGAAGCTTATAACATGTGCCTTCAAACTCAAACACAAATCTTGTATATGCGCCTTCAATATCAGATTCAAAGACCAATCAAACAAGTGTGCCCATATTTACATTCAACTCAGAACAAATTCGGATTCCAATATAAAGCTCTGACTAAATAATGCCATAGCGAATATTTATTAGAACTGCACTTTCTAACATATCACAACAGCGCAAGGAATCCATTATAAATCTGGATATGCTAACAAAAGTGATTACCTCAACAACGCCTCTGCAATTCACCCATTGACTCTACCTGCACACAAGTCGAGGTGTAACCATTTCTTCATGATTTGCGCCTTTGATTTCTTTAAATATTTGGACAGTGATATGCACGAGGCTTCTGCCAGCAATTCTATTCCTTTGCAAAATTCTTTACATATACTCCGGTAAACTGCGTCTTTCCAGACCAGATCAGCTCAGGGTTATGCCATTCGATCAATTTACATCATCAGCGTTCAACTCCGGCAAACGCATTAACTTTCTGGTTCCATACCCCAGCAGATCGATTTTTAAAACTGTGCTCAATTGAATAATTCAACAAATGCATTCATTCTAAATTTAATGACAGTGTTCAGTAAATACAAACTCATGAATCCAATTTGGAATAATCATTACAGCAAGCACCAATTAATCACTACGGCAACCCCTTAATCGATCTTGAGATACATCGATCTTTCACAGCAATGATTTTAACTGCATTCAACGTACTCAATTTCTAGCAACATAACTCTGCACCCATTTTTCTGCGCCCAGATTTTGGAATTGTTTTCTTATTGAAATTGATTCACTACAGTAACTAACAGCATTAACCTTTGTACAATTGCATATAGGAATCGAACCAATTGAAACTTGTCTCCTCCGTCTGCAAGTTGTGTGTCGATTGCACAATATCGACTATTCAAATCTTTTAATCGATTTCACAAAATGCCATATCGTTTTCTGAAGCGCTTCCCAATATACATCTATGCAATGCTGCAAATATTCATATATATATAACTTGCCAATGTGCTGTACAAACAGTGAAATCGACTTTTCCAAACTCAAATGCCGGAGTCACATATTTGATGTATTGTTCAAACTATGTTAACATATCAATTTCAATGAACTTCCGCTGGTCTGGAAATCTTCCGCTGTATATGCTCCATAGCCCCTTCATTTGTGTGGTTTTGCAAACTGTAGTTCTGCAATGGCATTAGAGCTTTCTGTAGCAATCTTGATGGCGGCTGCTCTTGTGCTAATAAAAATCACCAACGAAATCCACACTTCCAGTTGTGTGCAAGTTGACTAACAACTGAGCGCTTATTAATTTCTGCATGACTGCTGGTGGAGTGAGGTGGCAAAGACGTGCTAGCCCATGCAACTGTTCATGAATTGCAGTGGTCACTGATTGTTCTCTGCTTGAAATTACGTCCATCAATCATGCTGCAGTTTAAACGGTCACCACTACCTGATTTCAATTTTTTTTTGAGACACGTGTGCTCATCCACCCATCGAGTGCTATGGAACTGGATGACGGTGGTCAGTCAGCTAGCCACCAATTCCTTTAATCCCGACCATCTCATTGTTCATGCAGTTTACAAATTACATTCATGCAAACAGAGGAATAGGTTTTGTCACGTACCTGAAGCCAAATGGCTGCTTGTGAAGCTTCTTGCTGCTGCATGCTCTGATCCTCATTTGCTGCATGTATGGTGGCTTGACTGATGATTTATGGCTGTTTTTTCTTGTGCAGGTTCCTCTGGACGGATCTAAGCTGCAGGAGTTCATTTCCACGTTCAACTCTGCCCGTTCAAGCTGCTGCTGCTGCATGGTCACAACCAGAACTTCTTTTTGCCATTTCTCCCAGACGGTAGATCGGTTTGATCTGAAACTCGGTGAGCATGTTCCTACCTTCATTATGCATCTCCCATAGCAAATTCATGATCAATGGATGCACGGATTTCGAGAAAAATGGGAAATGGCTGAAGATTTCAGAGCTCCATTTCTCGAAAACCGTGCATCGGAATCGGCTGAAACTGCTTGGGTAGGTTACCATCACTCACATGCATATCCCCATGAAACAAGTTTTGAAACGGATGCACGGTTATGGAGAAAATGCAAAAATGGCTGATGGTGATGGAGGCTGATTTCTTGGAAACCGTGCACCGGAATTGCATGAAACTGCTCAGGCATGTTGTCATCGACCTTGTACAATCCCCCATAAGATGGTTTGTCAAATGGATGCATGGTTCTCAAGTTATGGCAAAAACAAATTCTGCTCTATGGATTTTTGCTTCAAGGCACTTTGCATGTGTTTGCATGGTATGACAAAATGAATTTTGGCTGTGATGCAGGTATGGAGATGATGGAGGAGGAGTTGGAAGATTGCATGAGGGCTTCTGAACCCTTGAGGAAGCTACCATGCTCGCCAAACCACTTTTTGAAATGCATCCCTAGTTTCCCACAATTTCTATAGGAAGATCCTGTAGAAGCACAATGAGAAGCACAAGGAGGTGGAAAAAATGATGGATGAAGGCAAGGGATGGACACACAAGTGCTTGTAGGCCTAATCAACAGATTCCCACCATTCGATTCACTTTTGAAATTGGATTTGGCTCGTCCCAAGGTTCTACAGGATGTTTCCTGTAGAAATACAGAGCTTCCTGTAGAAGGCACAGTTTTGAGGAAAGAAGCATAATGACATGAAAAAATGATGGAAAAGGGGTGAGGAATGGAAACATGGATGTGGGTAGGCCTCATGGACATATTCCAAGCCTTCAGGTCCTCCTCGGAGATCAATTTGGCTTTTTTTTTTTTTTTGTAAACTTCCTGTAGAAGATACGAAACTTCCTGTAGAAGGCACAAAAACTCCTTTGTCTTTGTTTTGAGTGATCCACCTGACCTACAATGTCCTTCTTGCAACCTGCAATTAGCCAATGGAAATTAGTTTTATTTGTTTTTTTCTTTTTCTCTTTTTTTTTTGAAAAACAACTAGGGCGCCTCATGGAGGTTTTCACCCTAATTGCCTGCCCTGGGCGCCTCCAAGGAAGGTTTTCACCCAGGGATCTTATTCCCACTTTTTCTTTTCTTTTCTTTCCAACCCATTGACCGCCTCATGGAGGTTTTCAATCAATGAGCCAATCTAAGGCGCCTCCGAGGGGGTTTTCACCTTAGATTTTTATTTTTCTCTTATTTTCATTTTTTCATTTCTTTACTTTTTTTTTTTCATTTTTTTCTCTACCCTACCCTACTTGAAAAACAAAATCATTTTCAAGTATAAGAATACTTCCAATGGAGCCATGTGCACATCGAGATTAGAGACAAAATGATGTGAAGGCTCGAGATGCATGCTTTGACAGGTATCCAGATCTCAAAGACCAAATGATCTGGCGTTGAAAGGATCAAACAAAACTGAGGAAGAGAGTACTGCTGCAACTTAGTGACCTTCTGAAACCATATCTCAATATAGCTTTGATATCCTTGGTTCCTTTGCTGATCTGGATCATTCTTCATGTCACCTTCTAACATGACTTTCTCATCTTCCTCTTTTTGCTGATCTTTCTCTTGAATACATGGAAGATCTGATGGTAACCATGAAGGAACTCTCTCGATCTCTGATTCTGATCTCTCCTCTTCATTAAGTGCAGCCCATGGTTCTTTGATCTCCTCTTTGGAATATTCTTTTGCTTTTGGTCCTTCAATGTTGTCAATAGATTCTCTCTTTTGCAACACTCTTCCTGAGCTTTGGTGAACATCATTGAGCTCAAAAGGAGTCATTTGCACATGTTTGCCTCAGCTTTGCAATTGGGTTGAGCTACTCCATTGCATGGTTTTGGAAATGGAGGTACGGGTAGCTGAGTGGAGGTGTGAAATTGAGATGGAGATGGATGGCATTGTGGATGAGCAGGTGGTGGAGGAAAATGAGCGGGATGAGAGTTGTACTGGGGCCTCCACTCCCGATAAGGTGCATTCCATTGAGGCTGTGGCTGAGCATAAGAGTGAAACGACTGAGCAGCTGGTTGGGCATAATATGGATCTGTGAAGGAATAAGGAGGAGGTGTGAACCAGGAAGGATGAGCAGGGGGACCCCAAGAAGGCATGAAGGTGGCTTGGTAAGGGTCATAATAGGTCTCGGGTGTCCCTTGTAGTTCCTGCTGGTAGGGTATGGGTCCATGTGGCCTCCTTTGGCTCATATAACAGAGTGATTCGGTGGCTCCCTTGGCTCTTTGATATGTAGCTTTGATTCTGGGCAAGGAAGGGCACTGATCTGTAGGATGGTATTCTTCACAGATGAAACACACTTCTAGAGGGTGCATTGGACATTCGTTCCTAGGATGCTTTCTAGTGCACCTAGGACAAAAAATGGCCAAAGCCCTCTTGGCTTCTTCTTGCTTCTTTTGGATCCGCAAGGTATCCAGTTGCATGGCAAGAAACTGCCTCATATCACTCTTGAAATCTTCGATCTGATTTGCAAATTCATCTTTGGACAAGGGACTGCTCCCAACATCTCTGCTTGTAGCCATTTGCTTCAGAGGAATGTTTCTTCTTATTCTCTCCTAGAGGTTCTTCAGATATGTCTTGATGTCCACCCAGGGGTTCTTTCATCACAGCCATCGAAGAAGAACGTTGGCTGTGTGAAGCAGTGGGGGTGTTGTGCAATCATTTTTCTAACTTATCTCTACTCCTACAAAGCATGAAATGAAATCTTTTTGGTTGATTTTTTTTTGTTTTTTCTACTTCTACCTGCAAAACTGAAATAGATTGAACTGCAACTAACTACCTTGCGAAATTGAAAATGCGGAATTGAAATGAAAGCAGGAAAGGACTAATCTATTTTGCTCAAATGAAATTGCAGGAATGAAATGCTAGGCTACGCTTGCGAAATTGAAATGCTAATCTATGAAAGCAAGAAATGTCTATGCTACTTTTGCTCCAGTATTGTAGCAATAATGCTACAACTCCTGGAGCTTCCTATCTCTAATTTTATCAACCCGGTAGTTCGTACAAACTTGGAAGCGACGGTGCTGTATGCACAAGTACTAGCTCTTGTCGCAGCTGTCACTTGGTTAGGTGGCACAAGTCCGCTAGGGCTCAAGCCAACTTCTATAGGCTCACAAAAGAAGCTTTATGAGTGATGGACGAAATCTATCTTGAAGGAAGCTAACCTACTTTGCAAAAAGGAAATGGAAAGCTAACAAAGCATAGAAACCCTAATAAACCCTAATTTAACTAGCTTGACCCTTACAATGCAAAAACGTGAATGAAACTTCTACCAATGATGCTATTACATGCAGTGAGTTGAAATACATGAATCTAAGCTACTTGCACTTGAAAAGACATGTTTTTGTATTTTGTCATTAAGTGGTTGGATTTATTGTGATGATGCTTTTGATTAGGGTTTGGTTGTGCAGGAGCGGTTGGAATGGAAGGAGAGCATGGGCAAGGTCAGGATGGCTAGGGGAGGTCCCAAGGGATCCTTAGCATCAGTCCACAGAGGTTCCTCACGTTCAGATGCTCAGCAACCGAGTGTGTGGGCTCCTACAGGATGTCTGCAGGGGATCCTACAAGAAACTCAGGAATTTCTACAGGAAGGTCTGCAATTCTTCTACAGGATGTTCTGAAATGGGATGTTTGAGGATGGATGGTTGATGGAAGATGCATGGATGGTTATGGAGGTAGGATGGGGGTCTGAAGTGACCCAGGAA
Organism: Pinus tabuliformis; assembly: GCA_031772625.1. Classification (NCBI taxonomy): domain Eukaryota; kingdom Viridiplantae; phylum Streptophyta; class Pinopsida; order Pinales; family Pinaceae; genus Pinus; species Pinus tabuliformis. Next base: position 1,244,696,490 of record CM062816.1, on the reverse strand, counting down.
CTGATGGATGGAGTGGTGAGGTGATGTGGAAAGCTGACTTGGCTTGAAGGTGGTTGAGACAACAATGGGGAAGAAGGTAAGGTTACTTGGCAAAAGAGAAGATGGGAGATGAGGGAACAGACTTGGTGATGGAGGAGCTGATCTGAACGAGGATCAAATGAACGAGGAGGTGATGAAGATGCCCTGCATAGTGGTTATTTGATCAAACCAACTACATCTTGCATGCAATCGAAATATCATGTGATCTATCTAACAAGTTAATGAAATCGGTGGACATCAACCTTGTTCATGAAAAGAATCACGTACAACCTGTGAACAAAACATTATCAAAGAGATATAAACGCATGAATAACTCCTACCAATCTATCTTAAACATAAGAAACTACTTTAACCATCAAAAGCAACCTAAGTAACACAGCATGAATTAAATCTAAAGAGCAGATTTTTTCTCAAGAACACAGCAAACACACATAAAGAGAAACAAGGGAGGTACTGGGCGCTTGAGATGGGCCCAACCCCAAGAGCTACAGCCTCCCATGAAAGATTTAGAGCTGGTGCAAAGCTGGATCCATCTTTATTAATCAAGAAATGAAAAGTACATCAAAACTGTCCACAAGGAGAACTTGAACATGAGCTGAAAGCAAAGCTAATCTATTGCATAAAAATCGAACTACAAACTAGCTAACTAATGGCTAAAACAAAATGACTAACTAGCTAACCCAAATGAGGCCCCAAGCCTTCTTATTTATACAATTTTGAGGACCCAACAGTCCTCCTAAAAGTTAGGGACTTGGCTGCCCAAGACTTGTAGTTAACAGCAGTCCAACTTGACTTGCTTGGCTGCCCTTGAGCTGATTGATTCGGTGGCCCTTGAACTCCGAGCTGATGGTGGAGAATTCGAGGTAAGGGCCCATAAATGAGGGGGACACCTTCCTACAAATCCTCTAGCTTGTTCTCCCACGAATTTGGCTACCAAGTGCTCATTAAGACCTTCCATTTTGTCTCCAAGTTGACCAAAAAGGCTACACAAAGCACCCATTAGACTTGTTGGCATAATGACTAACCAAATTCACTCTATTAACACAAATATAATAAAAAACATGCAATAAACAAATGATAATGGTGGATTAAGTCAAATTAGGAGGTTGGATGAGCCCAAATATTTGTCCATTTTTGGGGCTCATCATCACCCCCTACTGAAAGTGTTGCTCATCCTCTAAGCAACCAAATCTCTCTCCTCGTCTTTGATGGCCCTGGTGGCTTCCTTGGCTAGCATCTCGGCCGATTTCTCCTTTGGCTTCCCCCTTTTCAAACTTTCCTGTAGAAACTGTTCGCTGGCTTCCTGTAGAAACAGTCCTCTGTTTTCCTGTAGAGCAGTCTGCTAACTTCCTGTAGAAACTGTTCGCTGGCTTCCTGTAGAAACAATCCTCTGTTTTCCTGTAGAGCAGTCTGCTAACTTCCTGTAGAACCAATTTCACTGATTTTACTTGCTTGGCTGGGGGTGCCTTCTCCTTGAACTGTGCTGCTTCCTGGAAGCTGACGAATCCAACTGACGCAAGCCTGGAGCTTGCCATACCCAGGAACTTCATCACAGTTCTTATCCAAATGTATCATCATTATCTACCCAAGTCAGAACCTCAATAATTGGCAAATTCAAAACTATCACTTGCAGAAGCTTATAACATGTGCCTTCAAACTCAAACACAAATCTTGTATATGCGCCTTCAATATCAGATTCAAAGACCAATCAAACAAGTGCGCCCATATTTACATTCAACTCAGAACAAATTCGGATTCCAATATAAAGCTCTGACTAAATAATGCCATAGCGAATATTTATTAGAACTGCACTTTCTAACATATCACAACAGCGCAAGGAATCCATTATAAATCTGGATATGCTAACAAAAGTGATTACCTCAACAACGCCTCTGCAATTCACCCATTGACTCTACCTGCACACAAGTCGAGGTGTAACCATTTCTTCATGATTTGTGCCTTTGATTTCTTTAAATATTTGGACAGTGATATGCACGAGGCTTCTGCCAGCAATTCTATTCCTTTGCAAAATTCTTTACATATACTCCGGTAAACTGCGTCTTTCCAGACCAGATCAGCTCAGGGTTATGCCATTCGATCAATTTACATCATTAGCGTTCAACTCCAGCAAACACATTAACTTTCTGGTTCCATACCCCAACAGATCGATTTTTAAAACTGTGCTCAATTGAATAATTCAACAAATGCATTCATTCTAAATTTAATGACAGTGTTCAGTAAATACAAACTCATGAATCCAATTTGGAATAATCATTACAGCAAGCACCAATTAATCACTACGGCAACCCCTTAATCGATCTTGAGATACATCGATCTTTCACAGCAATGATTTTAACTGCATTCAACGTACTCAATTTCTAGCAACATAACTCTGCACCCATTTTTCTGCGCCCAGATTTTGGAATTGTTTTCTTATTGAAATTAATTCACTGCAGTAACTAACAGCATTAACCTTTGTACAATTGCATATAGGAATCGAACCAATTGAAACTTGTCTCCTCCGTCTGCAAGTTGTGTGTCGATTGCACAATATCGACTATTCAAATCTTTTAATCGATTTCACAAAATGCCATATCGTTTTCTGAAGCGCTTCCCAATATACATCTATGCAATGCTGCAAATATTCATATATATATAACCTGCCAATGTGCTGTACAAACAGTGAAATCGACTTTTCCAAACTCAAATGCCGGAGTCACATATTTGCTGTACTGTTCAAACTATGTTAACATATCAATTTCAATGAACTTCCGCTGGTCTGGAAATCTTCCGCTGTATATGCTCCATAGCCCCTTCATTTGTGTGGTTTTGCAAACTGTAGTTCTGCAATGGCATTAGAGCTTTCTGTAGCAATCTTGATGGCGGCTGCTCTTGTGCTAATAAAAATCACCAACGAAATCCACACTTCCAGTTGTGTGCAAGTTGACTAACAGCTGAGCGCTTATTAATTTCTGCATGACTGCTGGTGGAGTGAGGTGGCAAAGACGTGCTGGCCCATGCAACTGTTCATGAACTGCAGTGGTCACTGATTGTTCTCTGCTTGAAATTACGTCCATCAATCATGCTGCAGTTTAAACGGTCACCACTACCTGATTTCAATTTTTTCTTGAGACACGTGTGCTCAGCCACCCATCGAGTGCTATGGAACTGGATGACGGTGGTCAGTCAGCTAGCCACCAATTCCTTTAATCCCGACCATCTCATTGTTCATGCAGTTTACGAATTACATTCATGCAAACAGAGGAATAGGTTTTGTCACGTACTTGAAGCCAAACGGCTGCTTGTGAAGCTTCTTGCTGCTGCATGCTCTGATCCTCATTTGCTGCATGTATGGTGGCTTGACTGATGATTTATGGCTGTTTTTTTCTTGTGCAGGTTCCTCTGGACGGATCTAAGCTGCAGGAGTTCATTTCCACGTTCAACTCTGCCCGTTCAAGCTGCTGCTGCTGCATGGTCACAACCAGAACTTCTTTTTGCCATTTCTCCCAGACGGTAGATCAGTTTGATCTGAAACTCGGTGAGCATGTTCCTACCTTCATTATGCATCTCCCATAGCAAATTCGTGATCAATGGATGCATGGATTTCGAGAAAAATGGGAAATGGCTGAAGATTTCAGAGCTCGATTTCTCGGAAACCGTGCATCGGAATCGGCTGAAACTGCTTGGGTAGGTTACCATCACTCACATGCATATCCCCATGAAACAAGTTTTGAAACGGATGCACGGTTATGGAGAAAATGCAAAAATGGCTGATGGTGATGGAGGCTGATTTCTTGGAAACCGTGCACCGGAATTGCATGAAACTGCTCAGGCATGTTGTCATCGACCTTGTACAATCCCCCATAAGATGGTTTGTCAAATGGATGCATGGTTCTCAAGTTATGGCAAAAACAAATTCTGCTCTATGGATTTTTGCTTCAAGGCACTTTGCATGTGTTTGCATGGTATGACAAAATGAATTTTGGCTGTGATGCAGGTATGGAGATGATGGAGGAGGAGTTGGAAGATTGCATGAGGGCTTCTGAACCATTGAGGAAGCTACCATGCTCGCCAAACCACTTTTTGAAATGCATGCCTAGTTTCCCACAATTTCTACAGGAAGATCCTGTAGAAGCACAATGAGAAGCACAAGGAGGTGGAAAAAATGATGGATGAAGGCAAGGGATGGACACACAAGTGCTTGTAGGCCTAATCAACAGATTCCCACCATTAGATTCACTTTTGAAATTGGATTTGGCTCGTCCCAAGGTTCTACAGGATGTTTCCTGTAGAAATACAGAGCTTCCTGTAGAAGGCACAGTTTTGAGGAAAGAAGCATAATGACATGAAAAAATGATGGAAAAGGGGTGAGGAATGGAAACATGGATGTGGGTAGGCCTCATGGACATATTCCAAGCCTTCAGGTCCTCCTCGGAGATCAATTTGGCTTTTTTTTTTTTTTTTTGGTAAACTTCCTGTAGAAGATACGAAACTTCCTGTAGAAGGCACAAAAACTCCTTTGTCTTTGTTTTGAGTGATCCACCTGACCTACAATGTACTTCTTGCAACCTGCAATTAGCCAATGGAAATTAGTTTTATTTGTTTTTTTCTTTTTCTCTTTTTTCTTCTTTTTTCTTTTTTTTTTTTGAAAGATAACAGGGGCGCCTCAAGGAGGTTTTCACCCGTGCCATCTGCCCTGAGCGCCTCAGAGAGGTTTTCACTCAAGGATCTTTTTCAACCTTTTCTCTCTTTTTTTTTTTTTTTTTTTTAAACAGAAGCAATAGGAGCGCCTCAATGAGGTTTTCACCCCTACTACCTGCCTTGGGCGCCTCAGAGAGGTTTTCACCCAAGGATCTTTATTTTTTTTTTTTTTTTTTTTTTTCAGATATTTTTTCAGGGTGTGCCAGAGGCAGAAACAGAACCCTTCTCTATGACCAATACAGATTTCTCCATAGTTTTGATAAACTCTTGCCTTGAGAGAGGTCTCCTGTAGATCTTCAATCGATGCCATTGACAAGCATGGGAATGGCTTCCTCATCGATGGTTCGAATGAGGACAGATCCATTGTCATGGCATTTCTCCACTGTATATGGTCCTAGCCATCTGGTTCTCAACTTCCCCTTGAAATCTTTGTATCTGGAATCATACAACAAAGCCCAATCTCCCGGCTGAAATTGCTTGTCATGGAGATGTTGGTCATGCCACACCTTCCTCTGAAGTTGAACCACTTCTGAGTGAAGGAGGGCCTGCATGCGGTGCTCGTCCAGGCCATTTAGCTGCAACAACCTTTCTTGTTGAGCATGGCTGAGATCTAGGTCCAGCTGAGCTGCCATCCTCAAGGTGTTGTATTCAAACTCAATGGACAACAAAGCTTTCTTCCCATAGACCAGCTCATATGGTGTGAAACCGGTGGTGGTCTTCCAAGTGGTGTTGTACAATCATTTTTCTAACTTATCTCTACTCCTACAAAGCATGAAATGAAATCTTTTTGGTTGATTTTTTTTTGTTTTTTCTACTTCTACCTGCAAAACTGAAATAGATTGAACTGCAACTAACTACCTTGCGAAATTGAAAATGCGGAATTGAAATGAAAGCAGGAAAGGACTAATCTATTTTGCTCAAATGAAATTGCAGGAATGAAATGCTAGGCTACGCTTGCGAAATTGAAATGCTAATCTATGAAAGCAAGAAATGTCTATGCTACTTTTGCAGAATGGAAATGAAGTAAACTAAGCAGAAAGTTGTAGTAGAAAATAGAAGAATAGCAACAATCACCAATACTCTGCCGCTTCCCGGCAACGGCGCCAAAAAGATGGTGGGCTCCAGTATTGTAGCAATAATGCTACAACTCCTGGAGCTTCCTATCTCTAATTTTATCAACCCGGTAGTTCGTACAAACTTGGAAGCGACGGTGCTGTATGCACAAGTACTAGCTCTTGTCGCAGCTGTCACTTGGTCAGCTGGCACAAGTCCGCTAGGGCTCAAGCCAACTTCTATAGGCTCACAGAAGAAGCTTTATGAGTGATGGACGAAAGCTATCTTGAAGGAAGCTAACCTACTTTGCAAAAAGGAAATGGAAAGCTAACAAAGCATAGAAACCCTAATAAACCCTAATTTAACTAGCTTGACCCTTACAATGCAAAAACGTGAATGAAACTTCTACCAATGATGCTATTACATGCAGTGAGTTGAAATACATGAATCTAAGCTACTTGCACTTGAAAAGACATGTTTTTGTATTTTGTCATTAAGTGGTTGGATTTATTGTGATGATGCTTTTGATTAGGGTTTGGTTGTGCAGGAGCGGTTGGAATGGAAGGAGAGCATGGGCAAGGTCAGGATGGCTAGGGGAGGTCCCAAGGGATCCTTAGCATCAGTCCACAGAGGTTCCTCACGTTCAGATGCTCAACAACCGAGTGTGTGGGCTCCTACAGGATGTCTGCAGGGGATCCTACAGGAAACTCAAGAATTTCTACAGGAAGGTCTGCAATTCTTCTACAGGATGTTCTGAAATGGGATGTTTGAGGATGGATGGTTGATGGAAGATGCATGGATGGTTATGGAGGTAGGATGGGGGTCTGAAGTGACCCAGGAACTGATGGATGGAGTGGTGAGGTGATGTGGAAAGCTGACTTGGCTTGAAGGTGGTTGAGACAACAATGGGGAAGAAGGTAAGGTTACTTGGAAAAAGAGAAGATGGGAGATGAGGGAACAGACTTGGTGATGGAGGAGCTGATCTGAACGAGGCTCAAATGAACGAGGAGGTGATGAAGATGCCCTGCATAGTGGTTATTTGATCAAACCAACTACATCTTGCATGCAATCGAAATATCATGTGATCTATCTAACAAGTTAATGAAATCGGTGGACATCAACCTTATTCATGAAAAGAATCACGTACAACCTGTGAACAAAACATTATCAAAGAGATATAAACACATGAATAACTCCTACCAATCTATCTTAAACATAAGAAACTACTTTAACCATCAAAAGCAACCTAAGTAACACATCATGAATTAAATCTAAAGAGCAGATTTTTTCTCAAGAACGCAGCAAACACACATAAAGAGAAACAAGGGAGGTACTGGGCGCTTGAGATGGGCCCAACCCCAAGAGCTACAGCCTCCCATGAAAGATTTAGAGCTGGTGCAAAGCTGGATCCATCTTTATTAATCAAGAAATGAAAAGTACATCAAAACTGTCCACAAGGAGAACTTGAACATGAGCTGGAAGCAAAGCTAATCTATTGCATAAAAATCGAACTACAAACTAGCTAACTAATGGCTAAAACAAAATGACTAACTAGCTAACCCAAATGAGGCCCCAAGCCTTCTTATTTATACAATTTTGAGGACCCAACAGTCCTCCTAAAAGTTAGGGACTTGGCTGCCCAAGACTTGTAGTTAACAGCAGTCCAACTTGACTTGCTTGGCTACCCTTGAGCTGATTGATTCGGTGGCCCTTGAACTCCGAGCTGATGGTGGAGAATTCGAGGTAAGGGCCCATAAATGAGGGGGACACCTTCCTACAAATCCTCTAGCTTGTTCTCCCACGAATTTGGCTACCAAGTGCTCATTAAGACCTTCCATTTTGTCTCCAAGTTGACCAAAAAGGCTACACAAAGCACCCATTAGACTTGTTGGCATAATGACTAACCAAATTCACTCTATTAACACAAATATAATAAAAAACATGCAATAAACAAATGAGAATGGTGGATTAAGTCAAATTAGGAGGTTGGATGAGCCCAAATATTTGTCCATTTTTGGGGCTCATCATATTGCAGAAGGAAAGGTGGAGAAATACAAAGCTCGGTTGGTAGAAAAAGGTTATTCCCAAGTGCCAGGAATTGATTTTGGTGATATTTTTTCTCTTGTTGCCAAGGTAGCTTCTACTAGATTACTTTTATCTGTTGTTGCTGCTTTTGATTTTGAGGTAGAACAGATGGATGTGGAGACAACATTTCTTCACAGGGATCTCGAAGAGGAGACCTACATGAAGCAACCTGAAGGTTTTGCAGTGAAGGGTAAGAAAGAAATGGTATGCAAGTTAATTAAGTCACTGTATGGGTTAAAACAGTCACCAAGGACGCGGTATCAGAAATTTGATACATTTATACGGGGACTTGGCTTCACCAGAAGCAAAGAAGATCAATGTGTGTATTTTAAATTAATTGGTGACCGTGTTATTTATCTGGTCTTGTATGTGGATGATATGTTTCTGGTTGGAAATGACAAAGAAATTATCCAGGATTTGAAGACCCAATTGTCCTCCAAATTCGACATGAAAGATCTTGGTGCTACAAACTATATTTTGGGCATGGAAATTAAAAGAGATCGGGAAAAGAGGAAGCTCTGGTTAAACCAAAGGAAGTATGTCGAGACAATACTGCAGAGGTTTAATATGCAGGATAGTAAACCAATGAAGGTTCCTATTCCTGTAGGTGTGAGGTTATTTGCTGAACAGTGTCCCAAGACACAAGAAAAGGAAGAGGACATATCCCCTGTTCCATATGCAAGTGCAGTCAGTAGCCTGATGTATGCAATGGTATATACTAGACCAGACATTGCACATGCAGTGGAAGTATTGAGCAAGTTTATGTCAAAACCAGGGAAGGAGCACTGAATAACAGTGAAGCGGATTTTCAGGTATTTGCCTGGCACTAGTGATTATGGTTTGTGCTACCAAGGAAGACCAGGATTGGATAGAGTGTTGATATTCGTGGCTTTGTTGATGGAGACTAGGCTGGAGATTTGGATCAGAGAAGATCTATAAGTGGGTATGTGTTTAACCTATTTGGAGGTGCAGTCGGTTGGATGAGTAAGAAACAATCTGTAGTGGCACTATCAACTACAGAGGTAGAATACATGGCAGCCACTCATGCAAGCAAGGAAGCAGTTTGGTTGCAGAGATTGTGTTCAAGTATGGGGTTAGTACATGGAGATATAAGGATAGATTGTGACAACCAAAGTGCAATTTTCTTGGCAAAGAACCCTGCATATCATTCAAAGACAAAGCACATTGATGTTCAGTATCACTTTGTGAGGGATATGATAGAAGACAAAAAGGTGTTGCTAGTAAAGGTGGACACTTTGAAGAATACTGCAGATGCATTGACAAAATCTGTGAGCTCTGAGAAGTCCTCTTGGTGTAGAGAAACAATGGGCGTTGTAGGTTTGGATAAATGACTAAGCTCTCTTGTGGCCCCCTGTGGAAAGAAAACAACAAGTGGGAGAATGTTGGGTTGTGTTATATGCTTTCCATGACTAGCCCATGTAGTTAACTAAAGGGTTAGAGGGGGGGGGGGGGGGGGCTTTCGTTGCGGCGATTACATAGTGGGGGGGTCATAGGGGGTTTGAGGGGTGCAGGTAACCCCTTTCTATGGGGTCTGAAAATTTTGTTTTTTGACCCTATATTAGGCTGGGCAGACCTACCTATGGTTTTGTGCATGATTTTCGCACATGGTGTTGGACGCAATGGTTTTCAGTCCATGGTTTTGGACACGATGGTTTTCGGTCCATGGTTTTGGACGCGAGGTTTTCGGTCCATGGTTTTGGACGCGATGGTTTTCGGTCCATGGTTTTGGACACAATGGTTTTTGGTCCATGGTATTGGATGCTTCGGCATGTATAAATATGTATTGTAACATTGAAAAGGAACATAATGAAAAATCAGGTTGGTAGTCCCGGTTTTGGGATCCAGGGGAAAATCTCTGTGTATATGTGTTTTATGTGTTATGCTCTCGCATTGTCTATTTTCTGTGTTTTAGAATTCGTATGCAAGTAATTTTTGTACGGGGTTAAAACCTACAAGTGAATGAAACTTTTTAAGCAAAGAGCTTCAAATCAGATCTAGAGGACCAACATGTATATGTTAATGTCCAAAAATCAGGGCTACACAGGGTTGCATGCAAATATCCAACCTTCCCATGTGCAAATGTTACTAGCTAGAATGTTTTACATATTGATGTGAAGACTATGACTTTGAGCAATGCCAACGGACATAAGCTTGCTACCTTCTTGGCAACAGATTGTCCCCTTATGTACCATTTGTATGAGCCAGAAACACTCATGGATTCATACTTATATGCCACCAAAAAATATGTGGGCATGCAAGACGTTGTTAAAATCTAGGTGAAAGAGCCATCAAAGTTTCGACACACACCCACCAATACTTACAAGAAAAAGTCTCTCAGGAGGGCATATCAGTTGTTGATCATCCTAGCTTGTAGAATATACGATCAACAGAGCATGGAGACCTTTCCTGAAGGGTGGGAAATCTTATTGAACCAGGTTGTGAATGAGGGGAAGTCATTCAACTGGTCAGACTTGTTGGCTCGACAATTAAGTATCCATGTAGCTAATGCCCTGAATCCTCCCAAGGGCGGGAAAACGATATTTTAAATGTCTTGATATTTACTGGATGCAATCTGTGCACATAATACATTCCCTAACATGAACTAGACTTGGACACCTCAAGATCCTGCAGTGCACATCCACTGCAGATTTCTCTTAGATTGTAGACATAGAGGAGTTATGGAGAGGCTAACTGACCACTTCCTCATTCCTCTATACAAGATGATATTTGAGGAAGAACCACCTTGCATGTCATGTGGGGCAATGGAAGCAATAGTGAAGATTGCAGATTGGTTTTCCTCATGGGATAACACCTTATTTAAAGTGTTCGACAGTCATAAGTCACCACATATTTTACCAAGGTATGCCACGGATTAGATTATCATGCAAGAAGTTTCATATCATCTCTCCATAGGGTTGTCAGCAACTTTGCATAGGAAGAAGAAAGCACCTTGGCCATCTCTTCCTATGCAAATTGGATTGTACGAGACCAAGAACTTGAAGGTCATGGATACTGAAGGAAATGTGATAGAGAAGTTTGTGTTCAGTACTTGAGAATTTAATTCGTACTATCCTCGTGGTATTTGCACAAACCACTGTGCAAAAATTCACTTCCATTGGCTTGGTGGAACATTTCACTAACCAAAGGAGTATCCATGGAAGAATTGTTATAATACCTCCAAGTCCCATGAGTCGGTAAACTTTTCTGGAACTTCATAGGTGACTTCACAGAAGGAAGCTACTCTGGAAGCAGTGCCAACAGAAGGTAGCAACCTCGCGTAGGATAAGGCAGAGAGAAAGGTTACTTATAGTCTAGGGGGAGAATGAAGTCGCAAGATTAAAGCAGATACAACTATTATGAAAGCGACTTTAACAATAGAGGGAAAGAGGAAATAGAGGATGCAAAGAGCACAACGAATAAAGAGGGAAGAGTAAAGGAGATTAGAGGAGATTAGAGGAAGAAAAGAAGAAACAAAAAAAAGAAGAGAAGCAAAGCATAAATAAGAAGAGAGGTGAAGTGCAATAGCAGAAGAAACAACACAACAATAAGTTGGACAACAAGAAGAAAACTGAAAACCAACGGAGGAGAGCGGACATATGCAAGACATGGAGCTAGCTAAGAAAATTGAAGAATTGATTGAGATTGTAGACATGGAGGAGGAACCAGAGTCGCAAAATCAAGATGTCAACTTGATGCCTAGCACACAACAGGTCACTATTCAGTCTCCACCACCTCCAACAACATAGCTAGCTCAAGGTGGGGAAGAGGAAGTTGTTCCTCTTAATGATGATTCGGTCATGGTCACATACAATATGTTGTATGATGAACTTCAAAAGAAGATTGTATAAACACGTAAGAAGCACTTTCCAGATTATCTCGCATCTCCTGCATTTATTAGAGAAAGGGTAATTGTGGTGGACACCAGGAAGAATCCCAATGCCATTATTGCAACCAAATTGGCCTTTGCAGGTGCAGTAAAGTTGAACAGTTAGTATTTGATGGTTGAGAACAAGCAATTGACAAAGAACTTGTAGGCTTCTAGGCAAGTGGTTGAACAGCTCCGTGCAACAGCTAAGAACGCAACTTCCACATAGGTCCATCTGGAGGAACTGAAGGCAGCGATACTTGGTGAAGTATCGACACTTGGAGAGAACATGTGGAATCTCTATGAGGAGTTTGTTACCATGCATAAGGAAGATATCCACTTGCATGGCTTGCAACATAAGTGTAAATATTTTTCCAAAACTCTCTGGAATGTGCAAGCTGCAATCACTGTCGTGCATGAATGGTCAATGTGATACAAAGAGGAACCACTTGACTTGGGAAATAAAATGAAGCAACAAGAAGAGATGGAGAAATCAAGAGTTCGAATGATGATCCAGAACAATAAACAACTCACCTAATTCAATGGTAACATTCAAGCCTTGTATGCCTGATTATACAATGATTTAGATTTCTTGGTGAAGTCCCACAGGATCCCATTAGTTGGCTCACTCACTAAAGCCAAACCCAAGAACCAGGTCAAGCAGGAGATAGAAGAATACTTGGAGCAACTCATATAGATTGCCACCTAGGAAGATTTGGAGGTGAACAAATAGAATATTCAAAAGTACATTGGTGGCCCTACCAAAATCAAGACAATGTTGCTCATCCTCTAGAAAGAATTTCAAACTGGTTCAAAATCATTGTACCTGGATGCCATGGAGCCTAGAGTCTGCTTTCAGCCAGAAACTATTGCACAATTTCGGGATGTCACTGCACAGTACCAAGCTTGGCACTGATACATGACCGAAAGACATCAAGTGGAAGTTGCTAAGCTCGAGTTTCCCTAAACTCAAGCATGATAGTGTTTTGTTTTATTTGGATGTCAAGTTGGATCTACCCAATTTTGTCCTATATGGGTACAAGTGTATTGTAATATTATTTGTAAGTGAAATTCCAAGTGTCAATAATGGAATGTGAAGAGTCATGATGTAATTTAATGAATCATTTTGTAAAGAAGTAGAAGAGTCACGGGGAAGTCCAAAAGTCACAAAGGGGAGTTGAAGAGTCACCCCCTCTTGTTATAAATATATCCTCATAACTCATGCAAAGGGATTTTGGGGAGGTGAGCTTTTGGTTAGGTTTAGGCTTAGAATAAGAGGCTTGGGAGTTTGTGAGATCCTTGGCTTCGCTGTAGCATAGAGCCAATATCCTTCTTTGGAGGAGCAAGTGATGTTGACTCCACGTTCCACTACTAGGGCTAGTGGTCCATCAATGATATATGTATGATTGGAACTTTCACTTAATAAAAGTTGAGAGCCGACAATTTCCTTATGTACGGTACGAATATGGAATACAATGCCTGCATGACTGTCTCAAGGGACAATACTTGATCCAATATCGCCTTCTTCAACTCTGCTCGGGCGGATGATGTAACCAGTTCTCCTCCCTGCTTGGCCGTCTGTAACTCCTTAGCCATTCACTAATTCTCTGCTATCAAGAAGCAAACACTGGAGCTAGTGGCTTCGGCATATGCTCTTGTGGCATCGACCAATGTTGTTGGATGCTTGCGAACATATGGTATGATCACTCGTTCCTCAAACTACACAGGAGATGTGTGGACATCCAGAGTAGACACTCTACAAGATTGCACAACTCTACGTTATGACTCGTTCAATGATATGTTGTGCATCTCTTCTTCCGTATTGTCTCTAAGGATCTCAATATCTCCTTGGTCACTTAGGACTTGCTCTGCTTCTAGATCCGGTGAAGCTGGTGGGTTGACCTCTTGGTGGTAAGGCATGAGGTTGATGTCTTGCTCTAACTATGGCTGCTCCATCTCCATATCCATCTGCTCAAGTACTCATTCAATCTCTTGAGTGAAGTCCTGCTCCTGCAACTGCTCACCCTGTCTGCTTTGCGCCAGCTGCTCGGATGAGTCTACCACCTGTATGGGCGCAGTTTCATCAATCTGTGTATGTTGTGCCCCCTGTTGTATTTGTCCTTACTACGCTTCCTTCTCATGTCTGCGTAGCTCCTGATCCTTCCGGAGTTGCTCCTTCAACTCTTGCAACTCCTTCACTGTTTCCTCCATCCTCTGTTTTTCTCTCTGCCTTTGCGCGGTCCTCTTGTCGCGATGTTGCCTCTTCACCTATATTGCCATAACTGCTTTCTCCACATGTTGGTTTGCTCTGAACTTGCATCCTTTTTCTGCCTCTGCGCTATCGACAATCTTTCTCTTGCCTTTGTCGCACGCCGGTATGTTTACCTCTGCTGCTTCTCTTCTGGATGCTGCTTCGCTAACCATTCCACAATGATGTCGACCGATTCATTGGGCCTGGAAAAGCTATCCCAACATCTCCATGGGTCTTCCTCAACTCAATGACATGCCCCATGGATCCACGAAAATTGCACTCTCGCATAGTGATTCTTCACAAAGAAATGAGGGTCATACTGATTAAATCTTCTAGTGTCGAAAGTAAATTTCTTGAACTCTTCTGTCTCAGCATACACATGCTTGATATTCTATACCTTGTACAACTCGATTTGAAATGGAAGAGTGGGCCAATTGGTGCAACCTAGCTGATAGTCCTGCCGAGATGTGGTATGACACTTCTTGCATGATAAGCTTGCTCATGGAAAACTTCGACAAAACATGTGGAGGTTTCTCCGCGCTGTACACGCGTATGAAGGTGCAAAACGGTGAGGCATACCAATCTTCTATGTCGATCAGTGCCTCCATTGCTACCTTCGACATGCAAGGGGGATCCTACTCAAATATCATCTTGTACACCGGGGTGACAAAATGGTCTGACAACTTTGTGATGATTTCATGGAAGCTGCATTCGGAAAACAATTTGCAATAAGTGTTCATAGAGGTTTTTGCTGATGTCCATGCCCACTTCAAGCCCAGGAACTCATGACGGACACACATTGCATCCAAGATGTATAAGGACATGTAGATTTCTGCTTGCTAACCTTTAGGTGGCTGTCAAGCTCCTGCTACCTGTTCCTTCAGCCTGTGAGCCAACATGTCAGACCAATTGCATGCTTTTCCTTCACTGTCCAATTTGTCCAACGCGATCACCCAACTTTGCGGGAAGGTCTCCATGATCTCTTGGCCGTATAAGCGCCATGAAAATATGACCAAGTACTGATACACCTTCCACAATATCTTTGTCTTGTAAATCTAGTTGGGTGTCATCCTGAATTTGGTTGGATCCTTCACCCAGTTCTTCAAGATATCCCTGGATTTGGCATTGCTAATGGGTATGTTGAAGGGTGTCTCCATGGTGAACACTGGATTTGGCAAGTGGTACATCTACTGATAGTCCTGTGCCTTGAAGGTAACAATCTTTGTCCTGCTGACACTGCTCAATACCGTCGTCTTGGGATCAGTGTGCGAGATGATCCAATGTATCATGTCCGCGCATGGGAACATGGGATACCTGCATGCAATCTCGACATGGAGACATGCATGGAAAGAAACCTGTCAATTAAAACCAAAGAAAACTTGAGGACTAACATGTAACATACCTGGGAGATTGCTGGAAAGGATTGCGCAATTTTCACTGGGAGGCCGGGAGACTGACTGTCGGAAATGCGCTAAAGGCAGCCCAAACTATCGAGAGGCTAGTTGACTGCTGGAGTTATGCAATGCACAACGCAGACTGGCCTGCTAGGTTCTGAGATTGCGCAATGCACAATTTCAGCTGGCAATTGATGCAGGCCCAAGGACTGCATTGTGCAATTTTCTGGGCCAGCAGACACTACCTCTCAGAATTGCGCAAAGCAAGACTAGAGGACACTATCTCGCCAGATTTGTGCATTTTCTGGGAGGAAGGCAGAGCCTTCCCTCTCATAATTTCACAATGATGTCTAGGCAAAGAAAACTACGGGCCAAGATTTCCCAGACTTGCCGATGGGCGACTGAAATCATATGAAGATTTGAATGCATGGCGATACTGAGTGTAAGCAGGAGTGAATGATCATGATGCAAATAACAAATGCAAGATTCATAAAACGGAAAAACATGCATGTGTGTGAAACGAGTTGCCGAATCAACGACCCTTCGTGCAAAATAGTGTCATGCATGTGACAACAATGAGATGCAAAGGAAAAATGAAATGGTGCTTGTACAGGCTAACATGAATGCAAACAACAACAAGCATTCATAGAAATCAAGCAGACAACACTCACATAAGCCAAAACACAAAAGTGACAAAAGTGCTGCAAAAAACAAGTAAAGCAGACTTACTCGAAAATGGATGAGCTGGATGTGTCGAAGACTCCTGGATGTGCTGTGGGATGTCAGAGCTCCAAGATTGATGTGAAGAATGAGCTCTGAAGCGTCGAATAAATAAGTTTGAGGCTCATGATGTGCATGCCACAAATCTAGGAAAAAGCGACACTTGGAGGAAATTTTCTAAAACGATCTTTGCATGTAACCTCCAACTGCTAAAAATAGATCCCTAAAATCTAGGGATGCTTTTTGCATGTTTCTTTTTGCTATTTCAGGAAAAAGTAGCCCATGCATGCAAGTCAAGTTTGCTGGGTCCCGGGTGGAACCGGTCAACCTGAAGGCACATGCAACAACCTGCTTGACTAAGAGGGAATTTTGTGCAATTTCTAGGAGGAGCTGGGCTGGCTGTCTTAGAGGGATTGCACAATTTCTGGGAGGAGCTGGGCTGGCTATCCCAGAGGGGTTACACAATTTGTAGGAGGAGCAGGTGACTTCTGCCTAGAATTGCGCAATTTTTGGGTTGAGCTGCAGTGCTGGGCCAAATTGCGCAATTTTCCTGAGGAGTGTTGTTTGACTGTATTGCAAAATTTTTGGGCCCAGCAGGTTGCCCAACAAATTTTCCCAATTTCTGGAAGGAAGGTTGGTTCCCCTCCAAAATTTCACAATTTTTTGAGGGAGTTGTTTAGCCAGCAACTGGCCCAAGTTCAGAGTGGTAGCCTGTGGGGAGTGAAGCAAACTATCATGCATAGGCTAGCAAGCTGCTGAAAAACCAATGAAGCCTATGTACTTGACAGTGCATACATCCTACTAGGATGGTTGGTAGGGAGGCTCCAAAACAAAGCTAAGGAAAATTTTTGAAGGGTGGTTGTAGCCGCTACAATAATTATTTAACTTATGCTTATGCTTATGAACTATTTCGTTTGCATTAGTACAAATCTTGTTGAATGTGTGTTGTTGTTTAATTCATCATTGTTAACTTGTGAACTATTTCACATATTAGTTTGTGATGTCATTTATGCTCATGTGTTCCTTTCAAGTTGCGTACTATTACAAGCTTCCAAGGGGATCACTCATTTTCCCTTTCGTGTCGTAGAACCTTCATGCATCACACTTAATTCTCCGCAAGGTGACACACTTGTTCTCACCAAAGTCATTATACATCACTCTATGTGTTATTGCAGCCAAGGCACATCATTAGAACCCATTGCATTGACAATCGGGCCATATTTTGGATGGAACTCCTACACCAAATGGTGTGAGGTCTAATTGGGACTTCATATCAGGGAGATCCCCTGAATGTTGGCGGGTCTAGCACCGTCAACACAACGTAAGATTATTTATTTATTTAGTCAGCTACCTTATCTTTTAGATTCACAAGAGAGATATTTTTACTTATAAAGTATATCGCATATGAGTGGTGCTCTTGTTGTTTTCCCAGGATAACTCCAATAGCAGTACCTAAAGCATTCATAGATATATGGAAAAGGAGGGAACAATTGGTCCCTCTTAAGATGGGAGTCTTGGATAATCTTTCCTTCAATTCGTCAAAGGCGTGTACCCAACTCTCTATCTGCATAAAGTCAAAATTTTTAAATAAGGAATGAAAAGAAAGGATGACCAGTTTGTGTAAAATTTTCAATGAAGTGTTGATAGAAACTTACAAGCCCAAGGAAGTTACGCACCTATTTTTGGGTTGTTGGAGTTGCAAAATTCAATATTACCTTTATTTTTGTTGAATCTACTTTTATA
The DNA here is from genome assembly GCA_031772625.1 of Pinus tabuliformis. NCBI lineage: Eukaryota > Viridiplantae > Streptophyta > Pinopsida > Pinales > Pinaceae > Pinus > Pinus tabuliformis. Next base: position 1,244,678,618 of record CM062816.1, on the reverse strand, counting down.
CCTTTGGATGAAATATGATTCCCTAACACAATGCCTTCAATTAACATCATTAAACACTTTTCATTACTAAGGACTACGTGACATTCCTTACAACTTATCAATACTTTCTCTAGTTTTGACAAAGCTATATCAAATTCATCACCATAGATTGTAAAATTGTCCATGTAAATTTCCACACATTCATGAATCAAGTCAAAGAATATTCCAATTATAGCTCATTGGAAATTTGTAGGAGCATTAAAAAGTCCAAATAGTAGAGCATGGTAGGAAAATGTCTGCCATGAACGGGTAAACATGGTTTTGTCCTAGTCCTCAAAAGAGTGATATGAATTTGCTAGTGTCCACTAAATCTGTCGAGGAAAGAGAAATTTTTCTTCCTTGATAAGGTATCTAGCACATGGCTGATGAACGGTAATCCAAATTGATCCTTGTGAGTGGTCTTATTAATTTCTCTATAATCTACACAAATGCTCCATTTGCTATTATTTTTAGGTATAATGACAAGAGGGAAGAGCCATTGGATGTCAAAAATAGGGTAGATAAAGTTAGTTAAAAAGTAAATTTTGTAGCTTCTCTTTGAACGATGTCCCTAAGGGCTAGATGCATTCGTCATTGAGGCTTGAAAATGGGCTTGGAATCTTCCTTGAAGTAAATATTGTGAGTGCATAGGTCAAGATGAATCCCCTTCATGTTAATGTAATCCCAAGAAAAAACATCACCGTGTAATCATTATGTTTTTGTAGAACCTTAATTAGTCATTTCTTTAGATGTTATGTTATTCGTTGATTGACCTTCAAAAATTTTATGGGATTGATTTCCGTAGTTTCAAATGTTGTCTCATGCTTTTCCTAAGAAGAGGACTTGTGTTCCAAAGGTGATGTACTTGTCATGGCCAAAGAAGCTTAGACTTTGGGTTTCAATATGTGGGTGAGAATGTGCGAGTTAGATGAGGAGGATGAGGCTATGAAATCACCAATCTCCTCATCCTTAGTTTTATCTTTGAGGGTGAGATATCAATATACGATAAGTACTCGATGAACTACTTCCTCCTCATCACTTTCCTCTCCATCAACCCAAAATGGAAATTTTGAGTCAATGTTAGGCTTTACTATATGATAAAGGGTGAATTTCTTGGTGGAGGTCTTGCGAGAAATGATCATATTACATGACATGTAGTTAATATGTGCATCTACAGTTGCTAGCCATGGTCTTCATGAGATTAGACGATATCCCCCAAGGGAATATTTGGGTTGTAGTACCAAGAATTTAGTGGGGTATTCCCAAGAATATATATATATATATATATATATATATATATATATATATATATATATATATATATATATATATATATATATATATATATATATATATATATATATATATATATATATATATATATATATATCCACATCTTTGAGAATCCCATCATGTTTAATGGTGGAACCATTAGCTAGCTGTAATATTGTGGGGGGGTTTGTCTAGGATTGGAAATTTCTAGGGCTTCCATCATTTCACAGGTCATCACATTGATGGAAACCCCTAAGGTTGATCTATAATAGCCTAGGGTTAAAGTTTCATGTAATAAAGGATAATAAAGGAAAAATAAGACCAAGGTCATAAGACACATATTCCAAGTTGAGGGTTGGGAAAACACTTTAGTGGGCATCACTTGTGGTTTATTAATTGCTATGGAAGTTGGCAAAAGCAAAGAGGAAATAATTGGCATTTAATTACGAAAATAAAGGAAAGTAGAATAAAAGGAAGGTGAAGAGACACAAATTTGCATACAAGGGAAATTTGAGGGAAAATGAAGAAAAAAGAGACATCAATAATAAAAAGGCATCAGAGAAACAATTCACAACTTTCGGCTTAGCTTTTGTCAATTTAGTTTTGGCTCTCTCCTTTCATTCTCTCTCTCTCATACACTCTTGCACACTTAGAGCATTCTTGGATCACTTTAACTTTCACTTGGATTTGGAGAAAGGAAAGCAAGCAAGCAAAGGAAGGAAAAGGACAAGCAAAGGAAAGCGAAGGAAAGCAAGGAGAAAGATTGGATCAACAACTTCAACATGAAGATCTTGCAGGTAACAAGTTGCATGTATGATTTCCTTGCTAGGATGCAAATGCATGGTACATGCATTTATTTATCGGTTAATTTTTTGTCATTGGCATGGGTTTTTTCTGGTTTGACAATGGTTTTAGCCTTTTCCTTAATAGCCACGGTGTTATGGGATTCATTGTTGGTTGAGATTTAGATTGCCATAAGGTTTTGGAATCGAGTGAGGTGGCCTCAAGAAAATCCCAAGGGTTGGGGGTGGATATGGTTTTCTTTGGGAATCCCTCGACAGGTGGGTGGAGACAGGAAAATTCCTCAAGGTATGGTGAAAGAAACCTGAGGCATCCAAACTTGGTTTAGCTTTATGATCCCTGAACCAGTTTAGGTGAGTTCATGATAATTTGAGGGTGGGGGTGGTTTAACCTCTATATTCCCTGGTTAGTTATGTCTTGGTTTATCCCATAATATCCCACATTCATTCTTGGAATATGGCATGGGGGTGATTGGTTTATTGGTGATTCTCAGATGAAGTTCAGAAGTTTATGATCATATATGCATTCATGACCTGTAACTTATATGTTTACAATATGTTTGACGAAATGTATATTGTGTACTAGGCATGTATAAGTCAAATATTGTTCAAGTTTTGAATGGTTAAATGGTTAGCATCATTGGCATCTCATTTATGATTATGGAAAGTTACAAGCAGTTTTTTGCATGGTCTGGAGGCTATCTTGGAAAGGTGGCTTAGATCTCGGGATCGCTGGAACTTGTAACACCCTCCTCCCACAATTACCCAAGTTAACAGGTCCACTGGGGTAAACATGTGATGAGAGGATACTACGATCTGATTCAACTCCCCATGTACAGTTAAGGAAGTGGAACCAACACAACACAACCAATCTGACCTTTTGCACATGTCACAAAACCTACAGGAGCCAACCAACCCTTCCAAGTGATCAACCCTTGAGACAACTTGACACTTCACTACCCTAGAGCCTCAGTCTCTCCCATGACATGGGCATGCATGCGACTGGGGCCCTCCAGTCGCTCTCACAACATGGGCATGCAAGCGACTAGGGTCTTTTTCATCTAGTTTTGAGCCTGTGACCCCAGATTTTGTGCCACTTTTTCAGGGCTAGGACTCAAGCCACTGCCCAGAACTCCATGAAACCTTCAAGAATGAAAAGTAACATTGAAACAATGATACAAATGCAAATATTTGAACAAATACTTGACTGGACCCCTACTAGCCATGATAGGCATTTCGTCAAACATGTCACAAATATGCAATCTACAGGTCATAACAACAGATCTGAGCATAGGGGTCTCATACTTATATGAGAATCACTAAGAAGCATTGATGCCTTATCACATTAGTTGCATTATCATCTATTAGGTCATATATTCATTGTTCATTCATTTACAAATCAAAACATGATGAGAGCCATACATCATCACTATCATAAAACATACTCATAACCAACATATAAACAACAAAAATAATAAGGATACATCAGCCATAAATGCCACATATGAACCAATACATTTGCTCATAAAATACCAAGGAAAGGAACTCTTATTAATGAATGCAAAATCCAACTAGGTATGGGACTTCCACGAACCACCTGACCATAGATTGGTTGAACCAAATCTTTCTTTCAGCCAATCACCCCCGTGCCATATTCCAAGCATGAATGTGGGACTCATAACCAAAACTCAACCAAGGCTTCTCGAGGCTACACCACCTCACCCTCATCAATAGAACCAGGCTTTACTACAATCCTCATTGGATCACTAGGCCAAAACAAGCATGGATGCCACCGATTTATCCACCTACACCGTGAGGAATTTGCCTGTCTCCTAGCCTCTATGCTTTACCGCAATCCGCACTGGATCACTAGTCCCTAAACGACACTCCAGTCTATGGGCTATGTGCTATTGGGAATGCCCCTTTCTCTGTAAATGTCCTTCTTGGTATGATAAACTAAGATTGGATATGATTGGTTATGGCTCTATCTCTTGGTGTAACTAAAATATAGCATTGTGGGAGTGTACAAAGCATACTTACATGGGCGGTGCCTTAGTTTAGTGGTCTGGGTGATATTCACTACTTCCTATTGAGAAACAACATCTAGGTCTAGATATTTATGCACCTTTCAAAGGGTTCGGTGATCGAATACCACTAGACAAAATATATCAATAAATTATATCAATATGCATGCATATGACATAAGACTAATAATCCAACTCCTCCTTCCTCATTGATCAAATCAAATCAATAAAAGAAAGAAATCAAATATCTTGTAGCAACGTATATAATCTCCAAATTTAAAATACTTTCTTGGGGAAGTGAGAAAACACATAAAACTAATGGCGGTCCGAGCTCTTGAATGTACCTGAGACAAGTGAGTGTGCTAGTTTATAGAGCTTAGCATAGGAAGGTTGGAACGACCTAAAGAGGTGGGGCATACTTGTTCTATCCCTCTGGCCCATAGATTACACAACTAGCTATCAAACCACCTCTATTTATGGATATATGATGCTCGAGGCACCTACCTTCCCCTCCCTCTACTGTCAAAAGTAGTTGGGGTCCTTCCTTAGTAAACTGGCACCCACCTCTAAGCTTTATCATATATCCCACCATTCACCGGTCGAGGATTCCGAGGCCCACCGAGGTAAAACAAAATCCAGCTTTACCGCAACCCACAGTCTTGTTCAGGGGTCACTAGGCCATGTATTCTTTCTTTTAGATAGAACCTCACTCATTTTTGAATCCATTCAACAATCCAACCCAACAAAAAACATGACAAACCATCACACCATGGATATCCAGAAATGGAAAGGCTAGGCTGAAAAACACTATCACACCTGGCAAAACCCATGCCCATGACAGAAAGAGAACCAAGAACACACACGCATAACTATGCATGCTAAATCTAGCAAGGAAATCATACATGCAAATACCGCAAATAATCCTGCTATAGTTGTTAGATCCTGCTCTTCCTTGCTTTTCTTTTCCTTCTTTGCTCTTCTTGATCCAATGCTAAAGTGCTCCAAGAAAACTCTAAGTGTCCAAGAGTGAGAGAGAGAGAGAGATAATAGAGAGAGAGATCCAAAATTGAACCGCCAAAAGGTTACAAACTAATCCTTAAAAACCTTTTTTTATCAATGAGGCCTCTATTTTCTTCATTTTCCATTATTTTCCTTCATTTTCCTCCTCACATGCAACCTGTGACCTTTCACCTTCCTTTTCTCCTAATTTCCATTATTTTCATAAATAAAATTCCAAATAATGCCTCATGCCTTTTCAAAGCCTTTGTCATTGCCAATTTCCTTAACCATAATAAACCAAATCAACACTCACACTAGATGTTTTGCCCAAAATTCAGCTTGGAATAAGTGTCTCATAACCGTGGTTATAATTTTTCATTTATTCACTTTTATTTACATGGAATTTTCACCAGGGATGTTACAACACTGAACTCAACAGTTTCGATCATGACCTCATGGAGGCATGCCTATGCGTGCGGTTGGGACCTCATAATTGCACTGATGGTGTGTCGTGCGTGCGGTTGGGAGTTTCTCCTATGAAAATATGTCCAACTTAGGAAATCACCATCTAGGGTGGTTTGTAGGCTCCTGAGTGGTCTATAGTCCTTGAGGTATGTCTGTAAAATGTTGGTGTGTCAGCCCCACTTCCATAAGTGGATCTTGGAGGTTAGGTCATATCATAGTGACACTCGTCTCATGTTTACCCTAGTGAGCTTGTAGAAATGGGTAAATGTGGGAGGAGGCGGTTACATGGTAGTATCAGAGCGGGTTCCATTCTCATTGGGTGATATCTGATACCACAAGGTGGTATCAGAGCAAGGTTACAACACTGGACCTTGAGGTAAATGTATATAGTTATGCGTGCATGTTGATTATGTATGTGCCTAATATGCATGCATTGGAGAGGTTACATCTATCATATATGTGGTTATTAATGCATTTTTGTGTCACCATGTATGATGTTGAGATGTTGACGTTCTATATATATATATATAGATATATATAGCTATATATATATATATATAGATATAGATATATATATATATATATATATATATATATATATATATATATAGCTATATATATAGATATCGCACTAATTTGGACTGATTTGTGCAGACGAGATAGGCTCCCCTGAACTTCATTAAGTTATGGTTTGATCATGTTTTCTATTCAGATTTGTCTAACATGATATGTTTTTAGGAAGAGGAAAATCAGAGATGATGAGTATAATGGTGGATTATAGTTCATGTGACTCTCCTTACAGATCAACTGAGAAACAAGGAGATGAGATAGCCTCCCATATATATATATATATATATATATATATATATATATATATCACGCTAATTTGGATTGATATATATATATATATCAATCCAAATTAGCGTGATATATATATATATATATATATATATATATATATATATCACGCTAATTGGATTGATATATATATATATATAATCCAAATTAGCGTGATATATATATATATATATATATATATATATATATATAAATCCAAATTAGCATGATATATATATATATATATATATATATATATATATATATATATCAATTCAAATTAGCGTGATATCTATATATATATCAATTCAAATTAGCGTATATATATATATATATATATATATATATATATATATAGATATATATCACACTAATTTGGATTGATTTGTGCATACAAGATAGCCTCCCCTGAACTTCATTAAGGTATGGTTTGATCATGTTTTCTATTCGGCTTTGTCTAACATGATATGTTTCAGGAAGAGGAACATCAGATATGATGAGTATAATGGTGGATGTTCAAGTGACTCTCCTTACAGATCAATTGAGAAACAAGGAGATGAGTATTCTGCTAATATAGCAGATACCTTGAGAAGCTTGAAGGCTTAAATTAGAAGTTGCAAGGCAGATAATAACAGGCTGATTGAGACACAGGAAAGGCTTGCCATAACTCAAGAGAATCAAGCCATGGTTAATGTAGTTACCCTTTAGAGCTTAAGAGATTTGCAAAGACAATGACAACCAAGGATTAGTTATGGACATTAAGAGAGGACTAATGGAGCATATGATAGCAGGTCTTGACCAAGATACATGTTGGAAAAAGATGATATAGTCAGAGGTGGCATATGGTTGGATACACTCGAAAAGATAGGTAGTACTTATGAGTTCTATTCCATTTCTAGTTTAGGGAGACATCATTCTCATGACCGCCATCATCCTTATAGGAGGAGTGAGAAGCAATACTTACCAGAGGAGTTCAAGAAAGTCAAGCCTCCTACATTTGATCGAGAGATGAAGAAATCAAAAGGTGTAGAAGCATGGATGATTGGGATGAAGAAGTTCTTCAGATTGCATGATTCTTCAAAGAATATGAAATCCAAGATAACCACCTTCAGTGTAAAAAGGGGGCAGATATCTAGTGTGAAGATGTGAAGTGTGTTAGAGACATCAAGGTATAAGTATTGAGTTGGCATGAGTTTAAAAGACTCTTTAGGAAGAAGGAATTATCTGAGAGGTATTATGATGGAAAGGCCAAGGATTTTTATGAGTAGAAGGTGAGTTCCATGACAGATGAAGAGTACACGACGAAATTTCTGGAACTATTGAGGTGTGTGCCTTATCTCAAGGATGAGAAGACAAAGGTCCAAATAGTCATCAGTGGATTTCCATTAGCCTTCAAGGGTTTAATTGAGTATGATGATCCTTGATCATTGGAGGAAGTCATTGGGGAATTGAAGCATTGTTATGAGTAGTCGAAGTGCAAGACTAAGCCTAATCATGATTGGAAAGGGAATGAGAAGGCTAAAGGAAAATGGACTCAAAAACGGGGAAGACCCTAGGATGCAGGTGAGAAAGATAATGTGGCTCCTTACAAGAAGTTTAATGCAATTGAGAAGGGACATGGACCTTAGCCTAGAGAGCAACAAAATAAAGGTAGTCGTAGAGACTCGTTGTAGTGTTGGATTTTTGGAAAGGAACATCGCAAGAAGGATTGTCCATTGTACTAGGGTGGAGGCCACATATCTATAGTGCTCAAGAGGCACATATAGTTGGGGATGGTGGTCAGAGAATTCCTCGTATCTATGAAACACTTGATAGTAGGTAGGTGGATCATCAAGCATCTATTATTGAGATGGAAAGTAAGCTCTGTGATCAAGTTGTTTCCATTTTTATTGATCTTGAATCTAATTATAGTTATGTTAGTCCTTACTTGGTGGATAAGTGTGACTTGAATAAAGAAGTGCATGCAAAGTCTTGGTTGGTGCAGTTGGCTACAAGGACCAAGAGAAGAGTTCATCATTGGGTGAGAGCTTGTGAATTTGAGTTTAACGGCATGCTTGCATCAACACATCTAAATGTGCTTCCTTTGGGATCATATAGTATGATTTTGGGCATGGATTGGTTGTTCACTCACAGGACCAAGGTAGACTGTTATGAGAAGGCTATTGAGTGTCTGGATGATGATGGGGAAAAGATAATCTTATAGGGAAAGAAGAAGAATACATCAATAAGAATGGTTACAACTATGCAAGCCAAGCGTAGTTGAAGGAAAGGGTGTGTATTATTTGCGGTGCATGTTTCCAGTGACAAAGGAAAGGATGTTGAGGATGATGAAGTATCTTGTTTTGCAGCAGTTTCAGAATGTGTTTCATGCATAGATTTCATAGTTACCACCTCATATGGAAGTTAATTTCTCTATTGAGGTGGTACCAAGAGCAATAGTAGCACCAAAGACACCTTACAGGATGGGCACTCCAGAGTTGGTGGAATTGAATTTGCAGCTTAAGGGAATGCTTGATAAGAGATACATTAGGATAAGTGTATCACCTTGGGGTGCACCAATATTGTTTGTTAAAAAGAAGGATGGTACTCTCAAATTATGCATTGATTACAGGTAGCTGAACAAGGTGACTATCAAGAATATGTATGCATTGTCGGGGATTGATTATTTGTTTGATTAGGTGAAGGGAGTAGTAGTGTTCTCAAATATTGATATGAGATCAGGATATCATCATGTGTGCATCAAAGAAGAAGACATCTACAAGACTGTATTTTGTACCAGGTATGGGCATTATGAGTTTGTGGTGGTTCCTTTTGGTCTTATTAATGATCCAACCACCTTTATGTGCTTGATGAAAAATGTGTTGCATCCTTATCTGGACAAGTTTGTGATAATGTTAATTGATGGTATATTGATATATTCTAAGAATGAGGAAGGGCATGTAGAGCACTTGGCAACAATGTTGAGATTTTCGAGAGAGCATCAGTTGTATGCCAAGCTTAACAAGTGCAATTTCTTTCAGACTAAAGTTGATTACTTGGGACATGTTATTTACAAGGAAGGTATAGCAGTGGACCTGGAAAAGATTAGAGCTATCATGGAGCAGCCAACTCCAAGGAATGTGGATGCAGTCAGATCATTCATGGGACTAGTAGGTTATTGCAGGAGGTTCATTAGGAAATTCTCAAGGATTTCCTATCCTATTACATCCTTGCAGAGAAAAGGAAAGAAGTTTGAATGGACTGAGGTGTGTGCAACTAGCTTTGAGCAGTTGAAGTATTTTCTTACAAATGCTTTAGTATTGAAGATTGCAGATCCTGATAAGGAGTTTGTAGTTTGTCTAGATGCTTGCAAGAAAGGACTTGGAGGAGTCATGATGTAGGAAAGACATGTGGTATGCTATGAGTTAAGCAAGTTGAATGAGCACGAGCAAAACTATGTGACTCACTATCTTGAGTTGGCAACTATCGTTCATGATTTGAAGTCGTGGAAGCATTATCTTCTTAGCAGGAGGTTCGTCTTGATGATCAATCACAATGGACTGAGGTACTTGTTTGACTAACCTAATATAAAGGCCAAATAAGCTATATGGTTGGCTACCCTTAGTGACTTTAACTTTGAGATTAGGTAGATCAAGGGAAAGGAGAATGAGGTTGTAGATGCTCTCAATAGGAGAGTGCTGGTAAATCACATTTCAGTTGTGAGCTCTTATGGGACAGATTTGCAGGAGAAAATATTGTAGGTAGGGTAGCATGATGACAAGTACTAGCAGCTGAAGTAAAGATGGCAACAATAGGGTGAAGGTGATAGAGATAAGGAGTACCACCTCATGGGAGATGTCTTGGTCAGATTCAAGAACATGATTTATGTGCCGGATAACAGTAAGCTCAAGAATATTATTTCGAAAGAGTTTCATGTTAAGCTATATTCAGGTCACCCGGAATATCAAAAGACATTGAAAATTTCTAAGAAGTTCTATCATTGGCCGAATATTAAGAAACAAGTGGTTGAGTTTGTTGCTTTATGTTTGGATTGTCAATAGGTGAAAGCAAATCATAAGCATCCAATTGGTTTATTGTAGCCTATTCCGATTCCATAATGGAAATAAGAGGTCATTTCCATGGACTTCATTACAGGTTTTTCGAGAACATACAGACAACATGATTCCATTAAGGTTGTGGTTGACAGGTTGAGCAAGGTAGTTCACTTCATTGCAGTGAAGTTTACAAATTCAACTATTGAGGTAGCTCATATCTTCATAAGGTAGATAGTGGGGTTGCATGGTGTTTCCAAGAAGATAATATCATATAGAGATGCCAAGTTCACTTCCAAGTTTTTAAAGGATTGTTTTGCATGCTTGGGGACAAAGTTAGCTTTTAGCATGGCTTATTATCCTCAGAAAGATGGACAAACAGAGAGGGTTAACAAGATTCTTAAGGATATGTTGAGAATGTATGTCATGCATGAACAAAGGAAGTGGGAGGAGTATCTTCCATTGGTATAGTTTACATATAATATTGGGTATCAGGAGTCCCTAAAGATGAGTCCATTTGAGGTTCTTTACATGCAAAGTTGTAATACTCCTATTAGTTGGAGTGATCTAGTGAATAGGGTGTTGATTGGACCAAATGTGTTGGTTGAGATGGAATAGGGGATGCAGATTATTAAGAGGAACTTAAAGGTAACATAGTACAAGCATAAGACTTATGCATATCAACATAGAGGACTCAAGGAGTTTCAGGTTGGGAAGCATGTGTACTTGTGCATTAGGCCCAAGAGGAACTCCTTGAGGATTGGATCATGTGCCAAGTTGGCACCTCGGTATTGCGGGCCTTTTGAGATCTTTGAGAGGGTTGGACCAGTGGCCTACAGACTTGCACTACAGCCAAAAGTGAAAGTCCATGATGCTTTCCTTGTTTCATTACTTAAGGGATATGAACTAGCTGTTGATAAGGTGATTGGTTGGTCTGTATTACAGGTGGAACCAAAGGGAGAGTTCCAACCAGAACCTTAGTGCATCCTACAACAGAAACAACTCATGCTCTAGAGTAGGGCAATAAAGAAAGTTAAAGTGTAGTGGAAGCACTTTGGGCCTGATAAAGCTACATGGGAGATGGTTAATCAGATACAAGCTTTGTATCCTTCATTATTTGTTGGTTCAAGAAAATGAGTTTTTGGTATATATATATATATATATATAATTTTGTAATGAGTTGTGTTATAAATCTCCAATAAGCAGTATGTTTGTTTTGTTTCCAACAAGATGTTATTATAAATACTGCATCGAGCTATGTTATAAAGCTCCATAAGCAGTATGTTTTGTTTTCAGTGGTTTGCTAGTCATAGGTGTCATAGAACATCGAGGATGATGTTCCACAAGGGGGAGGGATTTGTGATAGCCCCGAGTTAAAATTTCATGTAATAAAGGATAATAAAGGAAAAATAAGACTAAGGTCATGAGACACGTATTCCAAGCTGAGTGTTGGGAAAATGCTTTAGTGGGAATCAATTATGGTTTAATGCCTATGGAAATTGGAAAAGGCATTGGAAAAGGAAAAGAGGCAATAATTGGCAATTAATTATGAAAATAAAAGAAAATAGAAGAAAAGGAAGGTGAAGAGACACAAATTTGCATGCAAGGGAAATTAGAGGAAAAATGAAGAAAAATGGAGAAAAATGAAGAACAATGAGACATCAATAATAAAAAGTCATGAGAGAAATAGTTCACAACTTTTGGCTTAACTTTTGCCAATTCTATTTCGCCTCTCTCCTTTCATTCTCTCTCTCTCTCATATACTCTTGCACACTTAGAGCATTCTTGGAGCACTTTAGCTTTCACTTGGATTTAGAGAAAGGCAAGAAAGTAAGCAAAGGAAGGAAAAGGACAAGCAAAATAAAGTGAAGGAAAGCAAGGAGAAAGGTTGGATCAACAACTTCAGTAGGAAGATCTTGTAGGTAACAGGTTGCACGTGTGATTTCCTTGCTGGAATTTGAGTGCATGGTACATGCATTTGTTTATTGGTTAATTTGTTGCCATTTTCATGGGTTTTTCTTGGTTTGACAATGGTTTCGGCCTTTCCTTGCCATTTCCTGGATAGCCATGGTGTGATGGGATTCATTCTTGGTTGAGCTTTGGATTGCTGGAAGGTTTTGGAATTGGGTGAGGTGGTCTCAGGAAAATCCCAAGGGTTGGGGGTGGAGATAGTTTTCTTCAGGAATCCCTCGATAAGTGGGTGCAGACATGAAAATTCCTAGAGGTATGATGAAGGAATTCTGAGGCATTCAAGCTTGGTTTGGCTTAGTGATCTCTGGACCGATTTAGGTGAGATCACGGTAGCTTGAGGATGGAGGTGGTTTAACCTCTGGATTCCCTATTTGGTTGTCTTGGTTTATCCCATGAGATCCCACATTCATGCTTGGAACATGGAAAGGGGGTGATTGGATGAAAGAAAGATTAGGTTCAACCCAATTTATGGTCGAGTGGTATGTGGAAGTCCCTGACTTGGTTGGATTTTGCATATCTTAATACAAGCTAGTTTCCTCATTATGATTATGAACACATGTATTGGTTATTAAGTGATCTTATGGCTAATTTGTCACGATCTTTATTCTCGTTATATACTAGTTATAAGCATGGTTCTACAATGTGCTCTAACTATGTCTCTTGTTCATGATTTGATAAGTTACTGAATCGTCGACTAATGTATGGCCTAACAAGTGTTGTTGCAACTACTTAAGAGGGCATTAGACCTTCTTGGTGATTCTCAAATGAATTTTAGAATTTTATGATCAGATATGCATTCATGGTCTGTAATTTATATGTTTACCATATGTTTGATGAAATGTTTATTGTGTATTAGGCATGTCTAGGTCAATATCTTGTTCAATTTTTGTATTTTTAGCATCGTTGACATCTCATTTATGATTTTGGAAAGCTATAGGAAGTTCTGGGTAGTGGTGTGGAGGCTAGCATGGAAAGGTGGTTCAGATCTCAAGGACCGCTGGCACTAAACTTAGGACTTTCAGTCATAAACGCACAGAGATAGGCCTATGCATGTGGTTGGGACCTCATAAATCCATTGATGTTGTGTTGTGTGCACAGTTGGAGGGTTTCCCTTGTGAAAAAGTTCCAACTTAGGGAATGACCATCTAGGGTGATTTGAAGGCTCTTGAGTGGTTTGTAGTCCCTAAGGGATGTCTGTAAGTTGTCAGTGTCGCGGCCCCACTTCCATAACTGTATATTGGAGGTTGGGTCATATCATAGAGACACTCGTCTCATGTTTACCCTGGTAAGCTTGTAGGAATGGGTAAATGTGGGAGGAGGCGGTTCTAGGGTGGTATCAGAGCAGGTTCCATTCTCTTTGGGTGATATCTGGTACCATAGGGTGGTATCAAAGTGAGGTTGCAACACTAGACCTTGGGGTAAATGTATATAGTTATGCATGCATGTCGATTATATATGTGCCTAATATGCACGCATTGGAAAAGTTACAAGTATCATGCGTGTGCTTATTAATGTAGTTTTGTGTCGTCATATATGATGTTATATATATATATATATATATATATATATATATATATATATATATATATATATATATATATATATATATATATCGTCTAATCTAGACGGATTTGTGCAGACAAGATAGGCACCCCTGAACTTCATTAAAGTATGGTTTGATCATGTTTTCTATTGGGTTTTGTCTAACATGGTATGATTGCAGGAAGAAGAAGATTAGATATGACAAACATAATGGTGGATTACTGTTCACGTGGCTCTACTTAAAGATCAGTTAAGTAGCAAGGAGGTGAGTATTCTCCTGATATAGCAAATACCTTGAGAAGCTTGAAGGTAGAAATCAAAAGTTGCAAGGAAAATAATAACAAGCTGATTGAGACATCAGAAAGGCTTGCTAGAGCTCAACAAAATAAAACCGAGGTTAATGTAGTGATCCTTTAGAGCCTATCAGATTTGCAGAGACAAGGACAACCAAGGATTAGTTATGGATAGGAGGAGATGACTAATGGGCCATATGGTAGCAGGGCTCGATCAGGATATAGGTTGGACAAAGATGATACAGTCAGAGGTGGTAGATGGTTGGATACACTTGACATGAGAGGTAGTGATTATGGGTTCTATTCTAGTTCTTGTTCGAGGAGACATCATTGTCATCACTGTCGTCATCCTTATAGGAGGAGTGAGAAGGAATACTTGCTAGAGGATTTCAAGAAAGTCAAGCTTGTTACATTTGATGGAGAGATGAAGAAATCAAAATATGTCGAAGCATGGATTCTTAGGATGAAGAAGTCCTTCAAATTGCATGATTATTCAGAGAATATGAAATCCATGATAGTGATCTTCAGTCTCAAAGGAAAAACACATATCTCATGGGAATATGTGAAGCATGTCAAATGCATCAAGGTAGAAGAGTCGAGTTTGCATGATTTTAAAAGACTCTCCAAGAAAAAGTACTTGTTTGAGAGGCATTACGATGGAAAGGTCAATCAGTTATATGAGTTGAAGATGGGCTCCATGACAAATGAAGAGTACACGAAAAAATTTCTGGAGTTGTTGCAATGTGTTCCTTATCTCAAGGATGAGAAGACAAAGGTCTAAAGTTTCATCAATAGACTACCATTAGCCTTAGAGGGTCGCACTGAGTATGATGAGCCTTAGTCATTAGAGGAAGTCAATTGAAACATTGTTATGAGTAATCAAAGCACAAGTCTAAGTGTAAGCGTGATTGGAAAGGGAATGAGAAGGCTAAAGGAAAATGACCTCATAAGTGAGGAATACCTCAAGATCCAGGTGAGAAAGGAAATGTTGATCCTTATAAGAAGTTTAATGCAACTGAGAAGGGACATGGACCTAAGCTTGGAGAGAAGCAGGATAAAGGTAATGGTAGAGAATTGTTGTAGTGTTAGATTTGTGGCAAGGATCATCACAAGAAGGATTTTCCATTGTACCAGGGTGGCAGGCCACAAATCTATTGTGCTTAGGAGGCACATACAGTTGGGGATGTTGGTCAGAGCATTCCTTGGATCTACGCAACACTTGATGATAGGTAGGAAGATCCTCATGCATCCATTATTGAGATGGAAGGTAAGCTATGTGATTGATTTGTTTACATTTTGATTGATCCTAGATTTAATTATAGTTATGTTAGTCCTGACCTAGTGGATAAGTGTGGCTTGAATAAAGAAGTACATGCAAAGTCTTGGTTGGTGTAGTTACCTACAAGGACCTAGAAAAGAGTTAATCATTGGGTGAGATCTTGCACATTTGAGTTGAATGGTATGCCTACATCAACACATCTAAATGTGCTTCCTTTGGGATCATATAGTATGTTTTTGGGCATGTATAGGTTTTTCATTCGCAGGACCAAGGTAGATTGCTATGAGAAGGATACTAAGTGTCTGGATGATGATAGGGAAAAGAGAATCTTGCAGGGAAAGAAGAAGCCTACATCAGTAAGAATTGTTACAACCATGAGAGGTAAGCACAATTGTAGGAAAGGGAGTGTATTGTTTGCACTACATGTTTATAGTGCCAAAGCAAAGGATGTCGAGGATGATGACATCTTAAAGAAGTATATTTTTTTGCAACAATTTTTAGGATGTGTTTCCTGCAAAGATTTCAGAGTTACCGCCTCATAGGGAAGATGATTTCTCTATTAAGTTGGTACTAGGAGCAACACCAACATCAAAGACAACTTACAGGATGAGCACTCCGGAGTTGGTTGAATTGATGTTGTAGCTTAAGGAAATGCTTGATAAGGAATACATTAGGTCAAGTGTATTACCTTGGGGCGCACCAATATTGTTTGTAAAGAAGAAGGATGGTACTCCCAGATTGTGCATTAATTACAATAAGTTGAACAAGGTGACTATCAAGAATAAGTATCAATTGTCGCATATTGATGATTTATTTTATCAACTAAAGGGAGCAGTAGTGTTCTCAAAGATTGATCTGTGATCAAGATATTATCAGGTGTGCATCAAAGAATAATACATATACAAGACTGCATTCTATACTAGGTATGGGCATTATGAGTTTGCGGTGGTTGCTTTTGGTCTTACTAATGCTCCAACCTCCTTTATGTGCTTAATGAATAATGTGTTGCGTCCTTATCTAGAAAAGTTTGTGATAATGTTCATTGATGATATATTGATATATTCTAAGAATGAGGAAGATCATGCAAAGCACCTGGCAATAATGTTGAGATTATTGAGAGAGCATCAGTTGTATGCCAAGATTAGTAAGTGTAGTTTCTTTCAGACTTGTAACACCCTCATCCCACATCTACCCAAGTAACTGACCAACTGGGGTAAATATGTGACAAGAGGCCACTATGATGGGATTCAACCTCCAAGGTGACCTTAAGGAAGTGGAATCAACGAAAACACACCACACAGTCCTTTCACATCAAAAACAAAAGTCCCAAGAGCCATCCCAACCACTCAGGTAACTAGCCCCTGAGACCAACTGAAGTTTTAGACCATTAAACCTCTGTACGCTCCCTTGATATGGACAAGGGTGCGTCTGGGAGGCTCCAGATGCTCGCACAGAAAGGCATGCGTGCATCTGGGGACTTTTCTCAGACCTGTGCCTGCATCTCCAAAATTTGTGCCACTTTGTCGGCCCAAAGCCTAGGTCACTGGCCAGAACTCAATGACAAGTTCAGAAATGAATTTACAGAACATAACAATGAGGCATTTGCAAAAACATTGACAAAGTATAAAATAGACCCCTACTAGCCATGACAGGCATTTCATCAAATATGTCACAAATATGTAATCTACAGGTTTAAACAACATATCTGAGCATAGGGGTCTCATACTTATCTGAGAATCACTAAAAAGCATTTTTCCCTTATATCATTAGCTACATTATCATCTATTAGGTCATACATACATTGTTCATTCATTTACAAATCAAAACATGAGGAGAGCCATACATCATCACTCTCATAATACATGCTTATAACCAATATAATAATAATAGAAATATCAATGATACATAAACCATATAATACACATATAAACCAATACATTTACACATAATATGTCAAGGAAAAAACCTCTTATTAATAAATGCAAAAGCCAACCCGGGATGGGACTACCACGTTCCACTCGACCATAAATTAGTTGAGCCAAATCTCTCTTCATCCAATCACCCCCATGCCATATTCCAACCATGAATGTGGGACTCAAACCAAAAGAACCAACCAGGGCATCTCGAGGCTAAAGCACCTCACATTTATTAGTAGAAACCAAGCTTTACCGCAATCCACACCAGATCACTAGGCAAAAATAATAAACATGTAATAACAAGCTTTACCATGATCTCCACTAGACCACTAGACCACAACAAGCATGGATGCCACTGGATTTCTCCACCTAAACCGTGAGGAATTTTCCTGTCTCCTAGTCTCTCAGGATTTACCGCAATCCACACTGGATCATTAGGCCCTAAACTGAGACTCCACCCTCTAGGCTTTACCATATATCCTACCATTCACCTACAAGGCTTCCTAGGCCCACCGAGGCACAAAAGACCTAGATTTACTGAAACCCACAACCCGGTTTAGGGGTCACTAGGCAAATGGATTTACCACAATCCATAGTCCGGTTCAGGGATCACTAGACCATGTGTTATTCTTTTCGGAGATCCACCTCACTCAACTTCGAATCCATCTGGCAATCCAGCTCAACCAAAACATGAGAACCCCATCACCATGGCTATCCGGAAATGGAAATGTTGGGATGAAAACACTATCACACTTGGCAAAACCCATGCCATGACAACAAAGAACCACATACAATACCATGCATTCCAAATCTAGAAAGGAAAACACATATACAAATCGATACCTACAAAGAATCCTACTATAGCTGCTTGATCTCGCTCTTCCTTGCTTGCTCCTTCCTTCCTCCTGCCTTATTTACCTTTCTTGATCCAATGCCAAAGTGCTCCAAGAAAACTCTAAGTCTCCAAGAGTGTGTGTGAGAGAGAGAATAATGAGAGAGCTCCAAAAATGAACTGACAAAAGGTACCAACTAATCCTCAAAAGTCTTTTTATCAATTAGGCCTCTATTTTCTTCATTTTCCATTATTTTCCTTGAATTTCCTCTTCACATGCAACATGCGATCTTTCACCTTCCTTTTCTCCTAATGGACTCCTAATTTCCATTATTTTCATAAGTAAATGTGCCAAAAATGCCATTTTTCCTTTCCAAAGTCTTAGTCACTGCCTTTGCCAATTTCCTTAGCTATAATAAAACAAATGAATTCCCACACTAGGATGTCTTGCCCAACATTAAGCTTGGAATAATTCTCCGATCAGCTATGGTTATTAATTTTCCTTTATTAACTGGAAATTCACCAGGGTTGTTACAAGATTGAAGTTCATTACTTGGGGCATGTTGTTTCCAATGAGGTATAGTAGTGGACGCATAAAATATTAGAGATACCATGGAGTGGATAACTCCTAGGAATGTGGATGAGGTCACATCATTCCTGGGACTAGCAGGTTATTACAGGAGGTTCATTAGGAACTTCTCAAGGATTTCCTATCCTATTACATCTTTTGCAAAGAAAAGGAAATAAGTTTGAATGCACTAAGGAGTGTGCAACTAGCTTTGAGTAGTTGAAGCATTTTCTTACAAATGCTCTAGTCTTGAAGATTGCAGATGTTGATAAGGAGTTTGTACTCTGTGCAACTACTTGAAAGAAAGGACTTGGAGGAGTCTTGATGTAGGGAGGAAAGATGGTATGATATGAGTCAAGGAATTTGAATGATCACGAGCAAAACTTTGTGACTCATGATCTTGAGTTGGCAACTATCATTCATGCCTTGAAGATGTGGAGGAATTTTCTTCAGGGAAGGAGGTTCGTCTTGATGAGCGATCAGAGTGGACTGAGGTACTTGTTTGACCAACCTAATTTGAATGCTAGGCAAGCTCGATGGTTGGCTGCCCTCAATGAGTTTGAATTTGAGATCATGTACACCAAGGGCAAGGAGAAAAGGGTTGCAGATGCTCTCTTAGGAGAGTGCAAGTAAATCAAATTTTAGATATGATCTCTGATGGGATAGATTTGCAAGAGTTAATCTTGTAGGCATGGCAACATGATGACAAGTACCAACAACTAAAGCAAAGGTTGCATCAGTAGGGTGAAGGTGGTAGTGATGAGGAGTATCACCTCACGATAGATGGCTTGGTGAGATTCAAGAACATAATTTATGTGTCAGATAACAGTGAGATCAAGAAGCTTATCTTGAGGGAGTTTCATGTCAACCCATATTCAGGTCAACAAGGATATCATAAGACATTGACAACCATTAAGAAGTTCTATCATTGGTCGTATCTAAAGAAAGATGTGGTTGAGTTTGTTACTAGATGTTTACTGTCAGCAGGCGAAAGTAAAGTGTATGCATCTAGAAAACATGATTCCATCATAATTGTGGTTGACAGGTTGAGCAAGGTATCTCACTTCATTGCAGTGAAGTCTACGAATTCAGCTTGTGAGGTAGCTCATATCTTCATCAGGGAGATGGTGAATTTGCATGGTGATTTTAAGAAGATCATATCAGATAGAGATGCCAAGTTCACTTCTAAGTTTTGGAAGGAGTTGTTTTCAGGCTCGGGGATAGAATTAGCTTTCAGCCCAACTTATCATCCAAAGTTAGATGGACAGACAGAGAGGGTTAACAAGATTCTTGAGGATATGTTGAGAATGTATGTCATGCATCAACAGAGGAAGTGGGAGGAGTATCTTCCACTGGTAGAGTTTACATATAATAATGGGTATAAGGAGTCCCCAAAAACGATTCCATTTGAGGTTCTTTACGAGCGGAGTTTTAATACTCCTACCAACTGCAGTGATCCAATGAACATGGTGTTGATTGGACCAGACATGTTGGCTTAGATGTGACAGGAGATGTAGGTTATTAAGAGGAATTTAAAGGCAACAAAAGACATGCAAAAGAGATATGCAGATCAATGTAGAGCATTCAAGGAGTTTTAGGTTGGGGAGCATACATACTTGCTCATCACGGCCAAGAGGAACTCCTTGAGGATTAGATCATGTGCCAAGTTGGCACTTTGGTATTGTGGATCTTTTGAGATCCTTGAGAGGATTGGACCATTGGCCTACAGACTTGAAAAAGCACCAACTGTGAAAATACATAATGCTTTCCATGTTTCACTACTTAAGAGATATGTTCGGGATTTTGATCATGTGACTTATTTGTCTATATTGCAGGTTGATCCAGAGGTAGAGTTCAAGATAGAACCTCAGTGCATCCTACAACTGAAACAACTCATGCTCCAAAACAGAGCAATAAAGCAAGTTAAAGTGCAATGGAAGCACTTTGGGTTCGATGAAGCTACAATGGATGGCTTATCTGATGCAGGCTTTGTTCCTTCATTATTTGTTGGTTCAAGCAAATGAATATATATATATATATATATAACATAGGTAGTATGTTTTGTTTTCAGTGGTTTGTTGGCCACAGGTGTCACAGAACACCGAGGATGGTGTTCCCCTAGTGGGGAGGGGTTTTTAACAACCCTGGGTTAAAGTTTCGTGTAATAAAAGATAACAAAGGAAAAATAAGACCAAGGTCACGGGACACGTATTCCAAGCTCAGTGTTGTGCAAACACTTTAGTAGGCATCACTTGCAGTTTATTAATGGCTATGGAAATTGGCAAAGGCAAAGAGGTTAATTGGCGTTTAAATATGAAAATAAAGGAAAATAGGAGAAAAGGAAGGTGAAGAGGCAAATTTGCATGCAAGGGAAATTAGAGGAAAAATGAAGGAAAATGAAGAAAACAGAGACATCAATAATAAAAAGGCATTAGAGAAATAATTCCCATCTTTTGGCTTACCTTTTGTCAGTTTAGTTTTGGCTCTCTCCTTTCATTCTCTCTCTCTCTCATACACTCTTCCACACAACGCATTCTTGGAGCACTTTAGATTTCACTTGGATTTGGAGAAAGGCAAGCAAGCATGCAAAGGAAGGAAAAGGACAAGCAAAGGAAAGCGAAGGAAAACAAGGAGAAAGGTTGGATCAACAACTTCAGTAGGAAGATCTTGTAGGTAATAGGTTACGTGTGTGATTTCCTTGTTGGGATGTGAATACATGGTACATGGATTTGTTTATTGGTTCATTTGTTGTCATTGGCATGGATTTTTCCTGGTTTGACAGTGGTTTTAGGCTTACCTTTCCATTTCCTGGATAGCCATAGTATGATGGGATTCATTCTTGGTTGAGCTTTGGATTGTCGGAAGATTTTGGAACCGGGTGAGGTGGTCTGAGGAAAATACCAAGGGTTGGGGGTGGAGATGGTTTTCTCCAAGAAGCCCTCGATAGGTGGGTGGGGACATGAAAATTCCTCAATCTATGGTGAAGGAATTTTGAGGCATCCAAGCTTAGTTTGACTTTGTGTTCTCGGGACCAGTTTAAGTGAGATCACTGTAGCTTGAGGGTGGAGGTGGTTTAACCTTTGGATTCCCTATTTGGTTATGTCTTTGTTTATCCCATGATATCTGACATTCATGCTTTGAATATGGCACGATGGTGATTGGCTAAAAGGAAGATTTGGTTCTACCCTATCTATGGTCAGGTGGTACATGGAAGTCCTTGACTTGGTTGCCTTTTGGATATGTTAATACAAGTTATTTTTCTCATTATTACTATGAGCACATGTATTGGTTATTAAGTGATCTTATGATAGATTTGTCATGGTTTCTATTCTGATTATGTGCTAGTTATAAGCATGGTTCTATGATGTTCTCTATCTATGGCTCTTGTTCATGATATGATAAGTTATTTAATGGTTGATGAATGCATGGGATACCAAGTGTTGTTGCATTTACTTGAGAGGGCATTTGACCTTCTTGGTGATTCTCAGATGAAGTTCAAAAGTTTATGATCAAATATGCATTCATGGCCTGTAATTTATATGTTTACCATATGTTTGATGAAATGGTAATCCTATTGATGTTGTTTTGTGCAGGTGGTTGGGGAGTTTCCCCTGTGAAAAGATCTCTAACTTAGGGAATGACCATATGGGGTGGTTTGTAGGCTCCAAAGTGGTTTTTAGTCCATGAAGGATGTCTATAAGTTGTTAAACTCACTTCTATAACTTGATCTTGGAGGTCGGTCCTATCATAGTGACACTTGTCTCATGTTTACCTTGACTAGCTTATAAAATTGGGTAAATGTGGGAGGAGGCAGTTACATGATCAATGTGTTTGGAATACTTATATGATTAATCTACACATTGACAAGTGGGCTACTAGGATTCAAGTATTTCGCAACAAGGACCTCACCTAACATAATATTTACTAGTTTTCCTATAAAATGTGTAGTTTGAGGATCCTTCAATTTTCTACCAGGTCTCCTCAATCATAGTTCTTAAACTACCTTTGAATAGATGGAAACATCCTTAATGCCCTGAAACAATGATATGCAAACACAATAATTCTTGAGTTCTCCTATGAAGTCAAACTCAGGCTGAGTAGTAGGATTTTCTTGGTCCAATATTTCAAGTTAAGGAGCAACTTATGGTTCTAAGCTAACTTGAGTGGTTCTCAAGACTTTAGGATATTGAACCAGTTCTGGTTCTTCATTCTGAACTTCCTTATTGAGGTTCTTTATTTGTACAAGAGGAGTTCTTTTGTTAAGAGTCTCCCTCGAACTAAGGTCAATGTCATGACAATATAGGGAAGAGATAGACCAAGTGGGGTAAGTGGCAACCCTAGTAGCTTGCGCTAGTTGATTTGCTTTACCGCTATTTGGAATAGGAGTTGGTTTTGTAAGAAGTTGAGGCAAGGAGGGATGATGTGGATGGTTGCTTTTGTGAAGAAAAAAGGAGTGGCATAGGTGGTTTAAATAAGGACTATTGGGGGCCTTCAAAGGTTGGATTCCTCCACCCTTGCTACAAAAATTGATTTTGATGGGGGAGTCATCCATGGATGAGTAGGTAAGCACCACTACATAAAAGAGTACTACATTGAAGAGTTAGGCGAACATAAATTATAATATTGCGATTAATCTGTAATCATATTTTCAAGTTTATGTTGCGATGGATGTTTTTGGGGATAGAACACAATTGTTCTAGTTCCTTTGCCTGCTAGTATATAGTTTTTAATCTTGGCAAGGATTGACATTTACTTGTGACACGACCCTCACTATATATTTCACATGATTCATTGTGGTCTAGTGGGCATTCCTTCAATGGGTGGTTACTCCCACACATAGGGCAAAAGATTGTTAACGTTAATTTGACCCCTTCATTCATCTTATTCATTTGTAAGGTGTCCATATAGGAACTCAAGGTGTTGACTATGTTAGTTTTGAAGTCTTCTAGCATGTTCTCAATTTATGCTTTAGCGACTCCATTTCTTGTAGTCTCATGGATGTTTTCCAATAGATCTCTAGGTCCTCTTCCAGTATTTAATATTTCTTGGGAGTACCTTTGACATAAATCAATAATCTCATCATATGATGGTTGGGAGACATCTACTCCACCCATTGGATTTAGGAGTTCAATGCAATTAGCATTGATATGTTAGAGGTGAATTGATGGTGTAGCAGCAATGCCAAGGTGTTGCAACAACAACTCTTCGATCCTTCGTCAACGCCTTTAGGGGTACCTATTATGAGCTTGTTTGTAGTATTTCTCATGTTTTCCTTATTAGTTAGCATAAAAATGGATCTTCCCTGGATGCATAAGAGTGAAATGTTGGATGTATTTATGCAACAAGGGTTAGCAAAATGGTCTATTCTACATGTTGCAAGTAGTCCAACAAGAATATTATGAGGATTTATAAAAAGACCTAGTATTGAAACACTTTTGTATATCTATTTATAAATATGTAGAAAAATACCTGAGAAAAACCAGAAATTAAAGACCGAAAACGTAAACCAATATAATATGTGAAATGCTCCAATATTCACAAGAAAATACATTATTAATGTATCACATGTGAGAAGCTCCAAATGAATGTAGTTCTTGAGACCCACCCCCCGGGAGGGTTCATAGGCAATCCTGATTGAAACATATGGTTCCCTCTCTCCAAAGGGAAAAATGAACCAGAAAACAAAAAGAGAAAAATAGAGAACTTCCAATGGAGATTATTCACAAGGTTTAGGATCATAAGTTGGGTGATGAAAATGGATCATGAGAAATGAGGAGAAAATCTCTCCATATATAATAAAATGCTAACTAGATTTAATGAGGTCAGATATAACAAAATATTTATTGGACCAAATTAAGATCTAATTAATTTGGTATATTATTATTATTTGTGACATGACAAAGTAAAAAAAATGGTTAATGACATTTATTGCAACTAATTCTAGGCAACCTTAAAAGAACATCCATAAGCTATTTAAGAAGTAAAATAAATGTGTGAAAATAAAACCCAAACCCAATATTGAATACAAGTAAGAATATACATTTATCCTATTTTTGTAATGTATATTTGAATAAAAGCACATTCATCCTAACAAGGCATACAACCCTTTTTTTTATTTAATATATTTGAACAAAAACATATAAGAAAAGGCAAAAACATGAGTATCTCTAAATTTGTCTATGTTTTTTACTCTACCAATATCCTTTATTATTATTGTTTTTTTTTTTAAAGTAATTAAAACAATCCATAAATAAATGGTTTACTAGATTATTTCCACTTGAATGGATAATACATGTTGGAAATAATTTATAAATAATAGCTTAATAAATTATTTCCATGATATGTTTTAAATAGAAAAAATGATATATTAATGATTTATTAAGTTATATCTATGTAAACGAATAATGTGACTGAAAATATATTTGAATTATTTTCACCTAGTGGATAAAATTATGACAATAACATAAAATTAATGAATTTATGGGTTATTCTTATGTCAATGGATTAATTAATGGGAATTATCATCTACACTAAAATGAATGTGTCTAATGCAAACACTTTGGCGTGGTCTAGAACGAATCTTGACAAGAAGTTAGCTTTAACTTGAAGACTCTATAATTGGTGTGGGTTGTGAGGGGGAGGTAGTTCAATGATGGATTGCATCTTAAGGGGGTCAATGTTGATGCCATATTTGGACACAATGAAGCCCAAAATTCAACTCGAAGCAACAAAAAAGACACACTTAAGAGGGTTAAGGCATATATTATACTTGTGACAACAAAGGAAGATGGTAAACAAATCTTTTGAGTGTTGCAACCATTGTTTCAAATGAGCTGTGAGATCATTGAGTTAGGAAATAATAATGTGGGCTAGGTCATGACTTGGCATGCTGAAAAGTGGCTGTAGTGTTCTTTAACCCAAATGGCATTACTCTATCCACAGAATTTCCCCCAAGGACTAGTGAAAGGAATTTTATGTTGGTCTGCAAATTGGGTACTAATTTGATTGTATCATTCCATCCATGAATGATAAAACCTTGTGGCCCACACAATCATTACAGATTTGAATAATAAAGGGCATGGGGTAGTTTTCTTTGGGCATGATTTGTTTGAATTATGAAAGTTAGTGCAAACAAAAATGTTGCCTTGCTTCTTCTGCGCAAGAATCGGGTTAGAAACCCGTGAGGAATAAGCAACTTGTAATTGAATTCCCATTTCTGGAGCTTATTGATTTCAACTTGAATGACATCTCTTATGGCGGGGTGAATAGGCCTTTTCTTCTAGAAAATGGGAATGACATTTGGTCAAGTGTCAATCCGGTGCTCAACAATGGCAAGATCGGGTCTAGGCATCTCGAAGTAGGATCGATTGAAGACAATAATTCTTTAAACAATTTAGTGTGGGAGGAAACCTCTTCATGTGAGCAGTTTTCTCCTAGCGAGATGTATTCCTCGACTCCAAGTTTGATATAGATATTCAACTTTATGGTAGGTGAAATATTGGGTATAATCCCTTCTTTGAAAGCATATGGAGTAGGGATACAGTTCTTGAACCAATCTACGTGACCGTGAAGGAAGTATCTTTGCTTGTTGCTTCTCGCAAATCGTGGCATATGTGTGAAATGTTCGACATTTTGAGTGGATGCTCCACTCACCATCAGGGACAAATGAAGCTTTTGAGTGATTGTAGAGAGTGATAGACTAAGTTAAATAGAAATTAGGGGTAACATTAAACCAACCTTGATCCATATAAAATCTGGATCTACTAAGCAACGAGGGATCAAATCTCTTAAGGGGAAAACCTCTTTTAAAGTGAAAAGAGATTTGATCCCTCTCGGTGCTTGCAAGATCTAGAATTAAGATGGATCCAAGTTGGTTTAATTATTAATTATAACTATAGTTATAGCTATTAATTTTATTTTTAATTTTTTAATTTTATTTAATTTGACCAACTCAAAATGTTTATAGCACAGGACATTACCATATCTCTTCCATATTGCGCTAGAGAGTGCTTCTCGGCACAATTTAGATGTCCACAACAAAAGAGGGAGAATGGACCCAAGGGATAAGAAATTGGGGTTTATATGACCCAAAATATTAGAAAGAGGAATAAATTTAAAGAAAGATCATTTAAATTTAGTGGAAAAGTGTTAGATAAATGTAGACCACTTTCAGAAATTTGAAAAAAATAATAATATTATTTTGTTTTATACCATTAAAATTGTATTAATATCAATGACATGTAATATTGTTTTTTTTTTTTTCACTTTTGGTTCACGGATACCCGGGTCAATGGGTAGCCGCTACATCCAGGGTTGTTCAACACTGAGTGGACGCACCCGAAGGCATCAACACCCCTCGGCCTATTTACTGACCTAACCCCAAGAGCTTTCGGGATTCGACCCTGTGACCTCCCATTGGCGAGGCACTTGATTTGACCGATTGAGCTAACTCTTGGGGCTTTACATGTAATATTGTTGTAACAATAATTATTAAAATTTTAATATTTATTATGAATTATAATTCTAAAGTATTAGAGTTATAAAGTATTAAAGTTATTAATTATTATTATAATTAAAATGTATATAATTATAATACCATGAAAATGTTATTATGTTATTATAATATTGATTGAATTGTTATTTATATTGATTAATATTGTTATTATTATGAGATTAAGTATTATTATATACATTAATATCATTATAATTTGTAATTTATAATTAACTTTGAAATAAAAGTAATTATATAATATTAAAGGGTTTGCATGTTTTTTTTTAAAGAAAAATTTGATAGGGAACTAGCAATTTCTCGAGATATATGCAAGAATCCGCAAGCCACATATATCAAGAAATCATAGTTCAACCTAGGAATGAGATGTCTGGAGACCACTGGAACTGGAGCTGGGATCCTAGACTCAAACGAGATGCATATCCTTCCAGCCTTACTATGACGGGCCATGTCTCTCGGGACTTGAACCCTGGTGGATGGGATGGGAAACCATCATCCCTACCACTCGAGATAAGAACCAGTTGATAAATGGTTCTCATGTTTTTTGTTTTTGTTTTGAAGAAACGATTATAAGCTCTGTATTAATACAATTTGGTTTGTATGCCGAAACCTTTTACTTTAATGACAATGTTTTCATCCTTTGCATTCAAAACGTTCCAAAATACAATGGTTCACTTCTTCTATTGCATGCCAATATTTCAAGAGTATTGTCTTTATATATCTTCCAAAACACACCTAATATAAATATTAAAATACAAAACATAACTTAAAACATCATGGAAATAAAACTATTCTGCAGGAAACACCCCTTATATAGGGGGACTTCATTTCTAAGGTTATCTAAACCTGATAGAGAGGATTCCACTGCCTGAGATTCCAGAGTCATCTCATGATGCGCTCCAAAGCTTCATCTTCTTCACTGATCTCCCCAACATCTTCAGATTCGAAAGGAATGACCATGTTTCCAATTTTGACATTCAATCAATCATATGCCACCTGTTGCTAGTTTAGCCTCCAACAAGTCTAGCTTCTGATTTACTAGTTCATAGTGTGCTCTTGATTTGGTTAAAATCATATCTCCTTGGCTGGATATCATGCTGATAATGAAATCCATTGACACTGATAAGTGAGCTAGATAATAGTTCTCCTCATGCTTTGGGCTATGATGGTTCTCCATTATGGCAGACACAACTCATCCTCTTAGTTCATGCAAGCATAATGGATACCAAATGGGTGACTTTGAACTTGCAAGAACACACCGTCTATTTTTATAGCCGCATCGCTCTACTTTTTTCAGACCAACAATCGTCCCTACACCTTGAATTCCGCATTGATTTCTCTACAACCATTAGACATGAAAATTCAAAGCCATGATTTCCTACCTGAATTCTAATTCTTGCTCCATTAATAACTGCTTTCTTGAACATGCTTCTCGTGTAACCATTGTAAGGTGTTAATTTTACACTTCAACTGAATTGTAATATTGATGGGTTTCGACCTCGATGTGTGTGAAAATTTGAAATCACCGAATCCCTACTACAACAATATGATGTTATTTCTCCTACTTGCTAATTCTCTCACAAGTGATTTACATTATTACACAGTAAACATCAAAATAAATACAACTGCAGCCTTCACAACATAAATAATATGCATAAACAAGAACTGAGAAAGAAAGAAATAGCACACACATGTGACACTATTGTTTTTGGACAAATGTCCCCGGAAAAACCCAAAGTGGGAAAATCGGTGCAACAGTTGAGGGTTTGTATTATTATGCAGTAATTTGTAAGTACAATTCTTTGGATGCCCAAACTAGCAATCCTATACAGAGATCTAAATGGACAAAAAGATAGTGAGATGATCTCACCCTGTCATTGGGAAATCCAACACTGATCTGCGCTGGAGATGAGCCTCTACACAATACTATGTCACACCCACGCAGTTTCTGCGTCACTGCTGCTGGGACTGCGCTACACCTCCTCTCGATCCTCTGCTCGCTGGAAACTTCATCCCTCTGTCCTCCTAGTCTCACATCCTGGCTTCGACACTAGATCCCGATTGTTCCCCAGTAGAAATACAAACTCCCTCTGAAGGTTTATGCTACCACACGTAGCTCTACACTGCCTCCGCGTGGCCCAACGTTGCCTCTCCAAACTACTCTCTTCCTTCTCTGCCTTGCACTCTGTGGATTAGGAAAATTTCCTCCAAAAAATTATCCTTGCTCCTCACTACAAGAAATCTCCTCGATCACCTTCTCCGGAAAATATTGCGTTGCTGTCTTGAGAAAATTGATCTTTGATCTCTCACCCAATGTATTTTCCAAATTCCCTTTAATCCTCTTCTTATAATCCTCTCGTTGATCAATCAACAACCCAAATTAGATTCTAATCAATGGCTCAGATCATTTTGACTTGATCCTCGTCTTCTTCTAGAAGTTTCACCCCCAGTTTCATTTATACCCTTTACTTATTTTAATTTCCTAAGTTTAAACTTAGGTATCCATTAAAAATAATTAATTATTTTAATAAGATTATCTCTAGGTGGAATTTCCCAAAACGATTTCTGGGTATTCTGGAATACATGTGTCCTAGCCTCCCTGCAAATTTTGATGCTTAGAGCACCTCCGATGCTACCAGAAATCAACAATGTGTCCCTTGACAAATATAGGAATGTGTGGGAGCTCCAAATAGGTACACGAACCCATGAAACTTTGTGAGGGAAGGGCCACTAAAACAATTTGACTAACAATTTATTTAACGAGTTTCCTGGGATTGGTATGACAACGGGACTGTAAACGTCCCCTCCTTTGTTTCAGATTACGAGTCCAACTGCGACACACTTATTCAAGGATAATTTTATGTTTATCATGGAAAATGCTTGTAAATGGTATTACCATCCATTGCTAACATTCCCTGTTCCATAATGACACCTTTATTTGTCAGCATATTTATTGATGAATTGGGATTTCTCTTTACATAAAATAATTCTACACTATCAAATTTTTCAATTTGAAGGCTTATCCGATGAAGAATGGGAGGTTGGATGTTTTGACAATTTTCTTTTCACCAACCACTTACTAGATAACTATCATCAAATCCCCATAGACAAAGAGATGTCGAATTCCCCTTTCTATTGCTAGATTAAGTCCTAGCCATAGTGCTAAATATTCGACCTGGTTGTTAGTTAGTGATCCTAGCCCCAGGCATATTGTATCTCCTTTTCTTCGACGGGGAGAAAAATAACCCCTCTCACTGTAGCCTCCTCGGGGTTACCCTTCGATGTACCATCAAAGAAAAGTGAATACTTCTCCTTTTGTCTTCTCCATTCTTGAAACTCATTCAGTTCCATTCTTATTAAGAACAATTTAGTTGTAGAAGGATTATTTTTGAAGCTATTAACATGATTTGATGTTTGTCCCAATTGAAGCCAATCTCCTTTGATCGTCAATAATGCATTTATTTCCTCTAGATCGAATCCACGAGCCAAGACTCCCTCAAAGAGAAACTAAATTACTTTGAGTGTCGATTTAACTAGATTGGGAAGAGAGTTGTTAAATATTGCTTGGTTTCAGGTGAGCCAAATATCCCAACACAAATACTTCAAAAGTTCCATCCAACTTCTCATAACAAGTATGTATGCTTTACATTGCCAGGGATTTTTTTGACTCCACTGCTCAAACATTTTTACCAATTCCCTGGAATGGATGTGATACTTGTTGCCTTTTCCAAAGCTAGATTCCAAACCTCCACTGTAAAAGGACATAGTCTGGAGACATGATCAATATATTCTTCATCTTTTTCACATAAGACACATCGAGAGGTCCCATGAATGTTTTGTTTTTTGAGATTTTTTGCAGTAAGAACTCTTCTGTGAACCAATTCCCAACAAAATATTGACTTTGGGCAATCCATCATTATTCTAGATTCTCCTCCAAATTCGATCTGGAGGAGGAAGGGAAGTTTTGGATCAAAAGTTCATAACCTTCCCGAATTGTGTATACATTCTTCTCACTTCCTGTTCATGTTCGCCTATCAAGCCTGGTGGTGATAATTGATGCATATCCCTTCAAATCTTTGAGTAGGGTATTCCAATGAGATTAAGTTGTGAGGGGACATTAGGACAGCTCCATTTGATCCAGATTTCATTTTGATCCCATCGTGAAATATCGACAATATTTGATTACCCTTTTGCTTACATCTATAACGCTAACTCTTTAACTCTTACGATTACATTTGCAAGCTCTGCTGATGGTATTGAATCTTTCTAAAGACAAATACTCGCTCCGTTTCCCATTTTCCAACCCAACTTACCAATAACATTTGGAGCTATTGTGCTGCCTAATTTCCATATCTTAGATCCTTTCTTCAGCCATACTTACTTTTATGGTCTCAAGAGATGATTTTTACGAAACTATTTATGAATGAAGGCTATCTTCCACCATTATTTGGAGTTAGATAGAAGGTTCCATACCATTTTGGCTCCCAAAGATAAATTCATTAATTCAGGATCCTTTATAGCTAACCCTCCATAAATTTTTGGGAGTCAGACAATATTCCAATTAACAATATGGAATATATTTTCACTATCCTTGCCTCCTTGCCAAAGAAACTTCCTCAATAGGCCACCTATTTGATGGATTATTCCCTTTGGTACCAGTAGCCCCGATATTATATACACTAGTAAAGAGGAGAGCATTGATTTAATTAATACAACCTTACCTACCACATTCAACAATTGCACACCCCAAGATTTGATTATTTCCCTTAGTTTTTTCAAAAATTCCTCCGAGTACTTTGCATTAGATGCTCCTAGGGAGATAGGAATTCCCAGATATTTAAAGGATTTTCACTCCAAAACAACAGTGAATTCAAGAATCCTCAATATCTCATTCAAAATAGAGTATGAACAGTTCCACCCATACACTTGGCACTTCTTTTTATTAACCTTTTCCCCAGATAGTTCTAGGTACATGTTTAATATCTTTTTAAAATGGACCACTACGATTTTGGATGCCATACTAAGAAGAAGAGTGTCATCTACAAGTTGAAAATGATTAACCCCCTTGAAATTATAGGATATGCTAATCCCTACCAATTTGCATTCTTGTCTAGCAATTTCTAGATTTCTGCTTATATTTTCAACCATTATAATGTAGATAAGAGGAGAAAAAGGACATCCCTATCTCAAACCTCTTGAAGCAACAAACAGGGGAGTGGGGCGACCATTAAATAATGGAGCTATCCAAGGGGAGCCAATACAAGCTTTGAACCATCTTATGAAATCATGATAGAAACCCAATTTCTCAAGCATTAAGAAGAGAAAAGAGTGCCTTACTCGATCAAAAGTGTTTTCCATGTCCAATTTGATCACTATTCCAGCCTTACCTGCTTCCTTGCTTGAGTAGGTTGCTTCTTGAGCTAGAATTATATTATCCAATATTTGATATTGTTGCATAAAACCTCCCTAATTCTCTAAAATGAGCTTTGAGAGAAGATTCCTCAATCTAGAGGCAATGATCTTTGTCAAAATTTTGTAGGACGAGCTACACAAAGATATTGGCTGGAATCTAGAGAAATTCACTAGATTGGATACTATGAGAACAAGAAAGGAGGAGTTGGTATCCCCTCCTATCTTCTCTTTTTTCATTGAGTTGTTGAACATCCACAACAAGTCCTTCTTAATAATCACCAAAAGGTCATATAAAAACTAATGGAGAAACCATCTGACCTGGAGCCTTTTTTGATTCTAAGTCCCATATTGCATCAAGGATTCTGCCTCCTTGAATTCCTTCATAAGGAACAAATTTACGAAGTCCGAAATAATAGGAGGGATGCACTGAAGAAAATCTTAAGCTCAGGACATGTTAACCGCACCATACTCATCATATAACTCCTAAAAATTATAAAAAGCTTACTGTTTGATGTCCTCAAAGGAAGATACCTTCGATCATCCCTTAAGGATTCTCTTTTTTCCTATTTCTTATTTCACGGGATTTTTCCTGCTTGTTAAAGTATGAGGTGTTCTGATCTCCCACTTGGATCCCTAAGCTTCGAGATTTTCAGTGTCATATTTCTTCCTCTTTTCTGCTTACTATAAAAAATTTCTTTGTAAGTTCTCTTTCCTTTTCATAATGCCATAATTCAACAATGATTTCCTCCATCGTGCTTTGGTGTAGCTCCAAATGATTGATCAACTCTTTTCGCTTCTACCCCAGGGTTTGATACCTCTCCTTTAGCCATTTCCTCAATTCTTGCTTGACAAATTTAAGTTTTTACTCCCACATATGTAAGTGACACTATCATGGGAGTGCTCCACACTTGCCTTATCAACTCTATAACTTCTTCTTCCTTTGTCTAGGCAAAGTTCTTTCTAAAGGGAATCGGGCCTAGATTATCCATTCTATCCAATAGTAAGGTGATCGACCTACGATCAAATTCTCCCTGATAATTGATTGATGAGGAACATTTTAGCCTTTTATCAAACAATTTCTATGGATGAGGAACTTATCCAAATGAGCTGCAATATGGATTTCGTTGCTTCTGCGATTCGACCAAGCATATTTTTAAACTTTAAGGGGAGTGTCCACAAAGTCCCAATAACTTAATAAGTCTTCCATACATTCTCGGAAAGGATCCCTTACTGGACACCCTCCACACTTCTCATCATACCTTAAAATCTTATTGAAGTCTCCCCCCATTATGCGAATAATATGCCACCCCTTGTCTCTAATCAGATTCAGGGAATCCCAAAATTCCATTTTATCGCCATATTGCATAGGAGCATATATGTTAATAAAAATAACTTGTTTGCTCGAATCCTTCAGTTCCAGAAGAGTTGCGATCCAAAATTGAGTCTTCATAAATCAATTAGTTTGAGTTGAGCTTCAGACCAAAACATTCTTAACCCACCTGAAGTGTCTTTTTAGTCTTGTACTATTCCACTATTGTCCTTCCAAAAAGACTTTGCTACCTTGCTAACCTATTTCTTCTCAAGCTTGGTCTACTATAAAAGGAGTATCCATAAGCTTTCTTACTTTACCAAATCCTTTATCGTCCAAGATTTTAAGGGGGTTCCCATACCCCTTATGTTCCATGACAAGATTTTCATCATTTCCTTGGAGGATTTTGTTGAGAACCTCCTTTTTCCTTTGGTATCTCCACTCCATTGGGAATTTTAATTCCAATTTTTTTGAAATGACAGGTTGATTACCTGATTTCTTATTTCCTCAACTTCTTTTTCATGAACCATCTTCTTTAATCGTCTTCCTTGCCTTTCTTGATAGTTTCTATTTCATGATTTCTTCCATTATATTCTCAAATAAGAGAATTCTCCATATTTCGAGTAATCACCCCTGAAATAAGGGGACCTTCTCCAAAATTTCCAGATCTTGGTAGGGAAGATTTTGAGGTAGGGGGAGGGATATTTTATGGATATGTAGGGATTTGTTTCGACCATGGAGGCTCTGAATTATATTTATTATTAGGACCCTCCTCTCTATCATTTATTTCCCCTTCTTCCGGCTCCACTGCTTGAGCTTATTCATATGAGATTCCCGAGGGATGATTAGGGTTTGGATCCTCTTCTTCATTTTCAACTTGATTCTGCAATACATCAAGTGGGTTTATAGAAGATGAAGTCTCATTTTTACTTTGGGTAGCTCATTTCTTATCTCCTACAAATCTATTTTTATTTCCCCCTCTTTTTAGTTTGCCATTGTTCACCTTGCTCAGTAGGTGGATCTGGTACCTTGCTGGTAAGGGGTTTCTTGCAATCCCTTGCAAAATTCCCATATTCATGAAATAATCAACACTTAAAGGGGATTTGATTGTAATCTAGGGTTTGACAATGAGTCTATCCTCCTAAGGTGAGGTTTATTTCAGAGGGCAAACCCTTTTCCAAATCTAGCTCCACACAAATATTTGCATAATAAAACTAAGATCCCTTTGGTTGTAACCTATCTAAATACTTTCTAACATCATTACCAATTGATCGCAGGCAGTCGTCACTCCAACAAGATAGGGACAACCGAGGAATCTTAACTCAATCAAAAATTGCGTTTGGAATATCTTTGTCTGGATTAAAATCTAAAGACCATTTATTTTGGTGCATCCCTCTGGTTCTGAAAAAATACGGGTCATTTATGAAGACTATATCCCTATCTTCTTTCAGTTCAAATAAAAAAGAAAAAAACCCATTGCTACATGCATATAGCCTAATATTACCTTTCATCACTGACTTCCATTTTTTTCCAATCCATCCATCCATCCATTGAGTGCAGACATGACCACATCTCTATAAATTTTCCATTCAATGCTTGTTCAAAGAACACCAACGTTTTTCTTCTTGTCCCCATGGGAAGGGCTACTCAACGGATGGTTTCAACTTTCTTAACAAATTTCAATTGTGCTCCTTTGTTTTTGGGCCTATTCAAAAGAGATGCCACAAGATCTTGAAAGGTTGAAACTTTATCAAAAGGAGGAGAAGAGGGAGGAGCCCCCTCCAGGGATGTCATTGCAGGTAAGCAACAAGAGCAAGATATTCCATGACATAGCTTAGGATTTCAACATAGAATCTTAGGGAATTGACTTTGTTTAAAAAATTGTTAATGGTTGGCATAAGTAGGGTTTGAACCTATGACTTGTGAAACAACAATGCAACAATTTAACTACGAGGCCACATGTGGCAGATGAATATAATATTAATAAAATTATTATTCATATTTGTGTTTGGTTAGTAATGAATTTATCATTATTATTAATAGAAATAGTAGTAGGTTATGTATTATTATTATTAGATTATGTGTTAATAATGTTTATATTGTGATATTATTGTCTTATTTATTACCAGCCTAGATCCATGTTAACTTCAGATCTACTAAGTGCCAAGAGGGATCAAATCTCTTGAGATACAAACCTCTTTTAAATTGAAAAGAGATTTGATCCCTCTTGGTGCTTCATAGATCGAGAGTTAAGATGGATATGTGTTGGTTTAATTATAATGAAATATGTATATGTATATATATATATATATACAATTTTCATTATAATTAATAATTAAACCAACCCGTATCTCTCTCTCTCTCTCTCTCTCTCTCTCTCTCTATATATATATATATATATATAATTTTCATTATAATTAATAATTAAACCAACCCACATCCATCTTAACTATGGATCTATATATATATATATATATATATATATATATATAATTTTCATTATAATTAATAATTGAACCAACCCATATCCATCTTAACTCTGTATCTATGAGCCGCCAAGAGGGATCAAATCTCTTTTCAATGACCTAGTCAAAATGTTTACAAGACATTAAATTACAACACCTTTACCATATTGGGCCAGAGACCACCTCTCTGCACAATTATTATTAATATGAATCTGAAGTTAGTAATGATGATTGAGATTTGATCCATCTCGATGCTTGGTAGATCGAGAGTTACAGTGGATCTAGGCCGATTTAATTCCCTCATTTAAAGAGGCTATATTCCACATTAATACCAAGTGTTCCCATAAACTTGGAGTTGAAAAAATACTTGTAACTTGACCAAGTCATGTTTACCTTAACTACCCAACAAAAATTAATAAAAATACAAATAATAATGTACAATTTTTATTTTAACATAGGGTTATTTTTATTTTGGCCGAGTTAAATGTTTACAGGACATTGCATTACAACATATCTACCATATTGGGTTGAAGAGTGCCTCTCTATGCATTTTTTTTTTTACATAATTGGTCACTGTTTATATTCCAAAAAAAGATTGAGGAGGCTGAGCTCCTGTATTACAAGGCATTATGCCCGGGAAGCAAAGCAAGGAAATACTACAGGGAAGACAAAATTCCTCTTTGCTCCTGTCATTTCTGACTTTTGGAAAACCTGAACAAGTATAGATTCTAATGAACTGGAATAATAAGAAATAGAATTTGCAGGGCATGCTTAGTCTATGTTTATATGACTGATCTGGTGGGCTGTAGACTCTTCGGGCTTGCTGTCAACTTCAACGTTCCTTAGACTTGAAGAGCTGGTGTTGGGAACATTTCTTTTTTCCATCATGAACTTCAGAATGTCGATGGACTCCTAGGCATGGCTGCATTTGTTGGAGAGATCATTAAACTGCTCCTGGAGTGAAGAAACTCTGTGGAGAAAAAGATTAAGGTTGGCCTCATGCTTCTCGCTAGTGATTTGGGCATGAATGCCGATTTTGGCATCCAAAATCTTCTGATGAGCATGGATTTGTTCCAATTTTGCTTGCAGACCGGTGCAGTGGAGGCAGTCTTCGTTTCTTGCCATTGAGGGAGGCTGATCTGTGTTCTCGGTGCTCGGAAAGGGAAGAGTTTTTATAAACTGCTGAACCAATGAGACTGGGAGTAGGGAGCTTGGTGGAGGGATGAAAGTGAAGAGAGAAAGGTAGCGATGGCTCAGAGTGGAGGAACAACTGGAAGCAAACGACAGAGAGAGTGAATGCTGCTAGGGAGAAGAGGAGATGCGAAAATGAAGGAGGGAGAGAGCGGATAAGTAGGCGGGTTTTGTTAAGAGGTTTGACTAGGGGTTGAGGGAGAGGGGGGTAGAGATCATAGGAAAATGGCGAGGAGGATCACGGGGGAGGAAATGGCGGGGTAGAGCGACATGGGCGATGGGACAAAAGAGAGTTGTGTGGATCGTTTCCAGAGATTTGGTGGAGAAGTCATAATGCTGTCGACTGTATAGGCGTATTTTGGTAGTGATCAGGGCCTGAATCTTCTTGAAGACACTGCAATTGTTAGTGGCAGTTGATTTGCTGCAGGCCGTTCTGAGCATTGAGATGATTCTGATCATGGTAGATATTGTTGGGATTCGACTGAGTTGCATAGGAGATTGCCTATGGATCTGCTACAAGCTCTATTGGCACAAGTGTCTGCCTCCTTGTTGAAGGTTCGAAGAACATGGAAGAAGCGGAGGTCAGTCATTTGTTGAACGAGAGCTTGACATCGGTTGATAGTTTGTTGTAGTAGCACATTGGAGGCATTTCGGTTGTGAACCATTAGACTAATGATGGCAGCCGAGTCGCCAAAGATCATTGCTGTGTTTATGCCAAGTTTTTGAAGCTGGACGAGCCCCTGGTATAGTGCTAGAGCTTCAGCCCTATTGTTGGAGAGGGGGCCTAACCCCATTCATAAGTAACTTTGATGTCTCCGTTGGCATTGTAGATGACTCCACCTGCCCCTGCTGTTCCAGGGTTAGATTTGGAAGCACCATCGAAGAAGAGATAGCAGGTGTTGCTGTTTCTGAGCCAAGTTGAGAACTCCTCATCTTTCAATCTTACCTTCCAACTGTGATTAGAGTTG
Organism: Pinus tabuliformis; assembly: GCA_031772625.1. Classification (NCBI taxonomy): domain Eukaryota; kingdom Viridiplantae; phylum Streptophyta; class Pinopsida; order Pinales; family Pinaceae; genus Pinus; species Pinus tabuliformis. The sequence continues at coordinate 1,244,639,917 of CM062816.1, read as the reverse complement.
TTGAGCTGGTTGCTAATGTTACTCCCACTCTGGCTACTGTTGCTTTTATCCAACAAATAGCCTATGAAGTTCCTTTCTTCAACACATAGGCCAGTGATATTGATTTTCTTTTGATTTTTAGCTGAGATGGTTTCTAAATTAAGACTCCTTACCTTGTTACATAGTTTCCTTGTGATAGTTTCTTTGTCTTTGAAGACCATACAGTTTCGTGCCAACCAAATGTTCCACAGAAGAGAATAGGGAAGAGTATCCCAAACCATTTTGGCTATATTGTTCTTCTTTTGTTGCCACGGATAGTTCTTCTTCGAAAGGTGCATAACTTCTCCAATAGAGTTATGGGGGCTCTAGGGGAGATGGGCATTGAAGGATATTTCTCTCCAACAGGTGGTTGCAAAGGGGTAGGCGATAAAGAGATGCTAGATGGTTTCTTCAGCAACTTTGCAGTTTGGGCAGTTGGAAGGTTCGATAATGCCTCGCTTTTGCAAGTTGTCAGAAGTGAGGATTTTCCCTTTTAGGAGAGCCCAGATGGAGAATTTAATTTTTGGGAGGGACTCTGACTTCCAGATAGTTTTTCAATGCGTCAAAATGGGTGCAGGGTGTTCATTGCTACAAATATACTGATGGGCAGCTTGAATTATGTAATTGGAGCCGGAAGGATCCCAATGGAAACCATCGATACCATTTTTTTTAATAGGAGCTATGCTATGAAGGTGAGCTTGGAGAATAGTAAAACTCACCTTGAGGTCTATGGGTATGGCTGGAAAGGTCCATCCCATCCAAATTTGAGATTGGGTATCCCATTGAGAAATTTGATCTAAGTACTGAAGCCCTATGTTGTCAAAGAAGGAGATAATTTGATCAGTTCCAGTTTGGCTGCTGTCCCATAATTTTATCTACTTTGATTTTGATATTGGTGCCACCCTTGGGAACTTTAGAAATGTTTTGGGCAGAAAGGGGATTTCTTTCTTGCAGAATCTCCAGATTTTAGAGCAAACTATGTTCGGGATATCGTAATCGAAGAGGTGATGTCTTGGAAAGTTTAGATATTTGGCCTCCAACACTCTTTTCCACCAAGCGGAATGGCCGCTAATGAATCTCCAAATGATCTTGCCACCAAAAGCTAGATTTAGGAACTTGGGAGATCTAATTCCTAGGCCAAGTTGAGTATCTCATGTATTTGTCTAAGAGGGCTTTGAAATGGCGGGCTATTATATTGAAGGCTCCTCCTATTAACAAAGTATCATCTGCAAATTGAGAGTGGTTTATGTTTTTGACTCCATTCCAGAATTTAATACCTGTGATGAGTCCTACACGCCGATTGTAGTCCAATGCTTTACTGAAGGATTCAACCATCAAGAAGAACATATAAGGGGAAAGAGGGCAGCCTTGTCTTAGCCCTCGAGAAGATTGGAAAGAAGGTCCTGGTCTGCCATTAACAAGAGGAGAGATCCAAGGACCTGAAATGCAAGCTTTGATGAGATCAAGGAAAGGCGCATCAAACCCCATTTTCTTTAGAACAACAATGAGGAAAGAATGCCTTACTCTGTCGAAGGCATTGGCTAGGTCCAATTTTAGAATGAAGCCTTTTTCCTTTCTAGATTTGCTGGATTGAATAGCTTCTTGTACAAGGAGGATTGAGTCAAAAATTTGCCTATTGGCCAAGAATCCTCCTTGGTTTTCAGAGATGAGAGAGGGGAGGAGAGGTTTGAGGCGAGAAACAAGGATTTTGTAAGATGAGTTACAAAGAGAAATGGGTCAAAATCGGGAGAAAGATGTGTTAGGTAAACTTGACTCGGGATAGAGTCAAAGTTGACCAGGTTAAACAGTGATGGTTTTGGGGCACATGGTATTGTGCACCCATAGTATTCTGCCCGTGGTATTATATGTAATGGAGATTATAAAAGGTTGGAAAGACTTCATTGTAATGTAAGACTTGGAGGTGAGCGGTGAAGGCTCACTTGGTCGGATTGGCCAGGTTTTTGGCCAATGCTAATGAGATCTTATTAGGTTGGGTTTTTCCCCGGATTTGGGGTTTCTCCGGATAAAAATTTGTGTTTATGTGTTTATGGTTATTTTTATATTTATTCCTCTCAGTAATTATTTATGTTATGCTATAAATTTCTTAACAACTGGTATCAGAGCCAGATATTGGCTTCAAAGGGATTCTTTGATGCCAGGGGTTTATAGTGCCTGATGAGATCAATGCAGCTTTTTTACAGATCTGGGTCTGGAAAATAATGGTGGAACAATCGTACGTGGAAGAACCTCGAGGAGAATGTGTGGGAGATAGTACCGTAACTGCCAAGGATCGCAGTGCATTTGTGATATTTACCGGTTTGGAACATGCTGATGAATTGTTCGGGCTTCATGCGGCTATTTAAAGAAGGCCAGCAGAAGAAAATTGTTCATGCGGCTTCGAAAATTGTTTGTTTTCTGCTACGTGAGGCCAATGGTGTTGGAATCTACGAGGTTCTCGTTGGGCTCGCAGTTGGAGCGGTTTGATAGAAGTTTTTCAACAAATCAAATTGAGAGAGGATGGATCAGAATCACAGCAGAAATAAACAAAAAAAATAAAAAATTAATGAAGTCAAAATTATTGCATGTAAATGGGCATACTACTGTAAGACCTGGTAAGGCATGTGTATCCCTTGGTGATCACCGGTAAAGTCTGGGTTAGACCTAGGTGATAGGGGGGATGTCGGGTTAACAATACCCTAGGTAAAAACTCTGAGGGGGGTAAGAGCTAGAGTGAGCCAGATTGTCTCACTTAGTAGGTTTGGCTGGAGTTAGTAAAGGAACCCCAAGTCAAGTTTAAGGGGGGAATTATTAGGTAAACTTGACTCGGGATAGAGTCAACGTTGACTAGGTTAAACAATGATGGTTTTGGGGCACATGGTATTGTGCACCCATAGTATTTTGCCTGTGGTATTATACGTAATGGAGCTTATAAAAGGTTGGAAGGACTTCATTGTAATGCAAGACTTGGAGGTGAGCAGTGAAGGCTCACTTGGTCAGATTGGCCAGGATTTTGGCCAATGCTAATGAGATCTTATTAGGTTGGGTTTTTCCCTAGATTTGGGGTTTTCCCAGATAAACATTTGTGTTTATGATTGTTGCTGGTTATTTTTATATTTATTCCTCTCAGTAATTATTTATGTTATGCAGTAAATTTCTTAACAAGATGAAGGTCTGTTCTCTTTGGGAGGAGGGAAAGATGGGTGGCATTAGTGAAACCTCCAATTTTGCCCTTGCGTTGAATCCATTTTATCATTTTGACTAGATCTTTTTTAATTATTCCCCAATAAGCTCGGTAGAAGCAGATGGGGAAACCATATGGGCCAAGAGCTTTGTCTGGTTGGAGTGTCCAAATAACTCTTCTTATTTCTTCTTCTTCGATCTCTGTGTTCAAGTTATCATTGATTTCCTTGCTGATCTCAGTGGGGAGATATTGCAGCAGATCTGAGTAATCTTCCTCCTCTTTCGTTTTTGTTAAAAGAGCACTGTAATGATATGAAGCTGCCTTTCTAATGGCACCTTGAGTGGTTTGAAGATTGCCTTCTGCATCTATGATAGATGTAACACTGTTCCTAATTTTCCGGACGGTAGCCTGCTTATGAAAGAAAGAGTTTTTATCTCCTCCTTGCAGCCATAGCTGCCTAGGTTTTATTCTCCATTTCTACTCCTCCTCTCTATTTGTGAAATATAGTTGGAGATCAATTTCATGGTCTTTGTCTTCCTGTGAGAGTCCATGTTCCTCTATTATGCCGTGAATGTATTCCAATTTGTTTTTTTATCTCTTTTTTAACTTTCTCAGGTTCCATGTAGCAGTTTTTTTCCCATTCCTTTAAGGCGTATTTGGTCCTTTTTAGCTTGTTTTCCCATATGTATCCTGGTGATCCTTCTATGTGTTGACACCAAGTGCTTTGACCGATCTCTTTGACAGTGGGAATGTCGCTCCACAGAGGGCTGTATTTTAAGGGAATGGGCCCTAAAGGGCAGTGGGCTTCGAGAACAAGAGTTGTAGGGTAATGATTAGAAGCAGAGAAGGGTAGGATGGTGGCATAAGCAGTGGAGTAGGAGGAGAGGAACGTGACATTCACTATGATTCTATCAAGCCTTTCCATGATATTGCCTTTTCCCAACCTGCAGTTGCTCCATGTGAACCTTCGATTTTTTGGAACAACATCAATAAGATCGTGATCTTGCATGATGGTCTCTAGCTGCGTTCTATAAGGGTCAGGAGAGAAGCAACCTCCTCTTTTCTCATTAGAATGGAGTATGAGATAGAGGTCTCCCCCGAGAATAATATTACTGCTTTCTTCTTCATCTATGTTTGCTTTGAGAGTAGCCCAACACTGCTCTTTGTCGCTGTAATGGTTTGGTGCATAGATGTTATAGATGACTATCCTTTGGCTATCTGTTATGTTCCAAATGTTGTGGTTTAAGAGGGTTGCAATTCCCCTTGAGGCGCCCCTTGATTCACTAATGCTGCCATTATACTGCTTTTGTTGACCAATGATTCCTTTCATTTCTTGTTGTCCTTGTTTTGTTTCTTGTAACAATAGAATTCCTGGTTTCTCATATTTTATAAGATCTTTTAAGGCAACTATTTTGGAGGGGTGCCCTAGTCCCCTACTATTCCAGGATAGAACTTTCATCATTGAGTGTGAGGGGTATGGAGAGTTTCTCGCCCTCCTTGCTCCTTGTGTACTGTTTCTTTATCATATTGCCCCAAAATGTAGGATTCTATGGGGTTCTGAGTGCCCATGGCAATATCCTTCTGAGCATTTTCATCTCTCTGCTGCTTGGCAGACTTCTTTCTTGGCCCATGTTTTTTTTGTGCATCCATAGTTACTCCATGCTCTTTCGAAGAACTCCTAGTATGTCTAGAAGAGGGAGGTTCTAGGGAGAGGGAGGAGGAGATAAGCAGAGCAGGGGAGGGTTCAATGGCATCAGCTTGGGGCAAAGGAGGGGCAGTGTCTTCAGGGGGGAAAGGACAGAAAAAGGATTGGATGAAGAAGGGGGAGGGGGACGATGGGCTAGGGAGGGGAGGGAGGAGTTAGAGAGGGATGAGCTGGAGGGGATGGATGCGTTATGATTGGGAGGGGTAGCTTTAGGGTGTGCCTTGGAGATGGGGGTAGTCTTCTTTTTCTTGACCGCTTCCCATTGCTCATCTTGTGAAAAATTCCCAACATCAACAAGTTTAGAAAAACGATTGGCAAAATGGCCATATTCGTGACATACCTTGCATTTAAACGAGATCTGCTCGTAGTCCAGTTGCTGAATGTGAGTCCAATCGTCTACTTTGAGTTTGATGGCCTCAGGAAGACCTTTGCCTAGGTAAACTTCTACACATATGCGAGCACAGGCTTACATATTATCTTTTGGCTCACTATGGTCAATGAATCTTCCAACAACATTCCCGATAGCTCGAACCGATTCGTCTCCCCAACAATGGAGGGGAAGGTGACGGAGCTGAACCCAGACCAGAATAATCCTAGGGACATCTAATTCGGGGTCAAAATATGAAGTCCATTTGTTGAGGTATAGGCCTTTGGAATCTATGAAATATGGTCTGTTGCTGAAGATTAGATCCTTGTCTTCTCTTGATGCGAAATGGAAGGTGAAATACCCTTTCCCGCAGAAGAAAATGGAGATTTTGCCTTGTATTTTATCAGACCAGTTTCGTTCGATCCATCTTTGCACTATCTTCGGAGATGACCAGAGGCTAGTGAATTGTCCGATGAGACCTCGTTATGCTAATGAAAGAGCGGCCATGCGAGGAAGAGCTGGAGGAAGGTTGACCTCTTGCAGAACATCTAGGTTCTTTACAAACTTAGAGATTGCTGGGCGAGGGCATTGAGGGGGTAAGGATTTAACTAGGGCAGAAAAGGCCTGTTGGGCAGCAGTCGCTTTCGGTGAAGCGTCCGGAGGGGCCATGGCTGAGAGTTGAAGGCCAAGGAGAGCTTAGAAGCGGCTTGACCTAGCAGGTGAAGCAGAGCGCGCGTTTTTTATGGTAAAGAAATGTTACTGCCTCTCTACGCAATTATTATGAATATGAAGTTAGTAATAATGATTATATTTTTAGTATTATTAGGTTACATTGTGTTTTTAGGTAATGATTCTTTTATTTTTATTGTTATTATTATTATTTTTTTGAAGAAATATCTGGGCAAATCCAACCTAAGGGATCACATGTTGTTGGCTTAGTAGTAGAGCCTAACCCTGAGGGCATTGAGGAGAATTGACCCCATGACCTCCCATTAGCGAGGTGCTTTAACAATGGGTACTCGACCTATTGAGCTAACCCTCAAGGATTTTAGGTAATGAATTGTTATTATTAAGTACTAAGTTATTATTATTATTAACAATGTGTTACTTTTATTATGACTAGCCTAGACCCATCTTAACCCCAGATCTATCAAGTGTCGAGAGGGATCAAACCTCTCGATATGCAAATTTCTTTTTTGAGTTAAAAACTTGAGGAAACGTTTGCACCTCAATAGATTTGATCCCTCTTGGTGCTTAGTAGATCCAGGGTTAAGATGGATCTAGGTTGGTTTCAATCATGCATTGTCACACAAAATTTGTTTAACATCTAATTATTTTGGTCATTTTATATATGCTAAATATGCTTAAGATTAATCTGGTCATTTTAATTTAAAATTTTATTGGTTACTTCAATTTGTTGAGATGATAGAGATTATCAACAAGTTGAATAATGGAAAATAATTGAATATTTTTTTTGAATGTAAAGCGACAATGTAATAGTTTTGAATGATAGAAAATGTGAATAAAATAATGTAGTCAATTACAAATAGTCTTCATTGTGATCATTCTAAAACAATTTTCTTCTACTTTTCTTTTTGCCACACTTGTTAGTTTTGCCATCTTTTCATATTGATCATATGAAAATGATGGTTGAAATCATAAACCATTCAAATCTTTAACTTAAGTTATTGTAATAAATGCCATACCTTATCTCTTTTGCTCTCCAATATTAATAGTAACTTTCTCCAAAGTAAATTATTGTGACTTATGGAGTGTTAAAGCCTAAGTAAGTTTCAATGATATATGTTTTATATTACCTCATTTGAATGTAAAGTGACAAATAATTTACAAATACAAATAATAACTTAAAATGGGAATAATAAGAATGTAGTCAATTACAAATAGTTTACAGTTTCAAGAAGCAAACATTTCAAGTAAGTGAACATTTTATTTATGGTTGAAATATTGTAACACTAAAATCAATGCATCTAGTGCAAGCAATGAAATATTATTATAAATCAATATATACACTGAAATCAATGCACACATCTACACTAAAATAAATGAATCTAGTGGAAGAAAGCAAATAGGATCAAAAGTCAACAACTACACTGAAATCAACGCATCTAGTGTAATCAATCAAATAGGATTAGGAATTGACATCTACATTGAAATAAATGTATTGAGTGCAAGCAATGAAATAGGATTAGAAATCAACATCTACACTGAAATGAATGCATCTAGTGCAAGCAATGAAATAAGATTAGAAATGAACAACTACATTGAAATCAATGCATCCATTGCAATCAATCAAATAGGATTAACAATCAACATCTACACTAAAATCAATTCATCTATTTCAGTGAAAAACCAAAATATTCATGGATTTGTAAATCCAACTTCTTTTGCTTTTTGTAAAATCCTAACTTCCTCTTCCTCTATGGTTAATAATGTTCATTATTATATATTACTATATAATATCTATATTTGCATCTGTGTGTCTTTTTATTATTCCCTCTCTCTCCCCCTTCATCTCTATGTCTATCTCCCTCCCTCTTTCCCATCACCATATATATCTTTATCTCCCTCCATCTCTCCTTATTTATCTCTCTATATCACCTCCGCAAACATAATCTCTCTCTCTCTCTCTCTCTCTCTCTCTCTATCTATATATATCTATATCTATATATATATATATATATATATATATATATATATATATATATATATATATATATATATATATATATATATATCTATATATATATATATATATATATATATATATATATATATATATATATATATATATATATATCCCTCCCTCTGTCCATTTCTCTCTTCTTCCCTCTCTCCCCCATCCATCTATATCTATATTTCCCTTTGTCTCTCCTTCTTTGTCTCTCTATCTCACCCCCAAATATACACACTCTCTCCATATCTATCTATCTCTCTCAACCTCCCTCTCCCTCCCTCTCTCTCTCTCTCTCTCTCCCCTTCCTCTCTCTCTCTCTCTCTCTCTCTCTCTCTCTCTCTTCCGTCCACTAATCAGTATTCCAGTAAACAACACAATCTCCCACATAAGGAAGACCACCCTAAGCACCGTTAATTCAATCATAAATCCCTATGACGCCAACCCGCATGGGACCGGGAAGGACTTATAACTAGTGATTTAAGTATTTCTTTATATCAACACATAGCCCTTTTCGTAAGGCTTAGAAGAGGGGACGAAATTCAAGCAGTTATCATACTTTATTCCATCAAGAAGGGGGTTCATATTCCACACCTATAAGACTGTGCGCTAGTGTAATAAAAATGTGTTATTATAAGTGCAATAAATTGTTGTATTCAAGAAAGAAAGGATGATTTTCCATTGTTTTATTTTCAAAAAAATAGGGTTACATAAGGTTTCATCCTATACAATTTCTAAAGTAAGTGAAACCCTATTCATGCCACATGAAAAGCCCAGCTAATCTTTGTTGGGCATTGCTTTTGCTATCAAAAAATCAAGATTACTGAAATCAATGCACACTATTAATCTAATTAATATGAAATTAATCTACATCATACATCTAGTTACATCAAATCTGAAATGAACACCTACATTGAAAATAATGCATCTAGGGCAAGAAATGAAATCGATTTAGAAATCAACATCTACATTGAAATCAATGCATCTAGTGCAAGCAATGAAATATATTTATAAATCAATATCTACATCAAAATCAGTGCACCTAATGGCAAACAAATAAATATTATCAGAAATGAACATCTACACTAAAATTAATGCATTTAGTGCAAGAAAGAAAATATGATCAGAAATCAACAACTACACTGAAATCAATGCATCTAGTGCAATCAATCAAATAGGATTAGGAATCAACATCTACATTGAAATCAATGCATTGAGTGCAAGCAATGAAATAGGATTAGAAATCAACATCTACACTGAAATCAATGCATCTAGTACAAGTAATTAAATAATATTAGAAATCAACAACTACATTGAAATCAATGGATCCAGTGAAATAAATCAAATAGGATTAGGAATCAACATCTACACTAAAATCAATGCATCTATTTTAGTGAAAAACCAAAATATTCATCGCTTTGGAAATCCAACTTCTTTCTTCCTCTTCCTATATGGTTAATAATGTTCATTATTATATATTACTGTATAATATCTATATTTGTATCTATGTGTCTTTTTATTATTCCCTCTCTGCCCCCCTTCATCTATATGTCTATCTCCCTCCCTCCCTCCCTCCCTCCCTCATTCTCTCTCTCCCCCTCCCACCCTTCCCTACTCCCTCTCTCCCCCATCTCTCCCCCTCTCTCTATGCCTCTCCCTCCCTCTCTCCCCTCACCTTATATACCTCTATATCCTTCCATCTCTCCTTATTTATCTCTCTATATCACCTCCCCAAACATACTCTCTCTCTTTGTCTCTCTATGTCTGTCTGTCTGTCTCTATATCTCTTCTCTATATGTTTGTTTGTCTCTATCTCTCTCCATATCTGTTTATCTCTCCCTCCCTCCCTCTCTCTCTTATTCCATCTCTCCCCCATCCATCTATATCTATATATCCATTTGTATCTCCTTCTTTGTCTCTCTATCTCACCCCCGAAATACACACACACACACTCTCTCTCTCTCTCCCCCTCCCACTAATTAGTATCCATTTGTCTTGCTATCTCACCCCCCAAATACACATTCTTTCGCTCCATCTCTCTCTCTCTCTCTCTCTCTCTCTCTCTCTTTCTATCTCTCCATTTGTCTCTCTATCTCACCCCCAAAATACGCACAAACACACACACACACATATCTATTTGTCTCTCTATCTCACCCCCCAAATACACATACTCTCTCTCTCTCTCTCTCTCTCTCTCTCTCTCTCTCCCCCCTCCACTAATTAGTATTCTAGTAAACAACACAATGTAAGGAAGACCACCCTAAGCACCGTTAATTCAATCCAGAAAGCCCTATGACACCAACCGAAATGGGACCAGGAAGGCTTTATAGCTAGTGATTTAAGTATTTCTTTATATCAACATGTATCCCTTCCGGAAGGCTCAAAAGAGGGAACTATTTCATTCTAGAATTTGAGTGGTTACAATACTTTATTCCATCAAGAAGGGAGTTTAGATTCCACACCTATTAGATTGTGTGCTAGTGCAATAAAAATGTGTTATTCTAAGTGCAATAAATTTTTGTATTCAAGAAAGAAAGTACCATTTTCTGTTGTTTTATTCTCAAAAATAGGGTTACATAAAGTTTCATTCTATATAATATCCAGAGTATGTGAAACCCTATTCATTCAACATGAAAAGCCCCACTAATTTTGGTTGGCCATTGCTTTTGCTATCAAAAAATCAAGATTATATAACGACTATTTGATGCAATACCTATAAAAATCAAAATATCTACATTCCATATGAAAAACACCTAACTATGAGGAGCAACTAGTGAAGAAATCCACATAGGTAGATCTGGTTGAAGGGTCTCAATTCGTCGACATCGTACATGTTAATCAATACTACGATAAACATGTTGGAAATACCATACCAATACATAAAAAGTGATTCTTGAATACATTCTTACTCTAATAGAAAATCACTACATATTCAACCACAAACATAAGTAACAACCAATGGTTTCATGGAATTGGGAACAATTAATAGGTACATCTTGTTGGGTTTCCATGGTGTAACTCTTTGTAATGATGCCTATATTGACTAGTTTGAATCAAACGCCGAGTTTTGTGTTTTTAAAGTTGGTTTTGAATTTTTCAAAGCACGATCCATGGTACCCAACCATCAAGTTTGTATGAAACGACCAAGGATGGTGGTTTTCAATGCAACAAAGGGTTAAAAAAGAGCATAGTATTACAAATTATATTGCCACACAAACCATATTGAGGAAGAATATAATGTCACAGAGATTAACGCAAATTGAGATTGAGAGAGTAAGAGATTCCACTAACATATATATACATATATTGATTGATTATTATAAACATACTAAGCCGACATTTTTTATTATTACAAATATATTGAGCTGAAATTTAAAAATGTTTACAAACTTTCTAACATTAGACCTACACATATCCCCTATACCGGGCTGTAGTGTAGATTTTCCTGTAGATTCACAACTCATGTAATGTACTAAAACACAAGACAAGAATCTACCCTACTCTCTAAACAACGTAAACCAGTAGATCAATGAAAACAATAATCAACAAGAGGAAGATAATCAAAGACACATAACACAATTTTTCTCTGCGGAAAGCCACTTCTCAAAACCCCGACTATATATTGCATTAATTAGAAATATAAGTGATAATATAAAGCTTTTTCTCACTAGATCAATTCATGCATAAGCATTATCAAATCTCTGCCTCACAAGCCCGCTATACCCAACGCTAAGCCACTTCTTCTACTTTCCAAGCCCCTATTTCCTTGCATAATTCCTATGAGGATCAACCCATATTTAATTGGGAAATCCTTCCTCCATAACTGTGGAATCCAAAACTAGGTCCTTCTCTAATTGCATGCATGACCTGTACAAGTCAGATAATCATACTGTTAGTGTCAGTATATGCATACTTCTATTAGGGATCAAATATGCTCTTTGCATTTTCATTTTAGGTGTCTCATACTATTTCTTTTATCATTACACTAGTTCATGCCAAAATGGTCCCCTGATGGTTGTCTTATTCTCAGAAAATCAAATTTTCCCTCATGAGCTACATTTGCTGACCCATCTCCATGTTGCATTCGGTTATGGTTTCAGTTGTGCTATTTTTAGAGTTAAGGAAGTTATGTTTCCATTAGGTCTTAGGGTCCATTTCCAAGGTCAAAAGCATAGTTTCAGTGTAAAACAAGGCAGCAAAGGTAGGAGGAAGACCAATAAACAAATAGTGACAGGTAGAAAGTTATGGTTATTGTACAAAGTTCTCATTTTATTGATGTAATTTTCATCTCAAAAACATGTTTTTGAGATGAAAATAGAGTATTTTAGTTTGTTTATATTTTTTGATGTAATTCAAGTCATTGTATGTAATAATTGTTCCCAAGCTGCCCAAGCATTTCTCCTTGCTGCAAGAAATGAGCCATTGAAGAAATCAGCTCAATCAAAGCTTCATCCACCTAAAAAGAGACAGAGAAAGAGAAGCATTAGACGAATATTTGAAAACAAAATAAAAGTTCCAAAGAAACATTATAAAGTGGGTTTTTTCTACAGAAAAATCAAAATCATCCTTTATGTAAAATTTCAAAAGCATTTTTCAAAATTCATTAGTTCTTTTGCACCCTAAGCTCTCCTTGGCAAAGAGGAGATTGAGTGGAGGTGAAAAAAATCAGAAGGGGGTGCTTGCTGAGGGCGATGCGCGATGGGTGGAGTCGCTGCATGCCTGTGAGGTGAAGGACAAGCTTGCTGAGGGCGCTGCGCGTTGGCACTTGCTGCTGCGCATTTGGCCAGAGGAGCCTGACAAACCCTAGGAGTGCCAAAACACCACTTCCTTCATTTGCTCAAAACCACAAAAGATTCAACTACCTGCATACAATGAGTAAGTGGCCCAATATTTCTTTTTCTCCATCAATTAAGCAAATTGGCACCCTAAAATTTAAAACCCTAGCAAAGCTCCCTTGCATGCTTCCAAAATCACCTCTTTGATCAGAGTAATTATACTTCTTACACTTTTTCACCTTGCAATCATCCTGACTGTATTTCACTCCACCTCCTCGCTATGTCACTCATCTTGGCATATATATTAGTTCCTCAAGTTTTCACCTATAAAGCATGGCAGAATACAGTAGTTCAGAAGAAGGGGAAAGACATCCTAGGAGGCCAACCAAGAAAGGAGGTAGAATTATGAGATTTGAACCCACTGATACAACAGAACTTATGACATCACCACTTGCAGTATCATGTTTCAGGCACATGGGTTGTTTAGAGTTTTGCCGAAGGATTGAGATGGTGAATTTTCATCAGCAGTTAACCAAGCAGTTCATCCTCAATTTGCAAAACAACCAGGTCACTTTAGCCGGGGTCACATTCACTATATCTTTAGCCATCATATCACATGCCACTGGAATTCCAAATGTAGGAGAGAAATGGTTCAAGCAGAAAAATATGCATCACAGTTTTTATGAGCCATATCTTAAGACAAGGTTCAAAAATGATAAGAAAAGAATTTTCCCTTTCTCTTATCTTTTGGACAAGTATGTGCCATTGATGAAGATCATCATGAGGTATTTCACATGTGAGGGCAGGTTTTCTAGACTATACTCATACCATATCAGGTTTCTCATGCACTTTACCAGGGTAAGAATGCTCAATTTTCCATATTACCTTTTCAGGAGTATTGACAAGATGACATACATTGCTCAGAAAATGGATCCAACTCATCAAATGCATAGTATTTTCCATCATTCTCTTATCAAAATGATAGTCCTCCATCACTTAGATCAACTAGGCATTACTTGGGAAACCTTCATAGCTAATGAAATATTCAATGAACCACCTACTCAGCCAGCTCCCTGCATTCCTCCATCATCCTCCACTCATCCATCTACTTCTTCTCACCCACCACAGCCTACTTATCACTCATCCTTAAGAGGTCATTCTTCACCAGACACCTCCACACCATCTACATCACCATTTCATGTAGCCATTCATAGTGATGACAGTGATGAGGGATATGATGAGCATGATGACAGTGAGGGACATGATGTACACACTGAGCATGGTCAAAGTAGTATACCACAGAGGAACAGTTTGTAGCCATTCGATTTCACCTATCAGAGGGGAAAGAGGCAGGGGTTTACCCCACGAAAAATGGGATGGGCCTTTCCTTCGTCATCAACATTATAGGTTAAAAGGAAGGAGAAAATGGTACATGAAGTAGAGGTCAAACAACAACATGAAGAACATGACATTGAAAAGGAGTTTCTCCTTGTGGACACTAGTGATGAGGAGGGAAACAAATCTTCTCAAGCTGCCTTGAGAGCAAAGGATTCCAAAATCAGGGAGCTTGAGGTCAATTTACAAAGAGCCCAATATGTTATCTCCTTTTATGAACACGAGAACAAGCAGCTAGAAGTTAAGCAGGAGTTGATGATATTCAAGTACATCAAGGAAAAGAGGGAAGCTGAGAAAGCCAAATTTCAGCTTGATGAGGCTTATGGAGAGCTGGATGATGAACAGGGACAAAGAAAAAGGCCAAGAACAAGAGGATTGAAAAAGGTGTTAGAGCTTGAAAGACAAAAAGAGGCAGAATTGGAGGAGCAACTCACTCTAAATGAGAAATTGGTCAAGGACATAGCTGAAAACAGAGAGTCTTAGCTTGAGAAAGTGAACACACACTTAGAGACCCTCTTGGACAAAGCAAACAGAGATGTTGAGTTGCAAAGGAGGATGGCCAAGTATTATGCAAGGAGAAACCAAGTGGCAAGGAGCAAGCTCAAAAGAGCTCATGAGAAAATTGACAAATTGACCAAGCAAGAGGAGAAGAGGAGACTTGACATGCTTGCTGAGGCATCCCTACATGCATCTAATCTTTGATCAGTCACAAAAAAACATTTTTGGGGTTGACCAAAAGGGCCAAAAACCCTCAAAAAATGACCTTTCTTCCCTCTTTTTGGCTTGGGCGCTCCGTGCTGAGCAGTGTTGGGAAAAAGACTTTTGACAGGGAAAATGAACTCCAGATGTGGAAATTCAAGATGTTCTGGAAAGTAGTCAGGTAGAGCTTTCCAACAAGATATTGTGGGACCAATTTGGACATTGGGAAGGCCTCCAAAAGTGCAGCTGAAGTTGAAGGGCACGCCTGGCATTGGTGCTGCACGCCTAGCACTGGTGCTGCGCGCCTAACACTGGTGCTGCGTGCCTAGCACTGGTGCTGCGCGCCTAGCACTGGTGCTGCATGCCTAGCACTGGTGCTGCGCGTTTGACGGTTTGTCCATATTTTCACTGTTTTGTCCCAGTTTTGACTTTCACCTTGGCAAATCATGATTTTATCCTTGTAATTGATCAGTTGAATGTAATTATGATGCTTTTAGAGCTTACTAGGGTAGATTCATCAGGTAAAATAAGTTCATGAGGTGTAATGTATCAGTTTGTTTGGGTTAGGGATGAGTCACTTTGACCACCCTATTTTCTTGTTAGCAGTTCAGATTTTGTTAGAAACAACTCCTCCTCTCATGGATTCGACACCCTATGCTTAGGATGAGTTGTTTGGGGTATATATGACGCTTTTCCTCAGTCATTGTGTGGGTTGGACTCAGTTGGATGCTTATGCTTTAAGTAGACATCATTTTGTATCAGTTTTCAGCAGGAGATTAATGAGAAGTTGCATCTATTTCTTTGGGATCCATGTGGTATGATGTTCAGTTCAGTTTTCTCTGTTGTGATCATATGTTAAAATGTTTTTGTACTTCATCAATCATTTCATTTCTTTTAAGTGTATGTTTTCAAGTTGATAGGTAGAACCCATAATATTTATGCTCTGTTTTGGGAAAATATTCACAGTCTATGTTTTCTTCAGTTTAGGAAGAATCCATGAAGTTTACATGCTCTTCCTAGCTCCTCACCTATATTTTACCTCATCCATAAAACCCTAAGGTTCTGATCACTGTGCCTACCTTGCCCTATCAAACACCTTGTAGTTTTTACCCAATTCCTTGCCTTAACTGTTTGGCTCCTCCTGATCCAGCAAAACCCTTAAAAGATCAAATCCAACCTTGTGCTACTATACCTAGCCTAATATCAGTTTCTAGATCCAGTCAATTTGGCTGAGATCCTTATGGAGAGAGCCCTCTCATGGCCTAGTAGGGCTAGCTACTTGGCTAAGCGTGGTTTGTGGTTACTGTGGCATTGCCTTCCTTCAGCCTGAGGTTCAATCCAGGTGATAACATAGTGGCGACCATACTGGGGAACGAAAGATCAGAAAATAATCACCCCAGTAAGATGTTTCGTTTTAATTCTTAAGCTTGTGGATGATGAATTTTAGAATTTAATAGGTTGAATTGGAAAGTTGTAAAGCAATATCTTAAATTTCAAAATTAGACATACTGGCTTCCCGAAAGTACACCAGATCGAATCCAAATTCGAATCCTCCAATAATTGTCAGTGATCCTCATAAAATTAGAGTGTGTTCCTATAAATTAGCTTTCGATTGCTCTAACAATGAAGCAGAGTATGAGGCATTGATTACAGGTCTAAAGATTTTGAAGAAGCTGGGTGCGAAAAGGATTTTTGTTTATGGTGATTCAGAGCTAGTGATTAAACAAGTCAAAGGAGAATATCAAGCGAAGCATTTGCGGATGAGAGCTTATAGGAACACAGTCCTAGATATCTTGAAAATGTTTCCAGAATACACATTGACAACAGTTTCGAGAAGTCAAAACATCATTGTTGATTCACTTGCTACAGCAACAAGCAATTTGAAAATTCCAATGAATTCTAGCAATAAATTTGAAATTCATGTCAAACATAGGTTTACTGTTTTTGATAATTTGAGATATTGGCAAGTTTTTTGGGATGACAATGAAATTAATTCTTTTTTGCAGAATGGAGGGAAGTTTAGGAATGCTTTCATTGATGATGTTTGTGATTATGATGAACAAGACATTGAGGTAAATCAAGTTGATGTTTTACAACTGAAGGATAATGTTATTCCTAGAGGTCTTATACCTTTAGAGGAATTGTCTAATCAAGATGATGTGGCGAGAAAACCAACCTTGGTTCCTACTGAAAAAGGAGTTGAAGATGTAAACATTGGGACAACGGACCAGCCCAAGCTTGTTAAGTTATCAAAAACATTATCTCCTGAGTCAAAGGCTAAGTATGTTAAGTTACTTTCTGATGTCTTTGCGTGGGATTACTTAGATTTGAAAGTATATGACAGGAACATCATTCAACATACCATACCTATCAAGCTAGATCAAAAACCCTTTAGACAAAAGTTGAGGAGGATCAACCCAAAACTGCTGCCATTTATCGAGAAAGAGGTAAATATATTGTTTAAAGCTGGTATCCAATTAGATTCTTTGATTGGGTTTCAAATTTGGTCGCAGGACGAAAAAGACCGAAGAGATAAGGTTGTGTATTGATTTCCAGAACCTAAATAAAGTATCCTTGAAAGACAATTATCCTCTTCCTAAGATGGACCATATTCTGCAAAGAGTAGTTGGAGCATCACGGATGTCACTACTAGATGGCTACCCAGGTTACAATCATATTTTGGTGCATGAAAAAGACCAAGAAAAAACTGCCTTCACAACACCATTGGGGACTTTTCAGTATGCCAAGATGCCATTTGGGCTGAAGAATGTTGGGGCCACTTTTCAGCGGGCTATGGATATAGATTTCGCTAACGAGAAGGATGTTTTCTTAGTGGTTTACTTAGATGACTTGACAATATTTTCTGGTTCTGATGATGAGCATTTACATCACCTGAGGATTGTTTTTCAAAAATACAGGGAGTTCAGGATTTCTTTAAATCCAAAGAAGAGACTTTTCACCATGGAGGAAGGCAAGCTCCTCGATCATATAATTTCCAAAGATGGTATTCGAATTGATCCTTCTAGGGTGGAGGCAATTCAACAAATAGACTTTCCGTGCAACAAAAATGAGATCCAAGCCTTCAACGGTACGATGAACTTCTTACGCAGATTTATACGAAATCTGGTTGAGTATTTGCACGAGTTAAATAATATGTTGAAGAAGGACAACATTGTGAAATGGACCGAGGATGCCATGAAATATTTCAACTTTGTAAAGCTTGCTTTGACCACAGCCCCCGTTTTGATTAGTCCTGATTATACTCATGATTTTATTATATTTTCATTCGCATCTGAGCACACTTTGGCTACGGTGTTGATGCAAAAGAAGGATCAGGTGGAGCAGCCCATTGCATTTTTCAGTTAGACTATCAAAGATGCTGCCCTATGATATGACATCATTGAGAAACAAGCTTTGGCTCTTATAAAGGCATTGAAGGATTTTTGAGTTTACATTCTGCATTCGCATACCATAACATATGTTCCCAACGCGACTGTCAAAGATGTCCTCATGCAAACTGATTCGGAAGGAAGAAGAGGTAAGTGGATAGTAGTGATGTTAGAGTATGATCTTGAGATTAAGCCCACGAAACTAATCAAAGTTCAAGGCTTGGAAAAACTCATCGCTGAGTCGAATCTTCAAGCTTTAGACATAAATCTTATTGCAGTAATGTCAGATGAAGAAGATGGTGGCACACTCATTAAGATATCAAAGATGTTTCTCAACTCAACTTGGTATTCTGATATAGTATATGTTCTTCAACATCTTTTTCCTCCTCCTAGAATGTCAAAAAGTAAAGGTAGATCACTAAAGCTGAAGTCTGCAAAATTCTGCATTTTAGACACTGCTCTCTATCGGAAAGATCCGGGAGGGGTTCTTCTTAATTGTTTGGTTGAAAATGAAGCTCAGCAGGTAATGAATTATTTTCATCAAGGATATAGTGGGGGTCACCTGTTTTGGAAAACAACAGCTAATAAAATCTTGAGAGCAGGTTATTATTGGCCATCTTTATTTTCAGATTTGTATAAGATAGTCATGAGCTGCCACGAATGTCAAGTTTTTCAGGGAAAAAGGAAGTTGCTTACTCTTCCTTTGAAACCAGTTGTAGTTAATGCACCGTTCCAATAGTTGGGGCTTGATTTCATAAGAGAAATTCATCCGACATCATCAAAACAATAAAGATGAATTTTGACAGCTACCGATTACTTCACCAAATGGATCGAAGCCATTTCGACAAGGCAAGCTACGAAAACGGTAATTATTTAGTTTTTAGAGTCTAATATCTTGTCTCGTTTTGGTTGCTCTCATAATATTATTATAGATAATGCAGAGGCGTTTAAGTCGAAGAGAATGGTTGAGTTTTGTAACAAATACAACATCACATTGGGTCATTCCACGACATACTATCCACAGGGCAATCGACTAGCTGAGTCTTCAAATAAATCCTTGGTAAAAATGATTAAGAAGATGTTGGAGGCAAATAAAAAGAATTGGCATCAAAAGCTTGTCAATGCTTTGTGGGCCAACAGAGTGAGCAGTAAGAAATCAATAGGTATGTCACCTTTTGAATTGGTTTATGGTATTGATACAATGTTTCCTACATCCCTTGCAGTCCCAGTTATGAGATTATTGTAAGAAGCCGACAGTGAAGAAGATGATATTCAACATCGGATCAATCAAATGATTCACCTTCAACAAACAAGGGAAGAGGTTTCTCAAAACACTTTCCAGCTGTAAGAGAAGATAAAGTAAATTTATGACCACAAAACTAAGGCAGAAAAGTTTCAGTTGGAGGATGTAGTGCTGCGATGGGACGCACGAAATGAAGAAAAAGGGAAACATGGTAAGTTTGACAATCTATGGAAAGGACCTTATAAAATCTCAGCCTATCGAGGACATAATGCATTTTATTAAAGGAAATAGATGGTCAAGAATGCTCAGGAGTACCAGTGAATGGTAGGCTCCTGAAACACTATTATTTCTGATATGTCCATATGTCCATAAACCAAGGGCTTCTAAACCCCTAAAAGTGTTGTTTCATACCCTAAAGGATCAAGGTCATCTGATTACATCATTTCCCAGAAGTTCTCCCTAAAAAACTGCTCATAACTGGTCAAAACTGGATCATCTCACCTGCTCCATGGCCAGGGTGCGATGCATCTTACCTTGTATACACGAGAGGTGCGATGCATACTGAAAAGGCCTTCTGTAGGGTGCGATGAGCGAGAATAGACAAATGGCAGAGACAGTTTGCTAAGTGGATGATCAAGGAATCTTCTAGAAACTTCTCATATGACACTTGCCTCTCAGAATTTGCCTAGGGATGAGTAAGAGATCAATGAAATTTCCAAGTGGAACTAAGAACTATCAGTGGAATGACACTAATAAAAAACCCAGAGCCGACTCACACCTCTCCAAATATCTATATATGGATCCCTCATCTTAGAGATCCAGAGGCTGGAATTTTGTAATTTGAAAGGAAGTGCTGTTGGTTTCTCTTTGAAGACATTGTTGGGTGATCTTTCTTTGTATGAGGTGAAGAGGGCTTTCATGCTAGGAGGATGGCGTTGGGTCAGACCAAGTGGTTGTAATTCTCTCTTCTACTACTTCTATCAATAAAGCTATTTGATTTTTCCTCCATATTCTTGTGTATCTCTGAATATTGTGTTGATATATGCATTTGTATGGTCAATATATATCTGATCCTATATTTTTTACAGTGATAGATCTCTATGCTTTGATGGTATTATGCTTCTTTGACTCTACAGGTGCTCTTTGAAGCAGGATAAGTAAGGAAAGAGTGGCAAGATTCTGTCAGAGGGGAAAGGAAACAAGAAAGGAGCCAAGTGAAAGACTGAGGTTGGTACTCTCTGCTTCTTTCTCACCTATCTCTTATAAAGGAAAACACAAGTGACTTTAGTTTGTTTGTTTCTAAGATAGCTACCTGTCTTAGTGGGACTAACAGCTTTGAATAGACACTAGTTTTCTTGATAACAGCTGGGTGGGAGGAATTTTTCCAATGATGCATCGATTTCCATGACAAGGTTGCTCGAGAATTTTCCCAGGGTTTCGACGGTCAGCATGTGGAGGTTGGAGGCATTTCATTCCAGGTGACAGAGGAGATGGTTGCAGAGGTCACAACTCTACCTACAGATGGAGAAAAGGTATTTAGAAGCCATGTCTTGGCTGGGATCGATGTCCCATTCTTCCTAAAGGCTGAGTTCAAGGAAAGAAATTGGAAAGCAGGGGTGTAGAGGTCTTGGTTGGAAGAAAAATGGCATGGGATGCTACACATTACCCAGTCATATTTCACATGTGAAGGGCATTTTAACCGAGTAAACTTATACCATTTCCATTTCTTAGCTCATCTAGCAGGACAAGTAAGAATGAATACATGTTATTTTTTGTTAGAAAGTCTCAAGCACATGGCTGCTCGGGTTCGGGCCAGAATGGACCCATCTTCACATTTCATCTATCACAATGCTTTAATTAATTTATTATTTGAAAATCAATTGACAAAGTCCAGAAAAAAGAGCCATTTCCTGTTCTGGGGAGGGTTTCAACCCCAACCGCCTAAGTCTAAACGAGGAAGGAAGAAGGGAACCAAACAAGTCAAGAACCCCCAAGAAGGAATCTCCTCCTAGGGAACCCCCACTATGTAAACCAAAAGCCAAAAGAAGGAAGAAAAATCCTCACTTTATGTTCCTAACATACCCAAGGTCTATTCTAGAAGAAGTGATAGGATCAGGAAGATATAGTTTGTTGAAGAACCTCCTACTGTGAGTTCCCAACATGCTAAAAATATACCTACTGAAGGTTCCCCTGCAAAAATACAACCACTAGAGAAAAACAAAGGAAATAGGGCTGACCATAAACCCCATGATGAAGAAGTTCCAGCTGAAGAATAACCCACCCTGTTTGAAATGTTCAAAGGGGATAAAAGACCTCACACTAGGCCCTTAAACAAATTGAGGTTGAATATAAAGTTGAAGCAAAAACTGAACCTTTCCAAAGAGGTCACAGACGTGGACAATGTTCCACTAAAGGACCTGATTATAAATAAAGGGAAAGCTAAAAGTTCAAAGAGGTCTAGGAAAACAAAGGAAACCAAGAAGAAAATCCCCATGGAAACCAAACAGAAAAAGCCACAGAGGATGGATACGGTGGACGTTTTACTTGAAGCAGCCAGTACCCTCAGCTGAGAGGCTGATAGATATCTTTTTTAGTTTTGATGTTTCACTATTAGAGTGAATTTTTGATCAAGCAACTGTCAGCATATACGCACATGAAAGCACAAGAGATCGCTGATATTTTCGTTATCAGTTCATTTTGTAGAAATCGCTGATTTTTTCATTGTCAGCGTATTTTGTAGAGAAACGCTAACATTGTCATTGTCAATGCATTTCAGAAGAACAACTTGAATGAAAATGCCGCCAATAAGCCCGTCAACGGAATCATTAGTTACGACAGCTAAAGAGTTGACATTGACTTTGTCAGTGATTTGCAGTAGGGATATCCGAGAAGTGAGGAGCTACAATAGAAGCCTGTTTTTGAAGGATGACAAGGCCTGATCTACAGTGAGGGAAGCACAACCATGATACATTTTCTCAACCCTATTTCAACATAATTTACAATGAGTTTTTTTGATTTGAAAAACTTGATATGTTTAAAGATATTTTCAGATTCCTGTACCTAGAGATATACTATTATTATTGGATTATTGTAATTAATTTTGAGCTACAAAACTGTTTTAGTTATTGTATTATCTATATAAGAAAATACTCTGGAAGAAGAAAGGGTTGATTTTTATTTGAGAGATATCATCCTTTCCGTATTATTGAGTAGATATTAATGAAGATAATATTCATGAGCAATTTACATAAATTCTTGTGTTATGATTCCCTGTCTGTCTTTCTTCGTTTTATATTTCCCACATCTAAAACACTGTGTTTGAAATTGGGATTCATGTGTTTATGCTCTTTTTTCTTTATTCTCACACATTTAATAAATGTTTTCCACTTAACCATTGCACTAATTTCCTTCATTTTATTCCAAATTCCTTAAAATGTCAAATGAATTATCACTACCTTGCTATTGTGTTTTGCTAATTGAAACTATAATTATATAAAGCCTGATTGGGTCAAAATCCATGCCCAATGGTATTATTTCCACACAGTCCAACCAAAACTCAGTCATTCTTTGATAAATATGACAATAAGACTCAATTGCAAACCTTCTACTACAATGACCTTGAGTAATTGAGTTTATGGAGAGATCCCTCTCTAGGTTGAAGGGCCAGATTTCAAACTCAAAGAGGTTTGAGTTTACGTTATAGTTTTTCCTACAGCCAAGGTTTTCTATAAGAGTTAACATTTTGGTGACATTGTTGGGGAGCGAAAGGCATATTTTCCCCAAACGATTTTATTGTTTAAGATCAAATTTCCGAGGGAAAATAGTTTTGTATATCAGTTTGGTTGCAAGGTGTTTACTTTGGTGACTCCACACTATAATCTGAAGTGTTCTTATTGAAAAAGTTCTGGCTCACCTCGGAGGAACCCTGATTTGATTCCACCCCAGATTTTGTCAAGCTCGTAAAAATTGTTCAGGAAGAAAACTCCAAAGGAATTATGTATGATTTACTTATAAAGGTCTTATTCTCTACCTATAAAGGTTGAAGCACTTGAGAATTTGTTGTTAGATATTAAATTTGAAAGTAATTTACTCATATCTAAGTCCAAAAGTAGTCTTTCAGACACTGTCCTTGATCTAACAAATTTAAAGACCTTTACCCCTGGTTTTGCCATCCCAAAATTATAGTTATTTACCACAAGATTTCAAGATTTAGTCTCATTTTCATAAATTAGAACATAAATTCCAAGAACTTTAGGTAGTTTCGGCTAAGTCTTTAGCCTTTCCTTATTTCATCCCATATTTATTTGCTTCAACTACTCCTCTGTCTTCTGTGGGTGTCCATAATCCCATTTTATCAACTGCTACCACAACAATCTCAGTGCCTTTGACATCTTCTATCCAAACTCCCATTGTCAGTGTAATTTCATCTCCCAGCCCTATGGCTGCTAGAGATGCACATTTAAACCTTCAAGTTCTGATACATTACCTCCCTTTGAATTATGGACAACACTTGATCCAGTTCGATGGCACTAGGCTTTACACAACTCAACAACATGTAGATAAGCTTATTGACTTTATTGCTTTAGAGGAGGTTGATCATGAGGACGTCAAAGTGAGAATTTTTGCACAAAGTCTATCAGGAGAGGTAAATATATGGTTTAGATCCTTACTCGCAACAAGTATCAATACTTTCCAGCAGTTTGATCATATATTTCTCACCAGGTGGGAGGTGAAGAAAAATCCCTTGCAAATTTTAGCTGGATATGAAGGTTTAAAAAGGAATCCAAGGGAGTTAGTTCAAGAATTCACAGCTAGATTTAACAGAGTTTACAATTCAATTCTAGCTGAGATAAAACTTGCTCCTAGATTAGCCTTGTTGAATTATCCTGACGGTTTTGATGTTGAAATTGCTTATCAACTCTGGGAGAGAAATACCGCCACTTTAGAAGCAATGTAGAGTAATGAAATTGGTGTAGAAGCCAATTTGTTGGACAAGAAGGAAAAAATGAAAACTGAGAGGAGAGTGGTGTTAAAAGAAGAATCATCTTCTTCACTCGATGTGAAATTTGATGTGATGTTGAAGACGATGGAAAAGATGGTTGATAAGCTAACTCCTTCTAAGGCTGAAAATCAACCTTAGGTGAGAAATCCAAACTTCAGGAGACCTCAAGGTGCTCAAAATCGTCCAAGAGAGAAAAAGGGTCCTGAAGATCAGCAAGCTACTGTTCGACCTTCTTTCCCAAGGGGGTTTGTTGATGAGGAGGCCACTAAGGATGAAGATCATTAGATTGGATGTTTTGATGATAAATAACCACAAGATTTTGCTACCAAAGAGGACCATGATATTTTTGCTAGTTGCTTAGGAGAAAAGGATAGCATTCCCATTTGTGATTCAATAGTTTATGAATAGGGTTATAACAATGCAGTAGCCAATTTTTAGAGGTAGTACAATCTTAGAGGTCAGTTTATTCCTATTAAGGCTCTATCACAAAAGGCAACATCTAAGCAACAAGACATTGTTCGACCTCCTTTCTCAGGGGGTTTTGTTGATGAGGAGGTCAATCAAGAAGAATATAATTAGAATGGATGTTTTGATGTTAGATAAATGCAAGAGTTTGCTACCAAAGAGGACCATGATATTCACATTTGTGATTCAATAGTTTATCAATAGGGTTATAACAATGTAGAAGCAGATTTTCAGAGTTAGTACCATCTGAGAGGTCGGTCTATTCCTATTAAGACCCTGTCACAAAAGACAACATTTGAGCGACAAGCTGCTATTTGACCTCCTTTTCTAGGGGGGTTTGTTGATGAGGAGGTCATTGAGGAAGAAGATCATTAGATTGGATGTTTTGATGATAAATAAATCCAAGAGTTTGCTACCAAAGAGGACCATGATATTTCTGCTAGGTGCTCAGGAGAAAAGGATAACATTCAAATTTGTGATTCAATAGTTTATCAATAGGGT
This sequence comes from Pinus tabuliformis, assembly GCA_031772625.1. Classification (NCBI taxonomy): domain Eukaryota; kingdom Viridiplantae; phylum Streptophyta; class Pinopsida; order Pinales; family Pinaceae; genus Pinus; species Pinus tabuliformis. The sequence goes on along the minus strand of CM062816.1, from coordinate 1,244,614,485 downwards.
TATAACAATGCAGTAGCATATTTTCAGAGGTAGTACAATCTCAGAGGCTAGACTGTTCCTATTAAGACTCCGTCACAAAAGACAACAGCTGAGAAACAAGCTGATTCAAGGAAGGAAATAATGAAGAGACCAGAGAATCCTAAGAAGTATAGTCTGAGAAAAGAGGAATAAGCTAAGAAGGATATTAAAGAATTGGAAAAAACAGAGTCATTTTTCAATTAGGAAAGTGAAATTAGTAAGTTGAAAATATCCATTCCTTTTACTGAACTTTTAAGAAATGAATAGTACAGGAAAAGGATATTTACAATGGTTAAAAGTTCAGAGAGTGATTAAGATAATATAAATTCACAAGAGTCTCTAAATTTAGATGATGATGCTCCTGAATTTGTTTTTGGTCCACATGTCACTAGTATACATGATGATGTTCCCCCATTTTATGTAAGTGTGAACATACACGATATGATTCTTCATAATGATATGTTAGACTCTGGAGCTTCACATAACCTGATGCCTAAATAAATCATGGGCCATCTAGGACTTGAGATTACCATACCTTACAAGGAATTATTCTCATTTGATTCTAGAAAAAGTAAAATGTTTAGGGATGATAAAAGATCTAGTTGTAACTTTGGCACAAATACCTGCCAAAAGTGTAATGATGGACATAGTGGTAGCCGATATTCCAACTAGATTCGACATGCTATTGTCTCAGTCTTGGGCAACACTAGTACGAGGAACATTGCATATGGACATGTATTACACATCAATCCCGTTGTTTGGTGTGTTGAAAATATTATATAGGGAAGTCCATATGGACTATATGGTAAGAAGTAGAACTCAGCTAGATAATCATCCCATTTATGTAGTAGATACAAAGGTAGGATCACAAATTTTCTTTAATGATTTCTGGTTGAGATCAACGTTAAACAAAAATAGGTTCAAACATTTTCAGATGAAGTCTGGAATTTGTATTTTGATGGCTCCACTTGTGAGAAGGGTTTTAGGGTAGGAATTTGGATAGTTGTTCCATATTGTACCAGTCAGTGACATTCATATAAATTTTATTTTGACTATACAAACAATGTGGAAGAATATGAAGCCCTGATTATCGGGTTGAACTTGTTAAGAGAGAAGAAAGCGAAGAAAATTCATATTTTTGGAGATTCAGAGCTAATTGTGAACTAAGTCAAAGGATGAGAGCCTACTAGAATGAGGTATGGGGTTTGTTTTCAATTTTCCTCTCTAAACATGAAATCTCTCTAGTCCCTAAAGAAGAAAATGGAATTGAAAAATCTTTAGGAACAACTACTAGTGAATTTAGAATTACTATTTATCCTAATGAAAAATATGAGATCAATGTGAGACATAGGCCTTCTATCCCAGAAAATAATAGGCACTGGAAGGCATTTGAAGACGATAAGAAAATTAGAATATTTCTTGAAAGGACTGATGAATTTCTTAGCATTGCAATTGATAAATATGAAGATGAGACCACAGACAAAGATGATGAAACAACAGTCTTCTTGAATACTATTGTTGTCTAGGATATAATTCAGTTAAGTAATAATATAATCCCTAGAGGTTTAGTTCCTTTAAAGAGATTATTTGATTCAAATGATGTGCGAGTAAATCCTAGAATCCTACGAAGTGATGGGGAGATGGAAGACTACAATTTGGGAACTGAAGATAATCCAAAGATGGTCAAAGTTTCTAACACTTTGAAACCAAAGCAGAAGCTGAAGTATGCATAATTGTTAAAGGAGTTTGCAGATGTATTTGCTTGGAGATATGAAGACTTAAAAGTCTATGACAAAAAACTGTCATCCAACATACAATACCACTCAAGGAAAATGAAAAACCATTTAAACATAAATTAAGAAGGATCAATAAAAAGTTACTACCACTGATTGAAAAGGAGGTGAAGAGAGTGTTGGCTTCAAAAATCATCATCTAATTCAAATTGGATAGAAAACTTGGTACTAGTAAGGAAAAAGAGTGGGGACATTCGCCTATGTGTGGATTTCAAAAATTTAAATAAAGTCTCATTGAAGGATAATTATCCTTTACAAAAAATGGACCACATTTTGCAAAAAGTGGTTGGCTCAGAAAGGATTTCCATGCTAGACGAGTTTTCTAGATATAATAAGATCTTGGTTAATCCAAAAGATCAGGATAACACTGCTTTCACCATGCCATGGGGCACATTTATGTATTCAAAAATGCCATTCAAACTCATGAATGCTGGAGCCACCTTCCAGAGAGTGATGGATATCACTTTCACTGATGAAAGAGATAAGTTTGTTGTAATTTACGTATATGATCTTACTGTCTTTTCAAAATGTGAATCTGCTCATTTAAAACATTTGAGGATAGTCATCACTAAGTGCAGGAAGTTTGAAGTCTCTTTAAACCCAGATAAATCACATTTCCCTATGAAGGAGGGGAAGATGTTGGGTCACATAGTATCAAAGGAGGACATTCAGATAGATCCCAGCTGAGTGACAACAATACAAAAAATTGAACAACCATGAAACATGAAAGAAGTGCAGTGATGTCAAGGTAAAGTAAATTTTCTGCTAAGATCTATCCCAAATTTTGCAGAAATTTTGAAGGTGATGTCAAACATGCTTAAGAAAGGAAATGAGATTAAATGGACTAAACAAGATAAGGAATCATTTAGTTATATGTTGACAGTGCTAGACCCACCAACATTTCAAGGGGATCTCCCCGGTAAGAAGTCCCAACTAGACCTCAGACCATTTGGTGTAGGAGTCCTAGCAGTGGGTCGTACGGTATCACCTTGATTGCGGTTGCGCCTAGAGGCAAGTAAGATGTCTCTATTAGTAGCAAGAGTGTGACATGTGCAACAAGCCAATGAAGGTGCATGAACTATTCTAACACAAGGAAAGTGGAGTGAGTGTGCCCCTTGGAAACCTATGAAAGCATGCAACTTGGAAGGGAACACACGAGCGAAGATGCATCAAAAACTAGAAATAAAGTAAGCTAACAATCCAAAGTGATGGTTAAACCAACAACACATCTTATTTAGATTAATAAATACTTATAAAGAAAGAGTCCATACATGCATGTGTAAGAAAATAGATACTTATATAATTAGTAACCAAGATAACTGAAATACAATAACAACATATGCATGAAACATGTTGGCTCTATTATATTAAGAAGTGAAAGTTCCAATCATACAGTACAACCATGACCAACCACTAGTCCCGATAACGGAACATTACAGTCACTGCCGCCTGCTCCTCCAAAGAGATGTACTTGCTCCGCACTGTGGAGAAACCAAGGATTGTTATAATACTCTCTAAGATACTCCTATCGGAAGATTGGCTGACCAAAAGCCTATACAAAGAGTTATGAGGTACTATATATAGAAAAGGGTGGGGTGACCCTTGAAATTCCCCTTTGTGACTTTTCATATACCCTCATGGCTCTTCAACTACTCTATGACTATTACATTCATCTATCGACACTTGAACTTCCACTTGAAAAGATGTTACATACAATCTGCACATGTACCCATGTGAGACAAAATAGGCTTGAACAAGCCATGCAAGACATCACTATGACTCAGACAACTGTGGGAAGACCAACCCTTCGACATCCTCATGATGGTCAACGGTGGCGAACTGATGCCAAGCTCAATAGTCCACAATGGTGTCCGTGTACTCTACGGTGACATCTTTCTAGAAACGAACTCTTGCCTCTGTTGCATCTGGGTACACTACTTTGGCTCCTCTGTCCAACTCTTCTGAGAACATGTTCATCATTGTCTTGAGTGCGATTGGACCAACGACATACTGATGCATAGTGTCTGCACTGATTTTCAAGTCTGCACTGGTGGCTATGTGCATCAACTTGTCAAAGTACGAGTCTAGCTCCAGCCAGACTTGTGCCTTTGTCTTTGCCTTGGTGAGTGTCCCAATGGATGGGATCGCATGTGGGCGCACAACAACATCCATGATTCTAAATATCCATGCATGGGAAGCCTGCAAACTAGTGATGAGCTACGAGAGTTCTTCATAGTTTCAGATTTGACTCCGAATGCATGCCTTCAACTCAACCTCTTTGGGCTTCATCATCTCATACAAGTGTAACATGGATCCCTTGTATCTCATTTTCCATGTTTGCATGTAATCGATAACAACATGCAAGTTTGACAAGATATGTGCTCTCTTAGCACATCATTGTTGCCAATTGTTGAGATGGACAACTGCCTTATGCACGGTACCAAACATGGAATATAACACGTGCATGACCATCTCAAGGGATGATACTTCATCCAGTATCACCTTCTTTAACTCTGCTCGGGCGGATCTTGTAACAAGTTATCCTCCTTGCTTGGTCGTCTATAGCTCCTTAGCCATTCGCTCATTCTCTGCTATCAAGAAGAGAACACTCAAGCTAGTGGCTCCGGCATATGCTGTGGTAGCATTGACCAATGCCACGGGATGCTTGCGCATGTCAAATAGGATCACTCATTCTTCAAACTACATAGGAGATGTGTAGTAATCCAAAGTATACACTCTGCATGATTGCACAACTCTATGCTATGACTCGTTGAATGATATATTGTGCATATATTCTTCCGATTGTCTCCAAGGATCTCAGTATCTCCTTGGTCGCTTGGGACTTGCTCTGCTTCTGGATCCGGTGAAGCCGATGGATCGACATCTTGGTGGTAAGGCATGAGGTTTATGGCTTGATCTAACTCTGGCTACTCCATCTCTATATCCATCTGCTCAAGTACTCATTCAATCTCTTGAGCGAAGTCTTACTCCTGCGACTGCTCACCCTGTCTACTTTGCACTAGTTACTCGAATGAGTCTACCACCTATATGGGTGCACTTTCATCAATTGTGCATGTTGCACCCGCTGTTGTATCTGTCCCTGCTATGCTTCCTTCTCCTGTTTGTGTAGCTCCTGTTCCTTTCAGAGTTGTTCCTTAAACCCCTTCAATGTTTCCTTCATCCTCTATTTTTATCTCTTCCTTTGCGTGTTCCTATTGTCACGCTGTTGCCTCTTTGCCTCTATTTCCAAAGCTACTTTACAAGTGGGTCTTCTCTGAACTTGCAACTTTGTTCTTCCTCTACCTTGTCAACAATATTTCTCTTGCCTTTGTTGTGCAATGATATGTTTATCTCTGCTGCTGCTGGTGATCTCTCGGATGATGCTTCCCGCTACTTTGCTAACCATTCCATAGCCATGCCGACCGGTTCATTGGGTCTGGAGAAGCTATAACAATATTTCCATCGGTCTTCCTCAGCCCAATGACATGCCCCATGAATCCACAGAAATTACACTCTCGCACAGTGATCCTTCACAAAGCAATGTGGGTTATATGAATTGAAGCTTATGGTGCCGAAAGTAAATTTCTTGAACTCTTCTGTCTCAACCTTCGTATGCTTGAGATTCTATATCTCGTACAACCCGATCCACAATGGAAGAGTGGGCCAAGGTGCCTTGTTCTTCTTATGCAACCTAGCTGACAGTCCTGCTGAGATGTGGTACGATACTTATTGCATGACAAGCTTGTCCATGGAAAACTTCGGCAAAACATGCGGAGGCTTCTCCGCGCTGTACATCTGTATGAAGGTGCCAAAAGGTGAGGCATACCAATCCACTATGTCGATCAATGCCTCCATTTCTGCCTTCGACATGCAAGGTGGATCCTACTCAAATATCATATTGTACATTGGGGTGAAAAAATGGTTTGACAACTGTGTGATGACCCCGTGGAAGCTGCATTCAGAAAGAAATTTACAATAAGTGTTGACAGAGGTTTCTGTGATGTCCATGCCCACTTCACGCTTGAAAACTTCTGATGGGCACAAATTGCATCCAAGATGTATGTAGACATGTAGATTTCTGCTTGCTAACCTTTGGGCGGTTGCCGAGCTCCTGTTACTTACTCCTTCAGCCTGTGAGGCAACATGTCGGACTAGTTGCATGCTTTGCCTTCACAAGCCAGTTGTTCCAACGTGATCACCCAACTCTGTGGGAAGGTCTCCATGCTCTCTTGGCCATACAAGCAACATGCAAAGATGACCAAGTACTGATATACCTTCCATAGTATCTTCGTCTTGTAAATATGGTTGGGTGTCATCCTGAATTTGGTTGGCTCCTTCACCTAGTTCTTCAAGATATCCGTGAGTTGGCATTGCTGTTGGGTATGCTGAAGGGTGTCTCCACGGTGATAACTAGTTTCAGCAAGTGGTACATCTGCTGATAATCCTGTGCCCTAAAGGTAGCAATCTTTGTCTTGCTGACACTGCTTAACACCATCGTCTCGGGATCAATGTGCTATACGATCCAATGTATCATATCCACCCATGGGAATGCGAGACACCTGCATGCAATCCGTACAAGCCAAATTGTGAATGTTCACATAGAATTTACGGTCTTCAAGATCTTCCCCAAATGTGCTTGAGAATGCATCATTGACCTCTTGCCATTTCAGCTTGATGTCTTTGTCTACGATCAACTTGGTGTCTTCGTATATCAACAAACTCATAGACACTTGCTCAACTGCTTCTCCAGTTGCGCTTTTGTCAGTGTCCTTTGATCCTGCTCTCTTGGAGGCCATTGATCCTGAACTGCTGAGAGACGGATGAACACTTGCTATATTTGCAGACATGGTGACAGGCATGGCAAGAAATATGTCAGTTAAAACCAAAGCAAACTTGAGGACTAACATGCAACATACCCGGGGAACTACTGGAAAGGATTACATAATTTTTACTGGGATGTTACGAGGCTGACTGCTAAAATTGTGCAAAAGGCAATCCAAACTGTCGAGAGATCGATTGACTGTTGGAATTTCCAAGTGTGCAATCCAGACTGGCCTGCTGGGTACTGAGATTGCGTAATGCATAATTTTAGCTGGCAAGTAATGCAGGCCCAGGGACTGTATTGTGCAATTTTCTGGGCCATAAGACACTGTCTCTTAGTATTGCGCAAAGCAAGATTGGAGGACAATGTATAGCGAGATTTGTGCATTTTCTGGGAGGAAGGCAGAGCCTTCCCTGTCAGAATTGTACAATGCTATCCGGGCAAGGCATAGTCCAGGCCAAGGTTGCCCACACCCCCCGACGAGAAACTGAAAGCATATGAAGATGTGAATGCATGGAAATACTAAGTGTAAGTAGGAGTGATTGATCATGCATACAAATAAGGAATGCATGATTCTGAAAATGGGAAAACATGCATGTGTGTGAAACGAGTCGCCGAATCGGAAACCGTTCATGCCAAACAATGTCATGCTTGGGATAGCAGTGAGATGAAAATGAAAACTAAAACGGTTCTTATACAGGCTAACATGCATGCAAACGACAAAAAACGTTCACAAAAATAAAGCAGACAACAATCACATAAGCCAAAACACAAAAAGCGATGGAAATGCTGCAAAAGACAAGTAAAGCGGACTTACCCAGAAATAGTTGATCTGAATGTGCCAAAGACTCCTGGATGTGTTGTGGGATATTAGAGCTCCAAGATCGATGTGAATAATGAGCTCTGAAGCATCGAATAAATAAGTTTGAGGCTCATGACGCGCATGCCACAAATCTAGAAAAAAGTGACACTTGGAGGAAAATTTCTAAAATGATCTTTGCATGTAACCTCTAACTACTAAAAATAGATCTCTAAAATCTAGGATTATTTTTGCATGTTGTTTTCTGCTATTTTTGGAAAAAGCAACTCATGCATGCAAGTCAAGTTTTCTGGGTCCCAGGTGGAACTGGTCAACCTGAAGGCACATGCAACAACCTGCTTGACTCAGGGAGAATTTTGCGCAATTTCTGGGAGGAGCTTGACTGGCTGTCCAGAGGGATTTCACAATTTCTGGGAGGAGCAGCTGATTGCTACCCAAAATTAACCAATTTCTGGGCCGAGCTATAGTGTTGGGCCATACTGCGCAATTTTCCTGAGGAAGGTTGTTTGACTGTATTGCACAATTTCTGGGTGCAGTAGGTTGCCTAACATATTTGCGCAATTTCTGGGCGCAGTAGGTTGCCTAGCATATTTGTGTAGTTTTTGGAGGGAAGGATGGTTCCCCTCTAGAATTGCACAATTTTCTGAGGGATCTTCTCAGCTAGCAACAAGCGTAAGTTTGGAATGATAGTCTGTGAGGGGAGTGAAGCAAACTGACATGCACAGGCTGGCAAGTTGCTGAAAAACCAATGAAGCCTATGTACTTGACAGTGCAAGACACATTGCTAAGGATGGTTGGTAGGGAGGCTCTAGAATGAATCGAAGGAAGATTTTTGGAGGGTGCTGATAGCTGCTACAACACTTGGTGACACACTGGTATAACTCTAGCTCTCTAAATGGACCTTGTTCATGAAAAGCAAGTCTAACACCTCCGGAAGTATTGTTCAGTTCTCTGTTCATCTTGGTTTCCACACTTGCTTGATTGTAAGATGTAGCATCTGCCAAGCTCTTGGTCATTCGGTAGACTTTCCAAGCCAAGCCAACCCAATTTTTTCGATTGGGGAGGAGGGGTATATTGGTGCACAAGCTTTATGGTCGTCAGAGTTTTGGTTTCATCTTTGGTGTTGCTCCGCTACTAGCAGGCCTGGACAGTACCCCGACGGAGTCACACAAGAACACAAGCATTGCTCTGCTGCCAACAAGCCTGGTCAGTACCCCAATGGAGTTACTTGCATCACCTCTCTATGTAGGAAGACTTTCTCTTCTTTCGACTTATTCATTTTCCAATTTTTTGAATTTTTTCACATTTTCATTTTTTGTAACTGTGCATAACACTTATTCATTTCAGAGGCGGAAGAGGGATCCTGACTTATTGAGAGAAAAAAATGTTGTTCCTTCAGAGATGTAGTTTATATATATACCTCTGACGTGCTTGTTAAGGTTTTCCCCATCACCTTACTCTACTTGGCTGAGCTGGCAAGGATTAACCCAAAAATAACTGACCAGAGTAGGTGATATTAGTTAGCGCGCAAGTGTTGTGTTTTCACCAAGGTTCACTTTGAAGAACACATATTTTCCATTGGCTTATCATGGACTGAAGATAAAAAGTTCTTCATACATAGACAAGACAATAGGTAAACACGTATGATAACTGCACAAGTCCTCTTATACTTTACCCAGCTTGTTTCAAGAGTCGTAGACGGTTCCATGCGAACTAACCTACGAACGTAAATAAGCAAACAAACAACAAACAAAGCAAAAGTAGAAGTGAATGCGTAAGAAAAGCGAGTAAGAAAAAAATCAAGCAAGCAAACAAACAAACAAAGTAAGAAGCAAACAAGCATGCAAGCAAACAAACCAAAAGCAAACACTACTCCTACTCCTAAGCTAACAGTGCATGGGTCTACTCACGTGAAGTGATACTTCCAATGAAGCCACCAACGCATTGGTTGACCAATGTTGGTGAAGGCATGGTTCATGAACAAGGCAATTGTCCGAGCCAACAAACATGAAAGATATAACAATGAAGACAAACACACTCTGAGTTTAAATGTGTCCACAGAACGTAAGTGAGTGAAAGTGCATGACATGTAATCTATGGACTTACCATGATGATGTGTGACACTGCATTCTGATGTTAAGCATACGCATACTCTTGACTGTCACATGAAAGAAAACTAAAGAAACAAAGACAACTTGCATCGTTCACGTGTGCTTGCTATGTAAGATTCCTCCAATGCATGAGTGATGGGATCGTGTAGTTCGAGTGGAGGAAGCTCTGTGTGTGAGATTGATCTTTAATGCATATAGATGAGTGACAAGGAGCCTCAGGTGTTTCAAAAATTTCATGATCGAAAGTGAAACCAACCTCAGTATAGCGAGGGCCTCACATAACCATCAGCTTGGGCTGAAGTGCCTCGACAATCTGCAGGGTTTCAACCAGGGAAAATTTTAAGAACCCCCCCTAAATTTACATGTATAATAAATGGGCGAATCTCCATGGTATATAGAAAAAATGGAAGGTGATTTTATCAATAATATGATATGTATATATAATTTTTTGGCGAATCTCTCACCAGGCATGGCGAATATTTTACTCAATTATAAAATCTTGTGTTTATTGAATACACAAATGAAATCATTGCATTTCTTTAAAATATCTTTTGAAATCAAAATTACCAAAATTACATATCGATAACCTAGTGGGTGTAGGATAAAATTCACCCGTGCCATTCATAGAAAGCATGAGAAAAAACCTAATACTATATATAAAACCAAGAAAAATTCAAATTCATCACTTCTAGGGACCTCGTAACCACCCTGCCAATACACAAGTATGTTCCTTTTTGCAATTAGAAAAATTACCCAAATTACAATCTGTTTACTCCAGCATATGTTGGAAAGTTATAGAAGGATGACTAGTGCAATCAATCCATTCCTTTTAGCCTTGGATTTGTTTCAGTTTGAAACAAAAGTATACAAATATACTTGTCCAATGTCTATGCTTTAACCATTCACCTTAAGATGTTTTTACAATATAATTTCCTAAGTCTATTTAATATCTTCATTATCATAAAAACCAACCTACATCCATCTTAACTCCACATCTACCACTCTTAGGGGGATGAAATCTATTTATCCCTTTGAGCACTTGGTAGACCCAGAATTAAGATGGATCTAAGATGATAGAATTTCCCCTTTAAATAGTCTATGCTCACATGAATACCATGGTATTACCATGGGTCAATATCATGGGTTATCATAAACCTGGAGCTTAAAAATTACTATTAGTAAATTATAAAAATTAATACTTGATTTTTATTTTAACCAAGCTAAAATGTTTAACATACTAAATTACAACATCCATTTTTACTCTTGATCAAATCAAATATTTTTTCACTCTATGCTAGTTTGCATATCACGATATTTGATACCTCTGGGGGGTTAGTAGATCCAGATTAAAGATGGAGTTAATTCCCCCATTTAAATAGGCTACATTCCCATGGGTCAATACCATGTGCCATTTTTATTTTTATTTTTTGCATTGTATTAATAAAAATCTAGTCCATGGTATTTGTCCCATAGTATTTTTCCCATAGGTTTCACCTAAATATAACGCATTTTTTGAGTGTTCATAAATATAAGGTGACTTATGGAGTAAATATAAAAAAAATGTTTTATTTATTTACCATACCTCTCATTTATTTATATTTATATTAATTTACCATACCTCTTTTACAAATATGGTATTTGGCCCATAGGATTCACTTAAATAAAACCTCTTTCTTGAGCCTTCATAATAGAACGAGGGTTATGGACTAAATATAAAAAGAAGTTTTATTTATTTACCATGTGTCTAGTTTATTTATATTTTTATTTATTTACCATACCTTTTGATTAAGTATAAAAAGACGTTTTATTTATTTACCATACCTCCACTTTACTTATATTTTTATTTATTTACACCCTTGCATGTATATAAGGTGACTTATGGAGTAAATATAAAAAATGTTTTATTTATTTACCATACCTCTCATTTATTTATATTTTTATTAATTTACCATACCTCTTTTATAAATATGGTATTTGGGCCTCTGGCCCATAGGATTCACTTAAATAAAACCTATTCTTGAAAATGGGCGAATGGAATGGAAGGTTGTAACTCCTAATTTCAAGGGCTAAATTTACCTTTTTTACCCTCTCCCTTAAAATAAGGTGGGCTATTTGAGGTGATTTGTAAAAATGTACTATGATACAAAATATTCGCCCACTAAAAATTTAAAACCCCTTAATTTCGCCAAAGGGCGAACATTCGCCCCCTAAAATTTTCTATGGTTTCGACTTCATCCACATATAGATTATCAAAAACAAGTGGCTTGGAAAAATAAACTACGATAGAATCATCATCATGATCGAATATGGGAGTAAATAGATCACGACAAATACAATCAGCAAAATCAATGATTTCATCGGCATCCTCATGATCTGATGAGTCAAATAGAGGGGTAGATGAGAAGTGGAAAAATTCACCCTCTGTGTATCTGGAAAAGGTAGATGAAAAATCAAGTGGATTTTCAAAGAATAATTTATCCTCTCCGTTGTCTGATGATGGACTGACATCCGGTGTGTTCTGCGAATGATTAACAATGGGTGCATCTATAGACAAAGATACACATGCAAAATCATGGATGGCACGATCACCAAAGATATCAGGGAAAAACAGAGGAGGCTCAGAAAAAAGGAAGTCATACTTCGCCGAGGGTTGATTCTCAAGCTCCCAGTCATACTCTTCATGAATTATAGTGCAAGTTGGTTTTGCAACACCAACTCTGTCGATAGCTTGATCCTCGTTCACAACAAGTGTAAAGTCTGGAATGGAAGAACAAAAGACAGTGCAATTCGAAGGATCAACAGAACATGAAGATGGAGGTTGATGTAAGACATACATGTGACAACTCATGGGCTTCGCAACCAAATCTACGTGAAAAATGAGAGAAGTGATGTTGGGAGGATGTGACGACTGAACGGATGTGTGTGCTTATTCTCCCACATCAATCTGCAGTGGTGGAGCTATTTGATGAGGGGACGGCAGACAATCACTTGTGACAGTGACCATATCTTTCTGTGATTGTGCAACTTCATCAACGAAGTATGCTGAACGGGGCTTGGGCTTAAACTTTCTTTTAGGATTGACGAATTTGGTAAGGCAATACTCAAATTTGTCCATGAGATAATGTAATTTCATCTGAATTTTCAGAGCTTGAAAATACAACACACAGAAGCGGTACAAAATTTCCATAGGTGATTCATGCAACACCTTCCGTTGTTGTAACAATTTTTGGTCAAGAGGTTCTGGATCAAAATGATGGAAAGTAGATTCAATGAGATCACATAACTTCTCAAGTGAGTGCACGCTACCGGGAGGCAGACTCCAACACTACCATAGTGGGGATTCACGAAGTGTGTATGAAAGCGGTAGGCTGGCCTCTTCTTCAGAGCATTCATCTGCCTTGTTAAGCATGGCAAAGAAGTCTTGTAAGTACACAGGCCAGGCCACTTCGCCTTCACCATCATACATGAATTTGGACAAGAGATCAGAAAACTCCCTTGTGATGTCAAGAGGTTCGGAATGCGAAAAACATCGTGGAGGGGTAAGTGTGACAATATCCATAATGATGTGCGAAGGTTCAAAATATGATGAGAGGACACAACTTGTCATCTGGCTCTCCTTCTAGCGCTAGAAATGTTGACCGTGCTAGACTCACCAACATGTCAAAGGGATCTCCTCGGTAAGAAGTCCCAACTAGACCTCAAACCATTTGGTGTAGGAGTCCCATTAGTGGGTCATACAATATCACCTTGTTTGCGGTTGCACGCAGAGGCAAGTAAGATGTCCCTGTTGGTAGCAAGGGCGTGACATGTGCCAAGTCAAGGCAGGTGCATGAACGATTCTAACACATGGAAAGTAGGTTGAGTGCGCCCCTTGGAAACCTGTGAAAGCATGGGGCTTGGAAGGGAACACACTAGCGAAGATGCATCACAAGCTGGAAAACAAGTAAGCTAACAATCCAAAGCGATGGTTAAACCAACCACACATCTCAGTAAAATTCATACATACTTATATAGAAAGAGTCCATACATGCATACGTAAGCAAACATATACATATATCATTAGAGTAACCAAGATAGCTGAAATACAATAACAATATATGCACAAAAGATGCTGGCTATATTATATTAAGAAGTGAAAGTTCCAATCATATAGTACAACCATGACCAACCACTAGTCCTGATAGCGGAACATTACAGTCACGGCCACCTGTTCCTCCAAAGAGATGTACTAGCTCTACATTGTGGAGAAGCCAAGGCTGGTTACAATACTCTCCAAGCTTTCTCTAATATACTCCTATCGGAAGCTTGGTTGATCAAATTCCTATACAATGAGTCATGAGGTACTATATATAACAAAGGGTGGGGTGACCCTTGACATTCCCCTTTCTGACTATTCATCTACCCTCATGACTCTTCAACTACTCTATGAATGTTACATTTAACTATTGACACTTGAACTTCCACTTGACAAGACGTTACATACAATCTGCACATGTACCCATCTAAGACAAAATAGGCTTGACCAAGCCATGTAAGACATCACTATGACTCAGATAACTGTGGGAAGACCAACTCTTCGACATCCTCATGATGGTCAACGGTGGCGAATTGATGCCAAGCTCGGTAGTCTGTGATGGTGTCCATGTATTCTGTGGTGACATCTTTCTGGAAATGAACTCTTGCCTCTGTTGCATCTGGGTACACTACCTTGGCTCCTCTGCCCAACTCATCTGATAACATGCACATCATTGTCTTGAGTGCGGCCAGACCAACAAAATACCGATGCATAGTGTCTGCACTGGTTGCGAAGTCTACACTGGTGGCTATGTGCATCAACTCGTCAAAGTACGAGTCTAACTCTAGTTGGACTTGTGCCTTTGTCTTTGCCTCGGTGAGTGTCCCAATAGATGGGATCAAATGTGCACACACAACAACATCCATGCTTCTTGATACCCATGCATGGGAAGCCTACAAACTAGTGATGAGCTGCGAGAGTTCTTCATAGTTATCACTCTGACTCTGGATGCGTGCCTTCAACTCAACTGCTCTTGGATTCATCATATTAGGTAAGTGTAATGAGGATCCCTTGTATCTCATTGTCCATGTTTTCATGTAATCAACAACAACATGCAAGTTTGAAAAGATACATGTTCTCGTAACACATCGCTACTGCCAACCGTTGAGATGGACAACTACCTTATGCACGGTACCAAACCTAGAATACAATGCCCACATGACTGTCTCAAGGGACGATACTTCATCCAATATTTCCTTATTCAACTCTATTAAGGCAAATGCTGTAACCATTTCTCCTCCCTGCTTGGCCATCTATAACTCCTTAGCCATTCAATCGTTCTATGTTATCAAGAAGCGAACACTCGAGCTGGTGGCTTCGTCATATGCTCTGGTAGCATCGGCCAATGCTACTGGATGCTTGAGCACGTCCGATACGATCACTCGTTCCTCAAACTGTGCAAGAGATCTTTAGTCACCCGGAGTAGACACTCTGTGTGATTGCACAACTCTATGTTGCGACTCGTCGAATGATATATTGTGCATCTCTTCTTCCAGGTTGTCTCCAAGGATCTCAGTATCTCCTTGGTTGCTTGGGACCTGATTTGCTTTTGGATCTGGTGAAGCCGGTGGATTGACCTCTTGGTGGTAAGGCATGAGGTCGATGTCTTGGTCTAACTCTGGCTGCTCCATCTCCGCATCCATCTGCTCAAGTACTCGTTCAATCTCTTGAGTGAAGTCTTGCTCCTGCGAGTGCTCACCTTGTCTGCTTTGCACCAGCTGCTTGGATGAGTCTACCATGTGTATGTGTGCAATTTCATCAATCTATGCATGTTGCACCCCTTGCTGTGTCTATCCCTGCTGCACTTCCTTCTCCTATTTGTGCAACTCTTGTTCCTTCTGGAGTTTCTCCTTCAACTCTTGCAACTCCTTCATTGTTTCCTCCATCCTATTTTTTTCTCTTTGTCTTTGCGCGGTCATCTTTTTGCGCTATTGCCTCTTCGCCTCTATTTCCAAAGCTGCTTTCTACACAAGTGGGTCTACTCTAAACTTGCATCCTTTTTCTGCCTCTACGCTATCGACAATATTTCTCTTGCCTTTGTCATGTGACGGTATGTTTACCTCTACTGCTGGTGCTGGTGCTCTCTTGGATGCTGCTTCGTGCTACTTCGCTAACCATTCCATATCGATGCCGACTGGTTCATTGGGCCTGGATAAGCTGTGTCAATATCTCCATGTGTCTTCCTCAGCTCAATGACACACCCTTTGGATCCACGGAAGTTGCACTCGTGCAGTGATCCTTCACAAAGCAATGCAGTTCATACATATTGAAGCTTTTGGCGCCAAAAGTAAATTTCTTGAACTCTTCTATCTCGGCATCCGCATGCTTGAGATTCCATATCTCGTACAACTCGATCTACAATGGAAGAGTGGGCCAAGGTGCCTTCTTCTTCCGATGCATATTAGCTGACAGTCTTTCCAAGATGTGGTCCGATACTTATTTTATGACGAGCTTGTCCATGGAAAACTTCAGCAAAACATGAGGAGGCTTCTCTGCGCTGTACATTTGTATGAAGGTACCAAAAGGTGAGGCATACCAATCCGCTATGTCGATCAATGCCTCCATTTCTGCCTTCGACATGCAAGGTGGATCCTACTCAAATATCATCTTGTACATTGGGGTGACAAAATGGTCTGACAACTGTGTGATGACCCCGCAAAAGTTGCATTCGGAAAACAATTTACAATAAGTGTTGATAGTGGTTTCTGCTGATGTCCATGCCCACTTCAAGCCAAAAAACTACTGACGGACATAGATTTCATCCAAGCTGTGTGTGAACATGTAGATTTCTTCTTACTAACCTTGGGCGACTGTCGAGTTCATATTACCTGTTCCTTCAGTATGTGAGTCAACATGTCAGATTAGTTGCATGCTTTGCCTTCACTGGCCAGTTGGTCCAATGTGATCACCCAACTCTGCGAGAAGGTATTCATGCTCTCTTGGCCATACAAGCAACATGCAAAGATGACTAAGTACTGATATGACTTCCACAATATCTTTGTCTTGTAAATCTGGTTGGGTGTCATCCTGAATTTGGCTAGCTCCTTCACTCATTTCTTCAAGATATCCTTGGAGTTCGCATTGCTGCTGGGTATGTTGAAGGGTGTCTCCATGGTGATCACTGGCTTCGGCAAATGGTACATTTGCTAATAATCCTATGCCCTAAAGGTAGCAATCTCTGTCCCGTTGGCACTGCTTAATGCCATTGTCTCAAGATTAGTGTGCGAGACGATCCAATGTATCATGTCTGCACATGGGAACGTGGGATACCTGCATGCAATCTGGTACAAGCCAGACTTGTGAATGTTCACATAGACTTTGTGGTCTTCAAGATCTTCCCCAAATGTGCCTGAGAATGAATCATTGACCTCCTGCCATTTCAACTTGATGTCTTTGTATAATATTAGATTGGTGTCTTCGTATATCGACAAACTCATAGACACTCGCTCAATTTCTTCTCCAGTTGCGCTTTTGTCAGTGTCCTTTGACCCTGCTCTCTTTGAGGCCATTGATCCTAAAATGTTGAGAGACAGATGAACACCTTCTATATCTAGAGACATGGTGACATGAATGGCAAGAAATCTGTCAGTTAAAACAAAAGAAAACTTGTAACATGCAGCATACCCGAGAACTGTTGGTAAGGATTGCACAATTTTCACTGGGAGGCTGGGAGACTGACTGTTGGAACTACGTAAAAGGAAGTTCGGACTGTCGGGAGGATGGTTGACTACTGGAATTGTGCAATGTGTAATCCAGAATAGCCTACTAGGTGCTGAGATTGCGTAATGCGCAATTTCAGCTGGCAAGTGATGCAGGCCCAGGGACTACATTGTGCAATTTTCTGGGCCAGCAGATAGAATTGCACAAAGCAAGATAGGAGGACATTGTCTGGCTAGAATTGCACAGTTTCTGGGAGGAAGGCAGAGCCTTCCCTCTCAGAATTGCGCAATGCTGTCAAGGTGGTGAGCCTCATCATTGGGTAATTATATGGGCCTTAATTCACCTCCTAGCTTAGTCAAACCAACTATTCTCATAACTTATTGCATACTTTTGATTATATTTTGTTTATGAGATGATTTATAGTTGGATATTTTTCTTTGTGGTCTAATGTGCATTTAATGAAGGATTAAAGGAGAAAAGAAAGGAATTTTGGCAAAGACCAAGGTCAAAACTCGAATGGGACAAGGGAGAGGGATTATAGGAGGAAAATCCTCCTCATTTACTACCCCTCCATTTGAATATTCCTCCATTAGCTCAGAGTGCAAACAGTCAAATCATGAGGACTAGAAGGCAGCTGAGCAAGTCAAAGACAAAGCACCAGTTTATCTCGAGTTTGGGAGCCAAGCCTCCCTAATTTTAAGGAAGTCATTGGAGACTTCAGATGTATAAGTAGAGAGGCCTAGGACCTTAGTAAGATTCAGATTTTTGGTTGTAAAAATCTACTCTATTCTTCAAGCTGCAGGACTTGTGACAGTTCTGTTGATGTAATCTGTTGTTTTGGTAATAAGAATGAGTTTTGTTTTGAGCTAGCATTGAGATAACTCAGAGGGATGAAGCTCTTGGGTTAGGGTCCAACCCTAGCAGCCAAGGCTCCTCTTTATTGTACATGTATGCTTAGTGTAGATTCATAGCTTAGTTTTTAGTTTGCTTAGTAGAGGCATTTCCATTACAAGTAGTGTAGATCAGATTGGTTGTGTGATAGTTTGTTTCCATTTGTGCCTTCTTTCAAGTATCTAGTTAGCAAGGAGAAAAAGGATCACCATAAGGTCATCCGCAGGTGTCTCGTCCTCACTTCCTCCCTCTGGGACCATGACTTGAGGAAGGGACCCTTCAGTAGCCCCAAAAACACAGATTTCTAGTTCTTTTATGAGATTTGGAGTTTGATGTCTTTAATTCAGTAGTTGGTTAATGTTGCATGGCAGATTTCATTGTCATCCTTTTCCATCTCCATTTTTGCAATAATATCTCACTCATGCTTTCATTCCCTTCAACAACTTTCTCCACACATAATATAGGCATTTGATTCATGCTTTTCTAGTTTATGAAAAATGTATCTTGTTGCATAGTTCTTTTTGGAAGACACACATGTTTTATGTAGAGTAGGTACCTCAAGAGGAGACCAAGACTTCATAACCAACAACCACATTCCACTTCATCCACCTTATCCATTCCTTGTTTCACCATCACCCTCACTAGTTTTTCATCATTTTCCATTGAAAATTCCCTAAACATATTGAGCGAATCTAGCAATCCCTTATCTTGGATATTGACTCTTGAGTGCTCCTAGACCTTCCAACACTACATTCCACCAATCACACACGTTTCCTAAGCTTCCCAACACCTCCAACACCTCACAATTAGCTCTCGGCTATATCCTGTAGGTTTCCTGCAATTCTTACAGGATCATCCTATAAGTTTCTAATACATCCTTTAGGTTTTCCTGAAACGACCTGTTTGAGGCCGAATTGATGGGAAACCTCTAGGAAGTCACAAAAAGCCTCATAAGACCCCTCCACACCATCCAACTACTCCATAAACCTTCTAGCCATCCTCAAACACCTTCCATCCACCTGTCACATCCACAAAACAATTAGTTTGCATACTTGATTTTGCCTGAGAAACCCAAAAAATGAAAACAAATTTAGTTTTAGTTTTTTTGCTTGCGCATTAGTATGGTTTGATGATTTTTTACTTCTGCAACTTAGATAGTAGCATTTGTTTATTGTTGATTTAGCAATTCTGCTTAGCATAACTTCTTAAATGGTTAGCTAGGGTATGGTGTGGTTTAGCATTACATGTTGGCCTCTTCCATTACTGCTGTAGAGAAACTCTCTTAGAGTAGATTTGCCCTTATTCCATCAAAGAATCAAACTTCTTCTGACTCTATAGAAGTCTGGCTTGGAACCCCAGTGGTCTCTTGCCAGCTGAACAGTGACAATAGGCAGAACCATCACTTTTAATTGGGAATACAACGCTGTCACCTCCAAGTTTGTATGAACCTCGAGTTGATAAGTAAAGCTGGTAGCTCAAGAGTTGCAGCATCCTTGATGCAATACTGGCGCTCATCACTTTTTGGTGCCATTGTCGGGGAGGTGTCTGAGTAGAATGTGATTACTGCTTTCCTTTCTTTTATTTCTTGTCTTCAATATTCTTCCATTAGTTTATTTCTGCAAAAGTAATCTAGTTGTTTTCTTTCTTTCAATTGGCATTATATGCTTTCCTTTCCATTTTGCAAGTAGGATTTCAATTCAGCAAGTAGCTTTTTCATTATGTCAGTAATTTTCATTCAATCAACAATTTCAATTCTATAAGTACTTTCCATTTTTTAAAAAAGAATACAAAACCAACCCAAAAATATTTCCTTTCATGCCTCGTAGGAATAGGGGCAACTTAGGAAAAGTTTTGCCAAATACCCCCACGACATCCAACAGCCAACCTTCTCTCTTCTTCGGTGGCTTTGAACTGGAGGAACCCTTAGGTGAGAAACCTGACATATTTGAGGAACCTACAGGGGAAGAAGAAGAAGAGGAACCCATTCCTACTGATCCAATGGTTGAAAACCGAAATGACAGTGGTAATAGAGAGAGAGTTGAGGGTGCCTTCCCCATCAGGGAAACCAATGGGGATGCTAATATGAAAAATATAAGCCCCTCTGCCCTACCTCATTTCTGTGGCCTGACCACAGAGGACCCCGACACTTTCCTGTTTGAGTTTGTTGTTATATGCCGAACCTATGACTATACAGATGATGAGCAAAAGTTAAAACTATTTCCATCTACCCTCAAGGATGCAACATTGCGCTGGTTCATGGGTTTACCTGGAGATAGCATCACAACTTGGGATTAGATGGAACAGACCTTTAACAACAAATTTTGATACTACTTTCCGTCAAAGGATACTAAAGAAGAATTTTCCAGGATGACCATAGGCCATGATGAATCCTTAGAAGACTATGAAGAAAGGTTTGAGCTCAGTTACAAAAGTTCCAGGTACACACTTGACCCTGAGTCACTAAAGCTGGTCCTGCTTAGGGGAGTAAGAGAAGATCTTTTGGATACCTTAAATTCGTTAGCAGGAGGAGATATCTACCAATTACCCTATGAGGATATCAAGGCTGTCTTCAAAAACCATTCTAGGGTAGCTAGGAAAAAGGTTAGGGGTAGTCAACCTATGGCCAGTACATCATCTTCCAACTCATCCATCAACAGTGAAATTGGAAACATGGTGGAAGATTTCAAAAGTGAGATGCTACAAACCCTTGCCTTGCAACTGGACACCATGAACATTAAAAGGAAGTAGGCGGAAGCAAAGAGAGCCTTGGCCATCTTCTATCCTAGATGCACCAGGAGGCATCCTAGGAATGAATGTCTGTTGACCTCTATTGAAATTTGCTCGGTCTGTGAGGAAAACCACTCCACAGACAAGTGCCCATCTTTACCTAGACTCAAAGTTGTATATTAAGGAGCTGAAGGGGTCACTGAGCAACTTTTCTACATTAACCAAAGGAGACCTCCCGGTCTTAAACCATACCGGCAGGGCATGCAAGGGTCATCCCATGCATAATACAATCCCAACCAAACCACAACTATACCTTCTTGGGGACCCCCTGCTCATCCTTCTTGGTCTACATCCTCTCCTTGGTCCTATGCATCTTAGTGTCATTCCTAGCCAACTAGCAAGTTATTTCAACCTTATGCTCTGCCACAACCTAAGTGGAATACACCACTCTAGGGGTGGAGGCCCCAATACAACAATGCTACAACTCTATTACCTCCACCACCTACCCAACCACAACTCCTACACTCTGCACCACCCAAGCAACCCTAGATGCCTTCCTAGCCAAATCCAAACGCAAACAATAGGCAGGCTCAACAAGTATACAATGGAGAAACATCATATCTAGCTTATGCTATGGAAATCCAGGAGATTAACTTGAGATCAAGAAGAGTTCTCTTGGATAACCAACCTCACCCTCCACCTAGGGAGGTTGAGGAAGAAAGATAGGTAAGCAACCTTAAATTAAATCCACCCTTTCCTGAGAGATTAGCCCAACCACTCCAGCCTACCCTAGAAGAGACTGAATTTCTGGGAGAATTGAAAAGTCTATGTGTAAAGATCCACCTTCTCTAGGCAATAAAAGATGTTCCCATTTACAATAAGTTGATTAAGGAGAAGTGCTTCAAGCATCCAGGGAGGCGAAAAATGGATGCCCCTACCATTAATGTCATTGGGCAGCTGTTTGACTTAATGCTGGGGAAGGTAATATGTCCAAAATACTTGGACCTTGGAAGCCCTGTAGTAGATGTGCACATCAATGGCACCATTGTCGCACACACTCTGATTGATCTTGGGGCTGCCATTATGTGATGACCAAGGACACCATGCTCAATCTCAACCTCCAAGGTTAATTGAGGAAGACCACAACAGTTCTGCAACTTGCAGATCATTCCACAGTAACCCCTAAGGGAATTGTGGAGGATGTGATGGTCTCCATTGACTCTTGGGAGTACCCTATAGATTTCCTAGTTCTCCAGCTTAAGGCTAAGCTTACTGGTTATCCTCTCATCCTTGGGAGGCCATGGTTGGCCACAACCAATGCTTACATTAGCTGTAGAGTTGGGAATATGACCATCAAGAATGGGCATATGTCCAAGCAGTTAGTCCTATACCCTCCTAATCAACCTTCTCTAGATCATGATTTACCTTTATGGTTGGAGGAGGAGGAAGAAGATGAGGTTTATTCTGCCCAAATTTATGGTTTGGAAGCAACCATGGGAGGAGGACAACAAGATGAGGATGACTTGATTGAACACTTGCTCCAAAATCCAACTCCTAGTTCATTACCTTTAGAAGAAGCAGTAAAGGAAACCCATAAAAATCATCCAATTGACTTATGCTTGGCCGATTCGAACCCACTTCATGTCAAAACCATAGAATTCGGCCAAGAGAAAACCTTGAAAATCAATCCATCTCTTTCTTCTCTCAAAGAGGAGAAGCTATGCAACATGTTAAAGGCAAATCTAGAAGCCTTCGCTTGGAGTTACAAGCAAATGAAGGGAGTACACCCCTCAGTGTACTCACCACATATACATCAAAGAAGGTTGCAAGCCGGTCCAGAAACCACAAAGGAGGATGAATCCAATGCTTAAAGATATAGTCAAAGAAGAACTGCAAAAACTACTAGATGCAGGATTCATTTACCCTATCTCCGATAGTGAGTGGGTCTCTCCTTTGGTGTTAGTTCCTAAGAAAAATGGTAAGTGGAGGATTTGTGTCGATTACAGGGAGTTGAACAAAGGCACAAAGAAGGATCATTTTCCTCTACCCTTCATTGACCAAGTGCTAGATGGCCTGACAAGAAAAAGGTTTTTCTCTTTCCTTGATGGATTCAGTGGGTACAACCAAATCCAGATCTGTCCAGAAGACTAGGATAAGACCACATTCACCTGTCCTTAGGGTAATTTTTCCTATAGGGTCCTTCCTTTTGGCCTATGCAATGCTCCTGCCACTTTCTAGAGAGCAGTCTTGAGTATTTTCGCCGAATTAGTCCATGATGCAGTGGAGATTTATATGGATGATTTTACACCTTATGGTTGTGATTTTCAAGAAGCCCTGTCTAACCTAGGCAAAGTACTGCACAAGTGCATTGAAATGAACCTATCTCTCAGTCCTGAAAAATGTGAATTCTTAATGACTGCAGGGACTGTGCTAGGTCATTCAATATCTCAACAAGGATTGCAGGTGGACCCAAACAAAATAGGCATCATCCAAAGGGTCCCACCTCCTCAAAAGCAAAGAGATGTCAGAATTTTCCTAGGGTTAGTTGGATACTACCGAAGGTTCATAAAGGACTTCAGCAAGTTGGCCTCTCCTTTATTTGGTTTGTTGGCCAAAGATTCCGAGTTTATATGGTCAGAAAGTTGTCAAGAGGCCTTAGACATTCTAAAGGATAAGTTAACCACTGCACTAATTCTCCGAGGCCCAAACTGGACCCTCCCCTTTCATATTCATGCTGATGCCTCACACAAAGCCATAGGCGCAGCCCTAGGTCAGATAGATGAGAAACTGCCTTATGCTATCTATTTTATTAGTAAGAACTTATCAAAGACTGAACTAAATTATACAGTGACTGAAAAGGAACTCCTGGCTGTTGTGCATTTATTAAACAAATTCAGGCATTACATTATAGGCTATCAAACATTTGTGCATCCTAACCATGCCACAATCAAATATTTAATGAACAAACCATATGTGAATGCTCGAATTATAAGATAGTTACTTTTATTACAACAGTTTGATCTAACCATTGTTGATAAGCCTGGTAAGGAAAATGTGGCTGCAGATTTTTTATCTAGGGTAAATTTTCCTGCAGGTGAAGAAGGAATGGTGGATGACTAGTTACCGGATGAGCACTTGTTTTTTATTTCAGTTCTCTCTCCATGGTTTGCTGATATAGAAAACTATTTGGTATCAGCACAGTTCCCACCAAACTTTTCCTCCAAAGAAAAGAGCAATATAGTTAGGAAAAGTGCCCCCTTGACTTGGATTGGGGGCAATCTTTTCAAAATTGGCCTAGATAAAATCTTGAGGTGTGTCAGGGAAGAGGAAGTATTTGACATCCTTCTAACCTGTCATGATGGGCCTTGTGGAGGTCACTTTGAAGCAAAGAGGAAAACATTAAAAGTGTTACAAGCAGGCTATTATTGGCCCACTCCTCATCAGGATGTGAAAAAGTACACTGTCAGTGTGATCAGTGCTAGAGGATGGGAAGGCGTATTCCAAGAGATGAAATGCCTCTGAAGCCTCAAGTGACTTTCGAGCCATTTGACAAGTGGGGCATGGATTTCATTGGGCCTATTGACCCTACTTCAAAGAAAAAACAATACATTATTGTGTGCACTGATTATTTTACTAAGTGGGATGAAACCAAGGCAATTAAGGAAAAAACAGAAGAGAAGGTGGCTGAGTTTCTAAGGGAGAATGTATTCTACAAATTTGGGTACCCTAGAGAGATGGTCACAGACCAAGGCAACCAGTTTACCTCCAACATGATTATAGACATGCTCAACTATCACAAGATCAAGCATAGGACCTCCACTCCCTATCATCCACAAGCTAATGGGCAAGTGGAGGTGACCAATAGAGCACTGGAGGGCATCTTAACCAAGGTGGTGAGTAGCAATAGGAAGGATTGGGCAGAAAGACTAGTTGAGGTCACTTGGGCCTATAATACCACATGGAAGACCACCACTAGATTCACACCCTATGAGCTGGTCTATGGGAAAAAGGCCTTGCTGTCCATTGAATTTGAATATAACACATTAAGGATGACAACCCAACTAGATTTGGATCTCAGTAGTGCACAGAAAGAGAGATTGTTCCAATTGAATGGCTTGGATGAATTCAGAATGTAAGCCCTCCTACATACAGAGGTAGTTCAACTTTAGAGGAAGATCTGGCATGATAAAAATATCAAGGAGAAGTAATTTCAAGAAGGCGATTGGGCATTGTTATATGATTCTAGGTATAAAGACTTCAAGGGAAAGTCAAGGACAAGATGGCTCAGACCTTATGTTGTGGAAATATGCCATGATAATTGTTCAGTGCAAATCAGAACCATAGATGAAGAAGCCATTCCTTTGCTTGTTAATGGACACCAACTAAAAATGTACAAGAGACCATTATCAAAACAAGAGTTTGTTGATGATATCAATAAAACAGTGATGATGGTGGAGCAAGTTCTAAATCCTCCCTCATCAAATCAATGAGAAAACAAAAAAAAGAATAAGGACTTAGGTGAAAACCTCCATGAGGCACCTGAGTCCCATCTTTGGGTTGAAAACCTCTTAAGGCGGCCCAGTGATGAAAAAAAAAAGAGAAAAAAGAAAAAGAGAATAAGAAGACCCTTGGGCAAAAACCTTTCTTGATGTGCCCAATGAAAATGGCTAGGGTGAAAACCTCTCTAAGGAAACCTAGTTGTTTTTGAAAAAAAATAAAATAATATTTATCATGAAATTTCCATTTGTAGATGGGCAAGAAGGACAGTCAAGGAGAAAAATAGGATCTAAAGGAGACCCTTTCCTCTCACATATTCATTTTCTTCACTCCTTACCATGCATCCCTCAGTCATTTTTGTCATTTTTCCATTCCATTGCTTCGATTTATGCAAAGACTGTGTTTTCTATAGGACCCCCTGCATTCCTACAGGATCCCCTAAAAACCTATAGGATGATCTTGTAGGAATTACAGTGAACCAGAAAACCTACAAGAAGTAATCTGAAGGCATATGATGGACTTGTTAGGTCCCTAAAATTCACCCTATTCATGATCTAGCACCTCACCTCATCCACCATCATCATCCCTGCACTCACCATTCAAAAAAAAAGGATCAGTTTCAACAGTTTCTTCCAGTCTTCAAAAAAAAAAGAGAAAAAGAAAAAAGGAGAGGAAACAAAGAGGAGTAAAGAGCATTACCTGAGTATCCTTTTCTCTCCACTCTTCCACTCCTTCTTTCCATCCATGTCACCATCCTCACAGCCCCAAGAAGCAAAATGGTTAAAGAATTTTGAGGGAGAATCAGCTATAGGACATCCTGTAGCAACCTATCCCACAGAATGCCAATCACACCAGCAACAAGTCTTCACCAGGATGATCCAAGAGCTCCAAAGCAGCAACATCAAATCTTCAACCATAGATACCTACAAAAACAAAGAAACCATTAGTAGACAGCAAGAGGAGGAAGAATAATGGCATGCAACAAATATACATAGCAACGCCTCTGGTCTTCCAAAACTACAACATAGCATTGAAACCACATGTAAGTATCCTGCTCGCTCTCTCATATGAATCATGTAGTAAAAAATTGTAAGGGTTATGAGATAGTTGGTTTATAAGTGAAAAAGTGGCTAGTTAACTTGGCCACCTTCGTTCAGTCAGCACATGCACAACTGGTTGTCCTCTCACATGTGGCTGTAGTGAACTTAAAGATAGAGAAAGAGTAGGACAAAAAGTGATTAAACTACGAATCTACGAGGTGGGGAGCTGATTACGAGGAGTGGGAAATGATGAGGTGGTAGTGGGGACCAACGGTCCAAAAATGGCAACATATCTTTGTTTCCAACACACCACCTCACCCCAAATCACCATAAGAGGAAATAAAACATCATTCCCATGCATTCATGCATTTCACCTCCTCAAAACTCCCTCACTCAAGTTGCTCTCATAACCCAGGCCACCCACTGGAAGCAAAGATCCATCATTCACTGCACAGGAATTCCTATAGGAGCATGCACAGGAATTCCAATAGGATACAGTATACAGGATACATAGAGTCAGTCTAAAGGATTGGAAAAGAAGAGTTCAGAAGGGATATCACGGGAATTGGCCACTGCAACCAGTCTAAAGAGGTAGGATCTAAACTTACATTCCCCTTTGCAAGTAAATGAACCAAGGATACTCTAAATTTGAGTGAATTTAGCAATGGTGTAAAGGGAATTAAATACGTAGTCATCTATGTTTTTCTCCTACATTTGGAAAATTGTGTCAACCCTCTCATTTTCTCCTCAAGCTTCACCAACAAGATGACAGGAGGGTTTAATAGGAGAGAGCCCACAAACACCGTGAGAATCCAACAACACCCCCAAGTGCTAGAAATCTTCACAAGACATAACTGTATGGGGTTTTTTGAAAAATTCAGAGGGTATGATGATGAGGTGGCTCAAGAATTTTCTCTCTCCCTCAATCCACACAACAGAATACTCTGTTGAATCTACAGGAGGCACAAAAATTGGAAAGGAAGGTAGGGGAGAAGCAAGAAGCTAAAGAGGAGGACCCAAAGTTAAAAGAACCCAGCCCCCAACCTAACCTGGACTCCTATTACTGGTTTATTGAAGGAGGTAGGGTCATACCTCAAAAGTTTGCAATCCCACTGTTCTTCGAGCTGGAGAAGGAGAGGGCCAGAACTCACCGATGGATGCAGATCGCTAAGTCAAATGGGGTGGAAGAAATTGGGCACATGGAAGAGAAACTCAACGAAATGGGTAGAGAGCTAAGTGACTTAAGGGACAGAGAAGCTATAATGAGAAATAAACTAGAGACAAAAAATGCATGGCTGAGGGGACAACTACAAGAAAGAGAAAACCGACTAGCATGTATGGCCAGTCTCTCCTCGGAGGCAATCCAGTGTAGGATGCCAACTAAATCCTATGCTCTCTACCTCAAAGAAAAATGGCTGTGGTTTCAGATTAAGACACTAGCATAGAGGGGAACCATGCCATTTCAGGACTAAAGGCAGTTTATTGATCTTTGTGATCAATGTACACTAGAGGATAGGGCCAAAATGGCTAGGTTTTATTTACACAACATGGCCCTCATAGACATGAATGTATGGGACCCTAATGCCAAGCTAGGAGATCTGTAATTAATGGCTTTGGCATCATGGATGAACCATGAGGAGTCAAGGGCTGCAAAGATGAAAAGGATATTGGAAAGAGAGCAAACTGAACCTCTTTTGATTAGAGATAAACAATCGAATCCCATGGCCCTCATCAGTACCCATAATTTGATTGCAAATGACCCTCAGTTGGTACCTAGATATCTTGCTGCCCAAGAGCAAGCAATTTCACATTTTGAGGACATGTTTAGGCTGCTAGGAGATGATAGTATACATGCTTGCCTAAGAAGATGGAACACACTACCATACAACCTAAAGATAAGAGAATATCACTCCCCTCAAAGGTTAAGAGAGGCACTCAACAGGACACCTATGTATAAGCAATCTATGCAAAGGTTGAAGGTCAATTGGATAGGCCTAAAACTCAGTCCACCACTACTCTTAGGGATGCTAGAAGGGAGAAAAGAAGAAGAAGAAAAGAGGCAGTGGGAAGAGGTAGAAAAGAAAGAAGGCTTCTATGAACAAGAAGAGGAGACCACAACAGAGGCATGGGATGTCAGAGAGGCTACCAGAGCCATGAAGGATATGGATATTGACTAAGTTGCTCAGAGGATGAGAAACACTTTCAATAGGGGGGTGATGATGAGCCTCATCATTGGGTAATTATATGGGCCTTAATTCACCTCCTAGCTTAGTCAAACCAACTATTCTCATAACTTATTGCATACTTTTGATTATATTTTGTTTATGAGATGAGTTAGAGTTGGATATTTTTCTTTGTGGTCTAATGTGCATTTAATGCAGGATTAAAGGAGAAAAGAAAGGAATTTTGGCAAAGACCAAGGTCAAAACTCGAATGGGACAAGGGAGAGGGATTATAGGAGGTAAATCCTCCTCATTTACTACCCCTCCATTCAAATATTCCTCCATCAGCTCGAAGTGAAAACAACCAAATCATGAGGACTAGAAGGCAGCCAAGCAAGTGAAAGACAAAGCACCAGTTTATCTCGAGTTTGGGAGCCGAGCCTCCCTAATTTTAAGGAAGTCATTGGAGACTTTAGATGTATAAGTAGAGAGGCCTAGGACCTCAGTAGGATTCAGATTTTTGATTGTAAAACTCTACTCTATTTTTCGAGCTGCAAGACTTGTGACAGTTCTTTTGATGTAATCTATTGTTTTGGTAATAAGAATGAGTTTTGTTTTGAGCCAGAACTGAGTTAACTCAGAGGGCTAAAGCTCTTGGGTTAGGGCCCAACCCTAGCAGCCATGTCTCCTCTTTATTGTACATGTATGCTTAGTGTAGATTCATAGCTTAGTTGTTAGTTTGCTTAGTAGAGGCATTTCCATTACAAGTAGTGTAGACCAGATTGGTTGTGTGATAGTTTGATTCCATTTGCGCCTTCTTTCAAGTAGCAGGATAGCAAGGAGAAAAAGGATCACCACAAGGTTTTCAGCAAGTGTCTCAACCTCACTTCCTCCCTGTGGGACCATGACTTGAGGAAGAGACCCTTCAGCAGCCCCAAAAACACAGATTTCTAGTTCTTTTATGAGCTTTAAAGTTTGATGTTTTTAATTCAGTAGTTGGTTAATGTTGCAAGGCATATTTCATTGTCATCCTTTTTCATCTCCATTTCTGCAATAATATCTCACTCATGCTTTCATTCCCTTCATCAACTTTCTCCATGCATAATATAGGCAGTTGATTCATGCTTTTCTAGTTTATGAAAAATGTATCTTGTTGCATAGTTATTTTTGGAAGACACACATGTTTTATGCAGAGCAAGTACCTCAGGAGGAGACCAAGACTTCATAACTAGTAGCCACCTTCCACTTTATCCACCTTATCCATCCCTTGTTTCACCATCACCCTCACTAGTTTTTCATCATTTTCCATTGAAATTTCCCTGAACACATTGAGCGAATCTAGCCATCTCTTATCTTGGATATTGGCTCTTGAGTGCTCCTAGACCTTCTAACACTCCATTCCACCCATCACACACCTTTCCTAAGATTCCCAACACTCCAACACACCAAAATTATCTCTCGTCTGTATCTTGTAGGTTTCCTATAATTCCTACAGGATCATCCTATAGGTTTCTAGCACATCCTGTAGGTTTTCCTAAAACGACATGTTTTGAGGCCGAATTGATGGGAAACCTCTAGGAAGTCACAAAAAGCCTCCTAGGACCCCTCCACACCATCCAACCACTCCATAAACCTTCTAGCCATCCTCAAACACCTTGCATCCACTTGTCACATCCACAAAACAATTAGTTTTCATACTTGATTTTGCCTGAGAAACCAAAAAAATGAAAACAAATTTAGTTTAGTTTCTTTGCTTGCACATTAGTATGGTTTGATGCTTTTTACTTCTGCAACTTAGATAGTAGCATTTGTTTATTGTTGATTTAGCAATTCTTCTTAGCATAGCTTCTTAAATGGTTAACTAGGGTATGGTGTGGTTTAGCATTACATGTTGGCCTTTTCCATTACTGTAGTAGAGTAACTCTCTTAGAGTAGATTTTCCCTTCTTCCATCAAAGAATCAAGCTTCTTCCGACTCTATAGAAGTTTGTCCTAGAACTCCAGTGGTCTCTCACCAACTGAATAGTGACAATAGGCAGAACCATCACTTTTACTTGTGCATACAACATTGTCACCTCCAAGTTTATACGAACCTCGGGTTGATAAGTAAAGCTGGTAGCTCAGGAGTTGTAACATCCTTACCGCAATACTGGCGCTCATCACCGGGCAAGGTAGAGTTTGGGCCATGGTTGCCAAGACCCGCTGAGGGGAAACTAAAAGCATATGAATATGTGAATACATGGTGATACTGAGTGTAAGTAGGAGTGATTTATCATGCATGCAAACAAGGCATGCAAGATTCAGAAAATGGGAAAACATGCATGTTGTGAAATGAGTCACTGAATCGGTGACGTTCGTTCCAAACAGTGTCATGCCTGTGCTAACAGTGAGATGCAAATGAAAACTAAAACGATGCTTGTATAGGCTAACATGCATGCAAACATCAACAAGCATTCACAGAAATCAAGTAGACAACACTCACACAAGCCAAAACACAAAAAGCGACGTAAATGTTGCAAAAGACAAGTAAAGCGGACTTACCAGGAAATAACTGAGCTGAATGTGTCGAAGAATCCTGGATGTACTGTGGGATGTCAGAGCTCCAAGATCGATGTGAAGAATGAGCTCTGAAGTGTCGAATAAATAAGTTTGAGGCTCATGACATGCATGCCACAAATCTAGGAAAAAGTGACACTTGGAGGAAAGTTTCTAAAATGATCTTTGCATGTAACCTCCAACTGCTAAAAATAGATCCTTAAAATCTAGGGATGCTTTTTGCATGTTTCTTTTTGCTATTTCAGGAAAAAGAATCCCATGCATGCAAGTCAAGTTTTCTAGGTACCGAGTGGAACTGGTCAACCTTAAGGCACATGCAATAGCCTACTTGACTAAGGGAGAATTTTGTGCAATTTTTGGGAGGAGATGGGTTGGCTGTCTAGAGGGATTGCACAATTTTTGGGAGGAGCAACTGGCTGTTGCCTATAATTGTGCAATTTCTAGGTTGAGTTGCAGTGCTGGGCGAGATTGTGCAATTTTCCTGATGAAGGTTGTTTGACTATATTACGGAATTTCTGGGCCCAACAGGCTGCCCAACAGATTTGCACAATTTTGGGAAGGCTAGTTCTCCTCCAGAATTATGCAATTTTCTTAGGGAGCTTCTCAGCCAACAACAAGCTTAAGTCCAGAATGACAGCCTGTGAGGGGAGTGAAGCAAACTGACATGCACAAGCTGGCAAGATGCTGAAAACCAATGAATCCTATGTACTTGACAGTGCAAGACATGCTGCTAAGGATGGTTGGTAGGGAGGCTCCAAAACGAAGCTCAGGAAAAATTTTGTATGTTGGTTGTAGCCACTCCAACATGATATCACAAAGGATTTAGGTCAAGCTCCTTCACTCATTAGTCCAAATTTCTCTAAAGATTTTGTATTTTTTTCATTTATTTCAAGGTCTTTATACTACACTCTCACGTGATTGCCTATGTACCAAACATTGCAATAAAAAGTATTATGATCCAGCCTGATAGTGATGGCAGGAGGGGGAAGTGGATTTCTAAGGTGTTAGAATTTGATTTGGAAATTAAGCCTACCAAATTAATCAAAGGACAAGGCTTAGCTAGTCTAATGACTGAAACAAATATTGATACTTTTGGTGTGAATTCAATTATGGAATTATCAGATTTTCTAGAGGATGAGTCAATGGTTAAAGTGGATGACCGTTTCAAATATTTTTCATGGTATACTGATGTCATTTACATATTGCAGAATCTACAAGTGCCATCGGGGACAAATAAAGCTCGGGCCTAATTTTTAAGGCTAAAATATATTAAATATTGTCTTTTGGATGGTTATTTATTTTGGAAAGACCTGCAAGGAATCTTATTGAATTTCCTATTATTAGATGAATATGAAGTAATGATCAAATAATTTCATGAAGGAGCCTGTGGAGGACATCATTACTGGAAGGCTACTGTTGATAAAATATTGAGAGTGAGATTCTACTAGCCTACAGTTTTTTCTAATGTCAGAAAGGAAGTTGCAGCCTACCATAAATGTCAGTTGTTTGAGGGCAAACCAAATTAATGTCTCTACCTTTGGAACCGATTTCTGTAGAAGCACCATTTAAGCAATAGGGCCTTTACTTCATAGGGGAAATTCATCCGGAATCTTCATCATAAAACAAATGGATCTTAATAGGAAAAAATTACTTTACCAAATGGATTGAGGCACTTCCAAATAGGCAAGCTAGCGATCTCATTGTTATTCAATTTTTAGGAAACATTCTTTCCAGGTTTAGTAGTCCAAAAATAATTAATACTGATAATGCAATGTGTTTCAAATCCAAAAGACTAATAAAATTCTATGATGAGTACCATATTAAAATTAGGCATTCCACAACCTATTACCCTCAAGGTAATGGACTGGATGAGTTCTCAAATAAAAGTCTTATTAGAATTATCAAAAATTTGTTAGATACAACAAGAAGGCTTGGCATACAAAACTTAAGTTTTCTTTATGGGAAGACAAGATCAATACTAAAAGGTCAATAGGTACTACCCCTTTTCAGTTAGTATATGGTGTTTGATGAGGCTCATCAATAGGTATATCACAAGGGTCATAATGCCATCCTCCAACTTTAGAATTATCTCTTTCTCACATTTATTTACAATTTTTGTTATATTATGCTTAGTGAGGAGGATAAAAGATGTGTTGCTATGTCATGTGGCCTAACATGGTTTAAATGCAGGAATTGGGATAATTTTGAGATAATTTCAATGTAGGAGCTTGGAGTAGACAACATGGAGAGATTCTAGGAGGTTGTCTACCTCATTAACTCCTTCAATTAACCAAGATCACCACTTTGTCTCTCATCAATTCAGAGTCATTGGAAGCCAAGCAGGACGAGGTCATTGGCAGCCAAGCCAATGCAGTTCAAGGAAGATCTAGATATAACTTTCTCGAGTTTTGGGAGACAAACACCTCTATTTTCTAGGGAGCTATTGGTAGCTACACTTTTGTATAAATAAACATGCCAAGGAACTCATTTGGAGTCAAATTTTGGTTTCAACTAAGAAGCGATTGAGCTCAAGCATTCATGACTCCTATTTTTGACTTATTATGTGATGTATTTGACATTCCTACAATGACACTGAGAAGTTTATTATTGATCCATCATTGAGTTCGTTCAAAGGGCTACGGCTCTTGGGTTTGGGCCCCAACCCTAGTAGATTAGGCCCCTTTTGTGTATTGATATTCTGATTTAGCTTAGAATGTTTATTAGTTGTTTCATTTTAGTGGAATATAATTCCTCAAAAAACCTGTGACTATGCCTCTATCTCATCTCTCTAATGGGACCCTGATTAGAGGAATCCACACTCACAACCCAAAAAAATTATGTGATGATTTATTGCTTATGATTGTTTGGAAAAATATCTACATTAGTTATCTTGTTTCACATATGATTGTTGTAACTTATAAGTTAATTCATTGCATAGATTAGGGTTTTTAGCATCAATTAGATAGTTTCCAAATTCAACTCACCTTTTCCACCATTGGTTATAATATTTTTCAAATGAAAAGAAAAACATGTGCATGTGATGTTGCAAGACTATTAGAACTGTAGGAAAGGGACCTTTTCACCATCTCCATCCAGGAATTCTCCACTGCCTTTTGATGAATCCCAACCATTGTCTTGATCCCTATTTTTTTGTTCACTGTAAGCAACCCTCTTAGTCCAAAGCTTGCCTTCTTTAAGGGAATTAGATAAATGATGCATGAAATCTTGAGTTGTGAGTTGGTAGAATAATCTTCTGTTTTCAAGTGAATTTGAAAGCTAGATGGTTGATTGCAATTAGTGTAGTTTCCTTTCTGTAGGTAGCATGAATCTTGTGTTTTTTAATAGCATGTACAAGTGGATAGCTTTTACAAGTTGGATTTGAGAAGCATTTACTTTTTCTACACTAGGGATAGCTTTTGAATTGCACTTTCAGTAGTTAATTCCCTGTAATTCAGTAGAAGAATGGTCTTGAAACCCTAATTATCAAATGAGTAGAATTCCATCTACTGTATATACAACACTGTCACCTCGAAGTTTGTACAAACCCAAATTGATAAATAGATTTTAGGAGCTTCTGGGAGTTGCAACACTCTTGGTGCAATACTAGGGTTCGCCAGTGTTGATGCAACATTCCCAGTTTCAATTGAAATCTCTGTTACGAGGTATTTACAGAAATTAGGAGAAGAACTGAATCATATGCAAAGGAGGATAAATTAGTTAATAGAGGTATAAAAGGACAGAGCGGAGCCAGTATCTCCACCACCCAGATTCATATCCTCTCCTCCAGGTTCAGATCCAGATCGAGACTCAGAAGCAATCGGAGCAGCATAAGTCAGGGGTGGAGCACCGGTAGATCTAATTTCTTCGGTTGATTGTACAGTCGAAGAAGCAGTTGAAGCACCAAATTCTGACCTTCGTGAGAAATATCCAGTTTCTGCAGTTCGTGATCGAGGTGTAGAGCCTGGTCTTAGGGATCGAGATAAAGAATCTGACCTTTGTGATCGAACCGAAGATCTATACCCATAGCTAGCAAAGCCAGGCAGACCAACGAGCCAGAAAGCATCACCATATAACATCTAAGCCTAAAGCCCAGAGCCATATAATCCAAGCTAGCCCACAGCCTTAGCTATTGATTGTGCAGAGTCAGTAGATTATTCAGTGTATGAAAAGTTTCAAGAATTTTAGAATCAAATCAAGAAAGTTTTTGATAAAAAGAAAAAAAGAAGATGATTTTAGGTGCCTAGACCTAGTCTTGAATTGGGATGCTCGCATTAAGGAAAAAAAGTAAGCATGGGAAGTTTGAAAACATATGAAAAGTTATATACAAAATTGCAACTTTTCATGGCAAAAACTATTTCATTTTAGAAGATCTGGAAGGAGTGTTGCTACTGGGAGGTCTAATCAATGAATGTTTCCTGAAGCATTACATTTCCTGAACAAAGAATGTTTCAAATTTCATTTTAAATATCCATATTTTTTGAAATACTTGTAGGTGTGGACGAGAATTCTGAAGAAATTGAATCCCAAGGAGAAGGCCGTGAGGTTTTGATAATGTTTATCAGAGAATAAAATTGTTTCACAATGGTTATGCTTTTTTATTGTTGTTTTTTTAAAAAACCCAATAGAGTCTGTAAAAAGAACATGTCTTGAAAGATGGTTTTATTTATTTAGAGTCAGTTGAAGTATTGCTTTGAGCACTATTTTTTGTAATAAATAGGCCTCTGGTATGTGGGGTTCTTACTGCCATCAATGATTAACAACATCCCCATGGAGCAATCTGTTATCACATTTAGTTAAGTTTGATTATTTTTTAAATGCTGACAATTACAGTGCCAACGAAATATTTGTAATAAACATGAAATAATGTTGATAATGGGACTATCAGTGCCTTTGTGGATACATTAAATTTTTTATAGGAATACGCTGACAATGGGAGTGTCAGCATTATCAAGTATTCATTGATAACTGGAGTATCAACGCCAAACTTAAAATTTGAATTTGAATTTTTGAAATGCGCTGACATGTTCCACATCAACAATGAAAAAATAATTGCTTAGTCATGCCATGATAAATTTGAAGGTGAAAGGTACGTGTTGAAAATAAGGTTTTCCACCGTCGAAGAGGTATGATGTGGTTTTGTAATTATCAAAGGGTTAAAACATTATTTTACTTGTCAATTAGTTATTCTGCCTGGAACATCACTGCTTTTTCCTGCATAGTAATTTCACTGCTTCATTTGTAAGTTTTGTTGAATTTATTGCTGGAAAGATGTTTGGTTCAAGTTACTTGGTGGAGATACATGATCGAATCCCGGTCTCTCATCTATGTAATCACCAAACTATAAAGATAATGGGGAAAAGCAAGAAGCTAAACATAAGCGAACCAAAAGGTCCCGATATTTTTGAGACTTATCCTAATATTCATCAACATTTTTGATAGGATGGGTGGGAGGAATTTTTCTGAAGATGCACTGATTCCATGACGAGGTTGCTCAAGAATTTTCCCAGGGTTTTGACGGTTAGCGTGTGGCGGTTGGAGGAATTTTGTTCCAGGTGATAGAGGAAGTAGTTGCACAGGTCAAAACTCTACCTACAGATGGAGAAAAGGTATTTAGAAGCCATGTATTGGCTGGGATCGATGTCCCATTCTTCCTAAAGACCAAGTTCAAGGAAAAAAATTGGAAAGTAGGGGTGCAAAGGTCTTGGTTGGAAGAAAAATGGCATGGGATGCTACGCATTACCCATTCATATTTCACATGTGAAGGATATTATAACCAAGTAAACTTATACCATTTCCATTTCTTAGCTCATTTAACAGGACAAGTAAGAATGAATAGATGTTATTTTTTGTTAGAAAGTCTGAAGAACATGGCTACTCGGGTTTGGGCCAGAATTGACCCATCTCCACATTTCATCTATCACAAAGCTGTAATTAAGTTATTATTTGAAAACCAATTGGCAAAGGCTGGAAAAACGTGGAGCCATTTCTTGTTCTGGGGAGGGTTTCAACCCCAGCCCCCTAAGTTTAAACAAGGAAGCAAGAAGGGAACCAAACAAGTCAAAAAACCTTAGGAAGGAATCTCCTCCTAGGACACCCCCATATGTAAAACAAAAGCAAAAAGAAGGAAGACAAACCCTCACTTTATGTTCCTAAAATACCCAAGGTCTATTCTAGAAGAAGTGATAGGCTTAGGAAGATACAGTCTGTTGAAGACCCTCCTACTATGAGTTCCCCATGTGCTAAAAATATACCTACTGAAGGTTCCCCTTCAAAAAAACAACCACTAGAGAAAAACAAAGGAAATAGTGTTGACCATATACCCCATGATGAAGAAGTTACAACTAAAGAAAAACCCACCCTATTTGAAATGTTCAAAGGGGGTAAAATACCTCACAACAGGTGCTTAAACAAATTAAGGATGAATATAAAGTTGATGCAAAACCCATACCTTTCCAAAGAGGTCATAGACATGGACAATGTTCCACTGAAGGACCTAATTATCAATAAAGGGAAAACTACAAGTTCAAAGAGGTCAAGGAAAACAAAGGAAGCCAAGAAGAAAATCCCCATGGAAACTAGATAGAGAAAGAGGAAGAGGATGGATAAGATGGAAATTTAACTGTTAGAAGCAAATACTGTTAATTAATAGGATGGTAGCTATGTTTTTTAGTTTTGATATTTCATTATCAGAGTGAATTTTGGATCAATCAACTATCAACATATAAGCATAGGAAAGTGCAGGAGATCATTAATATTTTCATTATCATCGTATTTTGCAGAAATCACTGATATTTTCATTATCAACTTATTTTGCAGAGAAACGCTGACATTTTCATTATCAATGCATTTTGGAAGAACGACTTGAACGAAAACACTGATAGCCGGTCTGTCAGAAAAATCATCAATTCCGGTAGCTAAAGGTTTGACAAGGACATTATTAGCGATTTGTAGGAGGGATATTCGACAAGGTAAGAGCTACAATGGAAGCTCGTTTTTGAATGATGTGTTGTAGCGGCTACAACCACCCTCCAAAATTTTGGCCTGCGCCCAATTTCAGAGCCTCCCTTGAGAGTTTCACTTGATGACTGCACACACTTGGGTTCACTCCGTAAGCAGATGTGAGTCTTTGCATTCTCCTTGCTTATTCATTTCACCAAAGTCTTCGCTTCATGTGTACTTGTTGTGTTCGCTATGAAAACATCTGTCGCACTCACACACAGAGTCACATTCACTGTTGTGCAAGCTTCGTCATGGTCAACCAATGATCAATCATAAGTGTCACGCTCGTTATCTGCACTGTCGATAAGTCTTGTTGTACATATGTGTCTGGATGGTTTGAGTCATCTTGTCATCGAGTCATGCAAGTGTGTGTTGCAAGATCACATATGCATCTATCACTCGTTCAAAAACTTAGTCATGTTGCTAAAGTTCTGACGATTGGACTTCCCTCTAACATTCGGACCATCACCTCACTGTTGAATCGATCGACTGTCACCCAGAACAACATGAGAGTACCAAGCAAGTCATTTCAAGCTGCGCTTCCTGCAAGAAAATCAATCAGTCTCCATGCTGGTCAACCAAAGAGTTTGACCCCACAACCACCAGGGACTGACTCCCCTGAAAAAGTGCTTAGAGGTTGCAAGCATTGCCCGCTCTATTGATTGAGAAAATTGCATAGACAGGTCAGATAGACACCCAGTGCCCATCCCTATCTCTCTCAGAAACTTGCGCAATTTTTCTAGCCAGCCCTTCCGACAGTCAACCCGTTGCCGTCTAGAAAATTACGCAGGTTTCATGAGCAGGCCCTCTGCTGCCCAGTAGTCTACTCAGCCCAGAAATTGTGTAGAGATGATCATCAGGATGACCTCTCAGAATCAATGCATTTTCTCTCACCAGCAGTTCCTAGTAGTTGACTCCCAGTTCCCTCCAGGAATTGCACAATTTTTGCTGCCAAGCTCCCAACAGCAAATTGTCACTTCCTCTCAGGAATTGCATAGTTTCTACTGGCAGTGAACCAACAGCTAGCTGCCAGTTCCCTCCACGAAGTGTGCAGTTTTTGCTTCCAAGTTCTTGTTTAGTTCCTCCAAAAATTGTGCAATTCCCCTCTACCAAGCCTCCTTGCAGCCCAACCTGTTCCTCCAAAAAATTGCATAGTTTTTATTGCCAAGCCCCATTGCCTGCTCTTTTCGGAAACTACACAAATTTTGCCTACCCAGCCTTCTTGCAACCCAGAATGTTCCCCTAAAAAACTTCGCAGTTTTGTCTTCCAGCTGGGCTAGGCCTCGCAAACAATCACTGTCAATCTAGATTTCCCATCTCCATCACCCAGTGACTCTTGCACTGTTTTCATTAGCAGTTCCAAGAGCCTCCACCTCGCCTCGCAACCTTGTTGCCTCTCTCGGTCACCTGCATCTGAAATGATCATGTATCATGGTAAACTAGGAGGTTTTTGGATTTGATGTCATCTTGTAATGAGTGACCACAAGAATATGTATGCAAACAAACATGGCGCGACGACAAACGAGATGAACGAAGGGGAGCACATGCAAAAGGACAGGTTCACCAAAAAATGAACAAACGATGCATGCAAAGAGATGTGTTCATAGATGAACGGATGAGAAAACATGCAAGATGTGCTCACGAACAGACGAACGAATGGACATGCACCTTTCGCGAACAGATGAAGCTGTCAAGCCTTCCAACATACAAGAAAAGAGCAACGTGCAAAAGCAACATTAAGCGAACCAACAACCATCAAATACTCTGTGCACTTTGCCATGCGGAGTTGAAGCTATGATACACCATGAGGACATCCATCACCTAATAGCACTGCAACTCAACATGCACACCAACAACAACACGAATGTACCAGCACTGTCATGTCGAGTCATGTCATGAGTCTTGTCGTCCACATATCTACTGTGGGCCATACTATCTATCAATGCAATGTAACATGGAAGTCCAAGAGACCCACTTTTGTACAAAGAGTCATGTAAACTCAAAAAGTCATGGAAGTCAAATAGTCATGAGGGTAGTTGAACAACCACAAGGGTCAATTTCACCCTTGGCTATAAATACCCCCTCATTTGTACATGCAAGGGACTTTTCACCTCAGCTCCTCCCACATAGCCAAGAGAGTCTATAATCTTTTCTTTGAGGAGTAAGTAGTGGCTGCAATTCCCTGTGCACGGGGTTAGTGATGTATGGTGTAACAATGTGTCTTGGAACTTTCACTTAATTCAGAATCCTGCTAACAGGCCAACATGTTTTCACGCATGTATTGTAATTGTTGTAAGACTAATCTTGAACACTTGTAATGCATGTTTCTTTAACTTGTGTTGAAGACTTGAACTTATTTCACTTGTTGTAATGCATAATATGTTAATGAAAATGTGGTGTATATGCTGGTAACGCTGTCTCGCCCATGGTGGCTATCTCCCGGGACATCAGACAAACCTTTCACATAATAGTTGTTGTAACAACCGTTGCGCTCGCGCGGACTCATCCGCTGAGTGTTGTACATGTTATCTATTATGCCCCTATACCAATAGGTGTCATATATCATGATTGACTTGGCTTAGCTTTGTAATATGTTCATACCTTTACTTGTTGCAAAGGTTTTCCATATTTGTAAAAAATCAAAAAAAAAAAAAATGTAAAGAGGGTATGCCCTAGAAAAAGAATAAAAGGGTAAAAAGAATAAAAAGATAGTCAAAAAAATGAAAGAAAATGAACCCCAACAAAAAGAAAGACCAAGAAAGTGTGCAAGTCTAAATGCCACTACTATTTACTTTTATGTATAATAAAAATTGTGTGCAACTTGTCACCTATGCCACAATTCATGAATAGTCAAATAGTTTAAGCTTGACTAGTTCATATTTTCAATTTCATGTTTTAGAAGTAGAGAATAAAATTTGACCAAACTCTTTAATCTTGGTAGATAAGTAGATAGGTAGAGTGAATAAAAGGAGATCAACAGTTTAATCTGAGCCCTTGGATGTAATAAGGCTAGACTTAGATAAATATCTACATGAAAAAGAAAAGAAAGCGTGATAAGGGTTTGCCAGTTTAAGTGCACCCTAATAAAGAAGTAAAAATGCTAGGATAAAGTAGGTAGGGAGGTAGATGATGGTTGCAGAATAAATGTGTGGTGAATGGTTAAGTTTAATGCTTAAATCTTTTACTTTCATCACTTGGACAAAGCACAACTCACATTAGAGACAACACATCAAGGAGACAAAGTCAAATTAATTAACTTCCTTACTACATTTTTTCCCAAAAAATTCACTAATTTCTCCTAAGTGCTAAAGGTACCTAAAAACAAGTTAGTGGGGCTTAGAGCGTTTCTCTGAATTTTGGAGGGACCGGACCCTCGGCCCAATAATTTGAAATACCTAAAGCACATAAATCCCCTTCATCAATATTCACCCCTTCATAAAGTCACTCATTCCCTGTATAAAGCTTTTCCTAAGTAAAATCCTATTTTACTTAGGAAAATTAAAAACATTCTATCTACATGAAACCCTCATATATCATTAGCCTAAGGTATAAGTGTTGTATGATGAAATGCATTTTCGGAAAACATTAAACTTAGAGCTTTCCCATTCATTTGGTCATATTAACCACTAATATTTTTATTATGTAATTCTCGAATAAAACAACATTACCCACGCCCGTATTATTATATTATACAAAACCCAAAATTTTTACATATCCCACCCTGATGGTTAAATATAACCATAATACATCATTAAATGGGAATTAATTAGTTAATCTGTAACTTATTAAGAACCCCGAACCGCCGCCATATTAACAAAGGATTAATTGACCCCCACGGTTAATTAATAACTTTCCCAACCAATCCCGTTGTTCCCGATATGATTAAAAAATCTTTCACTGTGTTGGGACCACCCTCATTAAACTCCCGTCACCTCGCCTCCCGGATAGCCGTCAAATCAAGCCCCCCCACATCCAATGGCTGTCGTGCATATCACACGGCCCTCCATGATCGAACGTTAGTGCGCGATCGTGAAGTGGTTTTTCAAACAATACCCTCGCCACGCGTCGCTCATTATATGGTATCGCCTGGATGAGCCCAAATACCGCCCCCCTCCAATAGTGGTGCGATAGAAACCACTTACTGCCTTCTACTAAATGACAAAATGTCTCGTCATTTAATTGCCACCAATTGTCATTTTCATTCACCCGCCAATATCAACCATTTACCTGTTTAAACACAAAAACCCTAGTTTTGCTCGTTTTCACCTAATTGTGCAGTAAAACCTTATGTAACCCATTTGTGCCACCTGAAGCCTCTGTTAACCGATTCGATCATGGTTTACTTCCCAAAAAGCATTCTGGACTCACTCCATAGACCTCTCAAGCTCAAATGAAACCTTTTCGACCTCCCCTACAAACCAATGCTTTCTTAACAATTTGTTTTGTTTTACAGTTGATCAGAAGACCACAACCTTGGATAAACAGTCTTAATACTAGTCATAAGACTTGTTTATTCCAAGATTGTTATCAAGTATATTCAGAGAGAGATGGAAAATAAAACATACAGTAAAAGGACAAGCATAGGAACAGATGAAATTAAATGATTTACTGTTGAAATAGACAGTAAAAACCTAAAAGATATATTAAAGGTAAAATGACATAGTAAAGAACAGTGAAAGTGTATCAGGATTAAAGAGTATTATATTGAAGACCAAGTCAAGTAAATCAACTAGCATGAAGATAAATAGCAGGGAAGACAGTTACTAAACATAGCAGTAAAAGTAAAAAGTAAAAAGTAAACAGTAAAAGTAAACATGAAGACATTAAGGGTTAAATAAAGATAAAAACACTTTCACCAGCTACAATGAATTTTATCCAAAGTAAAAGTGAAAAACAGTGAAAAGAAGTTCAAGGTTAAAAGATGAAATCAGAGCAGAAATGGTACATTCTTCAGAAATTTCCTGTTTAAGTCATAGTTTTGAAGAAACTTTTGTGCCCAATCCACTGAAGATTCCTACCTAAGTTACAAGGTGCTCAAGTGGGATTCAAGAAGGAAGAATAAAGGTTTGGTGTTGATTGGATGGTAAGATTGTGAAGTTGAAGCCCGAAGAGAAGGCCCTAAGCTCCAGAAACATTACTGTCATACATACAACAAAGCAACAAGTAAAAGAAGATTTCATAGTGTAGCCAAAATCATTCAGAGGCCATCTGATCCGCTGTTCTTGACTTTCCACCAGGAAAAGCCATCCCCAAGTGGAGCCAATTTTATGCCCCTATACCAATAGGTGTCATATATCATGATTTACTTGGCTTAGCTTTGTAATATGTTCATACATTTACTTGTTGCAAAGGTTTTCCATATTTGTAAAAAATCAAAAAATAAAAAAAAAATGTAAAGAGGGTATGCCTTAGAAAAAGAATAAAAGGGTAAAAAGAATAAAAAGATGGTCAAAAAATGAAAGAAAATGAACCCCAACAAAAAGAAAGACCAGGAAAGTGCGCAAGTCTAAATGCCACTACTATTTACTTTTATGTATAATAAAGATTGTGTGCAACTTGTCACCTATGCCACAATTCATGAATAGTCAAATAGTTTAAGCTTGACTAGTTCATATTTTCAATTTCATGTTTTAGAAGTAGAGAATAAAATCTGACCAAACTGTTTAATCTTGGTAGATAAGTAGATAGGTAGAGTGAATAAAAGGAGCTCAACAGTTTAATCTGAGCCCTTGGATGTAATAAGGCTAGACTTAGATATATATCTACATGAAAAAGAAAAGAAAGTGTGATAAGGGTTTG
Organism: Pinus tabuliformis; assembly: GCA_031772625.1. Taxonomy (NCBI): domain Eukaryota; kingdom Viridiplantae; phylum Streptophyta; class Pinopsida; order Pinales; family Pinaceae; genus Pinus; species Pinus tabuliformis. The sequence continues at coordinate 1,244,570,516 of CM062816.1, read as the reverse complement.
CCAGTTTAAGTGCAACCTAATAAAGAAGTAAAAATACTAGGATAAAGTAGGTAGGGTAGGTAGATGATGGTTGTAGAATAAATGTGTGGTGAATGGTTAAGTTTAATGCTTAAATCTTTTGCTTTCATCACTTGGACAAAGCACAACTCACATTGGAGACAACACATCAAGGAGACAAAGTCAAATTAATTAACTTCCTTACTCCATTTTTCCCAAAAAACTCACTAATTTCCCCTAAGTGCTAAAGGTACCTATAAACAAGTTAGTGGGGCTCAGAGCATTTCTTTGAATTTTGGAGGGACTGGACCCTTGGCCCAATAATTTGAAATATCTAAAGCACTTAAATCCCCTTCATCAATATTCACCCCTTCATAAAGTCACTCATTCCATGTATACAGTTTTTCCTAAGTAAAATCCTATTTTACTTAGGAAAATTAAAAACATTTTATCTACATGAAACCCTCATATATCATTAGCCTAAGGTATAAGTGTTGTATGATGAAATGCATTTTCAGAAAACATTAAACTTAGTGCTTTCCCATTCATTTGGTCATATTAACCACTAATGTTTTTATTATGTAATTCCCGAATGAAACAACATTACCCACGCCCGTATTATTATATTATACAAAACCCCAAATTTTTACATATCCCGCCCTGATGGTTAAATATAACCATAATACATCATTAAATGGGAATTAATTAGTTAATCAGTAACTTATTAAGAACCTCGAACCGTTACCATATTAACAAAGGATTAATTAACCCCCACGGTTAATTAATAACTTTCCCAACCAATCTCGTTGTTCCCTATATGATTAAAAAATCTTTAATTGTGTTGGAACTGCCTCATTAAACTTCTGTCACCTCGCCTCCCAGATAGCCGTTCAATCAAGCCCCCCACATCCAACGGCTGTCGTGCATATCGCACGACCCTCCACGACTGAATGTTAGCGTGTGATCACGAAGCGATTTTGCAAACAATACCCTCGCCATGCGTCGCTCATTGTATGGTATCGCGTGGATGAGCCCAAATACCGCCCCCCTCCAATAGTGGTGCGATAGAAACTTCTTACCGCCTTCTACTAAACGACAAAATGTCTCGTCATTCAGTTGCCGCCAATTGTCATTTTCATTCACCCGCCAATATCAACCATTTACCCGTTTAAACACAAAAACCCCAGTTTTGCTCGTTTTCACTTGATTGTGCAGTAAAACCCTATGTAACCCATCTGCGCCACCTGAAGCCTCTGTTAACCAATTCGAGCATGGTTTACTTCTCGAAAAGCATTCTGGACTCACTCCACAGACCTCTCAAGCTCAAATGAAACCTTTTCGACCTCCCCTACAAACCAATGCTTTCTTAACAATTTGTTTTGTTTTACAGTTGATCAGAAGACCACAACCTTGGACAATCAGTCTTAATACTAGTCATAAGACTTGTTTACTCCAAGATTGTTATCAAGTATATTCAAAGAGAGATGGAAAATAAAACATACAATAAAAGGACAAGCAGAGGAACACATGAAATTAAATGATTTACTGTTGAAATAGACAGTAAAAACCTAAAATATATAGTAAAGGTAAAATGACACAGTAAAGAACAGTCAAAGTGTATTAGGATTAAAGAGTATATTGAAGACCAAGTCAAGTAAATCAGCTAACATGAAGATAAACAACAGGGAAGACGTTTACAAAACGGAGCGGTAAAAGTAAAAAAGTAAAAAGTAAACAGTAAAAGTAAACATGAAGACATTACGGGTTAAATAAAGATAAAAATACTTTCACTAGCTACAATGAATTTTATCCAAAGTAAAAGTGAAAAACAGTGAAAATAAGTTCAAGGTTAAAAGATGAAATCATAGCAGAAATGGTACATTCTTCAGAGATTTCCTGTTTAAGTTATAGTTTTGAAGAAACTATTGTGCCCAATCCGCGAATTATTTCAAGAAACTGGAGGAGGTTTGTGTTCCCAAAAATCTCATCTACAAAAACCTCTCTCACTGTTTACACAGGTATTACCAAGAGGGAGATAAGTGCATGTCTTCACAGCCTATTTTTCAGTTTGTGCAAAGTCCTGTTTTTGACATCTTTTTGCAGAGAATATTGTGAACAACTGGAGATGAATTTTGGGAAACTGAGAAATTTTTATCTCAAAAACATTCTTATCTACAAAAACCTCTTTCACTTTTTACATATATATTACGGATTGAGATATACAAGTGTATCATTGGACCCTAGGTTTGTAGAATTTCTGGGGCAGAATGCACAAAGGAAGGATGCAGTTAGTGACTGGGATGCCTCATCATCAACTAAGAGTTGCTAATAAATTAGAATTTCTCTTCTTTGTCACAATTAATCCATAGAAATAGTGCCAAATAGATTCATTAGTTTTGAGTGTCCTTTATTAAAGTTCTATTAATGTAAACAGTTGGAGATATTTGTGAAACTAATCTTGATATTTTTTCAAGATATTTCAGTTTACAATTAGTATAAATACTTCTTCATTTGAAGTATTTTGGGTGGATTCTTAGACATTGCTGTAAAAATCATTACTTTGGAATAAAGTGCTGTTGGAAAAATCGTGCATGTCTGGCTGGATGAAGAATTAATGCAAAGGAATTTTCACAGGATTCATGTGTCAAACACCGGACAAATAAGTATCTTATATCTCATGTGTTATTGTTTTCTTGTTTATTATATCAATTGTGTTTCATATCTGAATATTAAAATGAAAAAAAATAATTCAGAAAGTGCTTAAGTGCAATTTGTCTTCAATCATTTTTATTCTAAATGTTTTCCTCTAAACTAGCATTAGCAGTGAATTCTTAATTGCTCTTGTTTCCTAGTTTACTCATTTTGATCATTTAGTAAAGAATTCTTAATTACTCTTTATTGGTGATCATCCAAGTCTCCTCCTCTTAAAACATGTTGAAGGATTCTTAATTTCCCTTCATCCCTTTTGAGTCCATTCCATCTTTTCAAGTCTCTGCTATCTTCTTTTGACTCCATTAGCCCTATGGCCTAAAATATTCAGTCCTACCCCTCTGCTATTGAATTTCACCACCAAATACAATCAAAACACCCAAGCTGTCATAACTAGTCTAATATCTTCCAAAAAAAGCTAAACCTTAAAGAGAGAGCCCTCTCTGGATACAGATTGGCTAGATTCTGTACCTAAAAATTGGTTTGTGGTTACCTCGGATCCCTTTCCCTCTTCTTTCAACTTCTGGGAAAATCTGAGTGATAACATTATCTTCCTTTGTGTGTTGTGACATCCGTATCCGTGTGGACTGATCTACCAGAAGCTGTGCACGTCCTGTTGTGTTGTGTGTTCCTAGCAGCGTTGGGACTACTCCCAACTGACTTGGGACTCACTCTCACCCTCTTCCTCAATAGTGAAAGAACCATTAACACAACTGAGAATTACACTCACCAGGCACACGAACCTCACTTCTCAAAGACAAAGAAGACCACTCTCTTGTGTTGACAAGCAAGTATTGATGAAAATCCTTAAGATAATGGCAAATAGTCCATCATACCGGATGGGAATCCCACACCAAATAGTGCGAGGTCTAGTTGGGACTTCATACCGGGGTGATCCCCTGAATGATGGTGGGTCCAGCACCGTCAAAATTTCTGGTGCTAGAAGGATGGCAACCAATTGTATATGGGTGAATGTCCTCTCACACTCATTCATCAACCGTCTGGTCAAGGCAGTAACTCACACTTCCTCTCACCTTCACGCGACTCTGCATTTGGCTACTCCTCACCTACCAAGACTAAACATGAGATCCTATATCATCACCTTCACTCTGTCCGTCCCATCACTCACCAGTTTGCAAAAGTAGTCAGGCTAATCCTAGGCATACAACATCTTCCATATACATCAAGGAAGCCAAAAGCCACTCCCAAAGGAGTTGTTGTATCATCAGTGGAAGAAGTAATCCTTACTACACTTGAAGGTCTAGCAAAAGCTATTGAAGATGGAGAGGAACCTCTGGTCTTCATGCAAGGTGAACAAGAACCTCTTGTGATCTTGGGATCGAACTCTGGTACAGGAGGTGGAGGGGAAGGTAGCAGAGGAGGAAGAGGAGGAGACGAACCAATGGACTCAGAGCCAGAACCTTCAGATTATGAAAGAGAGGAAGAGGATGATGAAGAAGAAGAAGATATGGTTGACCCAAATATTAAATGGATGACTCATGGAACATTGGCTCTCTCGGCTGTTTTGTGCAAAATGCCAAAGCCAAAAGAGAGAATGAACATCAAGTTCAACCTTGACAACATGGTGAAGGTAGAAGATAATTTAGACAACTTCTACTTGCAGATGCAGACTCTTGAGGTATGGAATGACAATGTAGCTTTTATAGTTTTCCCATGTACCTTGGATGGTTGTGTAATTGCATCGTATCACAGCATTTCACCAAACTCCATACAGAATTGGGGTGCATTCAAACACATGTTCCTTGAAAAGTTTGTTGATGACAAGACCCCAGCTATGTTATTGAAAGGATTGGGTAGCCTGAAGATGGAGGGGAAAGGAAAGGTAAAAGACTTCAACCAGAGGTTTACATGCATATCAAACAAATTTTTTGTGGACACCAAACCTCACGACTCCATCATTGTTGATTACTACACATCTGCACTGCCGACTAGCATTGCGTAGTTCGTCAAGCGAGCTACGAAACCAACACTCTTGGAAAACTATGAAGAGGTTATTGTTGTTGAAAAAGACCTGCATGCGATTGGAGTCATCAAGGATGATGAACTAGCAAAGGAATCGAGAGACGCGAGCAGGAAGTCCCAAGTGATGGCTAGCAAGGGTAGAGACAAGGAAGCAAATGATATTGAAACCCTCACTCGCCTCGTCAAGAACTTAACAAAGGAAGTTTTCAAGATTAAACAACAAAAAATAGACACATTTGCAAGCATCCATCCACCTATACAGAGACAGGGAAGCAACTCATCAGGTAGCAACTGATTTGCTAAAAAAACTGTGCAGAGCTCTGTGTTCAAAGTCAATTAGTGCACAAGTCCTAACCTGTTCGTTCCATGAAGAACATCACCTTAAGAACTTCTGATCGGACTGGAAGCGAGTCACAAACGAGATATATAGTCATACACTTGATGCAAATAGCAGTATGCAGGATCAGTCGGATGACAAAGATAATGACGAAGGTACTGCACCTAATGAAGCATCAAGTTCTGGGCATGTGGTGAATGCATATCAGTGCTCGCAAGCAATGCTGAAGACAAACACTGAGAAGCAGCCCCCAAGAAAAAATGACCCTTACAACCTTAGGAGTAAAGGGGCTCCTCTTACACCTGGGGAAGTATAAGAAAATATGAGACTGCTGATGAGGAAGGCTGATCCACTGGCCACCCCAAAGCAGAAAACACAAAGCAAGTCCGGGAAGACAACGGTGGGAAAAAGTACCTCCATGAGCAGCAAACTGCAGAACACTCTGCCAGAAAATACGAACATCAGTCTTGCCCCGGAAACCTTGGTGAGTATTCCACCTCTGGACTACAACATTGTAGATTACATGAAGATAACTCGAGCGAACATCAGTTTGTTAGAGTTACCTAAGATCCAGAGTTAGTGAGGCATCTTGCTGTGCACATTGGGATAGACAACAATGGACAAAGCGACCTCTACTAGCAAGGGAGCAAGCACACCTCCCAGATCACTTTCTACTGTGCTCAACACACTCCAGATGGAAGAAGAAAACTTAGGTTGCCCTCCATTCCTGATATCATTTGAAATTTTAACTGCAATGTTCACAACAACTTGTTTGATTCTGGCACAGTAGCCAATGTTATGCCACTCTCCATTGTGAAAAAGATCAAAGCACAATGGAGCGAGATATTTGTGCGGATCATCCAACTTGATCGAACATCGGTACAAGCCATTGGTGAACTACGAGATGTGATCATCCAACTATCTCATGATGGTCGAGTCCACCAATGCATCAACATAGTTGTTGTGGACATACCGAAAGCATATGGTCTACTACTCAGCAGAGACTGGTCCAGTAAGCTGAATGGATATTTTTCTACAGACAGGTTGCACATGTGGCTTCCGTACAAGGGAAAATTCAACCAAATCTAGGTAGTGTCCGAGAGGTATATGAAGAACAATGTCACTCCCCTTAACAATGAGAATGAACAGTTAACCTTCGCAAAACTCATGTTTGGCAACTGCCTCCTAGAAACAACATTGAAGTGTTATCCTACAGGGCTAGCTCCAACCCCACCAGACATGTAGTTGGGACTCCTTCCTTGCCCAACTGATAGTAATGAAACATGTACAGTGCAATGTACCAATAGTAGCAGTAGCAACAGTAGCAGCAACATTAGTAGCATGCCAAATGGTTTGTGTGTAGAGAAGCTGTGGGCCATGGATATTGGCAAATCAAAGACACATGACAGATCAAGGACTGGGTGTATCTCAGTCACCCAAAATAACAGAAAATGCATGATTTCAAACTGCTTGAAGTTTGAGTGCACAAACAATGTTTTTGAGTATGAAGAACTCGTGTTGAGCTTACAAAGGACCATCAGCCTCAACGTGGTCGCAATCAAAGTGATATTACACCCCGCGGACAGTGTTGATGCTTTCAAGGACATAACAACTGATGAAGGTAAACATGAGTAGCCCCTGAAAACTACAGCTGAGGGAAATAAAGGCAACTCCACCCCCAAGGGTGTGATTTCCCTCGACAAGCTCTATGATTTGCAGAACTTCTGTCGAGGGCCAAGAAACAACAGAAACCACAGGCCCACCACTACAAACGAACATAGAAACCTGGGAACCAATCATGATCTGAAGATAGCCAATCTCAGTACGAACTACACACCACAACAACGACAAGTCTTTCACCGCTTGATCAAACAATACCGGGATGTGACTACACGGGTGGATGATGACTTGAGTACACACTGCACATGAGAAATCCAACATGGGATTCCATGTAAAGAAGGGGACAAGCCATTGCAACAAAGTCCTGGTAAAACACATATGTCGTTTGAACTCTTTATACAAAGAAAATTGACTAAGATTTTGGATGATTGGATTACTTGCAAAGTTCGTCATCATACTTGGGTTTCTAATTTAAATTCGCACGTAAGAAATCCGAGGAAATCCATGTTGGGAACGAGATCCCCCAAGGACAGTTGTGGGGATAAAAGCCCATTTTTTGGGTCAAGTTTTGTTATAAAGTGTAAAGTCTCCACATTTTGTGGTCACAGAGTGCGAAGGTGTCATGATTCATAAAGGGTTGTCCACCCTTATTTTGTAAGTCAGCTGTAAAGATCTACCCATGGTTTGTGGATCATGGGATTGTATAAAAAGAGCTAAGTAAGTAAGCTCTAAGTTTTTTAGTCATAATTTGTAGAAGAAGTCTTGAGCAATAAGGAGAGAAGTCTAAAGTTTCGGGTCTTAGTGTAGGTAGAGGCTCTGCAGCTGAGTGCACAGAGGCCTAGGGTAGTAGTACGCAGCTGAGTGCGCGGACCCTTGCAGCTATGTGTGTAGGGAAGATAGAGTCTGTAATCCTATGAAGATATCAATAAAGAGAAGAATTCTACAAATTCTGTGTCTCTGTTTCCTGTTAATTCATCTTGTCATATTGTGTATGGTTTTCATTTACACTGCTTATGTGATGCGCGAATGTATGTAATTACGTTGGTTAATTGAACACAAATAAGAATATCTATTTACACGATGCTAACTGTGATTGTTTAATAAGATAAGTAAGACACTTAAGCTAGCTTTGGAATCTTCATGATACACTACCTTGGCAGAGCAAAAGTACCTGAACCGTAGGTTAGCACTGCGCAAAGGCCAATCATACCCCTTCGCGGAGGTACTGAAAGGCGGAATAAAGGGCTAGACAGACAGAGACCTAGAACTTAACGACCTATTGGAAAGCAGGAATAAAATGAATAAGCCAACATCACGACCATCTCAGGGTGTGGAAACTTGGTTCCAGCATCCCCCCCATACTATTTCGAGTGAGACTTCGGTCCGCGCTCCGCCAGTTGATGCCGAAAGGGCCAGTAGTGTAGAGATCTATTTGGCTAACTAATGCTAAAATTGGGTCAGGTCCCACACAACCAATAAATGGTTCCGTTTCCGAGACTGGAATCTGCATAAGAGATGTGTGATGTTGTATCACTAGAATCCAACTAAGGAAGAGATCAGAGACTGGTTGGATAGGAAGATCCACGAATTCGCAACACATGAGAATAGGAATCCACGACTAACAAAGGAACAGTGGCTGGACAGGTACCTATACAAAAAGGTCCATAAGGTAATTACTTGAAGCCTTTAAATACCTGGATTTCAATGTTATTGTCCAGAAAAACTTACAGGAACGAAGGGAAAAAGGGTCCTGAATATAGTCCATTGATCTCACCTCCATTGGGTGATGAAGAGAGAGTAGCACAAGCTTCTCCATGAAGTACTATTAAGTTGATAAGACAAGGATTCCTGCAATAGCCACCTCCACCCACACCACCTCCAACTTCACCACCATCACCTACGACTTCACCCATACCACCACCACCTCCACCACAGTTCAGCATGGCAAATTCAGTGAAGCTGCCTCTGTTTAAAGGCTTGGGAAATGAGGACTTGGACCAGTTTTGGTTCATCGTGAAAGCTGTATGGGAAGCTCAGGGCATTACAGATGATCACATGAAGAAGGCAACACTGGTTAGTGCTTTGCAGGATCACACGCTAACCTGGTACATCAAGTACTCTAATGATAACCCAAACGTTGGAGTGGCAGACATCCAGACTGTGTTGAATAAAGAATTTAGTATGCCTAAATCTGAGGCACAGTCGATTGTGGGGTTCAAAGAAATCACGATGAAACCAGGCGAGACACCCTAGGAATTAGATCAGAGGTTGAAGTGTAAAATCCATGAAGCTAATATGAACTTAACAGATGGACAACATCACGAATGGTTCGTGGCTTCACTCTTGCCACACCTAAGGGTTGCGTTGTCACAACAGAAGATAACGACTTAGGAAGAGGCCTTGGAGATTACAATGAGACTGCATGAAACACCGATGCAGTATCTGAATTTGGGGGTCCAACAGATCCATGCGCAGTTGCCAAATCTTTGCCTTGAAATGCAAATTTTGAAGCATGATAGAACAGTTCGACCGGAGGTGCACGAAGAGGTATGGTGCCTGAAATGCAAGGGTTAGGGGCATGACAAAGACCATTTCCCGGTCTTTGCGAACTACATTGCAGGAGGGGGACTGATGCCTTTGAGGCCGGAAGCTCAAGCAGGACCAAGCATGGGGCTTGCATTGTGGTGCGCTATATGTAAGGTAGCAGGGAAAAATACAATAGATAACTGTCATTTTCTACAGAAGTTTGTACAAACACCGCAGCAATTGTTCTGCAACTTCTGTAGGTCAGTAGGGCATGATGAGTGCAATTTCAGAAGCTATGAATTGATGATGGATAAAACACTTGCCTATAGGGTTCAGGCAGAAACGCGCCCCCCTGACTAGAGCACGGGGATGGCGCGAACAGGCTTTCAGGGGCACAGACGAGGCCGAGGTGAAGGAGGACCTGGCAGAGGTCGGGGACAACTAATCTGCTACAATTGTGGAGGACCAGGACACTATGCCCGCGATTGCACTAACCCAACACATCCATCGTGCAAATATTGCACCCTGTTTGATCATGAAATAGAGGACTGTCCTACGTTGATAGCAAGGATACGCGACAAAGGGGCACTACCACCTCAGCCGACTCAGAACCTGCAGATGATGAGGTTTGAGCCTCGCAAAGAGGATCCGAATGTGAACATAGTGCTTCAAAGTGGAGTTGCAACATGGGATGATAAGGGGAAATAGCCCAAAGACAACACATGAGTTTGCAAAGCTCCGGTGAAGGAAGATGAATTTGATTTGAAGCGCGCACGTGAAATGTTCATGGAAGAAAAGAAGAGCTTCACTGAGGCCTTCACCGCAGGGAGCAAGGATAATCCTGATCAGGAAATGGACCCCTCTATGCTTATAACCTTTCTAGAGACATGCATGAAGTTGCTGCGCGATAGCAAGGCTATGAAGGGATTACAGGAGCTTATAAATAGATGCACCAGAAACACTCCAGGTGAACCATGCGTGGTACGAAGATTGGTAAGCATAAAATAAGGATAGGACGAGAGATGAGGCTGACCGTGCAGATAAGAGAATATGAAATGGATTAGGTTATTTTGGATCTAGTGTCAGATGCAAACTTCCTACCAAATCAGACTTGGGAACGGATGGGAAGACCTGCGCTGCAGTGGTCTCCAATTCCGTTAAGGATGGAAAATTAGTAGAAGATCATCCCCATGGGGTGGCTGTAAGGGGTGACTGTAGATATTGAAGGTGCGAGCGCATTCACTGAATTTGAAGTAATAGAAATTGTAGATGACAACAACCCTTACCCTGTGCTCCTTGGAATTGATTGGGCTACTGATATGAACGGGGTAATCAACCTAAAGAAGCAAAAGATGATATTTGAGAAGAAATTGCTCCATGTAATAATACCCCTAGATCCTGCTGAAGGATCGCGCTATAGTGAACCAGTCCGCGATTATGAGAGTGATGAAGATTTGAATTGCATATATAAGATAACAACGCGAGACCAAGATTTGGTGAATCCAACAATAGATAGATGAATTACATGGGATCACGAGAGTTCCTACACCTCGGACTCTAATGAAGAATTAGAGCGCTGGTAGAATTGATTACATGATTTAACCATGCTAAGATGTAACATGATGACCCGGTCGCTACGTTTTGTGTCGTCAGAGGTAAGAAATCTTCCCACTTATGATGGCCTAAATGATGTAGATATATTTTTGGATGCATTCGAAAGGGAGGTACCAGAGAAGCAGCACTTCCAGTCTTTGGACTAAGAATTGCACGCTACGCTCGCAAGGTGGTGGGGTATGCAAAAGGGTAGCTTTGATGATTGGCGCGAATGTAGAAGGATGACGAGAACATGCTTTGGGAAGCCGTGTTGAAAATAACAACAAGAAATGATAAAAATAGAATCCAGAATATTCCAATTTTAATTTGTCCTTGAACTAAATTGTGAATTAAAATTCGAATTTAGTCTCACCAACTCCTTGGAATTAATTAATTAATTCATTATGGATTAATTAGTTGGAGAAATTCAAGATAGAAGTATTTCTGAAGTCATGCAACATTTATCCCTTAAATTAAGGACATTATCCCTTAATTAAGGAGATAATATTGAGTTATATTTGAGTTGTAACTAGTTAGCTCAGTTTACTGAGTTAAGTCCAGTTAATTAGTTCCAAACTGTTTGAGGAACTAATTGTGAGTTATTAGTCAATTGATGCAGGCATGCACTCAACTAGTGTACTCCAGATAACTAAAGGTTCCCTCATTAGAAACTCATGCATGTCTATTCAGAGAAAGACCTAGTTGAGCTAAATGTCAAGGACATGTTACTATCAATTTCATGTGTCTTCCTATAAAGGAAACTCATCCATGCAGTCAAGGGAAGGTTCCTTGAGTATTGCACAGTTTTATAGGGTGTGGGATCAGTCTTCCACTTGGTAACATGAGGATTGTCGGCCGGATAAGTTGTTCTTGCAGACAAGACCGACCTCCCTAGTATCTAATGATATCTAGCGACAAGAAAACCAAACAAATTCTATCTTTATCTAAATATGCAATTTATCAATAAAGGCAAACAAGTGTTTTAGGCCTACCTTGGGTCCAATGCAAGTTTGTGGAAGCCTCGCTCCGTTGATCCAAATGAGCTCCCTTGTAGAGAATCTGCAAACACAAACAAGCACACAAATTAAATAGCACCTAAAAATCCAATATAATAAAGCATACTTATCATGATGATCAAGGAATTCATGAAACAAATCACATAAGACAATTTGTTGAGAAAAATGAATCTGATTGTATTAACTTAAATCAAAGAAGAACTTTACAACCTTATTCCTTGATGCTATACAAGCTCCTCCCAGGGTCCAGCAAGAAGTCTCCTCTACTTTGACAAGTTCCACTCTCTTCCCAATGAAGCCAAAAGGTATGTGATCTCTCATCTCAAGCTTAACTAGGAAGTCTCAATTCCAACAGCATTTACCCTAAAAAATGTTCAGCTTCTAACCTCTCCAGCAACCATCCCAATGCCTTAATTTATAGTGCAATTGAGGGAAGTTACTAGGTCCACCTTCAAAGGAATAAAGCCCTCCTTCAAAGGGATAAGCTCCTCTCATCAAGGGATTAGCTCCTTCACTTTTGGGATGCATGAACCACCTAGGAGCGAACCATCCACGTCAAGATTCCTTCTAGAATCATCTAGAATTAAACCAAAGTGAGTTTTTAAGAATAAACTTGTGCCTTTTTGACTTTCACAGGGGTCCGCACCCACTCCTTTACACACAGAGCAGGCAGGTCCGCAGGTAACATAAACATGGGGTGCGGGACCGCAGGCAATAGTGAGAGAAAGTGCGGAACCAGAGCTTTATTGATTTTTAAAGTCTTTCTCTCATTTTCAAAGCTTTACATGAAGAGCTGAGGTTTGAGACTTGCTAAGGAGGACAGTATGAATGATGATAGACCCATACTGACTGCAAATAGTCATGGTGACAATATTTTGTGTAACAGATTGCCCCCCTAAAGTGCGAAGTCTGTAGTAGATGAGGATTTCATTTATCACCTAAGAAGAGTGAAGTACTTTATCATTTCGAGGATCATCTTGTGGAGAGCCCGGTTGGAACCTGTAAAAACATTTAATGCATATATATATATATATATATATATATATATATATATATAGATATGAGATCATATCATCGCTGAGGTAGGCATTCCCATACTCAAATCATAACTGACTAGAGAACTAACTACTGCTCTGATATAGGAATGATTCTGTAATACATCACAATTATAGACACACGTAGACACTGTATGGACGCAACCATCTGTTTATGAATAGTCCACTGTATAATGAATACAAAATTCCTCGCAGCCTGGATGGTGGAAACTAGATCCAGGGTCTTGATTTCTACTTCCCGAAATAGTACGATTCTAACCATGTGAATGAATGTGTTGAAGTTGAACATGGTAGAAACCACTTGATTACCAGTCAATGATGTAAACTGTTAACAAGTGTGAGAGAAACCACCAATAATGTCAATGGCTCTCAAAGTACTCAGTACAATCCATGAGATGTGAATAGATGTGTTGATGTCGAACATATTACGGAATCCTTTGATCAAAGGTCAATGATGCAACCTATCATCGAAGGCGAGAAACCTGCCATTGAGGCATGCAGATCCCAAGGTACTGACGATTTCTAGATCATCTTTCTAGATAATGAGCTGAAGTCGATAGAAAGCGATCCGTCGTAGGCAAGCCCACAAAACGAAATCATAGATCAAGTTTGAAGAAATTTAGTTGCAAGGACTGATTCAGGGATGGTCAAGATGGATGACAGATATTTTGCAGATGAATGGTTTATTTGCACTGACCTCTTGAACACATAACGACACAACAGATGGTTTGGTGACAATTGACCCAAAGTTAATACCCAGAAACCGGTTGAAGACTTTCAATATGGTTTGATCAACTATTAGGCAAAGGATTTCCCAACCTAGGTGAATAAAAGTGTCGTGTTCAAGAGTGGTTACAAAGTATGACAAACAAGCTCATTTTTCTCTCTTTCCCCCACCATTTCTGGTAGGTACCTCTTTATTTTTTGACAAGCTTGAGGAGGATAACATTTGCTTGATTATAAGCTCATCCTTCGGATGAGTCCAACTTAGTTTAAATTCGAACCCTAAGAAGGAGTGGTCCGTTCTTGTTTGTAATTGAACAGGTCCTTTACTGTTAAATTTTAACGAGTTCAGTATAGGAGAAACTCAGCGTTTTTCAATTTTAGAGAGTCTGAAAAAACTTAAGAAAACTCCATGGTTGTCATTTTTCGTAAATTTGTGTCTCCCAAGCCCGAAAAAGTATAAAATAATACTTGAGAGAACCGCTTGATCATTACGACCAAGGAGTACTTTTCATAATTAGTGCCTCTGATCTAAAAAAGTAAAAAAGCGATCAATGACACGTCGTTTTATAACCAATATCGAATTTGAAATGACAAAAATCCGACAATCTTTTCATGTTTTTACAGTCAGAAAAGGGTTGTAAGTGGACTGTCTTTTTAGTTCCAATTTAACGAGTTTAAAAAGAAAAACTCGGCAATCTTTTCATGTTTTAGGAGTCAGAAAAGAGCTTAAAGGTGACTCTAATATTTTTCGTCGAAAATGACCATTTTTGCCTGAAAAATCCGTTATCCTACACAAAAACTCAAACATTACTCATACCTGTTTAAAATAGATAAAAATGCTGCAAAAGTTACCTCTTTAAAGTGAAAAATAAACAAATTAAAAACTCATTTATTCAAAAAAGCTTATAAAAAGGGCTTTTGTAAATTTATTTTTATCGTTTGACTTCAGAGTGAGAAAAGAGAGCTTTTGGTCAGAAACTTCCCGTGAAGATTGCGGAAAATCCGTCCGTTGGAATCGAACGCCGTCTCCTCCAGGTAATCTACATCATCCTACTCTTTCATTTCATCCGTTTCAAATTTGTTTTTAGGCTTTGATTTCATTTTTTAAGGAATTTTTAGGTTAGAAACCTGCGCGCGGGGGTCCGCAGGCATAGCACAGGTAACCTGCGGACCCCGAATTTTTCGTAAAAGGAAAAAAGTCAGGGGTCCACACCTACCGTGAAGGAAAAGTGCGGACCCACGCACTGTCTCTAACAGAGAGGGTGCGGTCCCCGCAGCAAAGGTTTTTAAACCTAAATTTCTCAAATTTCACCCAAAAATTTTGCTTTTAGATATTCTAATTCGCCTTTTTATTGAATGTAGGGTATACATCATGCTTGATTGGCGAGAACGGGAGCACGAGGATGTAGATCTCGCCGCGATAAATCATCAACCTTCGATTGATGCATTGAAGGCATGCGGCTTATACAAATTCTGGGCCATACCTGGCATGAGGGCCCAGGTGGACTTTTTGCAGTGGCTGGTAGACAGGTGGAACATACAGGACCAGTGCTTCTTTATTGGTGGTCACCAGCTTGAAATGGAGCCAGAAGACATTTACTTCTTGACTGGTTTGCCTAAGAGAGGTGAACACTTGACTCTATTCGGGACTAGGCCAGGTGGCCAGTTTGTCGATAGCCTTTGGCTAGAGTTTTGCAACGACCAGACTAGAGACAAAGGGATAGATATCAAAACCATATCCCTTCCTAAACTGAAAGTGATTGCGTTTACTGTTACTAGGCTCTGCAGAAGCACAGCACTACATATAGCCACTGGATCCCAAATGCGGATGGCAGTAGACTGCTTTCGAGGCACCATCTTCAACTGGTGCGATGCTGTGTTGGCTAATATAAAAGGCCAACTGACTAGAGCAAAGAACGGAAAACTGAAGACCTTTGGATATGGTGCTTTAGTTGTGAGCTTTGGTCTGGAGAGGGTCCCAATGTTGGTCCCACAGGATCTCACTGTTGGAGCTGGACTTCCCCGAGAGCCCAAAATGATGCGTTGGGTTGCAGTGATGGCCTGTCATCCTGAGGAGGGGACAGAAGTCGTTCGATTCACTCTTGAGTATTTTCATTGGTTGGAGAACCAAGTTTTTGCTATTCAGGACTTTCCTTATGCTGGGGTAGATTATCGTGGTGACCCATACATGGCTCTTCCACCAGGAGAGCAATGGGATGACTCAGGTAAAATCATTTTCAACATTTTCTAATTTAATTTTTTTTTTTTGTTTTTATCTCGTTCCAAAATTGATAGTAAAAGTTTTAAATGCAGATGTAGGTCCACGGCAACTAGCCACTCTCCGACCCTATGAGAGGAAACAACTAGCTACAGCAGCACCCGCCCCACAGGATGAATCCACAGAGACCTTGGCCGAATTGGAGAGTCATCTAGAGCGTTTAACAGTAGACATTCCGGAGACCAGCATAGATGACATTCCTCTTAGGCTACAACGCTATGTGATTGGGGTCCCAGGATCTTTCAGGAGGTTCCTTTGTAAGGTGGTCCGTACAGTGGTTTCTTATTGTGATCATCACCAGTGATAGGATGATCGCCAGATGTAGACACATATGACATTTTTGCTTTTTGTACTATCACTTTTGCCGATCATAAGGTGTTTTTCAACCTATGATCGAAGACAATGTATATTTGACACACTTCTATGCTATACTATATCACTATTACTCGTTTATCTTGTAAAACATGTTATGGAATGTTTTTAAATTTACTTGTATGATTATTGCAAATGTCTACTTAACATTCGAGAAGCAATTGCGTCTGCTAATGTATTTAAATATCTTGGAATATGCTGATATTCAATATAGTCAAATTCACACTCCAAGAGATGAACTCTAAAAAATAATCTCAATAACACTGGATTTCTAATGGCATATACTCTATTAAGCTGTAATACAACGAGTTCAGAATCTAACCTCACTATCAAACTCCGAATCCCAAATGAAATAGATTCAGATAATAACTCAATCACTGCACTATACTCGGCAATGTTGTTCGTTGTTTGACCGAGGCTTACCCCATGCATAGATACCAACTCGTCAGAGGGCGAATAGATAACCCAAGTTGCGGAAGAAATGTTCTGTGTATTACGACAAGAACCATCAGCAAAACCAATGTATGTTTGGAGAGGCATCGACATCTGCAATATCAAGAGCAAAATCAAGATAAGCAGGAATAATGAAAAAAATCACTATCTAAGCTAAGCACATTTTTTTAATCTAAAACACTAGCTAGAAAGAAAACTAAACCTAACTAAAAATCTCCACACCCAGATTTAAGCATAATACCTCTTCAGGTAAAGACCATTTCTGGGTTTACCTAAAGAGACCCCGTCAAAGTCTACCAATTCATAGGCCCCTTTTGCTAGCTTTCGCTTAACAACATAAGGGCCATGCCACATGGGTACGAATTTTCCAGCGCCTAATTTATCATTTGCTTGATCGTACAATAAGACTAGGTCTCCTTCCGAAAACTTTCGAGGGGTAACATTTCGATCATACTGAGCTTTAATACATTTGGCATGAGTTTCTATCGCTAATGTAGCATCACGTCGATTCTCATCTAGCTGAGCCAAGTATAATAAACGTTTTTCCTCTTCGGAAGTGGTTGGAAGTAACTCGATGGCCATTTGCAATGACGGGATTTCGCATTCAATGGGTAACACAGCTTCCAGACCATAAACTAGTTGGAAAGGAGTGAAACCAGTTGACATTTTTACTGAGGTTCGATACGCCCAATGCACTGAAAATAGCATGTTATGCCAATTCGACCTATGAATCCCAATGATTCGTCGGATCATGATGACTAGAACTTTGTTGATGGCTTCAACCAAACCATTAGCCTGTGGATAATATGGAATTGAACTATCGTGACGCAAGCCAAGTTGGTCTGTAAGTTCAGCCATCATAATGTTTCGAAAATGATGCCCATGATCAGTGATAATCGCTTGTGGAACACCAAACCTAGCAATTATATGATTGAACACGAAAATCACAGCAGTTTTTCCGTCTGCCTCAAATGTAGGCATCGCCTCGGCCCACTTGGTAAAATAATCTACCGCAAGGATGATATACGCATGCCCCCGGCCGAGTGAGGGTTACATGTAATAAAATAAATACCACATTCCGCAAAAGGACCGGCAACAATTATAGGGTGGAGAGGAGCAGGTGGAGCGCGCATCTTTCGATAAAAAATTTGGCAGTTGTGGCATTTTCGGACCGCGTTAATACAATCTTTAAACAAAGACGGCCAGAAATAGCCAGCGCGCAATATCTTTTGGGCTGTGGCAAACCCAGACATATGACCGCCACACGCTCCAGAGTGACATTCATTTAGAACCCTTTCAACTTCCTCATGAGTTAAACAATGTCGGAAAACAGAGTCCGCCCCACGACGATAAAGTGTATCTCCAATAATTTTGAATTGTTGGGACTGAAATCGTATTTTTCGACGTTCTGGCCTTGAAATTTCTGGCCGAAAGGATTGGGTCTGGAGATAAACTATGATATCCCCATACCATGGATCTAAAGTGCTGATTAGAAACAAGGATTCGTCTGAAATGGGCTCCTTTGCCACAGTTTCCGTGTCAGCACGCGGGAAGTCACACATTAACTCCGCAAAAACTAAAGATTTCTTCGACTTAGACTTTTCAAAGTCCAAGTCGAACTCCTATAGGATCACAATCCATTTGGAGTACTTGCCCCCTAGCAATTGTTTGGTCAAAATATAGATCATAGGGTTGCAATCGGGAAATTACTGTAGTTTTACGTAGTAAAATGTAATGACGAAAATGTTGGACAACTTGAACAGCTGCCAATGCCAATTTCTCCACATGTGAATATTTTAGCTTAGTTGGATTCAAAGTTCGACTAAGGTAATATATCACATGTTCACTACCGAATTCGTCTTCTTGAACTAACACCATTCCAATGGTGGAATGCGAGGCGGCGAGATATAAGTAGTCCTGGTTGTAGTTGGGAGGATGCAGTAACGGTGCATGGGTCAGCGCGTGTTTTAGTGCATCAAAAGATTTGTCAGCTATCTCATCCCAAAAGAATGGAGTATTCTGTTTCAACAACCGGGTAAAACCCTTTGTGATCTCGGCGTAGTTAGGAATGAATCGACATAAAAAGTTTTCTTTCCCTTGCAAACTTTGGAGTTGGCGAAGACTCGAAGGAGGAGGCAATTTGACAATAGCTTCAACCTTCGAGGGATCGACACGGATGCCGGCTTTCGAAACAACAAACCCCAGTAACCGACCCGTTTCTATACAGAAAACACACTTGTGTGGATTCAACCTAATTCGATAATGCCTACACCTCATAAAGATTGCTCATAAATGGATGAGATGATCAGCTCGATGTAATGAATGAGCAGGTAAATCATCGAGATAGGGTTGCACAATGTGCTTGATGTCATGAAACGCGTAAGACATGGCTCTTTGAAAAGTTGCCCCGACGTTCTTGAGCCCAAAAGGTAATTTGTAATAAGAAAATGTCCCCCATGGACAAATGAAAGCCGTTTTTGGTTGATCAACAGGTAGAATATTTATTTGATTGTATCCGGAGAAACCATCCATGAAGGAGAATATTTCACTGCCGGCACAATCATCAATGATTTTATTGATATAGGGAGTTGGGTAATTGTCTTTTGGACAGGTTCAATTAATATCCCTATAATAGATACATATTCTTATTGTCCCTTGCTTTTTGTTAACAGGAACAATATTCGATACCCAAGCCGTTAACGGAATCGGATAAATGAAACCTTCTTTGAGTAATTTTTCAACTTCTGCTTTAATGGCAGCAGCTTTTCGCGGGTGGGTCTGACGTAAACGTTGTCAGACGGGTTTAGCATCTGGGTAAGTTTTGATTTCATGAACAACAATTGCTGGGTCAATTCCTGACATTTCCTCATATGACCAGGCAAACACGTCGTGGAATTCTTGAAATAGGGCCTTATATGTTTGAATTTCATTTTCTGTACAAGAGGCACCTATATGAATGTTTTCAACAATTCCAAGTTTAACCGAAATATCAATAGGAATAGTTCAAGAAATGTTTCCCAAATTTAACTCAGAATCAGGATTTTTCATTGGATTCTGAGGTTCCTTGACATATTCAGTCGTAAAAATAGATGAAAAATCATTTTCAAAGCGATCAATCTCAAGTAAAAACGAAGATCTATGATAAAGATCTTCCAATGGTAAATCATCGACACATAGGATTTCATGAATTTTCTCATCAGTGTGAACAAGTTCGGAAAACGTTGTTGAATCTGAGTTTGATGTTGAAAGTGATTCCTCATAGGCCATATTCATTAAGTCAATTTCGGTTGAAGAAGGGTCGGAAAATGACTGCACGGCCTGATACGCAATTTCATATGGACTCAAAGGCATAATGTCACCAAATGAATCTATCTCAGATTCGGAAGGTATGATCCAAGGATCATCATAAACAATAGTGTCTGACGAAATCATATGAATGGTTGCAGTAGAAGACGATGCATTGATAGGAGGAAAAGGAAAAGTTCCTAGTAAACCAGAATCTTTAACTAGTCCTACTCCAACATCCTTATACGGGATAGTTGTTTCGCCGACATGTTGAATACTTTCAGAAGAGGCTGGGTTGGATGAAAATTCAGCTGGTCTATAGTTACGATCTTTCCATTATGAGGGAACTTTATAAGCCAAAAGACCGATGAAACAACAACTGTCATAGCGTAAGACCAACTTCGACCCAAGAGAAGGTTGTAATCTAGAGGGGCATCAACCACCTCCACATCTAGATTAACAGTTTTGCTTTCAACCCCTATAGGTAAATCCTGTAGAATTCCAAACGGATGAAACCCATGGCCATCAAAGGCCTTTAGAATCGTCAAGGATTGATTTAGCGTAGGAGAACCAAGCGATCTCCAACACTGGATCGACATAATACTAGTTGAGGCTCCCTCATCAATCACATTCCTATAACAAGGTCTGTTTTTGACTAACACTGGAATCTGGAAAGCCATTTGATGAGGTAAGCGCGGCGTACTATTTTCTAGATCGAAAATTATAAGGTTTGAGTCCTGAACGTCAACATCTCCTATAGCAGACAATAGCAATTTACGCTGTGCTAGACATGATTGTAGCACTTCCAAAGCCGACATTGCTGAAGGTGAAATAGCCAAATCTTCAACAATGTTATACTTCTGAGCCGCTCTCTCATGTGGATTGAAAGCTGACTTTCGAAGTATACCATTGGCGGGTGGTTTGATTACTAAGTGTGGGTTAGGTTTCTCGATCTGTAGTGGATCAGAACCAGGAGTTGAAGTTGATGGGTTCGAATGAGAAGATTCTGCTTCCTTACCATCAACATAACTTTTACTTCCATAATCTTGTGATCGAGTCGCAATCCTAACATGGGACATCATCATTATGGGTTCTTCAGAGGCATTTGAGGAAGAACCTATCATCTTACTGTCTTGACTAGGAAAAGGATCCTTCAAAACAACAGGCGTTTGGGAACCTTTGGCGATTTTCACAACCTCTACACGATGAGGGCAGTCTCTTGTAAAATGCTCTTCATCACAAATGAGACAAGGATAACAAGGTTTGCGTTTCTCATCAGTTGATTCCATTTTTTCTGGTTTCTCTTTCGAATTTTTATCTGTTTTATTTTTCTTCTTCCCTTTCTTTTTACCGCCGGATTTTGATTTGGCTGTAGATGACTCTACAACATGAATATTGGCAGAAATTTCCGTGGAAGAATCTCCTGTCGGGGAATCTAGTAAAGTTATGATAGGAGAAGAATTCTTAGAAGACTTCTTCTTACTCTTGGTATTAACCGTACCAATCATACCATCAGCGGCATGAGACCCTGAAGGAGCTACAGTTATTTGATTTTGTTTCAGAAGATCGGGGATTTTCTCGTGTAACGTACTTGACTGCGTATAAACTAAGTCAAGGTACTGAGCTTGAGCAATTACTTGCTCCTCAGTAACAACTCCTGCCTTAGCTACATCCTCAGTGATCTTCGGTAATAAAGATTTGACAAACCATTCAGCTAAGATCTGATCCGGAATAAAAACCTTCACTGAACACCGTCGACGTCTCCATTCATGAATATGATCTGAGATGTAAGTGGACGTTGACTGCTTTAATGAAGTTAATAATTCCGTGCCATTGTCATATCTGACTGGCAACTGAAAATGAGATAAAAACAAAGTAGCTAACTAACTAAAGTTATAAAAAGTGGCTCGCGGTAACCCAATATACCACTTGGCTGCAAGACCAATTAGAGTGCGTTGGAAAAGTCTTAAATGGATTGAATCATCTGAAATGGAATTAGACGCACACCAGAAGTGATAAGTCATTACATGGTTCGACGGGTCCTCTCCTAATTTGCCTTCAAACTTAGGAATATCACTAGGCAACTTATTCGGCATTGGCGGCCAAAACGGAAGACAGTTAATTGGATTGTTCGTAAGGCACGACAAGTTAGGCAAGTCCAAAGTTGCAATGAATGGTAACTGACGATTAGGGTCCCTCAAACCCTGGGTCATGAGACCAGCTCCAGGAGGAGGATATCCAGGATAACTAGGAATTGGAATTGCATTTGGGATATTATATCCTCCCAGAAAACCAGGATTAACCAGACCGTACTGGGGTTGTTGAGGTTGCTGATATGTATATCCAGGGTACGATTGATACAGATAGACTGGCTGATGCACAATAGGACTGAATTGGTACCGTCCCTGGTACGGCAAATAAGTAAATTGAGGTTGACTTGTGACAACCGTACTTGGACTAGGTTGTCCTACAGGCATTTGAACCGAAGTCTGAATTGTGGATCCAGACTGAGGTAAAGATGTCTGAGGAGTTGATACAGGGACAGTAGAAACTGGTGCTGTAGATACTCCAGAAGTAGGTGGGGTAGATTGAACAGATGTTGCAGCAGCCGTTTGAGGCGGAGTACGAGGCATACTAGGCCCAGGATGAGAAACTACAGAAGGTGCAGAAGTTTGAATAGTAGACTGGATAGGTTGCTGGGGTGAACCAGAAACCAAGGGTTGTCCAGATTGAGATGACAACTACACATTCGGTTGCAAGATCTGTTGAGATTGAGATGGATCCCACACTAAGTTCATTCCGGGGTACGAACCCATAGTAGGTTGAGAATATTGAGGACCATAACCGGGTTGAGGGTAGGGTTGATAATTCAAAGGTACATTTCCATCTCCTTGGACAAATGATTGATCGGAAGGTGGTTGGAAACCTTGGGTTGGGTACTGACCTTGAGTTTGATAACCTTGAGGCACGTACTGATACTGGGGTTGACCTTGAGGTACATATTGATACTGGGGTTGACCTTGAGGTACATATTGATACTGGGGTTGACCTTGAGGTACATACTGAGTCCGGGGTTCACCTTGAGGAATGTACTGTCCCGTAGGTACGTACTATCCATGAGGTTACCCCCCAGGTGGAAATTGGGTACTTTGAGGTTGCCCCCCAGGCAATAATTGAGGACTTTGAGGTTTCCCCCAGGTGGTAACTTTCCACCTTGAGGTTGCAGATTAGGAATAGTACCTGACATCATAAGAATATCTTCTACACTCAATGGCTTAGTTCCGTTATTACCAGTTAATAACCCTTGTTCAATAGGTTGAGGAGATGCTCCCGAAAAAGTACCAGTGAGTGACTGATACCCAGAGGGAACAGAAGGAACGCCGTATAAAAAGGTTTCTAGAGATTGAGAAAACATGGACAACTGTCTTGACATATTTAACGGAGGATAATAACCCCTAGGTGTTGGGTGAAAAGGAATGTGAGGTGGTGAAAAACTTAGTGCCGGGTTTTCCAAAAAGTTGGTCGATGAAAGATACCAAGCATTGCTCCTAGGTGGACTGTAAAAGATCGATTCACGCTCCCTAAGTTCTATAGCTGGTTGATTTTCAGGGATAGGGATACTTTCTTCTGGAGTAACAAGTTCTTCAATAGCTATAAGTCCAGAAGGAAGATTTTGGGTGATTACTCTTTCTACCCTGGGTGAACCAGGATCACTAGAAGTTGGAGAGGCAAATCTTGATGTTGGAGTAGCAGCAAATTCAGCTTCAGGTTCAGATATTTCTGGTCCCTCACCTAAATCACTAGTAGATGAAAAACTACCAGTAATTTCAGAAAATGAAATAGATTGCAGATTATAATTTGTTACTAGAGCTTGATAATCAGGATGTACAACCAATGAAGACTCTCCTTCTTCAGGTGACCCAACTCTACTGTCTCTAGGATTTACAAGGGCTCGTAGCCCTTCAGGTTGGCTTGGTGAAAACTCAGGAGGTTGGCCCCGAAGTCTACGAGACTTCCTCTGTAATTCAGCCATGATTAAATATTTTAACTACTTCACACGCAAACAAAGAAAAATCTCAATGAAAACCACCTAAAGCCTCTAAAGAACCAAACAATTTTGAATCACACGCCTAAAGAATCTAGGAGATCAAACCACACACAAAAAGTAACTTTCCGTACTAAAAACAATAGTTGGTGATGAAATCTAACGTCGCAGAATTCAATACAGAAATGGCAGTTGGAACAGTTACCCCGGCAACCTGCTTAATGAATAGACTGGCACAAGTTTCTCCACTAAACCGTCTCGAGTGAAGAGAAACCCCCAGAAAATCCAAGTGACTCTAGCTGACGTCTGCTCCAGGTATAGTGGGATCTTCCCTCCACCGTCACCTTAGGAAAGAATCCTATAGAATATGGTCACTATGGTTACCAACGGAAACAAATATACCTGGGGGAACAGTCTACGATCCAATACACACACAGGGGCAGAGTAACAATCTCAATCCCCTTGAAGGCTCCTTGACATAGTCCAAGGTTTACCAACAAGTGACCCCAGGCTCCCCAACAATGGTTAATCCGAGTTTTACCATTTTTAATACGTGAATATCTTCTATCATTCCTAATGAGGAAGGATTTATTCCCACACTGGTTCAGATATGATCTCGTGCTTCTCCTTTAAGAGGAGCTTTCCCAGAGCATAGATGTAACAATTGGATTTTATCTCCTACCGCAAGATACAACTACTTGTTTGTTTTACTATCTTGGAGAGTTAATTACTCCCTACTCCAAGATACTAGCATAAGCTATGTTGGTGATATAGAACCCTAGAAATAAAAAGATTATTAGATAGATTTTACTTTAAGCGTTATTTTTATTGGTTTTTTCTTAAGTCAAAAGGTGCGGAGATGAAACTTATGGTGTGAAGACTCGACTCCAAATCACTAAAAAATGCACTTAAGATGATAAGAAATCTTTTCCCTTCAACGAATTTCTAGCTAGGAAAGAGTTGAGAATGCAAATGCTTGTAAAAAAAATCTTTCTTTAACAAACAAATCAAAAGAAGAGCTTTTTGTCTTTTCCAATACACTCAAAAACGAGACAACTAGTTATGCTCACGAAAATTTCCCTTTCTTTTCAAAAACTCAAATACTACTAAAACAAACTTTTTCAAAAGAGATTTTTTTATTTTTATAAAACACTCAAAACTATGGAAAAATCTAATCTTGAGATCTATAAATTCTAAAACTATTTGAAGTAAAAGCTTACAAGATTTCTTTTCAAGGATGTTTTACTTAGGTATAAGCAAACTAAGGACTAATTTGTCCAGAATCACAAATCAGTAAAAAAACAACCAATTTTGTTTTCTTTTCTAAAAACGAAATCCAAAACTTTCAACACAAGTCCTTTCGAAGTTTCGCAAAGAGAAACACAAGATGGATTCCTCAACAAAGGCAGATTTTGCAAACGGTCAGACTCATAAGAAGGCCAGTAAAAACCAAGGTGATCTGAGGCTTCTAAGGCTTCTAAGCTCTGAGCTACTACGAGACCAAAATGAAAATCAAACCCGGCAACCAAAACTTCTAAGAATTTCACCTAAAACCCTAATGCCAATGGAATTAACCTAAGAAAAGTTCCTGACAAGTCACGTGCAGATTTGGGTAGAGGCTAAAAACACCTAAACAAATCCTAAGCTGACTGAAAGAGAAAATCTTAAGTTTTTCAAAATTTTGACAGGGTCCGTAGGCCCACAGTTCACACAGGTGCGGGACCGCTCTGTGTGTAAAGCAAAAGTGCGGATAGGTCCGCACTATGTTACAAGCAGAGGGTGCGGTCCTCTCCCAAAAGTATGAAAAACAAAAAATAATTCAATATATACTAAACCTACCCAATCCCACACACATCAAGCAAAAAAAAAAAACAAAAACACAGTTTCTCAAGTCAAAATAAAAGCAAATCAAAAATTCAAGTCCCCAGCGGAGTCGCCATTTTGTCGGCCGGATAAGTCTTTCTTGTGGACAAGACCGACCTCCCTAGTATCTAATGATATCTAGCGACAAGCAAACCAAACAAATTCTATCTTTCTCTAAATATGCGATTTATCAATAAAGGCAAACAAGTGTTTTAGGCCTACCTTGGGTCCAATGCAAGTTTGTGGAAGCCTCGCTCTGTTGATCCAAATGAGCTCCCTTGTAGAGAATCTGCAGACACAAACAAGCACACAAATTAAATAGCACCTGAAAAGCTAATATAATAAAGCATACTTATCATGATGATCAAGGAATTCATGAAACAAATCACATAAGACAATTTGTTGAGAAAAATGAATCTGATTGTATTAACTTAAATCAAAGAAGAACTTTACAACCTTATGCCTTGAAGCTGTACAAGCTCCTCCCACAGTCCAGCAAGAAGTCTCCTCTACTTTGACAAGTTCCACTCTCTTCCCAATGAAGCCAAAAGGTATGTGATCTCTCCTCTCAAGCTTAACTAGGAAGTCTCAATTCCACCAGAATTTACCCTAAAAAATGTTCAGCTTCTAACCTCTCCAGCAACCAACCCAATGCCTTAATTTATAGTGCAATGGAGGGAAGTTACTAGGTCCACCTTCAAAGGGATAAATCCCTCCTTCAAAGGGATAAGCTCCTCTCATCAAGGGATTAGCTCCTTCACTTTTGGGATGCATGAACCACCTAGGAGCGAACAATCCACATCAAGATTCCTTCTAGAATCATCTAGAATTAACCCAAAGTGAGTTTTTAAGAATAAACTTGCGCCTTTTTGACTTTCATAGGGGTCCGCACCCACTCCTTTACAGACAGAGTGGGCAGGTCCGCAGGTGTTGTGGGGAAAAATGCCTATGCAGGACGATCCTATCCACCTAAGGTGTGACAGTGCCTTAGCAACAAACAGAGACAACTATTCTAGTATTCTTCCTTTATGAATTAAGAATGAAGAGAGATAGATGGACTAACCGGTGTCTTCCGTTTGTCCCTCGATCCGGTCTCTCTTCTCTTTGAGTGTTCCCAGCTGCTTGCCTTCTCGCTCGCCCAGCTTCAAGAGGTTTTTGCAAGATCACAAGAAGAGAACACTACACAAGACATAGATTCATATTCATAACTAGTTCAGGATTAGAAATAAACTAAACATACTAATGCAATCATACATCAAAGATACATCAGTATATAGGAGAAACCAAGATAGCTTTATTGATGAATAACAAGGTTCATGAAGAGATACAACCCAGAGGGCTCCAATCCAGCATCTCCTTCCCAGCAAATGGAATTCCTATCTTCACCCCCTTCAAAGCATTAAGCACCCAATGATCCCAATCTCAAACCAACAACAATTCTTTGCAATAACAAAATTCGAGCCTCTAGATCTCATGGAGGAGAGATCCATATATAGATGTTTGGAGAGAGGATGAGTCAGCTTGAGATTTGACTAGTGTCCTCTCCCTCTGTCAGTTCTTGAGTCCACTTGGAGGTTCTTGCTTCCACTTGGAGATTTGGAATCTCTTACTCATCACCAGTCGAATTCCCTGAGGCAAGTGTCATTTTGGAAGCTTCCTGGGTTTTGACACCTTGAGAAATGAGCCTGCCACATGTCCATTCTCGTTCAGCGTAGGTAGCCAGTGTTCCCTTTGACATTCAACGTAGGTAGCCAGTGTTGGCTTTGACATTCAGCGCAAACAGCTAGTGTAGCCACTGAAATGATCCTGAATTGACTTGTTTTTGAGCAGTTTCAGTGGAGAACTTCTGTGAATTGCTGTGGTTTGTTAGCATTGTTCCTGTAGGGGTAGGAACAACATGTTTAGGGACTTTGGATCCCTTAGATTATGGACATTTCATGCTCAACGCTGTAAGGCACAAAAATGTCTATAACAGTTGCCCCTTAAAGTATGAGGCTGTTTATTGGGTGAAATGCTTTATCAGGGGGATCCGAAGTTCATCCAATGCTGAGAGGAGACCTGTAATAAGATACAATACAATACATTATTTTTCATACCGCTTTCAAGATCTAGCTGAGGCGGGCATTCCCATGCTCAGCTTCATAAATTCATTTTTCTGTACATAGAACAAACAATCGTCTGGTGGTAGACTGATAATTTTGATGAAATTATCATCCTTTGAGTAGGATGATTATCTGCTGCAATGATGTACATGTCAATGTCTTTATCTTTCCTGAATATATATCGCAACCCGGATGGATGAAACTAGATCCGGGGTCTTCAAACTCGTTCGATCTTCACTCTAAGTACAAGTCGATCCATGTGAGAAATGTTCTGAAGTCGAACATGGAAAGACATCGCTTGATTACCGGTCAATGATGTAAACCATTAACAAGCGCGAGAGGAATCACCGATAATGATAATGACCCTCAAGGTACTGCAGTACAATTCACGTGGTGTGAATAAAGGACTTGGCGTCGAACACCACGCAAAATCTTCCGGTCGAAGGTCATTGATGTATACCTGTCGCCGGAAGTGAGAAACTTGCCATTGAGGCATGCAAGCTTCAAAGTACTGAAGGGGTTATTCCTAGATCAACTTCTTGGATAATGAGCTGATGTCGACAAGAAGCGATCCGTCAAAGGAGGGCCTTAATGAATCCCACATCAGTGACATGGAACGGAGCTAATGATTTTAATGGAGGTGAAAACGATCTGTGACATATGATTCAGGGTGGCGGTCATGAAAGGATGAAGGATAATGTATGGCAGTGGATGGGACACGGTTGACTTTTCTGAACGACTTCTCTTGAACATATGGCGACACTGATACGATGGATCGGTAGCATTACCCCAAATATGGATGGTATGGCGAGACCATGGATGTGACTGGTGAATGAAACAACCCAACGCAATTGTGGTATGGAGGAAAAGTGTCATGTTCAAGAGCGACTTGCTACCATCAAAGTTTTCTTTAGTTTCTCCCAATTTTTCCCCAGTCATTGCTGACCAGTACCTCTTTATTTTTGTCAAGCTTGAGGAGGATAACATATGCTTTTTCTATAACCTGCCCTTCAGGCAAGCCCATCGCTATGTTTTAACGAGCCTAGCGATAGTGAAACTCGTTCTCGTCTAAAGACAAGTTTGTCGCTATTTAATGATTTTAACGAGTCTAGCGACAAGGATAACTCGGTCCTTTTCATTTTTAAAGAGTCTGAAAAGGTACATAAAGTTAAGTCCAAAAGTCATTTTTCATCATCTAATCCCTTAAGTCCGAAAAAGTATAAAACAATACAAAAGGGATGAGTTTTCGATAGTTTTAACGAGCCGAATAAAACAAGCGCTCGATCTTTTTGTGCAATAATCCCTCAGGTCCAAAAATATTAAAATCTAGAGGAGGGATAGCACTTCCTGTCCCTTTAACGAGCTGGAATGCTAAGGACTCGGTAATCTTTTCATATTTTACGAGTCAGTTGAAAAAAGCTTAAAGAAGACTCGTCTTTTGAGGAACGAGTGATAAACAGGGTTAGCAGCTGATTCCAGGTACAGGTTGGAATTTTCCAATCACGGCAGTGTCACAAGGATGGCTAGTGAAATCACTCTTCGCAGCTGTTCCTCAAAATGGGTAAACAAACATATGGAGGTGAACGATCGGCCAATGGAAAAGTGGAGGTGACGGTGCAAACACGACCAAGGCTTTAATGGCTGATGATATTACATTCACAGTGGTTATTTACCGGGATAGTTCATTTTTTAACGGGCTTAAACGCGGGTGGAAACATTTGCTCGATCTTATGTTTATTTTTAATGAGCATGAACTATGCGCTAAAACTGCTCGGATCTTGCGTTTATTTTTTAACGAGCATGAACTGTGTGCTAAAACTGCTCGAAAAGTTTGCATGCCCCCAGCATAATAACGCAAATCGAGGTGCATGCCCCCCAAGCTTCATTGCATTCAACTCGGTGGTTGGAATGAAGGTTTACCTTTGAGACTTGGAAAGGGGATTTGTTTCATTTTTTAATGAGGTTGACACAGTAAAAGAACTATCCTCATGACTCCTTGTTTCATTTTTTAACGAGGTTGACACGAGATTAGAACCGTCCTCGGAGCCCACTGTATTTACAGTATTTCTATTAGGGCGATGATCCATGCTGACAAAATGTTTAGGAATCTTCCGAATCCATTAGATATAGAAGATTTCATATTGTAGGTTTCCATTGTGGCCACTTCCGCCAGATTACTTGCAGGCGGTAGGGCAAAAGTACCCATTAAGGCAGGGTCTTTTAGGAGACCTACTCCAATATTTTGAAGCAAATGATTGCTTCCATGGATCATTGGAATGCTTCCCGTAACTTGTGAATTGTCGGGGAGGAAAGTTTGTTGGTCGACGACTGTAATTCCTCCTTGAAAGGGAAATGCAATATTCCTGAAGTAGGTCGACACAACTGCAGCCATGGCATAAATCCAGGGCCTTCCCAGTAGGATGTTGTAATCGAGGTTTCCATCAATTACTTCAACATCAATTTCTACTGTTTTTCCCCCTAGTTCAACTTGCAAGTTACTTAAAATCCCGTATGGAGTGTATGATCGTCCATCAAATTCTTTTAACGTCATTGACGATCTCGTCAAGGGTGGTGAGCCTAAATTCTTCCAGCAACTCATCGACATAATACACGTAGATGCCCCCTCATCAATAATTGTTCGATGAACAGTTTTGTTGAGGGCTTTCACTTGAATAAGGAAAGCTAGTTGAGCTGGTAACTGAGTGTCATATCCTTTATGATCAAAGGCCACAAGATTGGAGTCCATTGGGTCAATTTCACCTATTGCTGATAATAAAGCTTGCTCTTGGGAGAGGCAATTTTGCGGTACATCAAGCATCAACATAGCGGACGGCGATTGGGCCAGGTCCTCTATTATATTATAATTCTGTGCTATTTTTGCACGAGGATTAAATGTCGACTTGTACACTACTCCATTTGGCGACTTTATCATTTGTTCAGGAATGGTGGGTGGCACAACTTTGGTCAAAGTTGTTGTCGAACTACTAGGTTGTTCATTAGCTTTGTTATTCGACACCTGTGGGTTCCCGTAATCTTTATTCCTTGCCAAAGCATCATTTTGTTGCTTGGATATCGACAACATTAGCACTTGCGACGGGGAAGCATTTCCACTATCAACCAGATTTTGACCTGGATTGGGAAACGGATCAGTTAACACAGCTGAGGTTTGCGAACTTTTGAAGAACCTTTTAAGCTCAACTTTGTATGGACAATCGACTGTCCAATGATCCTCGTCACATATCATGCATGGACTTTTTGGTTTCCCTTTCCTAGGAGGATTTGAAGAAGTTTTCCCGGGAGATGACTCACCCTGTTTCTTCTTCTTCCCTTTGTTTTGTTTCTTCTTGCTTCCTGGTTGATTGGTTTCTTTGCCTTTATCTGCTGATACGGCATTTACTTCCGAAGCAAGAATTTCTTCTTTTGCATTTTGATTTGAAGTCTTACGGGCTTTCTTAGACAAAGCCTTTTTCGATTTCGCGTTTTCCATGCCAATCACGCCGTCGCCGGCATGGGAGTCACTATTTGATTTAGGAGGAGGAGGAATTGAGAATTCCGGTCTAGGGGCGTCAGGTATTTTGTCGTAGAGCGTGCCAGACTGAGTGTAGACTAAGTCTAGATATTGTGCACGAGCAATAACTTGCTCCTCTGTTACGACTCCCCCCTTGGCCACATCTTCCGTTATGGCAGGAAGTAACGACTTGATAAACCATTCAGCTAATAGCTGATTGGGAACGTACGTTTTCACCATCCTACGACGACGACGCCACTCATGTATATGATTGGATATATGAGTGGCCGTTGTCTGCTTGAAGTTGGTTAATATTTCTGTTCCTGTTTCATACCTTATCGGTAATTGAAAATGGGTTAAGAAAGTCGTGGCTAGGGAGCTGAAATTGTCGAACGAGGCTCTAGGTAATTCAATATACCATTTTGCCGCTGGACCCGTTAACGTCCTCTGGAAAAGGCGAAGCCTTATCGAATCATCGTTTAGGGTGTTTGATGAACACCACAGATGAAAAGTCATCACGTGATTCGATGGGTCTTCACCTGGATTTCCATTAAATTTAGGAATGTCCGATGGAAGTTTGTGAGGAATCGCTGGCCACCATGGGGCGTAAGCAATCGGATCGTTTGTTAACCGGTGTAAATCGGGTAACTCTAAAGTTGCCACGAATGGTAACTGTTGATTCAGGTTAGGTGAAGCATACCCAGGATACGATGGGATCGCCTGAGCAGTTGGCCTTTGCATACCAGCATAATGTAATTGATGTTGGTATGACTGATACGGTTGGTGGACATGACCACTGTAAAGTGGTTGATTTTGACCATTTTGAATGTACGGTTGTCCAGTGTTCGCAAAGATCTGTTGCTCAGAACCTTGGTATACTTGTTGGAATTGTGGTTGTTGGTATTGCACCAGCCACGGTTGTGAAGCCATGTTCTGTTGCGCTATACTAATTGTTGGACCAAGGTGTGGGGTAATTGTACCCGTTTGGACCTGTGTCGCCCCACCAGTTGGCAATTGTGGTTGTGTCACAGGGTCAAGGGGCTGTTGCATTACAACCTGAGAAATCTTAGGTTGGCATACAACAGGCAACGTTTGAACTTGCGACACTGTCACAATAGCCGGTGTGGTCGGGATGTTCGACATAGGTACACATTGTTGCATAGAATACACAGCCCTTGGTTGTTGAGGCAGCATAGGTACCCAACCACTTGATGTAACTTCAGTATAACCTGAATACTGTTGTGAACTCCCGTATTGATACCCTCCCGGAGGGGGTAATGAAAGGGCATACTGCCCCCCATACGGTAGCAATCCGGAACTCAAGGGGATTGTTTGTCCTTGGGGACTGGATTGCTCAAATTGACCTCCAAATGGATCAATCTGGCAAGTTTCAACATAAGAGTTGCCGGATATTATTCCAGAGGAACAAACTGGAATAGACCACACTGTCGAAATAGTCCCTGGGTGGACTCCTTCTAGCGGTTGTGAGCTAGTTGGGACAGATGGTATGCCGGCAAACATTGTCGGAGTGACGGCAGGGGGTACTGCTGTTGCCGTGTCGTTTGACACAGTCCTAGATGTTGATGGTTTTTTAGACATTTTGAGTCTATCCAAGAGATTACCTAGCGATTCTACAGGAACTTCCACTTGTGGTAGACTAACTTCTGATGAAGGAAATAGAGTGACCCCGACTCCAAAATGTGTTGGAGTACTTGCTTGCGGATCCTCTACAATTTCCTCTATCACAATCAAACCAGGTGGAAGAGGAAGACCGTCAGGTCCGTAAAATATTTCTGGTGCCGAAGAAGGGGTTGAATCGACAGCAACAGTTGTTTGAGGAGCAAGACTCTCTGAACCGGTTACAGATGGAACTGGTTCAGTAACGCAAGTATTTGTTCTCAGACTAGGATTAGTGTTACTGTCCCTCTGTGGCTGTTGAACTTCTTCTATAGAGGCAGGGTTTCCAGAAATGTTTGGAGTAACCGGAATCTCAGATGTCGTTGGAACACTTGTTCTAACTTTGATAGGAGATTTCGAACCGGTTAAACGAGTTCGCTTTGCCCGTACTGTTTTCGATTCCGGAGACAAAGACGGTTGACTCGTAAGCCTCCGCGAATGACGGGGTTTCAATTGACTTTCTTCCATGATTGCGGATTACTCGATCAACCAAAATACAAAAGGGGAAAGTGTGTTTCCAAATTAAATGAATTTTTTAGACGCTTTTAGACACAACTTGCTTTTTCACTTTTAAAGAGTCGAGAAAAAGCTAAAGATGACTCTAGTCTCCTTCGATGTTTTAACGAGCCCGAAGTGACAAATGCTCGGATGGACTTTTTCCGTTATAGAGTCTGAAAAAGGCCAAAAGGAACTGCTCTGGAGTTCTAGGCAGAGGGTGTGCCAAAAATTTCACAAAACCGCAGAATACTTTTTAGGGTACGGGCGGTCGATCTTCCTGAATGCTGTGTTCAGTGCATTGCGATTAGTAGGGCGGCCGACACGGCTTCCTAAGGATAAAGGTTTTATGCCTATAGGGGTCTCCCAATATATACGCGACGGTACGTGGGAGCACAATCCGTACTGGCGCTATCGTCCCTCAGGAGGAATCACCCACCATCCACGAGATCGACAGTCACCAGGCTTAACGACGCCGGAACACGTCTCTAGCCTAGACCTCTATGTTGTGCGTTATGTTGCAAAGCGTTGTTAAGTTCATTCAATTTATTTTAGGTTGATCTTTTTAGAAGTTTGCCTTTCAAGGTTCACCACGAGATGTATGATACAATTCCTAAATGCAGTCTAAAGATGATAAGCAATCTTTATATCTTTTCAACTTTGAAAATCCTAGCTACTAAGGGAAAAGAAAGACACCATCTTTTCTCAAAGAGCAATCAGCACACTCTAATGCACTTTTCCTAAATCAAACATGCAAACTATCAAGATGCAAATGCACAATGCAGGTGTTTGTTTTCCGCTTTCTTAGTATTGATGCCTACAAAGAAAGCTTTTTGTACAACTTTGAATTCGCTTTTAAATGACAAATACAAACAAGTTTACTTTTTCGAAATCAGAGAGGGTAGAAGAGATTACAACACTTAACGATTTTCGAAATGAATACTTGTTTCGACACTTAAAAGAGACAAACTCAAACCAATAAGCAAGAGTAAATGTATAATCAACTGCAAACAGCCAATGAACTCTCTTCTAAG
Source organism: Pinus tabuliformis (assembly GCA_031772625.1). Taxonomy (NCBI): domain Eukaryota; kingdom Viridiplantae; phylum Streptophyta; class Pinopsida; order Pinales; family Pinaceae; genus Pinus; species Pinus tabuliformis. The sequence goes on along the minus strand of CM062816.1, from coordinate 1,244,535,842 downwards.
ATCACAATCAACAGATCTGAATCAAGGGCTACAGGATGACTATTTCACTCATGCAAAGGAAAACTGTAAATGATGCCACAAACACATAAAACACTCACAGTCTTTTTGTACAAAAGGAGGTGGAATTTAAGCAGAGAAAAGGAGTTATCAGACTGGTACCTATGCTGGTTACAGGCTGCAAAAATCAGAGATCAAAACAAGGAAAAACAGAGCAGAGAACCCCAGCTGCTCAAGGACAAACTGGTTCAGCGCAACCTCAACACAGGGGTTTTGACATTCAGTGCAGGTAGCCTTCACGGGACCTGCGTTGAAATGCAGAACCTCTTCACAGGGGTCGCGCTGAAGGAGAAACGAGAGTTTCTCACTGGGTTCTGGGTCACATATTGCTATTTAATCTACTGTTTTAGGCCAAATAAAAGCAACAAGAAAGGTGTAATCAAAGGGATGCTTTGAGGGGGTCCTAAGATCTATCACAAAGGATCATCAAATCATTTGTGAGTCCATTGTTCAGATCATAGACAAGTCCAGTAATTGGATCAAAGCAGCAACTGTCTACTTTGCATCCGGGAAAAGCAGATGCAGTTCGATTGTTGCTGTCGAGTCTATGAAACAAACAATGATGGAAACACAAATAAAATGACTAAACAAATCTCCCCAGCGGAGTCGCCAATTTGTTGTGGGGAAAAATGCCTATGCAGGGCGATCCTATCCACCTAAGGTGTGACAGTGCCTTAGCAACAAACAGAGACAACTATTCTAGTATTCTTCCTTTATGAATTAAGAATGAAGAGAGATAGATGGACTAACCGGTGTCTTCCGTTTGTCCCTCGATCCGGTCTCTCTTCTCTTTGAGTGTTCCCAGCTGCTTGCCTTCTCGCTCGCCCAGCTTCAAGAGGTTTCTGCAAGATCACAAGAAGAGAACACTACACAAGACAGATTCATATTCATAACTAGTTCAGGATTAGAAATAAACTAAACATACTAATGCAATCATACATCAAAGATACATCAGTATATAGGAGAAACCAAGATAGCTTTATTGATGAATAACAAGGTTCAGGAAGAGATACAACCCAGAGGGCTCCAATCCAGCATCTCCTTCCCAGCAAATGGAATTCCTATCTTCACCCCCTTCAAAGCATTAAGCACCCAATGATCCCAATCTCAAACCAACAGCAATTCTTTGCAATAACAAAATTCGAGCCTCTAGATCTCATGGAGGAGAGATCCATATATAGATGTTTGGAGAGAGGATGAGTCAGCTTGAGATTTGACTAGTGTCCTCTCCCTCTGTCAGTTCTTGAGTCCACTTGGAGGTTCTTGCTTCCACTTGGAGATTTGGAACCTCTTACTCATCACCAGTCGAATTCCCTGAGGCAAGTGTCATTTTGGAATCTTCCTGGGTTTTGACACCTTGAGAAATGAGCCTGCCACATGTCCATTCTCGTTCAGCGCAGGTAGCTAGTGTTCCCTTTGACATTCAACGCAGGTAGCCAGTGTTGGCTTTGACATTCAGCGCAAACAGCTAGTGTAGCCACTGAAATGATCCTGAATTGACTTGTTTTTGAGCAGTTTCTGGTGGAGAACTTCTGTGAATTGCTGTGGTTTGTTAGCCTTGTTCCTCTAGGGGTAGGAACAACATCTTTAGGGACTTTGGATCCCTTAGATTATGGACATTTCATGCTCAACGCTATAAGGCGCAAAAATGTCTATAACAGCAGGTAACATGAACATGGGGTGCGGGACCGCAAGCAACAGTGAGAGAAAGTGCGGAACTAGAGCTTTATTGATTTTTAAAGTCTTTCTCTCATTTTCAAAGCTTGACACGAAGAGCTGAGGTTTGAGACTTGCTAAGGAGGACAATATGAATGATGATAGACCCATACTGACTGCAAATAGTCATGGTGACAATATTTTGTGTAACAAGGATCACCCATGAGGAACTACACAAGGAAATAGGAGGCTTGGAGGGTAGAGGAGAAGGCTTGTGAGAAGCTTTGATTGCCTGTGAGCATCTAGGAGGATTGTACTGAGAGCTGGCTAGCTGTGAGAGCTAAGGCTTTGTGTAATTCTGAGATATTTCCATCTTGTATGATAATACAGATAGTGGGGTTTTTAGCTGAGGCTTTCCCCTGAGTATTTTCTGTGTTTCATGTGCATTGATTCTTCTTCCTCTGGTTATATATGTTCAGCTCTGATTTAGCTTGATCTTTAAGCTTTCGCAAAGAAAATTGATAATAGAAGTAGATTGTAGTATTTTTCTTTGGTATATTGTATTATCGGGTTAATCTACAGTCAGACTTTCTACAGAGGTCTTAGAGTGAGATTTGTAGAGAATTTACAGAATTTCTACAAGCCAAAGGTACGAATGACAGAGAAAAATGATGGGAAGGATGATCCATGCACGCACTTAGCCAAATGGGTTGAGGTTTATGGAGCAAAGCCCCAACTTGAATGGGTGCACTTGTTCTGTCACACCTTGGATGTTGTCCCGATGAACTGGTACTTGGAAACAAAGCCCCACCATGGTACATGTGAATGGGATATTCTGTGCAAAAGATTCATAATGACATTCAACTTTGAGGATGGGTTTGACTGTATTGACGAGGTGCTACATGAAGTGAAAGAAAAAATCTTTAGGATACCGCAAGATCCTTTGGACCTGATTCAACCCGATTGGACTACTCAGCTAAGTCATGCGCTGGAATGCTATAATGTCACCGTTGAAGAAGAAGATGAGGATCTGCGAAAGATTAACATCCCTAAAATGGAAGGTCACTGTGATGTTGAAGGACCACAGATTTAGAATCTTGATATAACTACGCCACTGAAAACAAAACAGGTGAATATTGGTACGGAGGCAGAGCAAAAATTTGTGAAGACTGGAGATTACTGGAATGACACTATGGTGGATAAAGTCGTTGAATTTCTCCACGAATATCAGGATTTGTTCCCTACCAAGTTTACGGATCTAAAAGGGATAATAGGAGACCTAGGTGTTATGAAGATCAAATTGAAGCCTGACGTGAAGATGGTTAAGAAAAGACCTTTTTGTCTCAATCTGAAGTATAAGAAGAAGGTCTGCTTAGAGCTAGACAAGATGCTCGCGGCATGCATCATTGAGCCCGTAGAAGAATCTAATTGGGTAAGCCCAGTGGTGGTACAGGAAAAGAAGCAGAAGGATGAAATAAGAATATGCGTAGATCTCAGGAAGTTGAATGATGCCTGTGTAAATGATCCTTTCTCGATCCCGTTCACTGATGAATTGTTGGACAATGTGGGTGGCCAGGAAGCATATTCCTTCACTGATGGGTTCTCTGGGTACCATCAGATCAAAATCGTGCTGAAGGATAGGAGAAATACAACCTTCACGACTGAGTGGGGATGTTTTTAGTACACTATAATGCATTTCAGATTGAAGAATGTGCCTGCGATTTTTCGCATGTAGTCGTTGCTACATTCAAGGAATTTATTCATAAGTTCTTGGAAGTGTACTTTGATGACTGGACTATGTTTGGGCTAGTGAAATGCCATGTGGCAAGTTTGCACCTGATGCTAGATACCTGTCGAAGATACCAGATCGCACTCAATCTAAAGAAATGCATGTTTTGTGTTCCTTTTGGGACCCTACTGGGTCATGTGGTTTGTATACAAGGACTGACGGTAGATCCTACGAAGATCACAATGATACTTAACTTAGAAGCACCAAGGAGTGTGAAATAGTTGTGTGCTACCCTAGGGCATACTGGATATTACAAAAAGTTTATCAAGGGCTATGCCCAGATCACTACGCCTATGGAGAAGTTGTTGAAAAAGGATGTCACATTCTGCTGGAATGAGGACTGTAAGAAAAACTTTGATGTATTGAAGGAAAATATTGTCACCACGTTGATTCTAATCTTCCTGGATTGGAAGAAGGAGTTTCATGTACATGTCGACGCATCATGTATACCACTGGGAGAAGTACCGACATAGGCTAGCGGAGGATACTTGGACCATCCTATAGCATTCGCAAGAAGAAGGTTATCTAAGGTGGAGAAGAACTACTCCACCACCGAGTGCGAAGGGTTAGCCATGGTATATGCGTTCCAGAAGTTTAGACACTATTTGCTAGGTGGCTATTTTAAGATGTATACAAATCATTTTGAGTTGAAATACCTGGTCAATAAGCCTATGTTGGGGGCGATAATCTGTAGGTGGTTGTTATTTTTCCAGGAGTACAATTTTGAAGTTATTGTGAAACCTGGATGACTAAATGGGGGAGCAGACCACCTGTTGCGCATCAAAACAGGGGAAGAGCCCACTAATTTGGAGGAGGGATTGCCTGTTGCATAGCTATTTGTATTGCACATCGTGGATGGTCATTTTGAAGATATCATACACTTCCTAACGACAGGAAAATATCCGGAAGGATACACCGTCCAGTAGAAGAAGGAGTTAGTGGTGTGCGCGATAGACTTTTCTATCATTGTTGGGCATCTGTACAAAATGGGTTCTGATGAGATATTGCGACGATATGTACCAGAGTTTGAAAGGTGCGGTATCCTTGTGGACGCTCATGGGGGTGCCGTGGGAGGACATTATGCAAGGAGAGAAACCGCGCAGAATATTCTACGCTCAGGATTGTGGTGGCTAACCCTCCATTAGGATTCAAAAGCGTATTGCAAAGCATGTGATGTATGTCAAAGGACTAGCAGGCCATCGTGGAGGGATGAGCTACCTTTGAATCCAAAGATGACATTACAACCCTTTGAAAAATGGGTGATAGATTTTGTGGGACCCATTCATCCCCAAGGGAAGAAGACGGGAGTAAGGTACATTATCACTGCGATAGAGTATTTGACTTGATGGGCGGAGGCAGAGCCTGTGAAGGATTGCACAGGCGCTACTACTGCAAAGTTCCTATTTGAGTATGTACTGATGTGATTTGGGTGTCCAAATATTTTGATGAGTGATCGCGGTATGCACTTCTGAATGAGACGATCAGTGCGCTGATGGAGGAATTTCAGGTATATCACCAGAAAAGCACGCCTTATCACCCTCAGGATAATGGGATGGTGGAATCATTCAATAAAGTGCTGGAGAACACACTAGCCAAGGTTTGTAACACTCAACAAAGTGATTGGGACCTACGCATACCCACAGTACTATGGGCCTATCAGACGACATGCAAGAAGTTGACTGGACAAACACCCTTTAGACTTGTATATGGTGTTGAAGCGGTGATGCCCATGGAATACATTGTGCCTAGTCTATGCATAGCGACACTCACAGGTATGAAAGATCACAGAGCCTTGGAAGAGAGGTTGCATAACTAGCTGAGCTTGAGGAAGAAAGATTTCTAGTTGGATTTCACCAACAGGTCCAAAAGCAGCGCGAAAAAACATGGCATGATGGGCACATAAAGCTGTGCACCTTGAAGGTAAATGACCTAGTTTTGTTATATGACAACCAGTTTGATAAATTTCTAGGGAAGTTTAGAATGCACTCGTTAAGGCCCTATGTCATTAAGGAGATTATTGACGGAGGAGCGGTTCAATTGGTTAAATTGAATGGAGATCCCTTCCCAAGAAAGGTGAACGGCAGTCGATTGAAGCCATACACCGGTGGTTCAGCCATGTGACTATATGAAGATAGCATAGCCTTAGCACTCCAGGCAACTGAAAGGAGGCGCAGGACTATAAACTACACTGCCTGGGTTGGGGAGCTACGCGATTGGAGGATTGTGCGAAGCAAGGAAGTGTCACAGGGTTCATGGTAGCGTGAAGGGAGATGCGCTGCCATGGAAGAAATCACACAGGTTGGCTAGAAAGTAACCATTAAAGTCACTGTTCATGATTTTATAGTAGAACTGCGGCCAAATGGAGTGGGAAGCTGACATTTAAGACAACATTTATGGGTCAGATCCTTGAAAATATGCCGCCAATCTGGCATTAATGAACCGAATGTGGGGGGAATGGTCAGATTTGAATTCAAAATTCCCTATAAATTACAGGTGGTTGCACTTGGCATTTTGAGCATTGAGTTGTTGAGCTCTCAGGTGCACATGAATCGAGAATTCTTCAAGGCTTTGATAGTGAGTCCAACATTTGTGAACTTACCAAAGACGTCACGAGCACTGTTGGAAAGCGTTATGTCAACACTCGCAGAAGCTATAGATACCAAAGAAGTAGTAGAGGATTCAGTGCCGAAAATTGTTATGGAGGCAGAAGAAGTTGCTCCAGAGGTTGCCGAAGTATTAGCGGAAGTACCTAAATCACCAAGGACGCTGAGACCAAATCCCACCCCAACTAAGGAGAGAGCGAAGGATAAGAAGGGCAAGTAGCCTGCAATACCGGTGTGTGCATAACCAAGAAGAAACCCACCAAAGGATAGGCCCACTGCATAGGAGAAGGGCAAAGCCATCAATCTGGAGGCGGAGGAGGAAGAAATTGAAGAAATCCCAATGGATGATGAAGATGTGGGAATAGACGTCAAGGAAGTTGAAGCCCAGGGTACTGACCCTATCACTTGGTTGCCTGAGTATGTCCCTCTGCGCAAGGGCAAGGCCAAGGTACCGAAAGATATCGATGAGAGTAAGGTCCCCTTGTAACCCCTCTGCTGCCGAATGAGATTGTTTTTGAAGGACCGCGCTTGCCGCAGGTTCCTCTTAAAACTTGCAGACTGGGACCTGGCTAACCATGAGCAGTTTCCACACTTGACAACTGAGTAACTAATGCACCACATTATCGATACAACTATCGGAATGACCGCATTGGAGCCGCAGAGGTGGCTCAGAGGAGTAGACAAGGCTGGTCTGCTCAACTTGCTATGGGTGCCGCACTACAACTGCACCCCGACTACAATCTTGGTCATAAAGCAGCTGCTATGCTTGGTGCATGATGGGTGTTTGTGGCTGGAGGAGGTAATAGCCATCACTGACATATTGATCCACAGGATCACGTGGTTGCCCTACACATGAGAAAATCTGGCCATGATATTTGGTAGAAAAGGTGGTGAGAAGGCCCTCACGGAGGCCATGAAAGAGAAGTTTAAGCTGGTAAAGAAGCCACGTGGATATGCCATATCCAGTATCTATGACCCTATTGTAAAGGTGGCTACACAGATTTTAGCAGGGAAGGTGATGAGGAAGTGTTGCGCCGATGAGGTACAGGCACATGTCATCGCTCTAGCAGCGCAGTGCACTGAAGGAGTTCAATTTAATTGGGCAGACTATCTCTGCGGTGAGTTCCTTGTGAATTGCTGCGAAGCACAGGAGCTCAACAAGACGTTCCACTACGCGTGTCTCTTGCTATCTATTGTGCTAGTAGCATGGGAGCTGCCAGAGGATAGTCAATTCCCTTCAGTTGCACCAGACCTACCAGAATTAGCAAAGTACACTTCACTATGGGCAACCAAGGATGCACAATGCATTAAGGACAACAAGATATTCTGGATCTTGATGGAGATGAACATCCGCATGGCCATAAATCACAAACCGCAGTTGTTGCCTACGGTGTTTTCCAACCTATAGGGCTATGTAGAGTTTAAATAATATTTTCACCATGTGTCCATCAGGGCACGGAAGGACCCTACACATACATGGTATGACTTGCCTTACCTGGAAACAGATGACACCATCGATGTAGTACTTGATCACTGATAGGCAGAATGGTGCACTATAGCAGACTTGGCGGTGGGAGGAAGCAAGTCCACCGTGTAGCGTAAGAAGGAGGAGGCCAAGCTCAAGATGACGCAGCTGGCCGAAAAAGGAAAGAAGGAGGTCGTTGACAAGGCCCAGGTTGAGCATGATGCTGCTTAGTAGATGGATAAGCAAACAGGTGGAATAGAGAGGGGCTCTGACAAAGGTTCGAGGTCTCCTTCACCCGAGACAGAGGAAGAGATAGATGAGTAGACAGAGCAGCACGACGCGGACCCATAGGTGATGTCTGCTTGAATCAAGCGTCCAAGAGAGAAGGAGAAAGGAGGGTCCAGGAAGAAATTGAAGGCCACTAAGACATTGCTGGACGCAATCACGCTCACAGAACGCGACTTGCACGTCATTGGAGACATGGTGCGAGATGTCACCATGAAGGCCCTACAACAGTTTGAGCAGCAGCAACAACTGGTATTGGGGGCTATTGATACAAGTCTACAGGAGCTGTAGGCCTGTGCATCATAGGCTGGGACGGTGTCCACCAACCTCGCTATCGGCACTTCAGAAGCTACCGCGATGCTGCGCGCAAAGGCCTCCAGTGCAATAGTGCTGCCTGATGGAGCATTGACCACGGAGAATGAAGCTAACAGGTGATCATTGAGCAACGCATTAACAATGAGTAGATGGCACTACAATGAGGCTCTTCCATCACCATCATGACGAAGGCAACCAATCAAAACAAGCATATAATGAAGGTCATTGAGGAGGAATGTCAAATGGTCCTAGATTTGGCCATTCCTAAGGAAGAACTAGTCGAGGTGCGTGTCCGCAAACTGGCTATAGGGGTGCACGACACTCGTACAAAAATGGTGAGGGTTTATTTTGAGTTGAACTTGTAGATCACCGAATTACAGTTGAAGGCCCAGCCTTCAACTTCGATAGAAGTAAAGGCGCAACGTGTGATCGCTATCACAGAGGCAATAGCGGTGGTTGACAGTGCGGTAGAAGACTGCACACAGCTTTTTGATTAGTCGTTCGAGGTCCTGACAAACTTGCAGGAGGACCCTAATGTACAACGACTGGAGACCGAAGTGCGTGAGCTACAACAACGGTATGATGAGGTCAAAGGCACAATGTGAACAGTCGTGCTCACACAAAAATTGGCAAAGCTGTAGGAGGCCAAGCAGCTGAAAGAACAGGTGGATGCAGTGCTACACAAGGAAGCAGTGCTGAAGGCGAGATTGAAGGAAATCTTGTGATTCTGTAAGCAACTCAGCAAAAGCTTCAAGCCGATAGTTCAAGAGAAGTGACCGAGCAGATGGTTGAAGACGCGAAGCATGCGGCTGCACAGTGCACTGCCGAGGTTGCGGTCATACAGGTCGAGCTGAGAGGTCTTTGTGCCAGAGTATTCGCGCCTGCCGAGTGACTCGAGGGTGAGTCACGATGTTTGTGTTGGGGGCCTGTTGGGAACGAGATACCCCAAGGACAGTTTTGGGGCTAAAAGCCCATGTTTTGGGTCAAGTTTTGTAATAAAGTGTAAAGTCTCCGCATTTGGTGGCCATGGAGCGCTAAGGTGTCATGAGTCATAAAGGATTGTTCACCCTTATTTTGTAAAGTAAAGTCTATTGTAAAGATCTACCCATGGTCCGCAGACCATGGGATTGTATAAAAAGAGCTAAGTAAGTAAGCTCTAAGTTTTTTAGTCATAAGTTGTAGAAGAAGTCTTGAGCAATAAGGAGAGAAGTCTAAAGTTTAGAGCCTTAGTGTAGGTAAAGGCTCTGCAGCTGAGTGCGCAGAGGCCTAGGGTAGAAGTCCACAGCTGAGTGTGCGGACCCCTGCAGCTGTGTGCGTAGGGCGGATAGAGTCTGTAATCCTCTGAAGATATCAATAAAGAGAAGCATTCTTCAAATTTTGTGTCTTTGTTTCCTGTTAATGCATCTTGTCATATTGTGTATGGTTTTCATTTATACTGCTTATGTGATGCGTGAATGTATGTAATTACGTTGGTTAATTGAATGCAAGTAAGAATATCTATTTACGCGGCACTAACCGTGATTGTTTAGTAAGATAAGTAAGACACTTAATCTAGCTTGGGAATCTACATGATGCGTTGCCCTAGCAGTGCAAAAGTACTTGAACCGTAGGTTAGGGCTGCGTGAAGGCCAATCGTACCCCTTCGCGGAGGTATTGAAGGGTGGAATAAAGGGCTAGACAGATAGAGCCCTATAACTTAATGACTTGCACGAAAGCAGGAATAGAAGGAACAAACCAACATCACAACCATCTCAGGGTGCAGAAACTTGGTTCCAACATCCCCCATACTGCTTCGCGTGAGACTTCGGTCCGTGCTCCACGGGCTGATGCTAAAAGGGCCATTAGTGTAGGGATTTGTTTGGCTAACTAATGCTGAACCTGGGTCAGGCCCCACGCAACCAACAATCCGTTTATGCATTGATTTCAGGAACTTGAACCGCTTTCAGAATAAAAGAAACTACCTCGTGCCATCATCTGAGCCTATGTTGCACACAATATCTAAAGCAGTGGTGTCATCTTCACTTAAAGGTCTTTTGGAATACCACCAGGTTCTGGTAGCGGAGCCCGGTGGACTTATACTGGTCCATGAGAAACTTGGCACACACACATGTCATCTGCAATCACTTGACGGGAGGGTTGAAAACCTTCCTGTCAACGACCAAGATCTCAAGCGTTACTTCCAGTAGGCTGGGCCACGCCCCATGCCATGTACATAGTCTACTTGCTTCTTGTTGTTTTCATCTTGTTTGCTTTGCTTACTATCTTTGTTTTCACTTTGTTTGTTCTACTTGCTATTTTTGTTTACGTTCGTTTTGTTTGCTTGATATATTAATATTTTTGTTTCCGGAAGTAAGCGCTGCCAACTACTACGTTATAGGTTTGAATAGAGTATGTGGCTGAAATATGAAGAAACTTGTGACACTACAACACTTGGCCAATCTTGTGTCTTGCTTGGTTACAACCTTCGGCCGATGAGTCTTGTGTTGAAGTAAAATTATAAGTGCTGACAAGAATGAATTCCTCTAGCCTGATAATGGGTATAACCACAACATATACATTCTATGGAAGATTTCCTTAGGTTAGAATCAATCAATAGGGCCTACCTCTAGGTCACTTATCCTACTTGATGATGTCCTCGCTTGCTCGCTCCAGCAATCTCTCGCTTCCTTCTTCAAGCTCCTGAAACAAGTAAACAACAATAGCACACAAACATAATAATAAACAAATTGCAATTCAACCTACTTAATGAGTCAAGAAGCATTAAGACACGAAGATGTAATTTTTTTAATTTTGTGGGAAAACCTGTAAACAGTTTTGAAATCAACGTTTCGGACTAGCTTAGTGAGTCCATCATCAGGGCAATGAGATTTGTATTTGAGAAGAGAGAGCGTGAAATTACGGAGCTTATTAATAGTTATTTGAAAAATATTTCAGATGTCTTCTTTTGTAGTCGGCTTATAAATGATAAATTAATTAATAATTGTTTAATTTATTTATTTAGATAAGTATTTATTTTATTTATTATTTATTATTATTATTTATTTATTTAGTTTTAATTTAATTTTATTATTGTTTATGATGATGATGATGATGATGATGATGATGGTTAACGTCCGCTGAGACCAAATAATGGTCTATCGGACCTAAAGAAACAAATTATCTATTTTGATTTAAGATTTTATTCCTATGCTCAAAAAGCTTGGAGAGAAGCCTCCCGAGCTCACTATAATTTTGACATTGTAAAAGGCTAGGAAGCTCAGTATTGTAACAAAGATTGTGAAATTGAGATCTAATGTGGTTATACGCGGGGCACTCTAAGAGGAAGTGGTTTTCATCCTCGATGTTCTTATTCTTACATATATGGCAGATCCTTTCCGTCCATGGTGTTTTAGGAACTGCCCAACGACCTGTTTCACTATGGAGCTCATGAGAATTCGTTCTAATCTTTGCTATATTACTTTTCTTCTTTGGGCTAGGTAAAATAGAGAGATACTTTTGATCTTCTAGCGTGGGGTTGATGACCTTCTTATAATAACTTAATTTTCTTTTAGCCGCTAAGTCTTTCTCACACCACATTTTTTCTTTGAACTTAGAAGTAACAATATCTTTAATGTTATTTATGTTTTGCAATGCATCATTTTCGTTGATCTCCCAATAGTTTAACCAGGCCCTTGTGTCTTTATGCCACCCTCGATTGAGCCTTAGGTGGTTTTGGCTAGAATTTAAAGCTAGCTTAGGAAGTCTATGATCGTTTATGTTACTGATTTTGTGCTTGTACAACAGAAACCTAAGCATAGCTAGGCTCTCAATAGGGGAAAGACCTGCTTCTATAAGGAGAATAGGATAGGGTGTATTACTTTTAATTTTCAGGTTATAAGTTATAAAACGCTTCTGGATTTGCTCAATCTTTCTCCATGATTCTCTGGAGATGCTGCAACCCCAAACCTCACAGCCATATAAGATAACAGGAGTGACTAAAGTTTCAAAGAGGAACTTCTTTTTATCCCACATTACAAGGTTTGCAATTTTACAATTATTTTCAAGACCATAGTAAGCTTTCCACCCCCCATTAATCCTTTTCTCAATGCTATGGTTCCAGTTGAGCTTGTGATGAATATCAATTCCTAGGTACTTGTAAGAATACACTTCCTCCAAGTTATTATTGTCATACATAAAATTAGCGTAAGTGTCCTTCTTGGATTTGATAATCATAACTTTTGTTTTGTCAGTGTTAACAGTCATACCCATGGTAGAGCAGAAATCCTTAAGAAGCCTGAGTTGCTTATTAAGATCAGATGGGCACCTTGCCAAAAGAACAATATCGTCAGCATTTACATCGATAAGCTCGAAGGCTATTTAGAGGAAGCAGGATGTGATGGCACGATCTTAGCTGGGATAGTCGTCATCCTTATATATATATATATATATTTTATTATTATTTATTTATTTTATTTATTTTTTAATTTTTTAAATTAATTATTATATATATATATATTTATTTATTTATTATTTTTTTTTGAAATTTATATTATTTGTTTAAGATCCTAACTATATGTTAATTGTTTTACAGGAATGTATATAATTTTAAAGATTAGACTTGAAAATTTATGTTAACTAATTTATTATGTGATTAAATTATTATTTAAAGGATTAGATAGGGAGTTAACTATGATAGGTTATATTTATCAATTTTAATTAATTAAATAATTTTGTTTTTTTCTCTTAATATTGATATTTACTTATTTATTTATTTTTATTTTATTTTATTTATTTATTTATTTTTAATGAATGTGTGTAAATCTATGTTTATTTGAAATTTATATTATTTGTTTAAGATCCTAACTATATGTTAATTGTTTTACAGGGATGTATATAATTTTAAAGATTAGTTTTGAAAATTTATGTTAACTAAATTATTATTTGATTAAATTATTATTTAAAGGATTAGATAGGGAGTTAGCTATGATAGGTTATATTTATCAATTTTAATTAATTAAATATTTTTTTTTTGTTTTGTTTTTCTTAATATTGATATTTACTTATTTATGTATTTTTATTTTATTTATTTATTTTTAATGAATGTGTGTAAATCTATGTTTATTTGAAATTTATATTATTTGTTTAAGATCCTAACTATATGTTAATTGTTTTACAGGAATGTATATAATTTTAAAGATTAGTTTTGAAAATTTATGTTAACTAATTTATTATGTGATTAAATTATTATTTAAAGGATTAGATAGGGAGTTAGCTATGATAGGTTATATTTATCAATTTTAATTAATTAAATAATTTTGTTTTTTTTCTCTTAGTATTGATATTTACTTATTTATTTATTTTTAATGAATGTGTGTAAATCTATGTTTATTTGAAATTTATATTATTTGTTTAAGATCCTAACTATATGTTAATTGTTTTACAGGAATGTATATAATTTTAAAGATTAGTTTTGAAAATTTGTGTTAACTAATTTATTATGTGATTAAATTATTATTTAAAGGATTAGATAGGGAGTTAGCTATGATAGGTTAAATTTATCAATTTTAATTAATTAAATAATTTTGTTTTGTTTTGTTTTTTTTTTTTTTTTCTCTTAATATTGATATTTACTTATTTATTTATTTATTTTTAATGAATGTGTGTAAATCTATGTTTATTGCTTTTTTATTTTATTTAATAGGGGTTTCCAGGTGTTACTTAACTTTAGTCCGTCGTCTCTATTCATATTATTGGAGGATTTTTCGATTTCAATTGCTTCCTTCACCCTTCTTTTTAAATAATGGTCTTCATTGTGAATTAGGAAATCAATTGATAGTTGCATATATTAATATCAAAGAGAGATTACAACCATTCATCTTGACGTTGCAGTCTTCCTCTAACAAGACCGGGTTCCCACACACTTTTGCTAGCACTCCATGATGACTTCAAACAACAATAGTTTAAAGGCTCTTCCCTTTAGGCTTCACTCCAAACCAAACACACTTATCCCTCACACAACTAGATGGCTATGACTAGTAATAGCTTGCTTGTTTAATCAAAATAGTATACTCACACTCATCCAACACTCTAACTTTCACTACAACTAGTTTGTGCTTGGGAGGAAGGGAGGTTTATATAGGAAATATGGATGGGAGATGGATCCTCTTCTCATGGGAGAAGGACTTATCCCTTGATGTAGTTCCATCATTATAGGGGAAAGGAGCCCAAACTGTCATCCTTGACCCCATCTAGCCAAACCATTTATCAGAATTCCGTTACAGAGCTTCTAGAGTTGGAAGATTCGGCTCAAATTTAAATTTTTTTTTCTATAACAGGACCAACGCAACTGGAACACAGCTCAGTCATTCTAGTCGGCACGAGGAGTAGTGCTAATATCTACACATCGGTGTGGGGGAGACAAAGGCCATTAGCGCCGATCTTGTAAACTGGGCAAAACAAAAGTTTCAGGGGAAATAGTGCAAAAGGGAAATGATCTGCTCATGAAGAGGGACATAATGGGAGTTTCTCCATGAAGACAAAGCATGCGGGGTTCACTGTAGAGGTCCTCCAGGATCAAGGAACGAGGAGTATAGGGACAGTGATAAAATGCCGTGTAACAGATGCCCCATAAAGCGTGAAGGCCGAGCCGAAGTGAGGGATCAAATGCTTTATAAATCAGTGCAGGGAACCAGTCTGTCGTCGGAAAACCTGCAAGAAAGTACAAATACATATACATAAACTGAGATCTCTGTCAAATGAGACATGAATCGTGGCATGGATGTAGCCATCTAGAGAATGATGATGTAAATGGATCCAGATATGGGCGAAACCATCCGTCAAAGAGGATCATAACGAAACCAAGGTATGGTTGCAGCCATCCAATAATGAGAAGGATCGTATATGATAACCCATGGTATGGTCACAGTAAGCCATCTGAAAGAGACATGCATATCATCATAACCATGTCACACCACTTCACAACCTGGACTTGTGTGATCTGAGTCCAGGGTCTTGCGCTCCAACACAACCTGATCAAAGTACAAATCCTAGCATGTGAATAGATGTGTTGACGTCGAACATGCTAGAAAGTCGCTTGATTACCAGTCAATGATGTAAACTATTAACAAGCACGAGAGAAACCACCAATAATGACAATGGTCCTCAAGGTACTATCAGCACAATTCACGGAATGTGAATACAGGAACTGAAGTCGAACACCTATGAAATCACTCGATCGAAAGCCAATGATGTGAACTTGTCATCAAGTGCGAAGAACTTGCCATTAGGGCATGCAAGCTCTAAGGTGCTGGAGGGGAGTCTCTCGGTCAACTTCTAGGATAATGAGTTGAAGTCGACGGAAAGTGACCATGTCAAAGGAGGGCCATAATGAATCCCACATCATCGACGTTAGACAAAAGGATGCAAAATGATTTTGGATGATACAGAGAATCAGAGGTAAGTGTAACTGCAGAAGGACAACCCTTGAACATATCGGCGACACAAATGGAAGTTTGGCAGCTTTTGGATCCATAGGATCGGTGGTCATGATGATGTGGCAGAGATCAAATGGAAGGCAAAAATGAAAGGCCCGAAACCCAGGAAGGTCAACAATGCAAAGGAGGATGTCCCAACCCAACATGAAGCAAAGAGTGTCATGTTCAAGAGTGAGATGCTGACGCGACTGATAGATTTCCAAATTTTCCCCCACCATTTATGGTGAGTACCCAATTATTTTTTAATCGCAAGCTTGAAGGGGATAGCATATGCTTGAACTGAAAGTTCATCCTTCGGACGAATCTGACCTAGTAAGTGTAACGAGCCCTAGGAAGGAGAAGCTCATAATCATCATGGTGACGAATCTGATGTCACTTAATAATTTAATGAGTCCGACAAAGGTGCAACTTGGTATCTTTTTCATGTTTAGAGAGTTTGAAAAAGACACGTAAAATAAAACTCCACATGGTCCCTTTTCGTACATTTGTGTCTCTCGAGCTCGAAAAGGTGGAAAAAAATACTTGAGAGAACTGCTTGACCATTTCAGTCGAGATGTACCTTTTTCGAAAATAGTGCCTCCCAGCCCGAAAAAGGGGTAAACTTATATTGGGCGCATGATGTTTCACATCCATTAATGAGTTTGAAACGACAAGGGCTCGACCATCTTTTCACTTTTAAAGGGTCGGAAAAGAGCGAAGCGCACCCCCCATTTTTGTTCTCTTTAATGAGACAAAAAGGGAAAAATACTTGGCAATATTTCATGTGAGTTTAACGAGTCGAGAAAAGAGCTTAAAGGTGACTTGTCTTGGAGGAACAAGTGGTATAAAGGGTAGCAATTAGTTCCGATAATTGAGGAACTACTCAAAACATGTAATGGTCAAGAGGTTGGCTAATAAAACCACTCATCACTGTGGTTCCTCAAGAAAGGAAAAAAAACCAAGTGAAAGCATATGATCGGCCAAAGAGATGGTAGCAATGAAATGAAACAACCAAGGCTCATCTAGCAAAAATTAGCTGATAAAAAGGCAATCACGAGATGTAAGTTGGGTGTGGGTTCATTTTTACACAAGCTTCAACCATGGAGAACTCTACTTGGATTCGGCTTCATGTTTACACAAGCTTGAAACAAAAAACTATGCTTGCTATAAGTTTGCATGCCCCCAGCATAATGACTCAATCGAGGTACATGCCCCCAAGCTTCATGTCAATCAACTAGGTGGATGGAATGAAGGTTCACTTTCAAGATCTTGGAAAGACTCGATTGGGATTTTACGAGATCTTAATCAAAGACTCAATTTGCAAAAGGGAGTTGTTTCATTTTTTAACGAGGTTGACACAATAAAAGAACTATCCTCGACACCCTTGTTTCATGTTTTAACGAGCTTGACACAAAACAAAGAACTATGCTCACACCCTTTGTTTCATTTTTTTTAACGAGGTTGACACAAGACCAGGAACTATCCTCATGAACCTTGTTTCCTTTTTTAACGAGCTCAACACAAGACAAAGAACTATGCTCACGTTGTTTCATTTTTTAACGAGGTTGACACAAGAAAAAGAACTATCCTCGTGGAGACCTATTTAAGTTTTTAACGAGGTTGACATAGTAAAAGAACTATCCTCATGGAGGCCTATTTCATTTTTTAATGAGGTTGACATAGTAAAAGAACTATCCTCATCCCTCGATCATGGACCATAAGAGAACATGGCTCCCAAGAGGTCTTTACTAGATGGAAGAACCACGCTCTGGGAGGAATACATGTCATTTGGTACCAAAGATAGATCGGGTTCCAATGCCCCCAGCACATAATGTACTATACCATTTGTGTGATCATCAACAGATGTGGAGACGGAACGAGTAGCCACATAATTGACCTATGGCGAGGAAGGTACTACTTTCAAACAAGAGCCGATAGGGGATGATGGTTGCAAAGGAGGCGCCTGTTGACCAATGAATGATAGCTGATCAATAATCACAATTCTCCCTTCGTGCAGGAAACAAACCACACAGAAAAGTGAAGAAACAAGAGCTCCCATGACATAAACATAGTCACGTCCAAGGAGAAGATTGAAATCTAAGGGACCTTAGACTACCATCACGTCGATATAAACGATCTTCCCTTCCAAAGTAATAGGGAACTTCGGAAGGACCCCTAAGGGCTGACTGGTTCCTTTGTTGAAAGCCAATAGATTCTGAGTGACAGGCACAAGTTGTGGGGAACCCAAAGCTTGCCAAGTAGTAGAAGACATGATGCTAACAAACGAGCCTTCATATAATATAGTTCCATGTACTACCATATTATAAGCTTGTACTGTAATCTGGAAAGGCACATAAGATGGAAGGTGGAAAGCAGTCAATGGACTCCAATCAAAAGAGACGATAGAATTACTTGGTGGGGGAATCGTATGATTGCCCCCATGCTCTTCAAGAATAGGATAAGGACTCTCCTGAAAAATAGGGATGGGAGGGCCACTCTTTGATTCATGAGAATCTGAGGAGATGAGAAGAACATGAGTAGTATGATCACCACTCTCTTCCAGAACAGAGTGAGAAACTAGTGGCGGAACCAAGTCGACACTCTTTCTTACCAATGGTTGGTTGGGAACAGACATAATAGAGTCTCGCTCAGGAAGAGCAGGACATGTAAGAGAGGAATCCAAGTCAATCTCTTTACCAACCAGGAGAGGGTCAGAAGAAAGCCTTTGAAAACCAATAGGAAGTTGGGGTTGAGGAGCTGTAAGGTTTTCCAAAACTTTGGAAGATTTATCCATAAGAGGACAAAGGTGAAGAAGATGCTTCCCTTCATATAACCTACAGGGCAATCTAATCTTCCATTTCTTCTTACCATTACTAACCGAGGGTGCAGCATCGACATGATCTCCAGAGGTCGATGGGGATGGTCGATCCAGATTTTGAGACCATAACTCTAAGACTCTGGGAATGCTAGGACAATCTTGAAGGAGATGGTAACCCTTAAACAGCTTGTAAGGGAATATAACCTTTCATGGAGGATCGGAAGGTTTCTCGATGGGAAGTGCATTTGGAGTAACAACTACGCGGTTGGCCTCTCACTTATCTAACTTCTTCTTCTTCGTCTTCTTCTTAGCCTCCTGGTTACTAGATTTGAAACTTTCACCAGGTAAAGTAGAAGAGGAAGGTGAAGAAATAGGGGAAGAAGGCAAGGGTTCAACCTTAGAATCATCGTGATGTGATTCAAATGAAGGAGATGTTTGCACAAGAGTGGGGGCACTTCGAGACCACTGAGGTCGAAAATAACCAGACAGGTAAACCAATGGTTAACCCAGGGAGGGACAACGTTGCCATATAAGGAGCACCAACATTTCCAAAAGAAGGAAAAGGACCAGGATTCCCATCTGAGGGGAACCCTTGATTGGTAGACTCTGGAAATGTTTCCATTGGAATCGACCCTAAATAATTACTAAGGAAGATAAATTTTACCAAGAATATTTCGTGGGAAGTTAATTTTAGAACACTGAAACAAAACTTTACCTTTTCATGTTTTAAGAGTCAAGAAAAGGATGAAAGATGACTCTAGTCACTTTCGGAGTTAACGAGCTCAAAAGGACAAGTGCTTGAATGATATTTTAAGTTTGATGAGTCAAAAATATCAAATGATTGCTCTGGATAATCTAGGAAAAAAGGATTACCAGGTAACCGTGAACTGCAAAATACCTCCCGACGAACTGAGAAGTACGGGTAGGCAATCTCCCCGAATGCTATGTTCGGCGTATAATGTTTACAAGGCAGAAAACTCGGCTTCCTATGGATAAAGGATTGTAGATCTAGTGGGGTCTCCCTTTATATACATGACGGTATGGGGATCACAAGTCCGTACTAGCACTGTCTAGTGCTGAAGCGAATGACAACTGCTAGGTTTTAAGACGCTGGAACACGTATCTAGCCTAGACCTCTAAATGTGAGTGTTAAGTTTCAATGCTTCCTTAGGTTAATTGAATAAATTTTAGCGGTTGATCTTGAATTAGGTTTCAATTACAAGGCCCTACTACTGTCATCTGACAAAAGCTCCTACATACAGCTATATGAGAAAAGAGATCTTGGTCTTCGATGAAAGTTATCACTAACTGAGAGATAGAGAACACAAAATTAATGCAACAATCGAAGAATGAAATCTTTCACTAATAAATATCCTAAATTCACTTAATCTTCCTATAACAACATAAGAAGTTTCATTTAATTTCCAATGCTTATGATGATGCAATTATAGCTTCTCAAGGACGCTACTAATGCAATATGTTCGCTTAAGTAAACTAGAATGATGTTCTTCTTTTCATAAAATGCAAAATGAATCTTTCACATAAAGCACTTTAATGAAAATTTTCACAATTCCGAACAAACAAGCATCAATAAAATCCAAAGCATGATAAATGAAACTAAAAGCAACTTCTTCCTTGAATTGAACAAACCAACCACATAAATGCTTCAATCAAAAAACCAAGCAACGTAATCTATGCTTGGAAAGAGAAAAGAGACACTCGAAATAAGAGAACAAATGAGACTCGTTCACTCATTCAATTCAAAACAAAGCATCTTAGTCACTTCTAGGTGGAAGAAGAGAGTTTGAGGGTTAAGACACACTGGCACTGGAATGGGAGAAATTTTGATTTTTTCTTACCCCTGAGATCGGAGCGACTTTTGGGCCAAAAGTAGCGCCAATCTTCACGACGGACCAGTTCTACAACTAGCACTAATGGTTGATCGACGTGACTTTTTGGCCAAAAATAGCGCCGATCGAGGGATTCAAAGAAAAATAAAAAAAGAACTTCACATAGGGCCAGACTTAACACATCAGAGGGTGGGCTAAATTAAGCAAGCACACACACCAAGCTAAATGAATCTCTCTAAGGCAGGGAGAAACAGGTCAAAAAGGCTTATGGGGTCAAAACCACAAGAGCAGAACACACTGGCCAATATTCGGGTCAAGCAATAACCCTCACTTACAGGCATTGACACGACTTCCTAACTAACAACAAGCGCCAGATGCTGGTTGATGCTACTGTTTCTTAGCAACTCACGTTGGTCAGTGCGATTGTTTCTCAGCAACTCGCGTTGGTTGGTGCAACCGTCAGTAGATTAAGCGCGCTGATCGAAGTAGCTAAGGAAAAACAATTTTTTTTTGAAAACAGGGACCAGATCTGCTACTATGAATTTTAGACTCAGACCAGTAAACAAGAGAAAAGAAATAGAACTAAAGGGAAAACGTGAAACTAGAAAAGTTCTCACGAAATCATGAAATCCAAGACAAACAAAAGGTTTGGATCCCCACTATGGTCGCCAATTTGTGGTGAAGTAAAATTATAAGTGCGGACACGAACAAATTCCTCTAGCCCGATAATGGGTCTAGCCACAATAGATACATTCTATGGAAGATTTCCTTAGGTTAGAATCAATCAAGAGGGCCTACCTCTTGGTCACTAATCCTGCTTGATGATGTCCTCGCTAGCTCGCTCCAACAATCTCTTGCTTCCTTCTTCAAGCTCCCGAAACAAGTAAAAAACAAAAACACACAAACATAATAATAGACAAATTGCAATTCAACCTACTTAATGAGTCAAGAAGCATTAAGACATGAATATGTAATATGAAAAAACATGTAGGAAATCAATTGATAGTTTCATATATTAATATCAAAGAGAGATTACAACCATTTGTCTTGATGTCGCAGTCTTCCTCTGACAAGACCTGGTTCCCACAAACTTCTGCTAGCACTCCGTGATGGCTTCAAACAAAAATAGTTTAAAGGCTCTTCCCTTTAGGCTTCACTCAAAACCAAACACACTTCTCCCTCACACAACTAGATGGCTACGACTAGTAATATCTTGCTTGTCTAATCAAAATAGTATACTCACACTCAATTAACACTCTAACTATGACTGCAACTAGTTTGTGCTTGGGAAGGAGGGAGGTTTATATAGAAAATATGGATGGAAGATGGATCCTCTTCTCATGGGAGAAGGACTTATCCCTTGAGGTAGTTCCATTATTATAGGGGAGAAAAGCCCAAACTGTCATCCTCAACCCCATCTAGCCAAACCATTTACCAGACTTCCGTTACGGAGCTTCTAGAGTTGGAAGCTTTGGCTCTAATTTAAAAAAATTTCCATAATAGGATCGGTGCGACTGGAACACAACTCAGTCACTTTGGTCGACGCGAGGAGTAGTGATAATCTCTTCACATCGGCGTGAGGAGTAGTGATAATCTATGCACATCGGCGCGGGGGAGACAAAGGCCATTAGCGCTAGTCTTGTAAATTGGGAAAAATAGAAGTTCCAGGGGAAATGGTACAAAAGGGAAATGATCTGCTCATGAAGAGGGACATAATGGGAGTTTCTCCACGAAGATAAAGCATGCGAGGTTCACTATAGAGGTCCTCCAGGATCAAGGAATGGGGAGTACAGGGACAGTGATAAAATGCTATGTAATAAGTCTTGATGGAAAATACGAGTCATTTGCATGGGAATTTTTGGTCCAACCACGAGCCTATGTCCACACTGGGAAGCCTCATGCCTACACTCAACCTTTTTCTCTGTGTGTTCAAGCTCATCCAACTAGTAAAAATAGAGAAGGGGAAAATCTAAACGAGCAAACCTATGTTAGAGGTATTACATGCTTCTCGGAAGGAACAACCTCTTTTGATCTCAATAAATTGGGATCCCTCTTATGCCCCAAAAATAAATAAGTGCCTATGCAGAGACCTCTTGAAAAAATAAAAAAAAGAAAGAAGAGAAAGGCTTCCTGCACAGAGAGGTGAAGCATGCAACTCCACCGGGGTACTGACTAGGATCACTGGCAGTGGATCAATGTGTGTTTTCTTACGTGACTCCACTGGGGTACTGTCCAGGCCTGATGGTAGTGGAGCAACACCAGAGATGAAAACTTATACTCTGAAGATCTTCAACTCATGACCTAAACTACCCTTCACGAATTCAAAACACTGTGATCAAGATGAACTTTATATTGTGTTTGAATGAGTTGGCAAAAGGTGAACCATGTATGTCCATGGGGTAAATGGGGAAGTCAAGTAACTTGCACAACAATTCAATAATCCCTGAAAGACCAAAGCCCTGTGCTATCAATGAACCAAAACAAAGAAGTTGGAATTCTACCAGTGTGTCACCAAGTGTTGTAGCGACTATAACCACCCTCCAAAATTTTGGCCTACACCTAATTTCATAGCCTACCTTGAGAGTTTCACTTGATGAATGTACACACTCGGGTTCACTTCGTGAGCTCTCATGAGTCTTTGCATTCCCCTTGCTTGTTCACTTCACCAAGTCTTTCATGTTGATGTCAAAGTCATGCTTGCAACCTTGTTCTGATTATGCTCCAAAGTCTTCGCTTCATATGAAAACATCTGTCACACTCACACACGGAGTCACATTCACTGTCGCGCAAGCATCGTCACGGTCGACCAACGATCAATCATAAGTGTTGCGTTCGTCACCTACATCGTTAATTAGTCTTGTTGTACATATGTGTCTGTATGGTTTGAGTCATCTCATCGTTGAGTCATGTAAGTGTGTGTTGCAAGATCACATATGCATATTTCACTCGTTCACACACTTAGTCATTTTACTGAAGTTCTGACGACCGAACTCCCCTCTGACATCCAAACCATCACCCCGCCATCAACTGTCAACCAGAACAATGCAGGAGTACCAAGAAAGTCATTTCAAGCTTTGCTGCCCGCACGAAAATAAATTAGTCTCCATGCTGGTCAACTAGAGAGTTTGACCCGACAACCACATGGGACCCCTAAAAAATTGTGCAGAGGCTGCAAGCATTGCCCGCTCTGCTCACTGAGAAAATTGCGCATATAGGTTGGATAAACACTGAGTGCTCATCCCTGTCTCTCTTAGAAAATTGCGCAATTTTTCTAGCCAGCCCTTCCGACAGTCAACCCGCTGCTCATCCAGAAAATTGCGCAATTTTCATGAGTAGGACCTCTGTTGCCCATCATTCCTCTCGACCAGAAATTGTGCGGATATGATTAGCAAGCCGACCTCCCAGAATCAATGCATTTTCTCTCACCAGCAGCTCCCAACAGCTGACTGCTAGTTCTCTCCAGGAATTATGCAGTTTCTGCTATCAAGCTCCTGGCAGTGGATTGCCAGTTCCTCTAAGGAATTACATAGTTTCTGCTGCCAGTGACCCAACAACTAGCTGCCAGTTCTCTCCAGGAATTGCGCAGTTTTTGGTTGTGCAATTTTTGTTTGCTTAGCCTCCCTGCAGCCCAACCTTTTCCTCCAAAAAATTGTGTAGTTTTTACTACCAAGCCCCGCTGCCCACTTGTTCCAGAAACTGGGCGGATTTTGCCTGCCTAGCCTTCCTGCAGCTCGGACTGTTCCCCTAAAAAACTGCACAGTTTTTTCTTCTAGCTGGGCCAGGCCTTGTGGGCAGTCACTGTCGATTTAGATTTCCCATCTCCATCACCGAGTGACCCTTGCACAATTTTCATCAGTAGTGCCAGGAGCCTCTATCCCGCCTCGCAACCTTGTTTCCTCTCTTGGTCACCTGCATCCGAAATGATCATGTATCATGGTAGACTAGGAGTTTTTGGATTTGATGTTGTCTTGTCATGACTGCATGAACATGTATACAAACAAACATGGTGCAACAAAGAACGAGATGAACGAAGGGGAGAACTTGCAAAAGGACAGGTTCACCAATAGACGAACAAATAATGCATGCAAAGAGATGTGTTCATAGACAGACAGATGAGCAAACATGCAAGATGTGCTCACGGACGGATGAACAAACGAATATGCACCTTTCGCGAACAGACGAACCTGTCAAGCCTTCTAACATACAAGAAAGGAGCAACATGCAAAAGCAACATCAAGCGAACCAATGACCATTGAAGAATCCATGC
This sequence comes from Pinus tabuliformis, assembly GCA_031772625.1. Lineage (NCBI taxonomy): Eukaryota > Viridiplantae > Streptophyta > Pinopsida > Pinales > Pinaceae > Pinus > Pinus tabuliformis. Next base: position 1,244,511,286 of record CM062816.1, on the reverse strand, counting down.
ACTTTTCCATGCGTAGGTGAAGCTATGATACACCATGAGGACATCCATCACCCAGCAGTACTGCAGCTCAACATGCACACCAGCAGCAACATGAATGTACCAGCACTGTCATGTCGAGTCATGTCGTCCACATATCTACTATGGGCCATATTGTCTATCAATGCAATGTAACGTGGAAGTCCAAGAGACACACTTGTTGTACAAAGAGTCGAAAAGTCATGGAAGTCAAATAGTCATGAGGGTAGTTGAACAACCATAAGGGTCGGTTTCATCCTTGGCTATAAATACCCCCTCATTTGTACATGCAAGGGACTTTTCACCTCAGCGGCTACCACATAGCCAAGAGAGTCTATAATATTTTATTTAAGGAGTAAGTAGTGGCTCCAACGCCCTGTGCACGGGGTTAGTGATGTATGGTGTAACGATGTGTCTTGGAATTTTTGCTTAATTTAGAAGCCTGCTAACAGGCCAACATGTTTTCACACATGTATTGTAACTGTTGTAAGACAAATCTTGAACACTTGTAATGCTTGTTGCTTTAACCTATGTTGAACACTTGAACTTATTTGACTTGTTGTAATGCATAATCTGTTAATGAAAATGTGTTGTATATGTTGTTAATGCTGTCTCGCCCGTGGTGCCTATCTCCCCAGACATTAGAAATACCTTTCACATAAAACTTGTTGTAACAACCGTTGCACTCATGTAGACTCATTTGCTAAGTGTTGTACGTGTTATCTTCCCTTGTGTGTTGTGATTGTCGCATCCATGTGGACTGCTCCGCCAGAAGCTGTGCATGTCCTGTTGTGTTGTGTGTTCCTAGTAGTTTTGGGACTACTCCCAATCAACTTGGGACTCACTCCCACCCTCTCCCTCAACAGTGAAAGAACCATTGAAACAAGTGACACTTACACTCACCAGGCATATGAACCTCACTTCTCAAAGATAAAGCAGACTACTCTCTTGTGTTGACAAGCAAGAGTTGATGAAAATCCTTAAGGTAATAGCAACCAGGCTATTATACCAGATGGGACTCCCACACCAAATGGTGTGAGGTCTAGTTGGGACTTCATACTGGGGTGATCCCTTGAATGTTGGCGGGTCCAACACTGTTAACAGGATGACAAGGCCTGATCTACAATGAGGGAAGCACAACCATGATACATTTTCTCAGCCCCATTTTCAACATAATTTTTAGTGATTTGTTTTGATTTGAAAAAATTGATATGTTTAAAGATATTTTCAGATGCATGTACCTAAGAGATATACTGCTATTATTGGATTACTGTAATTAATTTTTATGTACAAACCTATTTAAATTATTGTATTATTTATATAAGAAAAGATCGTAGAAGAAGAGAGGCTTGGATTTTATTTGAGATGTATCATCCCTTGTGTATTATTGAGCAGATCTTAATGAAAGTAGTCTTCATGAGAAGTTTATAGAAATTCTTGTGTTATGATTCCCTGCCTGTCTTTCTTCGTTTTATATTTCCTCATGTCTGAAATACTGATTTTTTGAAATTGGGATTCATGTATTTATGCTCCTTTTTCTTTATTCTCTGGCATTTAATAAATGTTGTTCACTTAACCATTGCACTAAATTCCTTCGTTTTATTCCAAATTCCTTAAAGTGTCAAAGGAATTATCACTACCCTGCTTTTGTGTTTTTCTCATTGAAACTGTAATTATATAAATCATGATTTGGTTAGACTCCATTCCTAATGGTAGTATTTCCACACATTCCAACCAAAACTCAGTCATTCTTCGATAAATATGGCCATAGCACTCAATTTCAAGACTTCTACTATAGCGACATTGAGTAGTTGAGTTTAGGGAGAGATCCCTGTCCAAGTTGAAGGGCCAACTTCCAACCTCAAAGAGGTTTGAGGTTACCTTAGAGTTTTTCCTGCAACCAGGGTTTTATCTAAGAGTTAACATGGTAGATGCAAAGTTATTTACAGAAAAGTATCCCAAGACAGAGGAAGAGGAAGAGGACATGTCCCAAGTTCCATATGTGAGTGCAGTTGGTAGTTTAATGTATGAAATTATCTATAATAGACCAAACATTGCACATGAAATGGGAGTATTTAGCAAATTTATGTCAAAACAAGGGGATGACCATTAGACAATAATAAAGTGGGGTTTCAGGCATCTGCATGGCACTAGTGATTATAATATGTTTTACCAAGGAAGACCAGGATTAGATAGAGTGTTGGACATACGTGGCTTTGTTGATGTAGATTGAAGTGGAAATCTAGATCAGAGAAGATCTACAAGTGGGTATGTGTTTAACCTATTTGGAGGAGAAGTGAGTTGGATGAACAAGAGATAGTTTGTAGTGACACTTTCAACTACAGAGGTTGAATACATGGAAATAACTCATGCAAGAAAGGAAGCATTTTGGTTACAGAGATTGTGCTCAATTATGGTCTTGATATAACGAGTTATCAAGATAGATTGTGACAACCAACGTTCAATTTTCTTGGACAAGAACCATACTTATCACTTGAAGGCCAAGCACATTGATTTTTAATATCACTTTGTGAGGGGATATGGTTGAAGATAAAAATGTGTTGTTGGTAAAGGTGGATAATTTGAAGAATTCTGTAGAAGAATTAAGAATGTATGTGATCAATGTGAAAATTTCTTACTATAGAAAAAAATGGGCATTGCAGCCCTAGATCAATGACTGTGTACTCTTGCGCCCCCTATGTGAAAAGAAAAAAACAAGTGGGAGAATGTTGGGTATGTTTTATATTCTTTGCATGACTAGATGTAGGTTGCACCCGGTGCAGCGGGGGTGTTGTAGGGGGGGTGAAAACCCCCCCTACTGGGGGGTTTGCAGACCCAAAGATGGTTGGGAAAACCCAAGGATGGGGGGAATTCCCAAGGATGGTGGGTGGACCCACCCATGGTTTTTCACATGGTTTTGGGCATGATGGCTTTACCCACAGTATTTTGTAGATCCGGTCAAGGGAAATAAGATTATGTTTAAATCTAGGGTTAATAGATTGGGGGTTTATGAATTCTTCTACATGTATATAATGTATTGTAATATTGAAAGGAAAATAATGAAAAATCAAATTGGTTTTCCTAGTTTTTGGTTCTAGGAGAAAAATATCTGTGTATATTTCTTGTTCTAGCCATTATATATATATATATATATATATATATATATATATATATATATATATATATATATATTAAGAACTCATTTGTAGGTATTTTTTGTATAGGGTTAAAACCTTCAATACCACTTTTTCAATGGGGTGCCAACCAATAGGAAATGGTTCTCGAGTCAACCAAATATCTACTTGTGATGAGATTCTAATGGATGGATCCCATATGTGATCAAGAATGACAATTGTTGGCTAGGGGAGAAGGATCCAACTCAAAGGATTGGTAAGTTAATGCTAGGATTCAGTGTTAGCATTGCTCCATCTGGTATGCTCAAATTTGAATGGGGGGGGGGATTATGATTATTATTTATATAATTAATATTATATACTATATGTGCTACAATATGTAATATGTAATATATATTATTTATATGCATGTTATATGTAATTGTTCTCCCTTAAGAGTGCCTCCCTGAATGACGAGGAAATCCTCCCCTCCCTCCCTTTTGGTTAAGCAGTCTTCTGGCTCCTCTGCCTACCATGTTGTAGATAAATGGGTTATTCAAGTAGATTCAAGTGAGGGTTTCATGTAGGATTCAATTGGACTAGCACAATTTTTTCAATTTGGCGAGTGTGAGAAATCATGATTTTTATTTGTGTTGCTTCAAGATAAACAATATGATCTAGATTTGGAATGATCAATTAACTAGGTCGAACCATATTCCTAAAAACAAAAAGAAGATTATACTCAAAACTATTAAGGTGTCAGGAATAGGAAGAGGGTCTCTTGGTAGTCCATGTTGTAAGAAATCTCTTGGTTTACCACTAATCTAAGCCCAATGGAAATAAAAAAATGCCAGATGGAGCCCAAATAAGTTCTATAATAGTTATATATATAAAATATACAAGTGATAATATCTGATTGTTATTGCCCCATTGTAGCACCTGAATAGACAGAATGTACAAAAAGTTAGAACAAGGTAGTTGAAACACTAGGGAAAACCCATAACATTGGGGAAGAATGACATATAATAGTCTGAATACTTTTCTTTTGTTTTATTTATGTCATAACATACCTAGCTAATGTTCAGGTTGTTTCCATCATCCATTCCTTGAAGATGGATCAATTTAAAGTGCAAGTTTTAAGTTCCGTTGAGGTTTTTCATATCATAGATCATTAATTTGTAACTCAAATAGCTATGCTTAAAGAACCAACTTCTCCTCCCATTGACCAACAAATTCATTGCAGTTAGTATCCATGACCTAATTCTTGCACAACTTTCCCTCTAGATGAGCTACAATCCATACTATTCTCAAGGACCCTTTCTTGGCCAATATGAAATGTGAATAAAATATTGAATATAAGAGAAGTTACCAAAGGAGGAATTTACCAACTCAATAAGGAAGGAGTTGAATGTGATTGGGGTCTCACAACTCTCAAATCATCTGAACTTTGATCAACAAAAGAAGAAAAAAAAAAAAAGAAAAAAAAAAAAATAAAAAAAGAAAAAGAAAAAAGAGAATAAGAAACTTAGGCGAAAATATCCATGAGGCACATGAGGAAAATCATAGCGCTGAAAACCTATATGAGGCACTCTAAGCGTAAAAAAAAAATGAGAAAAGAGAAGAAATAATGAAAAGATACCTAGGTGAAAACCTCCTTCGAGGCACCTAGGGTGGTCTTGCAAGTTGAAAACTTCCTTTAAGGTAGCCAACAGATCTAAAAAAAAAAGAATAACGAGGAAAAAAAGGAACGGAGAAAATCTAAAGGATCCCTTACATGGTTGTTGCTAACATGCTTTCGCAAGGTTCTAGTCACATCCCAAAGAGGACAAAAGACATGGAAGACAACTCCAAAACTCCACTTTTCCATATGCTAAGTTGACTCTCTTCATGTCCTCCATCATTTCACTACCTTCCCCAAGTTCCTCCCTCACTGGGTCACCTATATCACTCAATTTTGCCTCAGTCCTGAAGTGCTACATGATTGTCCAAATTTTCTACATGATTGTGATCGACATAGAGAAATGGTTCAGATCTTATGTTTTCCATAAACTTGAACAAAAGGAGAGGTCATCATCATCCATCCTCCACACCATTTAGCTTCTTTTTCACCCAAATACTCATCTATGTCCATAAAAAATCCCCATTTTCACCCCTTATTTCACTACCTTCACCACAAACAAGGTTTCTAATCCTTGTCCATGGATTGAACATGAATTATCAAAATTTTTAGGAGCATCATTTGAAAGATATTGTGGTCATAGAGGAGTCTGTGTGACTGCTACATGAAGAAGTACAATCTTTTAGCAGTTTTCACACACCCTACATGACCACAATTGGAATCACATGGAAGCACCAAAATTGAGAATCAACCATCATGGAGGTATTGAAGATTCATTTCCTTGATCTTGGGATACTATAAGACTTTTGGAAAGATGCTACAAGATCATTGTTCATCTCCAACAAGAACAACATTTTGGTCCATCATCAACAACAACTGTGTTGACAAGCCTTAATCAGTCAAGTCCATGTAAAAAAAATTACACTTTTTTTCCAAAACAAAGCCAATGCATGGAGAAACAAGTATGGAAAGTGGCACCTCCATAGACCAAAGAATCAACCATTATTTCTGAAGCAACATGCAAAGGCCGAGATCATCAGGTAGGCACATGTATGAAGCTCATCACCTCTTCCTTTAAGTAGATGATAACTCAAAAAATGTTTAAAATACATAAGGAACCAGGTTTTGTAGGTTGAATATGGCCAATAATCTCAACCACCCTTGAACATTTGAGCAAAAGTTAAATCTCCCTCTCATCGAACATGAAGAAAATGAAAAAATAGGAAGGGTGATGATTTCAAGGAGTGGGTCAATGGATTTATGAGGAGGTTACATAGGTGGTAGGTGGGGGCTAGCTAACACAGTGTCTTGAGCCCACCACTAAGCCACAAAAAGGGATAAAAAGCGGGCCCGAGCCTCACTTGTACCAAGAGATTCATTCAAAAAATGGTAATATCATCCCACTATCTTGTTGAGGGTTGAGATAGATACCACCATGGGTCCCATAGAATACTACAAAGGTGTTACAGGGTCGAGTACTAGCTACCATAGGGTTTGGCTTCAATACTACAAGATTGTGACTAGTCGCTACAAGATTGGTCCGAGAGGTGGAACAAGGCTCGATTTGGGGAAAATTCTCCTCCAAAAACCAACATATATGAAGGAGTCTCCAAGAGAGGGGTAAGTAATGCATTCTCCTCACCTTCCTTGCACAAAAATTTGGAGAAATTGGTTAATTTTTGTCTCTAGAAGCATCCTATAATAAACCCCTAAAAATTGATTTTTTTTAACCTTGCTTTTTTCTTGAGTGAAAAGCATGCTAGCAAAAGGGTAAACTTGTCTTGGATGTGACATATAATTCTCCTACCTTTGATCATAAGAGGGGAACCATTCCTCTCCTCTCTATTTTGAAACCATAGGCTACTCATAAATTGGTCATCGATAGAAAAATTCTTTGAAAAGTCCTGAGAAATCTACATAAGAAAATATGGGAGGAGGCTTTAATAGGAGGGAACCAAAAAAATAAAAAAGAATCCATTAACACCTTGTAGTCAGGGACATCTTCACAAACCACCAATGGATGGAGTCCTTTGAGATAATTAAAGGGTATAATGATGAAATTACCCATGAATTTTCCATGGCCCTTCAACCTCAAGGGGAAGATAGTGCCACCACCATTGTGAGAGGGCTTGTCATCCATTTCAATGCAAAAATAATTAATAGGGTGACCACATTGGATTTAGGAGTTAGGTGGGGCAAGGAGGATAGAATAGAAGCCATCACAACTAAAAATAATTTCTTCCTCCCTGAAGAAAAGCTAATTGAGGATAAAATGGAGTTAGAAGGGAAAACTTGCCTTACCCATGGGATGAAGTAGCCTACAACATATTAAAATACACATATTGTGAGGGAGGGCTTAGTGTTGTTTATGCCTATAAATTTAGGCTACTTTATGAGCTGAGGTTCAAGGAAAAATTGTCTTTCCCAAGAAAACTTAATATCCCCCATTTTCTTCTTCAGTCCATAGTGGAAATGATCCAAAGAGTGAGATAAGAGAAGCATCGATTCATTTTTGATCATGAGCTTATAAGGCTCATTGTCATGGATTATTTGAGATATGTCAAGAACCTTGTGTCACGGTGTTGTAACGGCTACAACCACCCTCCAAAATTTTGGCTCACATGCAAATTCCAGAGCCTACCTTGGATCCTGCGATCAATCAACCTTGGTCAATTGTTGGTAAGATGATGATTTCAATCTCCCCTCGTTGATCCTAAGAGTTGTCTATGTTCTCATATTTATGTAGCATGTGTCATTATCAGGCATAGGGGTTGTTGTTTGTCATGAAAAATGAATGTTGTTTTGCTTCAAGGGAATTGTGTGCATATGAGTGATCATCATCACATAGACATGTTTCACTCTCACTTCACGCACTCTGGTCACGAAGGTTGTTTCATTAAGAAAATTATGTCTTATTCATTTTGGATGGTATACATTGTGTCACTAAGTGTCCGTGTGTGATCATAGTCAATTCCTATCAATGTTTAAATATGTTTCACTACTATAACACTTATCCATTTTCTTGAGCAACCTAGCTTCATCCAGCTTCTTGGAACTGTGCGCTTTGCTTCTGCAACCATCAAGCTTCCTCCCTTTCTTGCTGAAACCCCGCAGTGCATAGAGACCCCAACCTCTCTTACCTCCTGAAACCCCGCAACCTATAGGGACCTTGCTAGCACTGCTATCTAGAAATGCGCAGAGCAGTTAGGTAACTGACACTGCTCTCCAGAAATATGCAGAGCAGTCAGGCAGCCAACACTACTATCCAAAATGCGTAGAGTAGTCCAGATGCCATGCATTCATCCCGCGACAGTGTATTGAGCCTCAAAAATGTGTAGTGTTGTCCAAGTTTTCTCGTTGGTCTTGCATGCAGAAACTGCATAGATATGCCTCCCAGGGCCTCATTTCGGAAGTAGTCACTTCCTGCTGAAAACACACCGGTCCATCGCCCAGTGACTTCAAGAAAACATGACATGCTAAGATCAATCCCAAGGAGTTGAGGAGAAGGACCAAGAGACCAAGTAATGGAAGTATCAGGACCACCCGCAAACTCTGTCAGATGCATGATCATCTTAAGGGTAAGTATGGTAAGTAAAGAAAACCTTCCAAAGTACATCTCTTAGTTGAGTTTGCAGGAATGCTTATCATTATCATATCATCCCATCCTCGGTAACATGAATGTGCACAAAAACGAAAAGTCATTTTATGTGTTTCTTTTACGTGTCTTGTTTCCCTTTCACTTGTTTGACCAACTGTCGTCTTCATCATGTTTATTGTTATGTCATGCTTCTGACCTTGTTCTGGTGATGTTGAAGATTTTGTTTGAGTTGTGTTCTCTACGTAAACATCTATCACTCTCACACACAATTTTTTAAGTATTATCATGCATATGTCATCACAGTCGTCTAAATGTCTATCTGAATTGTCGCACTTGACGCTCTCACCATTAGACAGTCCCGTAGTCAGTCACACTGAGCATATGTTGTCTTGTTGGTTTGAGGTGTCTTGCTGTCGAGTCATGTTGAGTGCGTGTTCGCAAGGTTATGTATTCACGAGTTCAGTTGCTCACACACTTAGTCATTTTGAGGAAACTCCGTCGACCGAATCACCCTCCAATAGTTGGATCCCCGCTAAGCTGCACTATGCAGTCTCAGCCCCTAGTGATCATGTACTACTACCTAGAATTGCACAGAGCTTGAGCCTACTTCCCAGGAAGTCTACACTACGAAATCCTAGAATCAACTTGACTAACTGTCACCTAGAACAATGCAGAAGTTTCTTAGCAAGTCATCTCAATTTGTGCCGCCTACAAGAAAATCTATCAAGCTTCCAGCTAGTCAACCAGAGATTACTAGGCAGTGACCCTAGGATTCACTCCAAAAAATTGTGCAGAAGCTAGAAGCATGCCCACCTTTGCTGACCGAAGAAATTGTGTAGACATGAAGGACAATCACCTACTGCCTGTCACTTCACTATCATCGAAATTTGTGCAATTTTGTTAGCCAATCATCCTGTCAACCAACCTGCGGCTCCTCCTAAAAACTAAGCAGTTTTCATGGGCTGTCCTCTAACTACCCAACACCCTGCTCAACATAGATACTATGCAGAGATGTCTTACAAGAAAGCCTCCCACTTCTATTCAGTTTTGGCCAGCAAGTTCCTGCATCCCGCTGCCAGCCTCCCCAGAGAATCTGCGTAGTTTTCACTACTAGTGTCCTCCCCGATGCCTCCATGGAAAATTTGTGCAAATATTCCCTTCAGCTAAGCTATATCCGTAGATAGTCAATTCTGATCTGAACTGCCCATCTTAGCCTCCCAGTGACCTCTGCACAGTTTTCCTTGACAGTGTTCGGAGCCCGCATCCAGGCTTGAAATGCACTTTGTGCAGTTTTAGAGCCTTGTCCTCTACCTCAGTCACTTGCACCTGAAAAATAAATATGATGCATCATGGTAGACTAGGAGATTTCTGGATTTGATGTTGTTTCATCATGAGTGATTGCAGATACAGGCACATGGATGAGACATGGCGTGACGACGAATGAGATGAACAAGGAGCGCATGCAAGGAGACTTGTTCGTGAACAGATGAACACACGAAGCGTACCAAGTAGCAAGCGAAGGAGACACATGCACATGCATGAACTATCAAGCAAACACCAAGACCGTCAAAGAATTTGCACACCTTGTGTAGGTGAAGCTATAATACACCAAGATCACACTCATCACTCAGCAGCACTGCAACTCAACATGGACACCACCATTAGCATGAACATACTAGCACTGTCGTGTCGAGTCATGTCATGAGTCATCTCGGCCACGTCACTACTGTGGGCCATATTGTTGTAATAAATGTAATGTAACATGGAAGTCCAAAAGACCCACATGTAAAGTTGGAGAGTCATGTAAATTTGAAGATTCATGCAAGTCAAACAATCATGAGGGAAGTCAAAAAGTCACAAGGGTTAGTTTCACCCTTGGCTATATATACCCCTCATTTGTACATGCAAAGGACTTTTCACCTTGGCTCCTCCCACATAGACTTGAGAGTCTGTAATATTTTCTTTGAGGAGAAAGCAGTGGCTCCAACAACACGCTATCGGGGTTAGTGATTTAATGGTGTACAGATCTGTCTTGGAACTTTCACTTAATTTAGAAGCCTGTTAATAGGCCGACACAATTCCATACATGTATTGTATTCGTTTATAAGACTATTCTTTGGACACTTGTAATGCATGTTTCTTTAACCTATGTTAAGAAAGTTGAACTATTTCAGTTTTTCTAGTACATATGCTGTTGGAAATGTGTTGTATTAGTTGTTAACGCTCTCTCCCATGTGGACTATTCTGCTAGACACTCAACAGATTCACTCTCGTAAACTTGTTATAACCACCATCACACTTGTGTGGGCTATTCTGCTTGGTGTTGTACGTGCTATCTTCTCACCTTGTGTTTGTGACTGGTGCATCCTTGTGGACTACTCTGTTGGAAGCTGCACATGTCCTATTCTGTTGTGTGTCTCTAGCAGAGTTGGGACAATTCCCTTTCAACCTGAGACTCACTTTCACCCTTTCCCTTTGCAGTGAAAGAAATTTAACACAAGCGACACTAATCACTCACCAGGCACACAAACCTCTCTATTTGAAGATGAAGTAAACCACTCTCATGTGGTGACAAGCAAGAGCTAAGGAAAATCTTTAAGATAATGGCAACCGGGCCATCATACTGGATGGGACTCCTACACCAAACAGTGTGAGGTCTAGTTGGGACTTCATACTGGGGAGATCCTCTGAATGTTGGCAGGTCCAACATCATCAACATTTCTGGCGCTAGAAGGAGGTCTAGATGACAAGCTGAGTCCTCGCAATCTATTTTGAATCTTCACACATATATCATGGAGTTTTTTATAGCTCACCCTCCGAAATGTCTTTCCAACAGACATATCTTTCACTTCAAGAGGGAGTTCTGGGATGACTTGTCATAAATCATGTATGGTGGTGAAGGCGAAGTGGCCTGGCCTGAGCACTTAGATGACTTCCATGCCCTCATGGAGAACGTGGAAGGTTTTAATGAAACAAAGGTCTGTTCGCTGCTCACACACACACTTCATGACTAACCATTAATATGGTGTAGCATACTACCTCATAACTACATGCACTCATTCAAGAAGTTCAGTGATATAATAAAATCTATTTTTCACCATTTCGATCCTGAAGCACTTGATAAATTTTTTTTACAACAACGGAAGGCCTCACATGACTCTCTAGAGGAATTTTGGGGGTGCTTCCGTCAACTCTCTTTTGAAGCTCCAAAAATTCATATGAACTTCCAATATCTTATTGAACAATATGAGTATGTTTGTATCAAATTTCTCTATCCAAAACTGAAGAAAAATCCCAAACCCCACTCAGCATACTTCAATGATGGAGCTGCGCAATCACAAGTGGACACAGTCGCAGTCACATGTGACTGTCCACCTTCCCCTCGTCAAACAACTCCACCCGTATAGAGTGATGTTGGAGAGTATGCACATAAGTCTTTTCAACTGTCACATCCTCCCATCCTCACTACTCTCAATTTCTGCACAGATTTGGCTGGGAATCCCACGGGTTATCATATGCACTTGTTACGTCAACCTCCATCCTCGCGTTATGTCGATCCTCTAGATTTTACTGTCTTGTGTTCTTCCATTATGGACACTACACTTGTTGTGAATGAGGATCAAGCTATTGACGGAGAAGATGCTGCAAAACCAACTTGCACTATCATTTACGAAGAGTATAACTGAGCATTTAGGCATGAACCCGTGGTGAAGGATGACCTCCTTCTATCCACACCTACTTTGCTTTTTCCTGACATATTCGATGATTATGGTATCTCTGATTTTCCTTATGTAAATCCATCCGCGGATGCATCTAGTTCCGATCATTCGTAGAACACACCTGATGTCATTCCATCATTTGATAGTGGAGAGGACAAATATTTCATTGAGAATCCACTTGACTTTTCATCTACCTTTTCCAGAAACACAGAGGGTGAACATTCTTGCTTCTCATCTACCCCTCTGTATGATTCATCAAATCATGAGGATGCCAACAAACATCTTGAATTTTCCAATCATTATTTTCGTGATCTCTGTACTTCTTCATTTGATCACGATGTTGATTCGCTTGCGTTAATCTGTCTAAGCCACTGGTCTCCAATGATCTATCTATTGACGGAGTGGAAATCCCATAGGTTGTTGAGGCACTTCAGCATGGGTTGATGGTTATGTCAAGCCCTTGCTGTCCTAAGGTTAGTTCCAATTCCCATCAGAAAAATTGTGAAACACCCAAGGCTCCTCATCACTCATCTGTATGCACTGAAGATCAATCCAACACACAAATTTTGCTTCCTCCACTGGAATCACATGATCCCATCACTTACACACAGGAGGAGTCATTCATAGCAAGCACACTTGCAAGGTGTAGGTTGTCTATTTTTCTCATGTTTTCTTATCTATCCCAGTCAAGAGAGTGCATATGCTTATCATCTGTATGCAGTATATCAGAACACCATGGTAACTCCAGAAAGTGTTTGTCTTGTGCTTTCACTCTTTTCTTTTATGTGGACACATTTAAACTCATAGTGCGTTGGTATTCATTTTTATATCTTTCATGTTTTCTGGTTCACGTCATTGTGTTTTTCATGAACCATGCCTTCACCAACATGGGCCAGCCAATGCATTGGTGGCGGCACTAGAAATATCAATTCACGTGAGTAGGCCCATGCACTATTTAGCATAGGAGTAGGAGTAGTGTTTGCTTCTTTGATTTGCTTTAATTTCTGGTTTGCATGTTTGTTTACTTGCTTACTTGGTTTGGTTTGCTTTCTTTCTTGCTTTTCTTACTTGTTTTTCTTTCACTTTACTTCTTCTTTTTTCTTCTTGCTTTCTTTGCTTGCTTCTACCCGTAGGTTAGCCTCTTGTGAAACCGTGTTTGGCTCTTTAGACAATCTGAGAAAATCTAAGAGGACTTGTACAACTATAAACATTTGGTTATCCATTGTCCTCTATTTTTATGAATAACTTGTTGTCTTCAGTCAATGATGCCTTCATGGAAAATACATTTTGTTTAGAGTGAGTCTTGGTGAAAACACAAAGCTTGCACTGTTAACTAGTATCACCCAAGGATAATTTTAGGGGCGAATGTTCGCCCTTTGGCGAAATTAAGGGGTTTTAAATTTTTAGTGGGCGAATATTTTGTATCATAGTACATTTTTACAAATCACCTCAAATAGCCCACCTTATTTTAAGGGAGAGGGTAAAAAAGGTAAATTTAGCCCTCGAAATTAGGACTTACAACCTTCCATTCGCCCATTTTCAAGAATAGGTTTTATTTAAGTGAATCCATTCGCCCATTTTCAAGAATAGGTTTTATTTAAGTGAATCCTATGGGCCAAATACCATATTTATAAAAGAGGTATAGTAAATTAATAAAAATATAAATAAATGAGAGGTATGGTATATAAATAAAACATTTTTTATATTTACTCCATAAGTCACGTTATATACATGTAAGGGTGTAAACAAATAAAAATATAAGTAAAGTGGAGGTATGGTAAATAAATAAAACGTCTTTTTATACTTACTCAAAAGGTATGGTAAATAAATAAAAATATAAATAAACTAGATGTATCCTAAATAAATAAAACCTCTTTTTATATTTAGTCCATAACCTTCGTTCTATTTATGAAGGCTCAAGAAAGAGGTTTTATTTAAGTGAATCCTATGGGCCAAATACCATATTTGTAAAAGAGGTATGGTAAATTAATAAAAATATAAATAAACGAGAGGTATTGTAAACAAATAAAACATTTTTTGATATTTACTCCATAAGTCACCTTATATTTATGAACACTCAAAAAATGGGTTATATTTAGGTTAAACCTATGGCCAAAATACTATGGGACAAATACCATGGACTAGATTGTTATTAATACCATGCAAAAAACCATTATTAACCCTAATATTAGAATTAATAAAAATAAAAATGGCACATGGTATTGACCCATGGTATTCACCAAAATGGCACATGGTATTGACCCATGGTATTCACATGGAATGTAGCCTATTTAAATGGGGGAATTAAACCAGCGTGTAGCCTATGCTAAGATTCACTAGGACTTTACAAAGCTTTATTATTTAGTGAAAGACTCGCCAAGATCTTACAAGATTTTATAATTGAGTAAAATATTCTAATAAAAATAAAAATGGCACATGGTATTGACCCATGGTATTCACCAAAATGGCACATGGTATTGACCCATGGTATTCACCTGGAATGTAGCCTATTTAAATGGGGGAATTAAACCAGCATGTAGCCTATGCTAAGATTCACTAGGACTTTAAAAAGTTTTATTATTTAGTGAAAGACTCGCCAAGATCTTACAAGATTTTATAATTGAGTAAAATATTCGCCATGCCTGGTGAGAGATTCGCCAAAAAATTATATATACATATTATATTATTGATAAAATCGCCTTCCATTTTTCCTATATACCATGGAGATTCGCCCATTTATTATATTTATAAATTTAGGGGGGCTTCTTAAAATTTTCCCTGGTATCACCTACTCTAATCATTTCTTTTGGGTTAACCCTTGTCAGCTTAGTCAAGTAGAGTAAGGTGAGGGGGGGAACCTTAACAATTATGTTAGAGGTATATATAACATACTTCTATGAAGGAACAACCTCTTATTCTCTCAATAAGTCGGGATCCCTCTTCTGCCTCTAAAATAAATAAGTGCCAATGCAAAATTTTTTGAAAAAATAAAAAATTAAAAATCAATAAGGTGAAAGAAGAGAAAGGATTCCTACGCAGAGAAGTGATGCAAGTAAATTTGCTGGGGTACTGACCAGACTCACTAGCAGCGAAGTGATGCTTGTGTTCCCGTGTGACTTCGCCGAGGTACTGTCCAAGCTTGCTGGTAGCAGATTAACACCAGAGATGAAACTTAAACTCTGACAACTATATTACTTGTGCATCAATATGTCCCTCATCGCCAATCGAAACAACTGAGTTAACTTGGCTTGGAATGTGTGCTAACCGATGAAGAGCATGGCAGGTGCTATATCTTTCAATCAATCTAGTGTGGAAATCACGATGATCAAAGAATCGAACAATTCTTCCGGAAGGGTTAGACTCGATTTTCACGAAATAAGGTCCATTCAAAGAGTTGGAGTTCTACCAGTGTGTCACCAAGTGTTGTAGCAGCTACAACCACCCTCCAAAATTTTGGCTCGCATTCAAATTTTAGAGCCTACCTTGGATCTTGCGACCTATCATCCTTGATCACTTGTTGGTAAGATGATGATTTCAAGCTCCCCTCCTTGATCCTAAGTGTTGTCCGCGTTCTCATCTGTATGGAGCATGTGTCATAATAGGGCATATGGTTGTTGTTTGTCATGCAAAAGGAATGTTGTTTTGCTTCAGGGGAATTGTGTGCATTTGAGTGGTCATCATCACATAGACATGTTTCACTTTCACTTCATGCTGTTGGGTTGTGTTATATTCTTTCCACGTAGTTAATAGGGGGTTTGAGGGGCACCCGTAACCTCACTTTATGGGGTCTGGGGCAACACCCTGCAAAATTTTGGTTTTGGACCCTATGTTAGGTTGGGCGGACCCACCTATGGTTTTATGCATGATTTTCACACATGTTTTTTGGACGCGATGGTTTTCGGTCCATGGTATTGGATGCGATGGTTTTCGGTCCATGGTATTGGATGCGATGGTTTTCGGTCCATGGTATTGGATGCTTTGACATGTATAAATATGTATTATAACATTGAAAGGAAAATAATAAAAAATCAAGCCGGTAGTCCCGGTTTTGGGATCCAAGGGAAAATCTCTATGTATATGTGTTTTATGTGTAATGCTCTTGCATTATTTATTTTCTGTGTTTTAGAATTCGTGTGCAGGTAATTTCTGTATGGGGTTAAAACCTACATTTGGTATCAGAGTAGATTTAGCTTCAAGGGGACGCCTTTGATGCTGAGGGGTTTCGCTCGGGCCAGTGGTAGACCCTATTTAGTGGGAGATCTATGAGATCGATTCTGGTGGTGAAAGAAGATGGCGAGCAGTGGAAAGATAGAGATCGAGAAATTTAATGGTCATAGTTTTGAGTTGTGGAAACTCAAGATGGAGGATCTGTTGGTGGATAAAGATCAGTGGATCACGGTAGATCCGGGTACTAAATCAACAGGAGTGTCCGATGAAGAATGGAAAAAGTTGGATCGGAAGGCAAAGAGCACAATACGATTGTGTGTCTCAGATTCAGTATTGCTGAATGTATCCGGGGAAGCTATGACGAACTCTTTGTGGGACAAGTTAGGGACTTTGTACCAATCTAAGTCTCTGGTGAATAAACTGTTCCTGCGAAAAAAGTTGTATAACCTGAGGATGAACGATGGAGACTTGGTGATAGAGCATATGAACGCATATAATACTGTGGTAAGTCAATTAGCGTTTGTTGATATTAAAATTTCAGATGAAGATAAGTGCATCAGTTTGTTGTTTTCTCTACCACATTCGTGGGATAGTTTGTGGTAGCGATGCAACTGCCTTGCAGTTTGATGAAATAATCTTAGCCTTGCTGATGGAGGAGATGAGATGGAAAAATATGGAGAGCCAGAATGGTGATGCCTTGTCTGTACGAGGACGGTCCTAGAACAGAAACAAAAATAAGTCATCGAGTGGGAGATCTAAATCTCCAGGAAAACCTGTAAAGGTGGTATGCTGGAAATGTGGAAAGGAAGGGCACTTCAAAAGGGACTGTAAATCTAAAGCTCCTGACAAAGGAAAGGGATCTGATGATGCTCCTTCTGTAGAGGTGAAAACCACCTCAGATGAAGGTGGGGATGTGTACTTGGCTTCTTCAAGTACACATGTAGATCATGAGGCATGGTTGATTGACTTAGGTGCATCCTTTCACTTCACTCCCCATAGAGAGTGGTTCTGCGAGTATGAGAAATATGATGGTGGTGATGTCTTCTTGGGGGATGACAGGAAGGCTAGAATCATTGGTCGTGGAAAATTAAAGTTGAAACTACAAGGTGGAAGGGTTAGAACACTTCCGGGGGTTCTGCATATTCCTACATTAGCCAGAAATCTGATTTCTGTTAGCAAGCTGGATGATGCAGGTGTAAAAACAATGTTCGAGAAGGATACCTGCAAGATGGTTCGGGGAGCACTGGTATTGATGCGGGGAGTTCAGATTGGAACTCTGTACAAGCTGCAAGGTAGCATTGTTATTGATGGGTGCAACGGTTCTGTGGTTCCTAAAAGTGGAGTAGAAAATCTAGTGGTCTCAGGAGAGAAGACCATGCTGTGGCATCAAAGGCTTGGACATATTGGAGAGAAGGGCCTTCGAATACTTCATGGTAAAGGTATGGTAGAAGGTATGAGTAATAGCTCTCTGGATTTTGATTTTTGTGAAAATTGTGTATATGGGAAGCAGAATCGGGTGTGTTTCCTCTCTGGTAGTAAGAGGGTGAAATAGATATTAGAACTTGTGCACAGTGATGTGTTTGGACCTGTGAAGGTTCCATCACTGGGTAAGTCTGTGTACTATGTATCATTTATAGATGACCTCTCAAGGAATACATGGATATATTTCCTTAAGAAGAAATTTGAAGTCTTTGACAGGTTTAAAGAATTTAAGGCTCTGGTGGAAAACCAGACAGAGAAGAAGATAAAGGTGTTGAGGACAGATAATGGTGGAGAGTTTTGCAACAAGGAATTTGAAGAATTCTGTAAGAAGTGTGGTATATCATGACAGAAGACTACTCCATATACACCTTAGAAAAATGGAGTTGCAGAAAGAATGAACAAGATGTTGATGAAAAGGGCAAGGATCATGCTTAGTGGTGCCGGGTTAGGACAAGAATTCTGGGCAGAGTCGGTGGATATTGCATGTTACCTGGTCAACATGTCACCTTCATCAACGTTGGAGGGTAAGACTCCTCAAGAGGTATGGACTGGTAAGAAACCCTCTCTTTCACATCTGAGGGTATTTGGATGTGATTCATATGTACATGTTCCAAAGGAGAAACGAACCAAGTTGGATAGTAAATCAAAAAATGCATCTTTATTGGGTATAAGGATGGTTCAAAGGGTTATAAGCTTTGGAACCCAATAACAAGGAAGGTTGTGTATAACCGAGATGTGGTGTTTAGAGAGGTGAAAGATGTTATTAAATATGAAGTCCAACCAAAGGAACCTGAGAAGATAGAGTTTGAGCTAAAGGAGGAAAAATCAGACTCTACAACAAAGGAGGAATCAGAAGATGAAGAGCCACAAACTCCGGCTGTGAGAAGATCAGTTCGAGAAAGAAGGTAGCCAGAAAGGTATATTCCATCTGCTTTCTGTTCAAATTTTTCTTTGTCTATTACTGATGATGATCCCAGAATTGTGAAGGAAGCAGTGGATTCAGAGGACAGAAAACTCTGGAAAGAGGCCATGGTTGATGAAATGGCATCTTTGCACAAAAATGAAGCTTGGGATCTGGTGGATTTTCCAACTGGAAGGAAACCCATAGGCAGCAAATGGGTGTTCAAAAAGAAGACAAATGCAGAAGGAAAAGTGGAGAAATACAAAGCTCGGTTGGTAGCAAAAGGTTATTCCCAAGTGTCGAGAATAGATTTTAGTGATATTTTTTCTCCTATTGCCAAGGTAACTTCTATTAGATTACTTTTATCTATTGCTGCTGCTTTCGATTTTGAGGTAGAACAGATGGATGTGAAGACAACATTTCTTCACTGGGATCTCGAAGAGGAGATCTACATGAAGCACCCTGAAGGCTTTGCGGTGAAGGGTAAGAAAGAACTGGTATGTAAGTTAAAGAAGTCTCTATATGGGTTAAAACAGTCACCAAGGATGTGGTATCAAAAATTTGATACATTTATATAGGGACTTGGCTTCACCAGAAGCAAAGCAGATCACTGTGTGTATTTTAAATTAATTGGTGGCCATGTTATTTATCTGGTCTTGTATGTGGATGATATGTTGTTGGTTGGAAATGACAAAGAAGTTATCTAAGATTTGAAGACCCAATTGTCCTCCAAATTCGACATGAAAGATCTTGGTGCTGCAAACTATATTTTGGGCATGGAAATTAAAAGAGATGGGGCAAAGAGGAAGCTCTAGTTAAACTAGAGGAAGTATGTTGAGACAATATTGCAGAGGTTTAATATGTAGGATAGTAAACCGGTTAAGGTTACTATTCCTATAGGTGTGAGGTTATCTGCTGAACAGTGTCCCAAGACACAAGAAGAGGAAGAGGACATGTCCTGTGTTCCATATGTAAGTGTAGTCAGAGCCTGATGTATGCAATGGTATGTACTAGACCAGACATTGCACATGCAGTGGGAGTATTGAGCAGGTTTATGTCAAAGCTAGGGAAGGAGCACTGGACAACAATGAAGCAGGTTTTTAGGTATTTGTGTGGCACTAGTGATTATGGTTTGTGCTACCAAGGAAGAGCAGGATTGGACGAAGTGTTGGATATTCATGGCTTTGTTGATGCAGACTCGGCTGGAGATTTGGATCAGAGAAGATCTACAAGTGGGTATGTGTTTAACCTATTTGGAGGAGAAGTCAGTTGGATGAGTAAGAAACAATCTGTAGTGGCACTATCAACTACAGAGGCAAAATACATGGTAGCCACTCATGCAAGCAAAGAAGCAGTTTGGTTGTAGAGATTGTGTTCAAGTATGGGGTTAGTACAGGAAGCTATAAGGATAGATTGTGACAGCCAAAGTGCAATTTTCTTGGAAAAGAACCTTGCATATCATTGAAAGACAAAGCACATTGATGTTCAGTATCACTTTGTGAGGGATATGATAGAAGACAAAAAGGTGTTGCTGGTAAAGGTGAACACTTTGAAGAATACTATAGATGCATTGACAAAATCTGTGAGCTTTGAGAAGTTCTCTTGGTGTAGAGAGACAATGGGCATTTCAGGGCTGGGAAAATGACTAACCTCTCTTGTGGCCCCTTGTGGAAAGAAAACAACAAGTGGGAGAATGTTGGGTTGTGTTATATTCTTGCCACGTAGTTAATAGGGGGTTTGAGGGGCACCCGTAACCCCACTTTATGGGTTCTGGGGCAGCGCCCCAGAAAATTTTGGTTTTGGACCCTATGTTAGGTTGGGCAGACCCACCTATGGTTTTGTGCATGATTTTCGCACATTTTTTTTGGACGCGATGGTTTTCGGTCCATGGTATTGGATGCTTCGATATGTATAAATATGTATTATAACATTGAAAGGAAAATAATGAAAAATCAAGCTGGTAGTCCCGGTTTTGGGATCCAGGGGAAAATCTCTGTGTATATGTGTTTTATGTGCTCTACTCTCACATTATTTATTTTCTGTGTTTTAGAATTCGTATGCAGGTAATTTCTGTACGGGGTTAAAACCTACACATGCACTCTTGTCATGAAGGTTATTGCATCAAGTAAAGTATGTATTAAGCATTTTAGATGGTCTACATTGTGTCAGTAAGTGTCCGTATGCGATCACAGTCAAGTCCTATCAATGTTTACATATGTTTCATTGATCTCACACTTAGCCATTTTCCCGAGAAACCTAGCCTCCTCCAGCTTCCCGGAACTGTGCGCTTTGCTTCTGAAACCATCAAGCTTCCTCCCTTTCTTTCTGAAACCTCGAAGTGTGTAGAGACCCCAACCTCCCTTGCCTGCTGAAACCCCGCAACCTATAGAGACCCAACCAACACTGATCTCCAGCAATGCATAGAGTAGTCAAGTAACCAACATTGCTCTCCAAAATTACGCAAAGCAGTCAGGAAACCAACATTGCTCTCCAAAAATGCGCAGAGTAGTCCAGCTGTCCTACATTCAGAAACTGTGCAGAGGAGTCCTCCTAGGACCCCCATCCCATGACAATGTCTTGAGCCTCAAAATTGTGCAGTGTTGTTCAAGTTGTCTCGTCGGTCTTGCATGTAGAAACTACGCAGATAGGCCTCCCAGGGCCTCATTTTGGAAGTTATCACTTCTTGTTAAAACTACACCGATCCATCGTCCAATGACTGTAGGAAAAGGTGACATGCTGAGATCACTCCCAATGAGTTGAGGAGAAAGACCAAGAGACCAAGTAATGGAAAGTATCAGGACCACATGCAAACTCCGTTGGA
Organism: Pinus tabuliformis; assembly: GCA_031772625.1. NCBI lineage: Eukaryota > Viridiplantae > Streptophyta > Pinopsida > Pinales > Pinaceae > Pinus > Pinus tabuliformis. The sequence goes on along the minus strand of CM062816.1, from coordinate 1,244,489,852 downwards.
TGCATGATCATCTTGAGGGTAAGTATGGTAAGTAAGGAAGACCTTCCGAAGTACATCTCTTAGTTGAGTTTGCAAGATTGCTTGTCATTTTCATATCATCCCGTCCTCAGTAACATGCATGTGCGCAAAAATGAAAAGTCATTTTATGTGTTTCTTCTACGTGTCTTGCTTCCTTTTCACTTGTTTGACCAATTGTCATCTTCATCATGTTTATTTTTATGTCATGCTTGTGACCTTATTTTGGTGATGTTGAAGGTTGTGTTTGAGTTGTGTTCTCTATGTAAACATCTATCGCACTCACACACGATTTTGTAAGTATTATCGCGCATTTGTTTTCACAGTCATCTAAATGTCTATCTGAAGTGTCGAACTTGATGCTCTCACCTTTAGGTAGTCCCGTAGTCAGTCACACTGAGCATATGTTCTCTTGTTGGTTTGAGGTGTCTTTCTGTCGAGTCATGTTGAGTGTGTGTTCGAAAGATTATGTATTCATGAGTTCAGTCGCTCACACACTTAGTCGTTTTTTTGAAACTCTGTCGACCGAATCACCCTCCAATAGCTAGACCCATCCTAAGCTGCTCTCCGCAGTCTCAACCCCCAGTGATCATGTACTAATGCCCAGAATTGTGCAGAGGTTGAGCCTGCCTCCCAGGTAGTCTGCATTGCCTAATCCTGGAATCAACTTGACTGATTGTCACCTAGAAGAAAACATAAGTTTCTCAGCAAGTCATCTCAATCTGTGCTACCTGCATGAAAATCTATCAAGCTTCCCGTTGGTCAACTAGAGATTTTGACTAGGCAGTGACCCCGGGCTTCACTCTAAAAAATTACACAGAAGCTACCAGCATGCCCACCTCCATTGACTAAAGAAATTGCGCATACATGAAGTATAGGCACCCGCTTCCTATCACTGCACTATCCTTGAAATTTCTGTAGTTCTGTCAGCCAATCATCCTATCAGTTGGCTTGCGCTCCTCCTAAAAACTACGCAATTTTTATGGCCTATCCTCCAGCTACCCGACACCCCGCTCAGCCTAGAAACTACGCAAATATGTCTTGCAGGCTAGCCTCCCAATTTTGCACAGTTTTGGTCAGCAAGCTCTAGCAGTCCACTGGCAATCTCCCTGGATAATCTACGCAGTTTTCACTGCCAGTGTCCTCCCTACTGTCTGTAATTCCTCAATAGAAAATTTGCACAGGTCTTCCCTTCAGCTGAGCCATATCCCACAGATAGTCACTGCTGATCTGGACTTCCCATCACAACCTTCGAGTGACCTCTGCACACATTTCCTTGATAGTGCCTAGAGCCCGAATCCCGACATAAAATGTGCTCTACATAGTTTCAGAACCTTGTCCTCTCTCCTGGTCACATGAACCCGAAAAAGAAAGATGATGCATCATGGTAGACTAAGAGATTCATGGATTTGATGTTGTCTCATCATGAATGATTGTAGATACAGTTACATGGATGAGACATGGCACGATGACGAATGGGATGAACAAGGAGCACATGCTAAGAGACTTGTTCAAGAATAGATGAACACACGAAGCGTACAAAGTAGCAAGCAAAGGAGACACATGCACATGCATGAACTATTAAGTGAACACCAAGACCATCGAAGACTTCACACACCTTTCCATGTGGATGTGAATCTATGATAAACCAAGAGCACACTCATCAATCAACAGCACTGCAACTCGACATGGACACCACCATCAGTATGAACATACCATCACTATCGTGTCGAGTCATGTCATTAGTCATCTTGGCCACATCACTACTGTTGGCCATACTGTTGTAATCAATGTAATGTAACGTGGAAGTCCAAGATACCCACATGTAAAGTTGAAGAGTCATGTAAGTCAAACAATCACGAGGGAAGTCGAAAAGTCACAAGGGTCAATTTCACCCTTGACTATATATACCCCTCATTTGTACATGCAAAGGAATTTTCACCTTGGCTCCTCCAGCATAGCCTTGAGAGTCTGTAATATTTTCTTTGAGGAGCGAGCAGTGGCTCCAACACCCTGCTATAGGGGTTAGTGATGTAATGGTGTATGAATGTGTCTTGGAACTTTCTCTTAATTTAGAAGCTTTTTAACAGGCCAACACATTTTCACACATGTATTGTATTCATTTATAAGACTATTCTTTGGACGCTTGTAATGCATGTTGCTTTAACTTGTACTAATACATTTGAACTATTTCGGTTTTTCTAGTACATAGGCTATTGGAAATGTGTTATATCAGTTGTTAATGTTGTCTCACCCGTGTGGAATATTCTGCCGGATACTTGAAAGATTCACTCTTATAACGACCGTCGCACTCATGTGGACTATTCCGCTGGGTGTTTTACATGCTATCTTCTCATCTTGTGTTTGTGACTGTCGCATCCATGTGGACGAATCCACCAGAAGCTGCGCATGTCCTGTTGTGTTGTGTGTCTCTAGAAGAGTTGGGGCTATTCCCTTTCAACTTAGGACTCACTTTCTACCTCTCCCTCTGTAGTGAAAGAACTTTGACACAAGTGGCACTGAGCACTCATTAGGAACATGAACCTTGCTGTTTTAAGACAAAGTAAACTACTCTCACATGCTGACAAGCAAGAGGTAAGGAAAATATTTATGATAATGGAAACCAGGCCATCATACCGAATGGGACTCCTACACCAAATGGTGTGAGGTCTTGTTGGGACTTCATACTGGGGATATCCCTTGAATGTTGGGGGGTCCAACACCATCAACACATGGGTAGAATTTTCAGACATGGATAAGGAGGAATTCATTAAAAATCAAGCCCAAGCTTTGCTAGAACATGAAAAGGCCACAAAACATAGCTCTCCTGAAGAAGAGGCTAGAGAAGAGAAGGAAGAAAAGGGAGAAGAGAGTGAAGAAGAAAAGGAAGAAGAAAAACTATAGGTAGAAAAATATACCCTTGGGGAGCCTTTTAGGCCTCAAAAGAAGAGGAAACAAGAACAACAAGTAAGCCTTTCAGAAGGAAACGCTAAATAAGAGGTGGATGCCACCTTGGTAACCCTTAAAACACCTATAAAAATAAAAAATAGGTAGCCCAAGCAAGGTCCCTTGTATTTCAAATGGTGGAGGAGTTCTAGGCTTGTGCAAGGGAAGACTCAACATTTCATTGCTACCCCCATCACCATTTAGGATCAACCAGTCTCCAAGAGGGGGAGCTTGAGAATGATAAAAATAAAATTGAGGTAAACTCACAACTAAAGGGAAACAACCCCAAACCTCACCATAAATGCCAAAAACTAGGAGAATGAGGCAGCGATAAGAAGAATCTTCCCTACTACAGGAAAGCAAGGCAGTGCTACAAGATAAGAAGATAGTGCTATAGGAAAGTACAATAGAACCTCAGGAGGAAGGAGAAGGACCACAAGAGATACATGAGCCTAATCCTCAACCATATCTTGGGGTCTACTATAAATTTTATGAATAAGGAAAAAATATCCACACTAAATTTGTAGTCTCCATCCTACTTGAGCTGGAAAAAAAAAGGTGAACCCATCGATGGATGAAAATTTCTAAGTCTAAGGTAGTTGAGGATGTGATCCTAATGGAAGATAAAATGAAGGATATGGGTGAAGAAATGAATTCCTTGAGGTTGAGAGAGTTAACCATTAAAGAGAAATTAAAAATGGAAAACTAGAGATTAAAAGAGCAACTGAAGGAGAAAGAAGTACAACTTGCCACCATGGAAAGCTTAGCCATGGAGTCCACCCAATGCAGACATCCCTTAAAAACATATGCCTTGTTCCTTAAAGATAAATGGCTTCAATTTCAAATAAAAACTCTAGCACAACTTGGTTCACTGACCTTCCAAATATACAAACAGTTTATTGAATTTTGTTACAAGGCTATTGTGGAGGACAAAACTAAGATGACAGAGTTTTACATGCACAACCACATATTGAATGACATGAATTTTTGGGATCCAAATTCTAGGATGGCGGAAGATGCAGCGTTTGGAATTAGCCTCTTGGTTGACCCATGAGGAGGCAAGGGTTGAAGAAGCAAAAAGAGTCATATCCAAGGATACTAATGAAACCCTATGGTTTAGAGCAGAGTTGAGGGGTCCTCGCCTTTTTATTAGAAACCACAATATCATATATGAGGATCTAAAAATGGCACCAATTTACATAGAAAAGTAGGAGCGTACCATTCAACACTTTGAGGACATGTTTAGGCTTCTAGGGACTGGAGGCTTGAAAGCCTATCAAAGGAGATGGAATTCATTACCCCATAGCTTGCAAATAAGGGAATATCACTCTCTAGAGAGGTTTAGGAATGCCTTGGAGAAGACACCCTTATACAAGAGGGTAGTCCAAAGACTAAAGGCCAAATGGATTGGGCTCATGTTCAACCCTCCTTTTTTTCTAGGGATATAGGAAAGAAATGATCATATTGAAGAGTAACAAGAGTGGGAAAAAGTAGAAAGAAATGTAGGGTTCCATCCTCAGGAGGGAACATCTTCAGAGATACCTTGGGATGTTAGGGTAGTTACTAGGGTTATGCATGAGATGGAACTAAATGGCTAAGTTTCTTAGAGGGTGAGAAACACATTAAATAGGGGGGTGATGATGGGCCTCATTAATAGGTAAATAATAAGGCCCATCTGGCCTTCCTTCAGCCTATATTTACCTCTTTCCTCACATTTAATGACATCTTTTTGACTATTATGTGTTTATTAGGAAGACTAAAGGATGATTGTCATATCTCGTGGCCTAATGTGATTAATGTGCAGGAAAAGAGTGCATTTGAGTGCATTTACTATGCAGAGATACATTGGAGGTAGTTGGAGAAGTTGTAGGAGGATTTCCCTCTACATTTAGTCACCTACAACTCGACTTGCTCCCTGAATTTACTCACCTACAATTCGAAGATCCATTAACAACTGATGCACTCAAGGATTGCAAGGATCTAGATACACCTTTATAGGGATTTTTGGAGGGAATTAACCCTATTTCCAAGGAGGCTTCCCCTCAGTCATTTTTGTATAAATAAGGAAGCACATGGGCTCATTAGGATTCAAAATTTATAGCAGATAAGGAATACTAAGAGCTAGAAGCTCGAGCTAGTAATTTTCATTTCTTTTCATCATGTACTTGAACACTATTTCCTATTAATGAGAAGTTTATTGTTATCTTCCATTTGAGTTTTTTCTAGAGGGTTGAGTCCCTTTGGGTTAGAGCCCAACCGAGAGGCTCCAGTCTCTCTCATGTGTATTTTACTTGTGCATTTTCTTTCCTAGCAACATTTGTTTATGTAAATTGCTTGTGTAGGTCTATATACCACCTATCTTTTGGGAAGTGTGGTTAAGGATAATGCATTGAAAATATAAAAAGATATAGTCACTTTCCTTTGCAGTCTTTAGACCTCAGATTAGTCCTTTTCCTTGCATATTTGTTTTCTGAAAATTAGTGATTGGTTTAGTAGTTTTATTTGATCACATGAACTATAACCTTCGATGGATGTAGGTGTAGTGAAAATTTCCAAATAGGTTGTCTTTCAATGCAATAATTATATTCCCAATAAAATTCAACTCATCTTTTCTCCGCCATTTCAATTTTTTGCAATTTACATTATTAACATGCTTTAGCTGTTTTGAAAAATATTGTAACTTTTTGTGGTGTGAAAGCACTACTATTGATCTTCAAGGTTGGAATTTTCATTCACATTCCTTATCCCACAACCATCTCCCTTTATTCAACCTCAAAAACTCCCTCAAGCACTGTTCACTGAGAGTACATTTATGGGTTATTGAAGGCCACCGTGTGCATTTTTTTGTTGTGAAAGATTGCCCCATGAAGGGTGCTAAGGTTGAAAAGGACCTCATATAAATTTCATCTACACTCCATTACTCTTTATTTCCTTCATATTCCATTTTCCACCCTCAGAATGCTCATGGATCCAATCCTATAGCAAAATAGGGCAATCTTGTAGCATCCCGTAGCACAGTGTAAACTTGACCAAATTTGCCATTGAAGCTTGATTTTTTCCTCCTGACCTTGAATCATGTGTCCCTTAGGCTCTAAAACAATGATTGAGGAAGAGTAAATACTACTTAGGACTTTCCTTTTTACCACTGCAACACATTTCAACAATTAGGGTTAATGGGCAGATTTATGACTTGGATAATAGAGTGATGATTTTCTTGATTGCCTCATGAAGTATCTAATGAAATTTGTCACTTGATAAAATCTCTTGGTAATGCAGTGACTAAATATTGATTACATGATCTTTTCTTTATGCAAGTTAGATTGCATTTTCTTTCTTTGTTCTATGCTTCTTAAGCTAGGGTGTCTATTTCATGCACTGTCATTTTTATTCCATACACTAGGTTTCCCTTTAATGCAACATTTACATTATGAAAATAGATTAATGTTTACATTTATACAAGTAGTGTAACCTTTACATTCCTACAAGTAGTGTAGCCTTTAAATTCCTGCAAGTAGCATATCCTTTACATTTATGCAAATAGGTTATCATTTACATTTGAGCAAGTTACATTTTTGTTTTTTTTAAATAGAGTAACATTTCCATTTCTGGAAAGTAGATTATAACTTTCCTTTCATGCAATTTATTTCCTTTCAAATCTAGATTTATTTTATAGAGTGGTCTCTGTATACCCTGTTTTGGTCCATTGCTTCAAAGTGACTTGAGTGGAGCTTAGCCTACGGTGCATATAACACTGTCACCTCTTAAGTTTGTAAGAACCCTAAGTTTATAATTAAAGCTGGTATCCTTGGGATTTGCAACACTCTTGTTGCATTATTGAGTCTCATCACTTTTTGGAACCGTTGTAGGGGAGGTGTCAAAATTGGTGTTTTTTTTGCTTCTAGATGCTTTCTTTTTTATTTTACTTTTTTCTTCGCATATTTTTTTCTTGTACTGAAAAAAATTCGAAAAAGAAGAAGAGAAAAACACAAAATAAAAATATATTTCATGCCTCTTAGGATTAGGGATAATCTATGGAAATTCCTACAAAAAATCCCCACCCCTTCTAGCATTCAACCATCACTCTTATTTGGTGACTGTGAACCTCCTGCTTTGACCATAGAGGAGTTAGATAATCCTTTAGGTGAGAAACAAAAAACCTTTGAAGAACTTATAGGGGAGGAAGAACCCATATCACCTACCCATAACGTGGCTGAGAATAGGCAGACTAAGCTATTTCCTATCCGAGAAACTAATGGGGAGGGTAGAATGAAAAACATAAGCCCCACTACTCTCCTACACTTCCATGGCCTAGCCTCTAAAGACCCTGATACATTCAAGTTTGAGTTTGTTGTGGTTTTTAGAACCTATGATTACACTTTTGATGAGCCTAAGCTTAATTTGTTCCTTTCCACCCTTAAGGATGCAACCTTGCACTGGTTCATGAGCTTAAAAGGAGGCATCATCACCACCTAGGCTCAAATGCAACAAGCCTTCAATAAGAATTATAGGGACTACTGTAGGTCAAGAGAAACAAATTAAGATATCTTTAGGATGAACTTAGGTCCAAATGAATCTTTATGGGATTACGAAGAGAGATTTCAACTCAACTGCAGAAGAGTTAACTGTACCCTTGACTTAGAATCCTTGAAGCTTATACTTCTTCGAGGGATTAGGGAGGATTTAATGGAGAACCTTAATATGTTGTATGGTGGAGATATTTAATAACTGACCTATGAAGACATCAATATAGTATTAAAGAATCATTCTAGGGCTGCAAGGAAGAGGGGTAGGTCCAGTTAAGGCTTGATCAACTCTTCTCCCTCTACATCAACCACCAAACATGAAATAGAGAGCATGCTATAAGACTTTAAGAGTGATATGTTACACACATTCACCTTGCAAATGGATATTATGCAGATAAAAAAGAATAAGGAAGAGGCATAAAGGGAACTAACTATCTTTTTCCCTAGATGCACCAAGAGACACCCCACAAATGAGTGCCCACTGAATGTCATAGAGGTCTACTCTCTCTGTGAGGAAAACCATGCAACTAGAAAATGTCCCTCTCTTCTAGGCCTCAAGGCTATATATCAAGGGGCAAAGAGTGGATTGGAGATGCTATGCTTCATCAACCAAAGGAGGCCACAAGGCCCTCAACCATACCACAAGGCATGCAAGGTGCACATTATCCTTCTTTCAATACAAACTAGAATACACCCTTTCATCCTTGGTATCCTCTAGCTCACTCATCTTGGTCTACTCCCTCTCCTTGGTCCTATTCTCCTTAGTATCCTCCTCATCCTGTCAATCCACCCTTCTATCCATACCAACCTAAACCTCCTCAATGGGAAACACTTCACAAGGATGGAGGCCTTAATAAGACCAACCTCCTTCCTTAATACCTTCCCCTCCACCTCAACCACAACTACCCCACAATAATCCACTCGAGCAACCTCAGATGCCTGCTCAACCCAATCCGAACCCGAACAACAAGTAGGCCCAATAGGTCTAGAGTGGGGAAACATCCTATCTTGCTTATGCTATGGAGATCTAGGAGATCAACCTTAGGTTTGGAAAGGTACTTCTAGATGCTCATCCACCTTCTCCACCTGTAAATCTTGAAGAAGAGAAGGAAGACAATGTCCCTCAGGCCAGTATGCCTCCCTATCTCGGAAGGTTGGTCCAACCTAAAAAATAGATCGGGGTGAATGGGAAAATATTATGGGATATTTTTAAAGTACCCCTTCTCTAGGCCATAAAATATGTCCCAATTTAAAACAAGATTATTAAGGAAGAGTTTTTCAAGAGGTTTGGAAGAATAAAAAGATATGCCCCCACTATTAATATTGTTAGGCTGCTGCTTGGTCTAATTCTTGGGAGGGTTATCTCTTCAAAGTACTTAGATACTGGTATCCTTGTAGTGGATGCGCACATCAACAATATCATAGTCCCCAACACATTAATTGACCTTGGGGATACAACCAATGTTATGACCAAGGAAACTATGCTAAAGCTCAACCTCCAAGGAGCCTTGAGAAATACCACTATAGTGCTGCATCTTGTAGATAGATCCACAGTAGCCCATGAGGGAGTTATTGAGGATGTGATGGTCTGCATTGACTCCTGGGAGTATCCCATAGACTTCCGTATCCTTCTACCCAAAGCCAAATTTAATGAATACCCTCTCATTTTAGGGAGACCTTGGTTAGCCATTGTTGATGCTTACATTAGTTGCAGGGAAGGAAACATGACTATAAAAAATGGGCATCTCACAAAGTAGCTTGTATTATATCTCCTTGTTCAACCCTGTATTGAGCTTGACCTACCTTTGAAGGTAGAGGAAGAGGAGGATGAATATTTTTATCAGTCATCCCTCTAGCTAGTTCATACATTAGAAACTCTTATAAAAAGCAAGCAAATAGATGAGGATGACCGTATTGAAAACTTCTTGCAAAATCAAACTACTGCTGCAATGGAAAAACTCGAGAACATTCCATGGGCTTAGCTATTCACTGCCAATTCTGATCAAGATAATGCTAATATTGTGGAAATCGGTCCATCCAAAACTCTAAAAATCAACCCTTCACTCTTAACAGAGCAAGAAGATAAATTATGCAATGTATTAAGACAACATCTTGATGATTTTTCTTGGGACTACAAGGAAATGAAAGGGGTGCATCCCTCAGTTTTTACCCATAATATTTACATTAAGGACGGATGTAAACCTATGTGACAACCTCGAGGAGAAGGAATATTTCCCTTAATGACATTGTGAGAGAAGAGTTGAAAAAATACCGGATGCAAGATTCATCTACCCCATTTTAGATAGTGAATGGGTATCCCCTCTTGGCATAGTACCCAAGAAAGATGGGAAGTGGAGGATCTATGTTGACTATAGGGAACTCAACAAGGCTACAAAGAAAGATCATTTTCCCTCACCTTTCATTGATCTTGTCTTGGGTGGACTTGTAGGGAAGAAGTTCTTCTCATTCCTGGATGGATTTAGTGGGTATAAATAGATCCATATCAGCCCCAAGGATCAGGAAAATACCACCTTCACGTGTCCATGTGAGACCTTTTCCTATAGGGTCCTTCTATTTGGCTTGCGTAATGCCCCTGCTACCTTCCAAAGGGCAGTTTTGAGTATTTTTGTTGATCGCATGCATGAAAATGTTGAAATATACATGGATGAATTCACCCCTTGTGGAAATTATTTCTAGGAAGCTCTTTCTATTTTATGTAAATTATTAAATAATGCATTGAAATGAATCTCTCACTAAGCCCCAAGCAGTGTGAATTTTTTTTGAATGCAAGGATTGTACCAAGTCACTTCCTTTCTAAGGAAGGGATCCAAGTTGACCCTAATAAGATTGCCATGATAAAAAGGGTCCCTATCCCTTAGAAACAAATGGATGTTAGAAGTTTTATTGGGATAACAGGATATTATAGAAGATTCATTAAGGATTTCAGTAAGTTGGATTCACCTTTGTTCAGATTTTTGACTAAGGATTCAGATTTTTGTTGGAAAAATCAATGTCAAGAGGCATTTGAAGCGCTGAAAGAGAAATTAATCACTACATCAATTCTTAGAGGTACCAGTTGGGAATTACCTTTCCACATCCACATAGATGCATCAAAAAAAGTTGTAGGAGAAGCTTTGGTACAAGTGGAAGACAAGTTACCCTATGCCTTGTACACCATGAGTAATAGCCTCTCCAAAGCTGAACTCAATTGCAGAGATACTAAAAAAGAACTCTTAGTTGCTGTGCACTCCTTGAACACGTTTAGGCATTATATCACTGGGTACCAAGAATTTGTTCATACTGATCATGCAACCATACAATATTTAGCGACTAAACTTGATGTCAATGCTAGGATCATTAGATGGTTATTATTGTTGCAACAATTTGATCTAACCATTGTTGACAAGCCATAAAAGGAAAATGTGATCGCTGATTTTTTGTTTAGACTAACATTGCTTGCATAAAATGAGGAGATGATAGATGATCAACTTCTAGATGAGAACTTATTTGCTATTTCACTACTGTCTCCTTGGTTTGCTGATGTAACAAATTTCTTGGTTGTGGGGAAATTCCTTCCTAATCTATCCTCCAAGGAGAAGAGCAAGATTGCTAGAAAAAGTGCCCCTTTCACTTGGATTGGGGGAAATCTCTTCAAATTTGGACTAGATAAGATCTTGAGGAGATGTGTAATGGAGGATGAGGTTTTTGACATCCTCTTAGCATGCCATGATGGACCCTGTGGGGGGTCATTTTTCTTCCAAGAGGATAACCTTCAAAATTCTCCAAGCTGGCTACAACTGGCCCACTCTATACCAAGATGTTAGGAGATACACTACTAGATGTGATGAATTCCAAAGGATGGGAAAGCCTATACCAAAGGATGAAATCCCCCCACAACCTCAAGTGAATCTTGAGCCATTTGAGAAGTGGGACATGGATTTCATTGGACCAATCGATCCCTCATTCAGATAAAATAGATATATCATTGTGTGCATTGATTATTTGACAAAGTGGGATAAAGTGAAGGTAGTAAAAGCATTAAAAAAGTAGAAGGTGGCTGAGTTTCTAAGGGAAAACATATTTTACAAGTTTGGATTCCCAAGGGAGATGGTCACTGATCAAGGGACTCAGTTTACTTCAAATATGATTGAGGGAATCATGGAGTAACATCATATAAGGCACAATAGATCCACTGCCTATCATCCTCAAGCAAATGGGCTGGTGGAGCTCACAAATAGAGCTATGGAGAACATCTTGACTAAATTTTTTAGCATCAACAAGAAGGATTAAGTAACCTAACTTGTGGAGGCCACTTGGGCCTATAATACCACCTATAAAACCACCACTAGGTTCACTCCCTTTGAGTTTGTTTATGGAAAGAAGGAATTTCTGTCCTGTTGGCCGGATAAATCGATCTTGCAGACAAGGCCGATCTCCCTAGTATCAAAAGATATCTAGCAACAAGCAGAAAAGCAAATCTATCTTTCTCTAAACATATTGCAATTCATTAATAAAAACTATAGAGGTGTTTAGACCCTACCTTAAGTCCAACGCTAGTTTGTAGCAGCCATTCTTCAACCATTCGAAAGAGTTTCCTTTTGAGAAACTGCAATCACAAACAAGCACACATCAAATAACACCTGCATGCTAATATCATAAATCATGTTCATTATGGTGATCAAGGAATCCATAAAATAAACCATAAAACACAGCTTATTGAGAAAAGCAAACTTATTTGTATAAACTTTGAAGTAGAAGAACCTTACAACCTTTGGTGCCTTGATGTTGAACAAGCTCTTCCCAGGGTCCGAAATAGGAATCTCCTTTACTTTGACAAGCCTCACACTCTTCCGAATGAGATTAAAGAGTTATGTAATCTCTCCTCATAAAAACTCAATTAGGAAGACTAAGTTCCAGCAGCGTTTCACCTCAAAAATATTCAGCTTTCAACCTCCAAAGTAACTAGCCCAATGCTTCATTTTATAGTGCAGAGGAAGGAGGTTACAGGTCCACCTATGAAGGGATAGAGTCCTCCTTCAAAGGGATAAGCTCCTCACATCAAGGAGTTATCTCCTTAAGGTATGGGATGCATGAACCTTAAGGGACCGAACTTGCCACCTCAAGATTCCTTCCAGAAGCTTCTAGAAATGACTAAAAGTGAGTTTTTAAGAATATACTTGCGCCTTTTTGACTTTTATAGGGGTCCTCACCCATAACACAGAGACAGAGCGGTCAGGTGCGTAGGGGAAATTAGCTTCAGGTGCTGGACCACAGGTAATGCTAAGAGAAAGTGCGGAACCAGAGTGTTACACAAAAATATCGTCACCATGATTATTTGCAGTCAGTATGGGTCTATCATCACTTGTACTATCCTCCTAAGCAAGTCTCAGACCTCAGCTCTTCAAATCAAGCTTTGGAAATGAGAGAAAGACATTAAAAATCAATGTAACTCTAGTTCCACACTTTCTCTCATGGTCACCTGCGGTCCCGCACCTTCTACATACAAAAACTGCGGACCTACCCGCTCTGTCCCTAACGGTGTAGGTGCGACCCCTGTGAAAGTCAAAAGGCGCAAGTTTTATCTTAAAAAACTCACTTTGGGTTAATTCTAGAGGTTTCTAGAAGGAATTTTGACGTGGATTGTTCGCTCTGAGGTGGTTCATGCATCCCAAAAGAGAAAGAGCTAATCCCTTGATGAGAGGAGCTATCCCTTTGAAGGAGGGCTTTATCCCTTTGAAGGAGGACCTAGTAACCTCCCTCCATTGCACTATAAATACAGGCATTGGGCTGGTTGCTGGGGAGGTTAGAAGCTGAAAATTTTTGAGGGTAAATGCTGGTGAAATCAAGACTTCCTAGTTGAGCTTAAGAGGAGAGATCACACATCTTTTTGGCTTCATTGGGAAGTGAGTGAAACTTGTCAAAGTAGAGGAGACTTCTTGCTGGACCCTGGGAGGAGCTTGTATAGCGTCAAGGCAAAGGTTGTAAAGTTCTTCTTCTTTTGAATTAATACAATCAAACTCATTTTTCTCAACAAGTATCTTATGTTATTTGTTTCATGGACTCCTTGACTTTCATGTTAAATATGTTTTATGCAATTGGCTTTTCAGGTGCTATTTAATTTGTTTCCCTTGTTTGTGTTTGCAGATTCGCGAAAAGGAGCTCATTTGGATCAAAGGAGCGAGGGCATCCACAAGCTTGCGTTGGACCTAAGGTAGGCCCTAAAAACACTTGTTTGCTATTGTTTATCAAAGCATATTTAGAGAAAGATAGTGTCTGGTTGGTTTTCTTGTCATTAGGTCTTCTTTAGATTCTAGGAAGGTCTATCTTGTTCACAAGATCGACTTATTCCGTGTGACACAGAGTTTTAGAGACTTTTGAGGACTTTCTCTTATTTTCAAGGCTTGATATGAAGAACTGAGGCTTAAGACTTGCAAAGGAAGAAAGTATGAGTGGTAATGGACTCACACAGATAGTAGAATGTCAAGGTGACAATTTTTGTGCAACAGATTGCCCCCTAAAGTGCGAAGTCTATAATAGATGAAGATGAAGTCTTTCATGTATGAAGAGTGAAGTACTTTATCATTTCAAGGATCATCCTGCAGACACCCCAGTCGGAACTTGTAAAAACATTCAATGAAAAATATATATATGTGAACATATCATCGCTGATGATGGCATTCCCATACCTAGATCAAAACTGACTAAACTATTTTGATATAGGAAAGATTTTGTAATACATCACGAGTATAGACATATGTAGACACAATATGGGTGCAACCATCTGTTTATGGATAGTCCACTGTATAATGAATAACAAAATTCCTCGCAGCCTGGATGGTAGAAACTAGATCCAAGGTCTTGATTTCCGCTTCTTGAACTAGTACGATTCTATCCATGTGAATGAATGTTTCGAAGTCGAACATGGTAGAAACCACTTGATTACCAGTCAATGATGTGAACTGTTAACAAGTGTGAGAGAAACCACCAGTAATGTTAATGGCTCTCAAAGTACTCAGTACAATCCATGTAATGTGAATAAATGAGATGATGTCGAACATGTCATAGAGTCCTTTGATCGAAGGTCAATGATGCAACCTATCATCGAAGGTGAGAAACCTGCCATTAGGGCATGCAGATTCCAAGGTACTGACGATTTCTAGATCATCTTTCTAGATAATGAGCTGAAGTCGATAAAAAGCGATCTGTCGTAGGCAAGCCCACAACACAAAATCATAGATCAAGTTTTGAAGAAAAATATTTGGCAAGGACTAACTCAGGGATGGTCAAAATGGATGACAGATATTTTGCAGATGAATGGTTTATTTGAACTAACCTCTTGAACACATAACGACACTACAGATGGCTTGGTGACAATTGACCCAAAGCTAATACCCAGAAACCGGCTGAGACTTTCAATATGGTTTGATTAACTGTTAGGCAAAGGATTTCCCAACCCAAGTGAACAAAAAGTGTCATGTTCAAGAGTGGTTAACTGCTTTTCTAAAACACAAAGTGTAACAAACAAGTTCATTTTTCTCTCTTTTCCCCCACCATTTATGGCAAGTACCTCTTTATTTTTGACAAGCTTGAGGAGGATAACATTTGCTTGTTTTTAAGCTCATCCTTCGGATAAGTCCAACTTAGTTTAAAATTTGAACTCTAAGAAGGAGTGGTCCGTTCCTGTTTAAAATTGAACAGGTCCTTTACTGTTAGATTTTAACGAGTCCAGTATAGGAGAAACTCGGTGTTTTTCAATTTTATGGAGTCAGAAGAAAAACTTGAGAAAACTCCATGGGTGTCCTTTTTTGTAAATTTGTGTCCCCCAAGCCCGAAAAAGTATAAAAAATACTTGAGAGAATCACTTGACCATTACGATCAAGGAGTACTTTCATAATTAGTGGCCTTGATCTGAAAAAGTAAAAAAGTGATCAAAGACACGTCGTTTCATAACCAGTATCAAACTCGAAACGACAAAAGTCCGGCGATCTTTTCATGTTTATACGGTCAGAAAAGAGTTGTAAGTGGACCGCCCTTTTAATTCTGTTTAACGAGTTTAAAAAGGAAAAAACTCGGCAATATTTTCATATTTTACGAGTCAGAAAAGAGCTTAAAGAGGAATCATCCTAGAGGAACGAGTGGTATAAAGGGTAGCAACTAGTTCCGGCAATGGTGGAACTGCTCAAAACATGTAATGGTTAAGAGGCTGGCTAAAAAAACCACTCATAGCTGTGGTCCCTTAGGAGGAAAAACAACCAAGTGAAAGCATATGATCAGCCAAAGAGATGGTGGCAATGGAATGAAAACAACCAAGGCTCATCTAATAGAATTTAGCAGATGAAAATGGCGATCACGAGATATAAATCGGGTATAGGTTCATTTTTACACAAGCTTGAACCATAGAGAACTCTGCTTGGATTCGGTTTCATGTTTGCACAAGCTTGAAACGAAAAACTATGCTTGTTATAAGTTTGCATGCCCCTAGCATAATGACTCAAATCGAGGTACACGCTCCCCAAGCTTCATTGCATTCAACCAGGTGGATGGAATGAAGGTTCACTTTCGAGATCTTGGAAAGACTCGACTTGGAAAGGGAGTTGTTTCATTTTTTAGTGAGGTTGACACAGGAAAAGAACTATCCTCAAAACCCTCATTTCATTTTTTAACGAGCTTGACACAAGACAAGGAAATATGCTCATGACTCCTTGTTTCATCTTTTAATGAGCTTGACACAAGACAAGGAACTATTCTCTAGACATCCAGTTTCATTTTTTAACGAGGTTGATACAGGAACAAACTATCCTCGCAACATCTGGTTTCATTTTTTAACGAGGTTGATACAGGAAAAAACTATCCTCGCAACATCCGGTTTCATTTTTTAATGAGGTTGATACAGGAAAAAACTATCCTCGCGATAGGTCAGGAATTAGAAAACGACTGTACAACCTGATATGCAATTTCAAAGGGACTCAAAGGCATCGCGCCATCAAATGAATCCACCTTAGAATCAGAAGGTATGATTCGAGGACCATCAAGAGTAACAGTATTCGATGAAATCAAATGAATAGTGGCAATAGAAGGCGATACGTTAGGAGGAGGGAAGGAAAAAGTTCCTAGTAAACCAAAATCTTTAATCAAACCTACCCCAACATCCTTGTAAGGGATAGTTGTTTTACCAACATGCTGAACACTATTAGTAGAGGCCGGGTCAGATGAAAAATAAGTCAGTTGGTCTATTGTAATGATCTTTCTGTTATGAGGAAACTTAATAAGCCGAAAGACCAATGAAACAATAGCAGTCATAGCATAAGACCAACTGCGACCCAAGAGAAGGTTGTAATCTAAAGGGGCATCAACCACTTCCACATCTAGATTAACGGTTTTGCCTTCGACCCCTATAGGTAAATCTTCCAAAATACCAAAAGGATGGAACCCTCAGCCATCAAAAGCCTTTAGAATTGTCAGAGACTGATTGAGTGTGGGAGAACCAAGCGATTTCCAACACTGGATCGACATAATACACGTAGAAGCCCCTTCATCAATCACAGTCCAAAAGCAAGGTCTGTTTTTGACTAACACTGGAATCTGGAAAGCCATTTGATGAGGGAGGTGGGGTGTACTATTCTTTAAATCGAAGATTATTAGGTTTGAATCCTGAATATTGACAGCTCCTATAGTAGACAATAGTAATTTACGCTGTGCTAGGCATGATTGCAACACTTCCAAAGCCGACATTATTGAAGGGGCAATGGCTAGGTCTTCAACAATGTTATGATTCTGAGCAGCTCTTGCATGTGGATTGAAAGCTGATTTCCGAAATATACCTTTAGCAGGCGGTTTGATTACTAAGTCAGGGTTGGGTTTCTTGATTTGTAGCGGATCAGAACCAGGAGGAGATGAAGTTGATGTGTTTGAATTAGAATATTCTACTTCTTTACCATCAACAAGATTTTTACTACCATAACCTTGCGATCGCATCGCAATCCTGACATGAGACATCATCATAATGGGTTCTTCTGAGGTATTCGAGGAAGAAGCAACCACCTTAATATCTTGAGAAGGAGAAGGATCCTTTAAGAGTGCAGGCATTTGATAACCTTTAACAAATTTTGAAAACTTTGCTTGATATGGGCATTCTTTAGTAAAATGATCCTCGTCGCAAATGAAACAAGGATAGTGAGGTTTTTGTTTTTCGTCAATAGATTCATTTTTATTTGTTTTATCTTTTTAATTTTGTTTTTTTTTGTTCTTCCCCTTCTCTTTACCACCGGATTTGGTCATAGATGAATCTACGACATGCATGTCGATAAAAACTTCAGTGGAAGAATCTCCTTTCGGGGAATCATGTAAAGTTATTGTAGGAGAAGAATTCTTTGAAGAATTCTTCTTGCTTTTAATACTAACTGAACCAATCATACCATCAACAACATGAAACCCCGAAGGAGTTGTAGTTTTTGGAAGATTAGGGATTTTTTCATGTAAAGTACCTGACTACGTATAAACGAGGTCAAGGTACTGAGCCTGAGCAATGACTTGCTCTTCAGTGACAACTCCTGCCTTAGCTACATCTTCAGTGATTTTAGGTAACAATGATTTAACGAACCATTCCGCTAAAATTTGATCCAGAATGAAAACTTTCACTAAACACCTTCTACGTCGCCATTCATGAATATGATCAGAAATATATGTGGACGTGGATTGTTTTAGTGAAGTTAACAATTCTGTGCCATTGTCGTATCTGACAGGCAACTGAAAATGAGTTAAGAAAGAAGTGGCTAACTGACTGAAATTATAAAAAGAGCCTCGTGGTAACTCAATGTACCATTTGGCGGCAAGACCAATAAGAGTTCTTTGAAAAAGACGCAATCGAATTGAATCATCAACGATTGAATTAGATGCACACCAGAGGTGATAAGTCATAACATGATTTGACGGATCCTCACCTGACTTACCCTCGAATTTCGGGATATCACTAGGCAACTTATTAGGCATTGGCGGCCAATATGGAAGATAGTAAATCGGATCATTCGTAAGGCGCGACAAATCAGGTAAATCCAAAGTTGCAATAAATGGTAACTGACAGTTAGGTTCACGAAAACCTTGAGTAATGAGACCAGCTCCAGGAGGAGGATATCCAGGATAACCTGGAATCGGATTTGCATTAGGAATGTTATAACCTCCTAGAAAACCAGGATTAACTAGACCAAACTGGGGTTGTTGAGGCTGTTGATAAGTATAGCCAGGGTATGGTTGATTTTGATAAACTGGATTTTGTACAGTAGGACCGGATTGATACTGTCCCTGGTACGGTTGACTTGTGGCAATTGTACTTGGACCAACTTGTCCTGTAGGCTTCTTGACCAAAGTCTGAACCGTAGGTCCTGACTGGGGCACAAAGACTTGAGGAGTTTGCACTGATACAAGGATAGTAGAAACCGGAGCTACAGATACTCCAGAAACAGGTGTGGTAGGTTGAATATAAAATGAAGCGGTTGTAGCTGTAGTTCGAGGCGGAGTCTGAGGTGAGATAGGCCCACACTGTTGAACTAAACCAGGTGCAGAGGTTTGAACCATAGGTTGGACAGGTTGCTAGGTTGGACCAAAAACCAAAGGTTGTCCAGGTTGATTAGATAACTCCACATTAGGTTGCAAAGTCTGTTGAGTTTGAGATGGATCCCACACCATATTCATTCCGAGACCCATAAAAGGTTGCATGTATGGAGGACCATAACTTGGTTGAACATAGGGCTGATAATTAGGAGGTACATTTCCAGTTCCTTGTAAAAATGACTGAACAAAAGGTGGTTGGAAACCTTGAGTTGGGTATTGACCTTGAGGTTGATAACCCCGAGGCACGTACTGAATTTGGGATTGATAAGCATCCTGAGGAATATGGGGTTGACCTTGGGGTATGTACATTCCTGAAGGTTGAAAACCTTGAGGTACCCCTCCACGCAGAAACTGACTACCTTGGGGTTGCCCCCCAGGCGATAACTGACTACCTTGAGGTTGCCCCCAGGTGGTAACTGACTACCTTGCCCCCCAGGGGGTAACTAACTACCTTGCCCCCCAGGCAGTAACTAACTACCTTGAGGTTGAGGATTTGGAATACTACCAGACATCATAAAAATCTGCTCTGTGTTCAACGTTTTTGTTCCATTATTACTAGGTGATAACTGATGTTCATTCGGTCGAGGAGTTGCTCCTGAAAAAGTACCAGAAAGTGACTGGTACCCCAAAGGAACAGTAGGACTGCCATATAAAAATGTTTCCGGTGATTGGGAAAACATAAATGACTGTCTTGACATGATTGATCAAGGATAATAATCTCTGGGTGTAGGATGAAAATAATCACACGCAAACAAAGAAAATTTTAATAAAAGCACCTAAAGTCTCTAAAGAAACAAATAATTGAATCACATGCATAAAAAAATCTAAGAGTTCAAACCACACACAAACAGTAACTTCCCATATACTAAAAACACTAGTTGGTGATGAAATCCAACGTCGTATAATTTTAATATAGAAAGGGTGGTTGGAACAGTTACCCCGACAACCTGCTTAATGAAACAGATTGGCACAAGTTTATTCACATAACCATCTCGAGTGAAGAGAACCCCCCAGAGAGTCCAAGTGAGTCTAGTCGATGTCTGCTCCAGGTATAGTGAGACTTGTCCTTCACCGTCACCGTAGGAAATAATCTTAAGTTTATGGAAACTAAGGTTACCAACAACAACAAATACAACTGGGGGAACAGTCTATGATTCGATCTACGCGCAAGGGCAGAGTAAAAAAGCTCAATCCCCTTGAAGGCTCCTCGACATGATCAATCCGAGGTTTACCAACAAGTGACCCCAGGCTCCTCGAAAATGGTTAATCCGAGGTTTACCATTTATAATACGTGCAAATCTTCTATCTTTCCCAATGAAACAGACTTGATTGTCTCAAAGGTTCGGACATGATCTCATGATTGACTCCTTTAAGAGAAGCTTCCCAGAATGTATCAATTACAATTGGATTTATTTCCTACCGCAAGATATAACTACTTGTTTGTTTTAACTATCTTGGAGAGTTAATTACTCCCTACTCCAAGATACTAGCCTAAGCTATATTGGTGATAAGAGCCCTAGAATAAAAACGATTACTAGATCAATTTTAATTAAGCGTTTCTTTTATGGGTTGTTCTTTAAGTCAATAGGTATGGAAATGAAACTTTGATGGCATGAAGAATCGACTCAAAAAACACTAAAAAATGCACCTAAAACGATAAACAAATTGTTTTTATTTCAATGAATTTCTAGCTAAAAGAAAGAGTTCGAGAATGAAATTCTTTAAGAAACTAGTCTTTCTTTCAACATGGAAATGGAAAGAAAATCTTTTTGTCTTTTTCTATAAGAACTCAAAACGAGACTACTACTCAAGGTGACAATTTTTGTGCAAAATGTCCATTGAGTTTGAATACAACACCCTGATAATGGAAAAACAATTGGATTTGGACATCACCAACGCTAAAAAAGAGAGTATGCAACAACTCAATGCTCTTGATGAGTTTGGACTATAGGCCCTCATGCATACTGAGGTAGTCCAATTGCAAAGGGAGATTTGGAATTACAAAAACATGAGAAAAATGACTTTCCAAGAGGTTGACTAGGCCTTGCTATATGACTCAAGATTCAATTAATTCAAGGGAAAGCTGATGACAAGATGGCTAGGCCCTTATTTGGTGGAAAGATGTCATGAAAAATGAATTCCACTTTGAGTCAATGGCTAGCGATTGAAACTATACAAAATACCTCTATCAAAGGAGAAATTCACCAAAACGATTTATGAAAAAGGAATTCCACTTTTAGTCAATGGCTAGCGATTGAAACTATACAAACTACCTCTATCAAAGGAGAAATTCACTAAATAAATAATTAAGGAGATGAATGTGATTGGTAGTATCATGGTTCTCAGTTAATATAGCCTCTAATCAACATAAGAAGGAAAATAAAAATAAAAAAAAGAAGAAAAAACGAGAAAAAGAAAAAAGTAAAAAATTAAAGAGAAGCTGTCGCACGGAATGTGTCGATCTTGCGGACAAGATAGACCTTCCTAGAATCAAAAGAAGACCTAACGATAAGCAAACCAACCAGACACTATCTTTCTCTAAATATGCTTTAATAAACAATAGCAAACAAGTGTTTTTAGGGCCTACCTTTGGTCCAACGCAAGCTTGTGGATGCCCTCGCTCCTTTGATCCAAATGAGATCCTTTTCGCGAATCTGCAAACACAAACAAGGCAAACACATTAAATAGCACCTGAAAAACCAATTGCATAAAACATATTTAACATGAAAGTCAAGGAGTCCATGAAACAAATAACATAAGATACTTGTTGAGAAAAATTAGTTTGATTGTATTAATTCAAAAGAAGAAGAACCTTACAACCTTTGCCTTGACGCTGTACAAGCTCCTCCCAGGGTCCAACAAGATGTCTCCTCTACTTTGACAAGTTTCACTCACTCTCCAATGGAACCAAGAGGTATGTGATCTCTGCTCTCAAGCTCAACCAAAGAGTCTTAATTTCACCAGCATTTACCCTCAAAATGTTTAGCTTCTAACCTCCCTAGACCTCACCCCAATGCCTGTATTTATAGTGCAATGGAGGGAAGTTACTAGGTCCTCCTTCAAAGGGATAAAGCCCTCCTTCAAAGGGATATCTCCTTTAGTCAAGGGATTAGCTCCTTCTCTTTTGGGATGCATGAACCACCTCAGAGCAAACAATCCACGTCAAAATTCCTTCTAGAAAACTCTAGAATTAACCCAAAGTGAGTTTTTTAAGATAAAACTTGCGCCTTTTGACTTTCACAGGGGTCCGCACCTACACCGTTAGGAACAGAGTGGGTAGGTACGCAGCTTTTGTACACAAAAGGTGCAGGACCGCAGGTGACCATGAGAGAAAGTGCGGAACCAGAGTTACATTGATATTTAATGTCTTTCTCCCACTTCTAAAGCTTGATTTGAAGAGCTGAGGTCTTAGACTTGTTTAGGAGGACAATACAAGTGATGATAGACCCATACTGACTGCAAATAATCATGGTGAAGATATTTTTGTGTAAAAGATTGCCCCCTAAAGTGCGAAGTTTTTAATAGATGAGGATTTCATTTATCATATAGGAAGAGTGAAGTACTTTATCATTTCGAAGATCATCTTGTGGAGAGCCCGATCGGAACCTGTAAAAACATTCAATGCAAGATATATATATGAGATCATATCATCGCTGAGGTAGGCATTCCCATACTCAGATCAAAACTAACTAGAAAACTATCTACTGCTCTGATATAGGAATGATCTTGTAAAACATCATAAGTATAGACTCGTGTGAACACAGTATGGACGCAACCATCTGTTTATGAATAGTCCACAACATAATGAATACAAAATTCCTCGCAACCTGGATGGTGGAAACTAGATCCAAGGTCTTCATTTCTACTTCCCAAAATAGTACGATTCTATCCATGCGAATAAATGTGTTGATGTCAAACATGGTAGAAACCACTTGATTACCAGTCAATGATGTAAACTGTTAACAAGTGTGAGAGAAACCACCAGTGATGTCAATGGCTCTCAAAGTACCCAGTACAATCCATGAGGTGTGAATAAATGTGTTGATGTCGAACATGTCACGGAATCCTTTGATCGAAAGTCAATGATGTAAACTGTCGTCAAAGGCGAGAAACCTGCCATTGAAGCATGCAGATCTCAAGGTACTGACGATTCCTAGATCATCTTTCTAGATAATGAGCTGATGTCGATAGAAAGCGATCCGTCGTAGGCAAGCCCACAACACGAAATCATAGATCAAGTTGAAGAAATTTAGTTGCAAGGACTGACTCAGGGATGGTCAAGATGGATGACAGATATTTTGCAGATGAATGGCTTATTGGCAGTGACCTCTTGAACACATAACGCCACGACAGATGGCTTGGTGACAATTGACCCAAAGTTAATACCCAGAAATCGGCTGAAGACTTTCAATGTGGTTTGACCAACTGTTAGGCAAAGGATTTCCCAACACAGGTGAATAAAAGTGTCGTGTTCAAGAGTGGTTACAAAGTATGACAAAAAGACTTATTTTTCTCTCTTTTCCCCCACCATTTCTGGCAAGTACCTCTTTATTTTTGACAAGCTTGAGGAGGATAACATTTGCTTGATTATAAGCTCATCCTTTGGATGAGTCCAACTTAGTTTAGATTCGAACCCTAAGAAGGAGTGGTTCGTTCCTGTTTGTAATTGAACATGTCCTTTACTGTGAAATTTTAACGAGTCTGGTATAGGAGAAACTCGGCGTTTTTCAATTTTAGAGAGTCTGAAAAAAAACTTAAGAAGACTCCAGGGTTGACCTTTTTCGTAAATTTGTGTCTCCCAAGCCCGAAAAAGTATAAAATAATACTTGAGAGAACCGCTTGATCTTTTACGACCAAGGAGTACTTTTCGTTATTAGTGTCATTGATCCGAAAAAGTAAAAAAAGCGATCAACGACATGTCGTTTTATAACCAATATTGAATTCGAAACGACAAAAATCCGGCAATCTTTTCATGTTTTTACGGTCGGAAAAGAGCTGTAAGTGGACTGTCTTTTAATTTCGTTTTAATGAGTGTAAAAGAAACGCTCGGCAATCTTTTCATATTTTAGGAGTCAGAAAAGGGCTTAAAGATGACTCTACTTGTTTTTTCGTTGAAAATGATAGATTTCGCCTGAATAATCCTTTATTCTGCACAGAAACACAAACATTACTCATACCTGTTTGAAATGGATAAAAGCGTTGCAAAATACCTTTTCAAAGTGAAACATAAACAAATTTACGATTTATTTACTCAAAAAACTTATAAAAAGGGCCTTTGTCAATTCATTTTTACCGTTCGAGTTTGGGTGAGAAAATAGTGCTTTTGCTTAGAAAACTTCCCGTGAAGATTGTGGAAAATCCAACCGTCAGAATTGAGCGCCGTCTTCTCCAGGTAATCCACATCATCCTACTCTTCATTTTCAACCGTTTAATTTTTTGATTTAGTCCTTTATTTCATTTTTTGGGAGGGTTTTTAGGCGCAAAACTCGCGCGCGGGGGTCCGCAGGTTTACCATTGCGGACCCGCCGACCTCAACTTTTTCTCCATTGGGAAAAAGCTCGGGGTCCGCACCTTCCATGTAGACAAAGTGCGTACCCACGCACGGTGTCTAACTCGGAGGGTGCGTACCCCGCCGCAAGGGTTTTGACCCCAAAATTTCTCAAAAATGGATTAATCAAAATGTTTTCTAGCAATTTAATGAATCTTTATACTTGATGCAGAGAGTATATCATGCTAGATTGGCGTGAACGAGAGCATGAGGACGTGGATACCACCACATGGAATCATCAGCCTTCACTTGATGCTTTGAGGGCGTGCAGATTGTACAAGATCTGGACCATTCCTGGCATGAGGGCTCAGGTGGACTTCTTACAGTGGCTGGTTGACAGATGGAGCATACAGGACCAGTGTTTTTTCATTGGCGGGCACCGGCTCGAAATCGAGCCGGAGGACATTTATTTCTTGACTGGTTTGCCTAAGAGAGGTGAAGACTTGACTCTATACGGGACTAGGCCAGGTGGCCAGTCTGTCGATAGCCTCCGGCTAGAGTACTGCAACAGCCAGGCTAAAGACAAAGGGATAGACATAAAGACCATATCCCGTCCTGAGCTCATGGTGATTGCGTTTACTGTCACCAGATTTTGCGGAGCTGCCGCATTACATGTTGCCACTGGATCCCAGATGCGTATGACAGTTGATTGCTTTCAAGGCACCATCTTCAACTGGTGCAATGCTGTGCTGGCCAATGTGAAAGGCCAACTGACCAGGGCCAAGAGCGGATGACTAAAGACCTTTGGTTATGGGGCTTTGGTCGTGAGTTTTGGCCTAGAGAGGGTTCCTATGCTGATCCCACAGCACCTTACTGTTGGAGCTGGGCTTCCTCGAGAGCCCAAACTGATGCGATGGGTCGCAGTCATGGCCCGTCACCCGGACGAGAGGACAGAGGTTGCTAGGTTCAAACCTGAGTATTTCCAATGGTTGGAAAACCAGGTCTTTGCCATTCAGGATTTCCCTTACGCTGGGATAGATTTTCGTGGTGAACCAGACATGGCTCTTCCACCAGGAGAGTAGTGGGACGAGTGAGGTAAAATCCTTTTCAAATTTTCCTATTTTAATTAATTTTTTTTTTTTTATATTTTTCATCGTCTCAAAACTGATAGTAAAAATTTCAAATGCAGATGTGGGTCCACAGCGACCAGCCGCTCTCTGGCCTTTCGAGAGGAGGCAACCAGTTGCACCCGCGCCAGCCCCACAGGACGAATCAATAGAGGTTTTGGCCGAGTTGGAGGGTCATCTTGAGCGCTTGACAGGGGATGTACCTGAGACCACAATAGACGACATTCCTCATCGAATTCAGCGCTATGCGATTGGAGTCCCGGGACCTTTTAGGAGGTTCCTTTGCAAGGTGGCCCGGGCAGTGGTTTCTTATAGAGATCATCACCAGTGATAGGATGATCGCCTTTTGTGGGCACATGTGACATTTTTGTTTTTTGTACTTATCATTTTTGCCGATCATAAGGTGTTTTTCAACCTATGATCGAAGACGATGTATTTTTTGACACACTCCTATATATATATATTACTATTCCCGGCTTATCTTGTAAATCATGTTATGGAATGGTTTTAAATTTACATGTATGATTATTGCAAATGTCTATTTAACATTCGAGAAGCAATTGCATCTGCTAATGTATTTAAAGACCTTGGAATATGTTGATATTCAATGTAATCAAACTCACGTTCCAAGAGACGCACTCTCAAAAATAATCTTAATAACACTGGATTTCTAATGGCATACACTCTATTAAGCTGTAACACAACGAGTTCAGAATCTAACCTCACTATCAAACTCCGAATCCCAAATGAAATAGATTCAGACAATAACTCAATCACTGCACTGTACTCTGCAATGTTGTTTGTTGTTTGACCGAGGCTTACCCCATGCATAGAAACTAACTCGTCAGAGGGCGAATAGATAACCCAAGCTGCGGAAGAGATGTTCCGTGTATTACGACAGGCACCATCAGCAAATCCAATGTATGTTTGGAGAGGCATTGACATCTGCAATATCAAGAGTAAAACTAAGATAAGCAGGAATAATGACGAAAAAACACTCTCTAAGCTAAGCACACTTTGTAAACTAAAATACACCAGCTAGAAAGAAAAAACTATCCTAACTAAAAATCTCCATACCCCATTCTTTTAAGCATAGTACCTCTTCAAGTAAAGGCCATTTCTGGGTTTACCCAAAGAGTCCCCATCAAAGTCTACCAATTCATAGGCCCCTTTTGCTAGCTTTCGCTTAACAATATAGGGACCATGCCACATAGGAACGAATTTCCCAGCGCCTAATTTATCATTAGCTTGATCATACAATAACACTAGGTCTCCTTCCGAAAAATTTCGAGGGGCCACATTCCGATCATACTGAGCTTTCATGCGTTTTGCGTGAGTCTTGATCGCCAATGCAGCATCACATCGATTCTCATCTAATTGAGCTAAGTATAACAAACGCTTTTCCTCTTCGGAAGTAGCTGGAAGAAACTCGATGGCCATTTGTAGTGACGGGATTTCACACTCAATGGGTAACACAACTTCCAAACCATAGACTAGTTGGAAAGGAGTGAACCCTGTTGATGTTTTTACTGAAGTTCGGTACGCCCAAAGCGCTGAAAATAGCATGTTGTGCCAATTCGACCGATGAATCCCAATGATTCGTCGGATCATGATAACTAAAACTTTGTTGATGGATTCAACCAGACCATTCGCTTGTGGATAATAAGGAGTTGAACTATCGTGACGTAAACCAAGCTGGCCTGTAAGTTCGGTCATCATAACGTTTCGAAAATGACACCCATGATCAGTGATTATCGCTTGTGGGACACCAAACCTAGCAATTATATGATTGAACACGAAAATTGCAGCTGTCTTGCCGTCTGCCTCGAATGTAGGCATCGCCTCAGCCCACTTAGTAAAATAATCTACCGCAAGGATGATATACGCATGCCCCCCGGCCAAGTGAGGTTTACATGTAATAAAATCGATACCCCATTTGGCAAAAGGACCGACGACAATTATAGGGTGGAGAGGAGCAGGTGGAGCGCGCATCTTACGATAAAAAATATGGCAGTTGTGGCATTTTCGGACCGCCGTAATACAATCTTTAAACAAGGACGGCCATAAATAGCCAGCGCGCAATATCTTTTGGGCTGTGGCATACCCAGACATATGACCGCCACATGCTCCAGAGTGACAGTCATTTAGAACTCTTTCAGCTTCTTCGTGAGTTAAGCAACGTCGAAAAATAGAGTCCGCCCCACGGCAATAAAGAGTATCTCCAATAATTTTGAATTGTTGGGACTGGAAGCGAATTTTCCGACGTTCCGACCTTGAAATTTCTGGCCGAAAGGATTGGGTTTGGAGATAGACGATGATATCCCCATACCACGGATCTAAAGTGCTGATTAGAAACAAAGATTCGTCCGCAATGGGCTCCTCTGCCATAGTTTCTGTGTCAGCACGCGGGAAGTCACACATTAACTCTGCAAAAACTAAAGATTTCTTAGACTTAGATTTCTCAAACTCCAAGTCGAACTCCTGCAGGATAAAGATCCATTTAGAGTACTCTCCCCCTAGCAATTGTTTGGTCAAAATGTAGATCATAGGGTTGCAATTCGAAATTACCGTAGTTTTACGTAGTAAAATGTAGTGATGAAAACGTTGGACAGCTTGAACGGCTGCCAATGCCAATTTCTCCACATGTGA
This sequence comes from Pinus tabuliformis, assembly GCA_031772625.1. Lineage (NCBI taxonomy): Eukaryota > Viridiplantae > Streptophyta > Pinopsida > Pinales > Pinaceae > Pinus > Pinus tabuliformis. Next base: position 1,244,461,497 of record CM062816.1, on the reverse strand, counting down.
GTATTTTAGCTCAGTTGGATTTAACGTTCGACTAAGGTAATATATCACATGTTCCGTTCCGAATTCATCTTCCTGAACTAAGACCTTTCCAATGGTGGAATGGGAGGCGGCAAGATACAAAAAGTAATTCTGGTTGTAGTTGGGAGGATGCAACAACGGTGCATGGGTCAACGCGTGTTTGAGTGCATCAAAAGATTTCTGAGCTATCTCATCCCAAGAGAATTGAGTGTTCTGTTTCAACAACCGTGTAAAACCCTTTGTAACCTCGGCGTAGTTAGGAATGAATCGTCGTAAAAAGTTTGCTTTCCCCTGCAAACTTTGGAGTTGGCGAAGACTCGAAGGAGGAGGCAAATTGATGATAGCTTCGACCTTCGAGGGATCAACGCGAATGCCGGCTTTTGAAACTACAAATCCCAGCAGTCGACCCGTTTCTATACAGAAGACACATTTGTGTCGGTTCAACCAAATACGATAATGCCTACACCTCATAAAGATTGCTCGTAAGTGGACGAGGTGATCAGCTCGATGTAATGAATGAGCAAGCAAGTCATCGAGATAGGGTTGCACAATGTGCTTGATGTCATGAAACGCATAAGACATCGCCCTCTGAAAAGTTGCTCCGACATTCTTAAGCCCAAAAGGTAATTTGCAATAAGCAAATGTCCCCCATGGACAAATGAAAGCCGTTTTTGGTTGATCGGCAGGTAGAATGTTGATTTGATTATACCTGGAAAAACCGTCCATAAAGGAAAATATTTCGCTGCCGGCACAATCATCAATGATTTGATCGATATAGGGAGTTGGGTAGTTGTCCTTTGGACAGGCTCGATTAATGTCCCTATAATCAATGCATATTCTTATTGTCCCCTATTTTTTGTTAACCGAAACAATATTCGATACCCAATCCGTTAGCGGGATCAGATAAATGAAACCTGCTTTCAACAGTTTTTCAACTTCTGCTTTAATTGCAGCAGCTTTTTGTGGGTGAATCTGACGCAAATGTTGCCGGACGGGTTTAGCGTCCGGGTAAGTCTTGATCTCATGAACAACAATCGCGGGATCAATTCCTGGCATTTCCTCATAGGACCAGGCAAACACGTCGCGGAATTCTTGAAATAGGGCCTTATATAATTGAATTTCGTCATCTGTACACGAGGCACCTATATGAATGTTCTCAACAATTCCGAGCTTAACCGAAATGTCAATAGGAATAGTTCGAGAGATGTTTCCCAAATTTAACTCTGAATCGGGATGTTTCATTGGATTCTGAGGTTCCTTGACATATTCAGTCGTAAAGATTGATGAGAAATCATTTTCAAAACAATCATCCTCAGGTAAAAACGAAGATCTGTGATGGAGATCTTCCCATGGTAAATCATCTACACATAGGATTTCACGAATTTGCTCATCAGAGTGAACAAGTTCAGAAAACATAGTTAAATCCGAGGTTGATGTGAAAAGTGATTCCTCACGGACCACATTCATTAAGTCATTTTCGGTTGAACACGGGTCGACAAAAGACTGCACGGCTTCATAGGCAATTTCATATGGACTCAAAGGCATGGAATTACCAAATGAGTCTATTTCAGATTCAGAAGGAACGATCCAAGGGTCATCATAAAAAATAGTGTCTGATGTAATCATTTGAATGGTTGCAAATGAAGATGATGCGTTGATTGGAGGAAAAGGAAAAGTTCCCAGTAAACCGGCATCTTTAACTAATCCTACTCCAACATCCTCATATGGGATAGTCGTTTTACCGACATGCTGAATACTCTCCGAAGAGGCTGGGTTGGATGAAAAGTAAGCCAGCTGGTCTATTGTTACGATCTTTCCATTATGTGGAAACTTTATGACTCTAAAGACCGATGAAACGACCGCTGTCATAACGTATGACCAACTTCGACCCAAGAGAAGGTTGTAGTCTAGAGGGGCATCAACCACCTCCACATCTAGACTAACGGTTTTTTCTTCAACCCCTATAGGCAAATCCTGTAGAATGCCAAATGGATGAAACCCACGGCCATCAAAGGCCTTAAGAATTGTCGGGGATTGATTTAGTGAAGGAGAACCAAGCGATCTCCAACACTGTATCGACATAATACACGTTGAGGCTCCCTCATCAATTACAGTTCGATGAATAGGCCTATTTTTTACTATCACTGGGATCTGGAAAGCCATTTGATGAGGCAAACACGGTGTACTATTTTCTAGATCAAAGATTATTAGGTTCGGGTCCTGAACATCAACAACTCCTATAGCCGACAAAAGTAATTTACGCCGTGCTGGGCATGATTGCAGCACTTCCAAAGCCGACATTGCTGAGGGTGAAATAGCTAAATCCTCAACAATGTTATAATTCTGAGCCGCTCTCGCATGTGGATTGAAAGCTGACTTTCAAAGTATACCCTTGGCGGGCGGTTTGATTACTAAGTCTGGATTAGGTTTCTCGATCTGTAGTGGATCGGAACCGGGAGCTGAGGTTGATGGATTAGAATGAGAAGATTCTGCTTCTTTGCCATCAATAGGACTTTTACTACCATAATCTTGCGATCAAGTCGCAATCCTTACATGGGACATCATCAATATGGGTTCTTCATTGGCACTCGAGGAAGAACCTATCATCTTACTGTCTTGACTTGGAAATGGATCCTTCAAGACAACAAGAGTTTGGGAACCTTTGACGATCTTCGTAACCTCTGCTCAATGAGGGCAGTCTCTTGTAAAATGTTCTTCGTCACAAATGAGACATGGATAACGAGGTTTGCGCTTTTCATCATTGGATTCCGCCTTTTCAGGTTTCTCCTTTGAACTTTTGTCCGTTTTATTCTTCTTATTTCCTTTCTTCTTCCCACCGGATTTTGATTTGGCTGTAGATGACTCTACAATGTGAATATCGGCGGAAACCTCTGCAGAAGAATCTCCTGTCGGGGAATCAGGCAAGGTTATGATAGGAGAAGAATTCTTGGAAGACTTCTTGTTACTTTTAGTGTTAACCGTACCAATCATACCGTCAGCGGCATGAGATCCCGAAGGAGCTGCAGTGATTTGATTTGACTTGGGAAGATCGGGGATCTTTTCGTGTAATGTACCTGACTGAGTATAGACCAAGTCAAGGTACTGCACTTGAGCAATCACTTGCTCCTCAGTAACAACTCCGGCTTTAGCAACATCTTCAGTGATCCTTGGCAACAAAGATTTTACAAGCCACTCAGCCAAGATTTGATCTGGAATAAATACCTTCACTAAGCGTCGTCGACGTCTCCACTCATGAATATGATCTGAAATATACATGGATGTCGATTGTTTTAGCGAAGTTAACAATTCCGTGCCATTGTCATATCTGACTGGCAACTGAAAATGAGTTAAAAACGAGGTAGCTAACTGACTAAAATTATAAAAAGTGCCTCGCGGTAACTCAATGTACCACTTGGCCGCGAGACCAATTAGAGTGCGCTGGAAAAGTCTAAGACGGATCGAATCATCTGTGATGGAGTTAGACGCACACCAGAGGTGGTAAGTCATCACATGGTTCGACGGGTCCTCTCCAGATTTACCTTCGAACTTGGGAATGTCACTGGGCAACTTATTCGGCATTGGCGGCCAAAACGGAAGATAATTAATCGGATTGTTCGTTAGGCGCGACAAGTCAGGTAAGTCCAAAGTTGCGATAAACGGTAACTGCCGATTAGGATCCCTAAAACTCTGGGTCATGAGACCAGCCCCAGGAGGAGGATATCCAAGATAACTAGGAATAGGAATCGCGTTCGGGATATTGTATCCTCTCGAAAAACCAGGATTAACCGGACCGTACTGGGGTTGTTGAGGTTGTTGATAAGTGTACCCAGGATACGGTTGATACTGATAAACTGGCTGCTAGACAGCAGGACCGAATTGGTACTGTCCCTGGTACGGTTGATAGGTGAATTGTGGTTGACTTGTGACAACCGTACTTAAACCAGGTTGTCCTACAGGCATCTGAACCGTAGTTTGAATCGTAGATCCAGACGGTGGTAAAGATGTCTGAGGAGTAGATACAGGAACATTAGAAACCGGAGCTGTCGATACTCCAGAAGTAGGTGGGGTAGATTGAACAGATGTTGCGGCAGTTGCAACAGTCGTTTGAGATGGAGTATGAGGCGCAGTAGGCCCAGATTGAGAAACTACCGAAGGTACAAAAGTTTGAATATTAGACTGGACTGGTTGCTGGGGTGAACCAGAAACTAAGGGTTGTCCAGTTTGAGATGACAACTGTACATTTGGCTGCAACACTTGTTGAGCTTGCGATGGATCCCACACTATGTTCATTCCGGGGTACTGACCCATAACAGGTTGAGAATATTGAGGACCATAACCAGGTTGAGGGTAGGATTGATAATTGAAAGGTACATTTCCCGTTCCTTGAACATAAGATTGACCTTGGGGTGGTTGGAAACCTTGGTTCGAGTACTAACCTTGGGGTAGATACCCCTGAGGCACGTACTGATACTGGGGTTGACCTTGAGGTATAAATTGATACTGGGGTTGACCTTGGGGTACATATTGAGTTTGGGGTTGACCTTGAGGAACGTATTGTACCGTAGGTATGTACTGTCCTTGAGGTTTCCCCCCAGATGCAAATTGTGTACCTTGAGGTTAATTGAGGCTGCCCCCCAGGTGGTAACTGGCCACCTTGAGGTTGAGAATTGGGAATAGAACCTGACATCATAAGAATGTCCTCTACGCTCAACGGCTTTGCACCATTGCTTCCAGTGAATAACCCTTGTTCAATGGGTTGAGGAGATGCTCCAAAAAAAGTACCAGAAAGTGACTGATACCCAGAGGGAACAGAAGGACCGCCGTACAAAAAAGATTCAGGCGATTGAGTAAACATGGACGACTGACCTGACATATTTACGGGAGTATAAAAACCTCTAGGATGATAAGGAGCACGAGGTGGTGAAAAACTTAACGCTGGGTTTTCCAAATAATTAGTCAAAGAAAGATACGAAGTAGTACTTCTAGGTGGACTGTAAAAAATTGATTCACGCTCCCTTAGATCAATAACCGGTTGATTTTGAGGGATAGGGATGCCTACTTCTTCTTCCGGAGCAAGTTCTTCAATAGCTATCAAACCAGAAGGAAGATTTTCGATGATTACTCTTTCTACCCTAGGTGAATTAGGACCACTAGAAGTTGGAGAGACAAACCCCGATGTTGGAGTAACAGGTTCAGATATCTCAGGTTTTTCACCTATATCACTAGTAGATGAAAAGCTACCAGCAAGTTTGGAAACCGAAATAGATTTAGGATTATAGCCTATTACTAGAGTTTGGTAATCAGAATGTACAACCAATGAAGACTCTCCTTCTTCAGGTGACCCAACTTTACTACCAGTAGGAGTTACGAGGAGTTTCAAGCCTTCAAGTTGGCTCGGGACTCCTTCAGGAGGTTGGCCCCGAAGTCTACGGGACTTCCTCAGTAAATCAGCCACGGTTACAAACTCAGGAGACTGGCCCCGAAGTCTACGGGACTATCTTGGTAATTCAGCCACAGTTAAAAACTTTTAACTACTTCACACGCAAACAAAGTAAAATCTCAATAAAAACCACCTAAAGCCTCTAAAGAACCAAACAAATTTGAATCACATGCCTAAAGAATCTAGAGATCAAACACACACAAACAGTAACTTTCTGGACTGAAAACACTAGTTGGTGATGAAATCCAATGTCGCAGAATTCAGTACAGAAATGGCGGTTGGAACAGTTACCCCGGCAACCTGCTTAATGAATAGACTGGACCAAGTTCCTCCACTTAACCGTCTCGAGTGAAGTGAACTCCCCAGAAAATCCAAGTGAGTCTAGCCGACGTCTGCTCCAGGTACAGTGGGATCTTCCCACCACTGTCACCTTAGGAAGAATCCTAAAGAATATGGTCACTAAGGCTACCAACTGAGACAAATACACCTGAGGGAACAGTCTACGATCTGATATGCATGCAAGGGCAGAGTAGCAAGCTCAATCCCCTTGAAGGCTCCTTGACATAATCCAAGGTTTACCAACAAGTGACCCCAGGCTCCTCGACAATGGTTAATCCGAGGTTTACCGTTTTTAATACGTGAATATCTGGCGTCGTTCCCAATGAGGAAGGATTGATTCCCACACTGGTTCGGACACGATCTCGTGCTTCTCCTTTAAGAGGAGCTTTCCCAGAGCATAAATGTAACAATTGGATTTCTTCCTACCACAAGATACAACTACTTGTTTGTTTTTACTGTCTTGGAGAGTTAATTACTCTCCTACTCCAAGACACTAGCCTAAGCTAAGTTGGTGTATCAGAGCCCTAGAAATAAAATGTTACTAGGTGAATTTTACTTTAAGCGTTAATTTTAGTGGTTGTTGTTTAAGTCAAGAGGTGGCGGAGATGAAACTCGTGGTGTAAAGACTCGACTCGAAATCACTAAAAAGATGCACCTAAGATGATTTAAACAATCTTTTCTCTTCGATGAACTTCTAAACTAAGAAAGAGTTTGAGAATGCAAATACTTGGTAAACACAAATCTTTCTCAATTAAACAAATTAAAAGAAAAGCTTTTCTTTTTCAAAGCACTCAAAAACGAGACAACTAGCTATTTCACACAAATTTCCCTTTTCTTTTCAAAGCACTCAATCACTACAAAAACAAACTTTTCCAAAAGAGATTTTTTAAATTTTGTAAATAAAACAATCAAAACTATTGAAAATGACTAACTTTGAGAGCTACAAACTATAAAAAGCTACTTGAAGTCAAAGCCTACTAAAAGTCTTTTTGAGGATGTTTTACTTAGCTAAATGTGAGCTAAGGACTAGTTTATGCAGAATCACAATTAGTCAAAAAACAACCAATCTTTCGTTTTCTTTAAAAAAAAAAATGAAAATTCCAAACTTTCAACTACAAGCTTTTCGAAATTTTGAAATGAGAAAACTCAAAGCGGATTCCTCAACAAGGGGAGATTTCATAAATGGTCAGACTCATAAGAAGACTAGTAGACACCAAGGTAATCTGAGGTCCCTACGACTTCTAAGCTTAGAGCCACTACACAACCAAAAACGAAAAACAAACCCAACAAGCAAAATTCCTAGGAATTCCACCTAAAACCCTAATGCTAATGAAATCAAACCAAGGAAAGTTTTTGACAGGGAACAAGCATGTCTGGGCAATGGCTAAAACCTATAAACAAATTCTAAACTGATAAAAAAGAGAAAAAATTAAAATTTTTCAAATTTTTGACAGGGTACACAGGCAACCTGTTTACATAGGTGCGTCCACGCTCTGTGCACAAAGCAAAAGTGCGTACAGGTACGCACTGTGCTTAACTCAGAGGGTGCGTACCTCTCCTAAAACTATGAAAAATGAAAACTAACTCAAAATTAACTAAATTCACCCAATCCCACAATCATCAAGTCAAAAACAGAAACAGAAAATACAGTTTCTCAGGTCAAAGTATAGACAAAGAAAACAATCAAGTCCCCAGTATGGTCGCCATTTTGTCGCACGGAATGTGTCGATCTTGCGGACAAGATAGACCTTCCTAGAATCTAAAGAAGACATGACGACAAGCAAACCAACCAGACACTATCTTTCTCTAAATATGCTTTAATAAACAATAGCAAACAAGTGTTTTTAGGGCCTACCTTTGGTCCAAAGCATGCTTGTGGATGCCCTCGCTCCTTTGATCCAAATGAGCTCCTTTTCACGAATCTGCAAACACAAACAAGGCAAACACATTAAATAGCACCTGAAAAACCAATTGCATAAAACATATTTAACATGAAATTCAAGGAGTCCATGAAACAAATAACATAAGATACTTGTTGAGAAAAATGAGTTTGATTGTATTAATTCAAAAGAAGAAGAACCTTACAACCTTTGCCTTGACGCTGTATAAGCTCCTCCCAGGGTCCAACAAGATGTCTCCTCTACTTTGACAAGTTTCACTCACTCTCCAATGGAACCAAGAGGTATGTGATCTCTCCTCTCAAGCTCAACCAAAGAGTCTTAATTTCACCAGCATTTACCCTCAAAATGTTTAGCTTCTAACCTCCCTAGACCTCACCCCAATTCCTGTATTTATAGTGCAATGGAGGGAAGTTACTAGGTCCTCCTTCAAAGGGATAAAGCCCTCCTTCAAAGGGATAGCTCCTTTAGTCAAGGGATTAGCTCCTTCTCTTTTGGGATGCATGAACCACCTCAGAGCGAACAATCCATGTCAAAATTCCTTCTAGAAAACTCTAGAATTAACCCAAAGTGAGTTTTTTAAGATAAAACTTGCGCCTTTTGACTTTCACAGGGGTCTGAACCTACACCGTTAGGAACAGAGCGGGTAGGTACGCAGCTTTTGTACACAGAAGGTGTGGGACTGCAGGTGACCATGAGAGAAAGTGCGGAATCAGAGTTACATTGATATTTAATGTCTTTCTCCCACTTCTAAAGCTTGATTTGAAGAGCTGAGGTCTTAGACTTGTTTAGGAGGACAGTACAAGTGATGATAGACCCATACTGACTGCAAATAATCATGGTGACAATATTTTTGTGTAACAGAAGCCTAGGTGAAAACCTCCATGAGGAACTTGAGGCAAACCCTAGGGCTGAAAACCTCTATGAAGCAGTGCAAGGGTAAAAAAAAAGAGAGAGAAAAGAGAGAAGAAATAATGAGAATATCCCTAGGTGAAAACATCCTTTCAGGGACCTGGGGCAGTCTTGCAGGGTGAAACCTCCTTTTTGGTAGCCTACAGTCCCGTAGGCTTCGGGGCCAATCTCCTGAGTTAGTAAACGTGGCTGAGTTACTGAGGAGGTCTCGTAGACTTTGGGGCCAACCTCCTGAGGAAGTACTGAGCCAACTTGAAGGCTTAAAAGTCCTCGTAACTCCTAGAGACAGTAGAGTTGGGTCACATGAGGAAGGAGAATCTTCTTTGATAGTACATCCTGATTTTCAACCGTTAGTAGCAGATTATAATCCAGAGTCAGTGTCTGTTTCCGAAATTGCTGGTAGTTTTTCATCTACTAGTGATATAGGTGAAGAACCCGAAATATCCGAACCTGAAAGTGAATTTGATGCTACTCCGACATCGGGGTTTGTTTCTCCAACTTTTAGTGGTCCTGGTTCACCTAGGGTAGAAAGAGTAATCACCCAAGATCTTCCTTCTGGACTTATTTCTATTGAAGAACTTGCTCCGAAAGAAGAAGTAGGCATCCCTATCCCTGAAAATCAACCTGTTATTGAACTAAGGGAATGTGAATCAATTTTTTACAGTCCTCCTAGGAGTAGTTCTTGGTATCTTTCTTTGACTAATTATTTAGAAAACTCAGGGTTAAGTTTTTCACCAACTCGTGCTCCTTATCACTCAACACCTAGAGGTTTTTATACTCCCATCAATATGGTGGGACAGTCATCCATGTTTACTCAATCGCCCGGATCTTTTTTCTATAGCGGTCCTTCTGTTCCTTCCGAGTATCAGTCACTTTCTGGTAATTTTTCAGGAGCATCTCCTCAACCCATTGAGCAAGGGTTATTAACTGGAAGCAATGGTACTAAGCTGTTGAGCGTAGAAGACATTCGTATGATGTCAGGTTCTATTCCCAATCCTCAACCTCAAGGTGGCCAATTACCGCCTGGGGGGCAGCCTCAATTAACGCCTAGGGAGCAACCTTAAGGATAGTACATACCTATGGGACGGTACGTTCCTAAAGGTCAACCCCAGACTCAATATGTACCCCAAGGTCAACCCCAGTATCAATTTATACCTCAAGGTCAACCCCAGTATTAGTATGTGCCTCAAGGGTATCAACCCCAAGGTCAATACTCGAACCAAGGTTTCCAACCACCCCAAGGTCAAACATATGTTCAAGGAATGGGAAATGTACCTTTCAATTATCAATCCCACCCTCAACCCGGTTATGGTCCTCAGTATTCTCAACTTGCTATGGGTCAGTACCCCGGAATGAATATAGTGTGGGATCCATCGCAAACCCAACAGGTGTCGCAGCCAAGTGTACAGTTGTCATCTCAAACTGGACAACCCTTAGTTTCTGGTTCACCCCAGCAACCAGTCCAGTCTAACATTCAAACTTCTGTACCTTCGGTAGTTTCTCAGCCTGGGCCTAGTACACCTCGTACTCCGCCTCAAACGACTGCTACAACTGCCGCAACATCTGTTCAATCTACCCCACCTACTTCTGGAGTATCGACAGCTCCGGTTTCTACTATTCCTGTATCTACTCCTCAGACATCTTTACCACCGTCTGGATCTACGATTCAAACTTCGGTCCAGATGCCTGTAGGACAACCTGGTTTAAGTATGGTTGTCACAAGTCAACCACAATTCACCTATCAACCGTACCAGGGACAGTACCAATTCGGTCCTGCTGTTCAGCAGCCAGTCTATCAGTATCAACCGTATCCTGGGTACACTTATCAACAACCTCAACAACCCCAGTACGGTCCGGTTAATCCTGGTTTTCCGGGAGGATACAATATCCCGAAAGCGATTCCTATTCCTAGTTATCCTGGATATCCTCCTCCTGGGGCTGGTCTCATGACCCAGAGTTTTAGGGATCCTAATCGGCAGTTACCGTTTATCGCAACTTTGGACTTACCTGACTTGTCACACCTAACAAACGATCCCATTAATTATCTTCCGTTTTGGTCGCCAATGCCGAATAAGTTGCCTAGTGACATTCCCAAGTTCGAAGGTAAATCAGGAGAGGACCCGTCGAACCATGTGATGACTTACCACCTCTGGTGTGCGTCTAACTCCATTACAGATGATTCAATCTGTCTTAGACTTTTCCAGCGCACTCTAATTGGTCTCGCGGCCAAGTGGTACATTGAGTTACCGCGAGGCACTTTTTATAATTTTAGTCAGTTAGCTACCTCGTTTTTAACTCATTTTCAGTTGCCAGTCCGATATGACAATGGCACGGAATTGTTAACTTCGCTAAAACAATCGACATCCACTTACATTTCAGATCATATTCATGAGTGGAGACGTCGACGTCATTTAGTGAAGGTATTTATTCCGGATCAAATCTTGGCTGAGTGGTTTGTAAAATCTTTGTTGCCAAAGATCACTAAAGATGTTGCTAAAGCCGGAGTTGTTACTGAGGAGCAAGTAATTGCTCAAGCACAGTACCTTGACTTGGTTTATACTCAGTCGGGTACGTTACACGAAAAAGTCCCCGATCTTCCCAAGCAAAATCAAATCGCTGCATCTCCTTCGGGATCTCATGCCGCTGATGGTATGATTGGCACGGTTAACACTAAAAGTAAGAAGTCTTCCAAGAATTCTTATCCTATCATAACCTTGCCTGATTCCCCAACAGGAGATTCTTCTGCAGAGATTTCCGCCGATATTCACGTTGTAGAGTCATCTACAGCCAAATCAAAATCCGGTGGGAAGAAGAAAGGAAAGAAGAAGAATAAAACGGACAAAAATTCAAAGGAGAAACCTGAAAAGGTGGAATCCAATGATGAAAAGCGCAAACCTCGTTATCCTTGTCTCATTTGTGACGATGAACATTTTACAAGAGACTGCCCTCATCGTGCAGAGGTTGCGAAGATTGTCAAGGGTTCCCAAACTCCTGCTGTTTTGAAGGATCCTTTTCCGGCTCAAGACAGTAAGATGATAGGTTCATCCTCGAATGCCAATGAAGAACCCATACTGATGATGTCCCATGTTAGGATTGCGACTCGATCACAAGATTATGGTAGTAAAAGTCCTGTTGATGGTAAAGAAGCAGAATCTTCTCATTCTAATCCATCAACCTCAGCTCCCGGTTCCGATCCACTACAGATCGAGAAACCTAATCCAGACTTGGTAATCAAATCGCCCGCCAAGGGTATACTTCGAAAGTCAGCTTTCAATCCACATGCGAGAACGGCTTAGAATTATAACATTGTTGAGGATTTAGCTGTTTCACCCTCAGCAATGTCGGCTTTGGAAGTGCTACAATCATGCCCAGCACAACGTAAATTACTTTTGTCGGCTATAGGAGCTGTTGATGTTCAGGACCCGAACCTAATAATTTTCGATCTAGAAAATAGTACACCGTGTTTGCCTCATCAAATGGCTTTCCAAATTCCAGTGATAGTAAAAAACAGGCCTATTCATCGGACTGTAATTGATGAGGGAGCCTCAACGTGTATTATGTCAATACAATGTTGGAGATCACTTGGTTCTCCTTCGCTAAATCAATCCCCGACAATTCTTAAGGCCTTTGATGGTCGTGGGTTTCATCCTTTTGGCATTCTACAGGATTTTCCTATAGGGTTGAAGGAAAAACCATTAGTCTAGATGTGGAGGTGGTTGATGCCCCTCTAGATTACAACCTTCTCTTGGGTCGAAGTTGGTCTTACGCTATGACAGCGGTCGTTTTATCGGTCTTTCGAGTAATTAAGTTTCCACACAATGGAAAGATCATAACTATAGAACAGTTGGCTTACTTTTCATCCGACCCAGCGTCTTCGGAGAGTATTCAGCATGTTGGTAAAACGACTATCCCATATAAGGATGTTGGAGTAGGATTAGTTAAAGATGCCGGTTTACTGGGAACTTTTCCTTTTCCTCCAATCAACGCATCGTCTTCATTTGCAACCATTCATATGATCACATCAGACACCATTATTTATGATGATCCTTGGATCGTCCCTTCTGAATCTGAGATAGACTCGTTTGGTAATGCCATGCCCTTGAGTCCATATGAAATTGCCTATGAAGCCGTGCATTCTTTTGCCGACCCATGTTCAACCGAAAATGACTTAATGAATGTGGTCTGTGAGGAATCACTTTTTACATCAACCTCGGATTTAACTACGTTTTCTGAACTTGTTCACTCTGATGAGAAAATTCGTGAAATCCTATGTGTAAATGATTTACCATGGGAAGATCTCCATCACAGATCTTCGTTTTTACCTGAGGATGATCGTTTTGAAAATGATTTCTCATCAATTTTTACAACTGAATATGTCAAGGAACCTCAGAATCCAATGAAACATCTAGATTCAGAGTTAAATTTGGGAAACATCTCTCGAACTATTCCTATTGACATTTCGGTTAAGCCCGGAATTGTTGAGAACATTCATATAGGTGCCTCGTGTACAAATGACGAAATTCAATTATATAAGGCCCTATTTCAAGAATTCCGCGACGTGTTTGCCTGGTCCTATGAGGAAATGCCAGGAATTAATCCCGCGATTGTTGTTCATGAGATCAAGACTTACCTGGACGCTAAACCCGTCCGGCAATGTTTGCGTCAGATTCATCCACGAAAAGCTACTGCAATTAAAGCAAAAGTTGAAAAAATTGTTGAAAGCAGGTTTCATTTATCCGATCCCGTTAACGGATTGGGTATCGAATATTGTTCCGGTTAACAAAAAGCAGGGAACAATAAGAATATGCATCGACTATAGGGACATTAATCGAGCCTGTCCAAAGGACAATTACCCAACTCCCTATATCGATCAAATCATTGAGGATTGTGCCAGCAGCGAAATATTTTCCTTTATGGACGGTTTTTCCGGATACAATCAAATCAATATTCTACCTGCCGATCAACAAAAAACGGCTTTCATTTGTCCATGGGGGACATTTGCTTATTGAAAATTACCTTTTGGGCTTAAGAATGCTAGAGAAACTTTTCAAAGGGCGATGTCTTATGTGTTTCATGACATCAAGCACATTGTGCAACCTTATCTCGATGACTTGCCTGCTCATTCATTACATCGAGTTGATCACCTCGTCCATTTACGAGCAATATTTTTGAGGTGTAGGCATTATCGTATTCGGTTGAACCCACACAAATGTGTCTTCTATATAGAAATAGGTCGATTTCTGGGGTTTGTAGTTTCGAAAGCCGGCATTCACGTTGATCCCTCGAAGGTCGAAGCTATCATCAAATTTCCTCCTCCTTCGAGTCTTCGCCAACTCCAAAGTTTGCAGGGGAAAGCAAACTTTTTACGACGATTCATTCCTAACTACGCCGAGGTTACAAAGGGTTTTACCCGGTTGTTGAAGCAAAACACTCAATTCTATTGGGATGAGATAGCTCAGAAATCTTTTGATGCACTCAAACACGCGTTGACCCATGCACCGTTGTTGCATCCTCCCAATTACAACCAGGATTACTTCTTGTACCTCGCCACCTCTCATTCCACCATTGGAATGGTCTTAGTTCAAGAAGATGAATTCGGAACGGAACATGTGATATATTACCTTAGTCGCACGTTAAATCCAACTGAGCTAAAATACTCACATGTGGAGAAATTGACATTGGCAGCCGTTCAAGCTGTCCAACGTTTTCGTCACTACATTCTACTACGTAAAACTACAGTAATTTCGGATTGCAACCCTATGATATACATTTTTACCAAGCAATTTCTAGGGGGCAAGTACTCTAAATGGATCGTTATCCTGCAGGAGTTCGACTTGGAATTCGAGAAATCCAAGTCTAAGAAATCTTTAGTTTTTGTGGAGTTAATGTGTGACTTCCCGCGTGCTGACACGAAAACGGTGGCGGAGGAGCCCATTGCGGACGAATCCTTGTTTCTAATCAGCACTTTAGATCCGTGGTATGGGGATATCATTGTTTATCTCCAGACCCAATCCTTTTGGCCAGAAATTTCAAGGTCAGAACGCCGGAAAATTCGATTCCAGTCCCAACAATTCAGAATTATTGGAGGTACTCCTTATCGCCATGGGGTGGACTCTATTTTTCGACGTTGCTTAACTCACGAGGAAGCTAAAGGGTTCTAAATGACTGTCACTCTGGAGCCTGTGGTGGTCATATGTCTGGGTTTGCCACAACCCAAAAGATATTGCGCGCTGGCTACTTTTGGCCGTCTTTATTTAAAGATTGTATCACGGCGGTCCGAAAATGCCACAACTGCCAGATTTTTGATCGTAAGATGCGCGCTCCACCTGCTCCTCTCCACCCTATAATTGTTGTTGGTCCTTTTGCCAAATGGGGTATCGATTTTATTACATGTAACCCTCACTCGGCTGGGGGGCATGTGTATATCATCCTTGCGGTAGATTATTTTACTAAGTGGGCCGAGGCGATGCCTACATTCGAGGCAGACAGCAAGACAGCTGCAATTTTCGTGTTCAATCATATAATTGCTAGGTTTGGTGTCTCGCAAGTGATAATCACTGATCATGGGCGCCATTTTCAAAACGTTATGATGACCGAACTTACAGGCCAGCTTGGTTTACGTCACGATAGTTCAACCCCTTATTATCCACAAGCGAATGGTCTGGTTGAGTCCATCAACAAAGTTTTAGTTATCATGATCCGACGAATCATTGGGATTCATCGGTCGAATTGGCACAACATGCTATTTTCAGTGCTTTGGGTGTACCGAACTTCAGTAAAAACATCAACAGGGTTCACTCCTTTCCAACTAGTCTATGGTTTGGAAGCCATGTTACCCATTGAATGCGAAATCCCGTCACTGCAAATGGCCATTGAGTTACTTCCAGCCACTTCTGAAGAGGAAAATAATTTGTTATACTTGGCTCAATTAGATGAGAATCGACGTGATGCTGCATTGGCAATCGAGACTCACGCAAAACAAATGAAAGCTCAGTATGATCGAAATGTGATCCCTCGAAATTTTTCAGAAGGAGATCTAGTCTTAGTTTATGATCAAGCTAATGATAAATTAGGCGCTGGAAAATTTGTTCCTATGTGGCATGGTCCCTATGTTGTCAAACAAAAGCTAGCCAAAGGGGCCTATGAATTGGTAGACTTTGACGGGGACTCTTTGGGTAAACCCAGAAATGGTCTTTACCTGAAGAGGTATTATGCTTAAAAGAATGGATATGGAGATTTTTAGTTAGGATAGCTTTTCTTTCTAGCTGGTGTGTTTTAGTTTAAACAGTGTGCTTAGCTTAGAGAGTGTTTTTTCGTCATTATTCCTGCTTCTCTTGGTTTTACTCTTGACATTGTAGATGTCGATGCCTCTCCAAACATACATCGGTTTTGCTGATGGTGCTTGTCGTAATACACGGAACATCTCTTCCGCAGCTTGGGTTATCTATTCGCCCTCTGACGAGTTAGTATCTATGCATGGGGTAAGCCTTGGTCAAACAACGAACAACATTGCCGAGTATAGTGCAGTGATTGAGTTATTGTCTAAATTTATTTCATTTGGGATTCAGAGTTTGATAGTGAGGTTAGATTCTGAACTCGTTGTATTATAGCTTAATAGAGTGTATGCCATTAGAAATCCAATGT
Organism: Pinus tabuliformis; assembly: GCA_031772625.1. Taxonomy (NCBI): domain Eukaryota; kingdom Viridiplantae; phylum Streptophyta; class Pinopsida; order Pinales; family Pinaceae; genus Pinus; species Pinus tabuliformis. The sequence goes on along the minus strand of CM062816.1, from coordinate 1,244,445,246 downwards.
TATTAAGATTATTTTTGAGAGTGCGTCTCTTGGAACGTGAATTTGATTACATTGAATATCAACATATTCCAAGGTCTTTAAATACATTAGCAAATGCAATTGCTTCTCGAATGTTAAATAGACATTTGCAATAATCATACATGTGAATTTAAAACCATTCCATAACATGATTTACAAGATATGCCGGTAATAGTGATATATATATAGGAGTGTGTCAAAAAATACATCGTCCTCGATCATAGGTTGAAAAACACTTTATGATCGGCAAAAATGATAAGTACAAAAAACAAAAATGTCACATGTGCCCACAATAGGAGATCATCCTATCATTGGTGATGATCTCTATAAGAAACCACTGCACGGGCCACCTTGCAAAGGAACCTCCTAAAAGGTCCCGGGACTCCAATCACATAGCGCTGAAGTCGACGAGGAATGTCGTCTAAAGTGGTCTCAGGAATATCTCCTGTCAAGCGCTCGAGATGACCCTCCAACTCGACCAAAACCTCTGCTGATTCGTCTTGTGGGGCTGGCACGGGGGCAACTGGTTGTTTCCTCTCGAAAGGCCGGAGAGCAGCTGGTCGCTGTGGACCCACATCTGCATTTGAAATTTTTCACTATCAGTTTTGAGACGATGGAAAAATAACGAAAAAAAATCAAAATAGAGAAAATGTTGAAAAGGATTTTACCTGACTCGTCCCACTGCTCTCCTGGTGGAAGAACCATGTCTGGGTCACCACGAAAATCTATCCCAGCGTAAGGGAAGTCCTGAATAGAAAAGACCTGGTTTTCCAGCCATTGGAAATACTCAGGTTTGAATCGAGCAACCTCTGTCCTCTCGTCCGGGTGACGGGCCATGACTGCGACCCATTGCATTAGTTTGGGCTCTCGAGGAAGCCCAGCTCCAATAGTAAGGTGTTGTGGGATCAACATAGGAACCCTCTCCAGGCCAAAACTCACGACTAAAGCCCCATAACCAAAGGTCTTTAGTCGTCCGTTCTTGGCCCTGGTCAGTTGGCCTTTCACATTGGCTAACACAGCATCGCACCAGTTGAAGATGGTGCCTCGAAAGCAATCAACTGCCATACGCATCTGGGATCTGGTGGCAATATGTAATGCGACAGCTCCTCAAAGTCTGGTGACAGTAAACGCAATCACCATGAGTTCAGGACGGGATATGGTCTTTATGTCTATCCCTTTGTCTCTAGCCTGGTTGTTGCAGTACTCTAGCCGGAGGCTATCGACAGACTGGCCACCTGGCCTAGTCCCGTGCAGAGTCAAGTCTTCACCTCTCTTAGGCAAACCAGTCAAGAAATATATGTCCGCCGGCTCGATTTCGAGCTGGTGGCCGCCAATGAAGAAGCACTGGTCCTGTATGCTCCATCTTTCAACCAACCACTGTAAGAAATCCACCTGAGCCCTCATGCCAGGAGTGACCCAGAATTTGTACAGTCTGCACGCCCTCAAAGCATCAAGTGAAGGCTAATGATTCCATGCGACAGCATCCACATCCTCATGCTCTCGTTCACGCCAATCTAGCATGATGTAATCTCTGCATCAAGTATAAAGACAAATTAAAATGCTAGAAAATATTTTGTGTGGTCCATTTTGAGAATTTTTGGGTTCAAAACCCTTACGGCGGGGACCGCACCCTCCAGGTTAGACACAGTGCGTGGGACCGCACTTTGTCTACACGGAAGGTGTAGACCTCGAGCTTTTTCCCAATGGAGAAAAAGTCGGGGTCTGCAGGCCCGCAATGGTAAACCTGCGGGCCCCCGCGCGCGGGTTTTGCGCCTAAAAACCCTTCCAAAAATGAAATAAAGGACTAAAACAAAAAATTAAACGGTTAAAAATGAAAAGTGGGATGATGTGGATTACCTAGAGAAGACGGCGTTCGATTCCGACGGTTGGATTTTCCGCAATCTTCACGGGAAGTTTTCTGAGCAAAAGCACTATTTTCTCACCCAACCTCAAATGGTAAAAATGAATTGACAAAGGCCTTTTTTATAAGTTTTTTGAGTAAATAAATTGCAAATTTGTTTATGTTTCGCTTTGAAAAGGTATTTTTGCGACATTTTTATCCCTCTCAAATAGGTATGAGTAATGTTTGTGTTTTTGTGCAGAATAAAGGATTATTCAGGCGAAATCTATCATTTTCGACGAAAAAACATGTAGAGTCATCTTTAAGCTCTTTTCTAACTCCTAAAATATGAAAAGATTGCCGAGTGTTTCTTTTAAACTCGTTAAAATGGAATTAAAAGACGGTCCACTTACAGTTCTTTTCCGACCGTAAAAAACATGAAAAGATTGCCAGATTTTTGTCGTTTCAAATTTGATATTGGTTATAAAATGACGTGCCATTGATCGCTTTTTTACTTTTTCGGGTCAAGGGCACTAATGACGGAAAGTACTCCTTGGTTGTAAAAGATCAAGCGGTTCTCTCAAGTATTATTTTATACTTTTTCGGGCTTGGGAGACACAAATTTACGAAAATGGTCAACCCTGGAGTCTTCTTAAGTTTTTTCAGACTCTCTAAAATTGAAAAACGGCGAGTTTCTCCTATACTGGACTCATTAAAATTTCACAGTAAAGGACCTGTTCAATTACAAACGGGAACAAACCACTCCTTCTTAGGGTTCGAATTTAAACTAAGTTGGACTCATCTGAAGGATGAGCTTATAATCAAGCAAATGTTATCCTCCTCAAGCTTGTCAAAAATAAAGAGGTACTTGCCAGAAATGGTGGGGGAAAGAGAGAAAAATGAGCCTGTTTGTCATACTTTGTAACCACTCTTGAACATGACACTTTCATTCACCTGGGTTGGGAAATCCTTTGCCTAACAGTTGATCAAACCACATTGAAAGTCTTCAGCCGGTTTCTGGGTATTAACTTTGGGTCAATTGTCACCAAGCCATCTATCGTGTCGTTATGTGTTCAAGAGGTCACTGCCAATAAGCCATTCATTTGCAAAATATCTATCATCCATCTTGACCATCCCTGAGTCTGTCCTTGCAACTAAATTTCTTCAACTTGATCTATGATTTCGTGTTGTGGGCTTGCCTACGATGGATCGCTTTCTATCGACATCAACTCATTATCTAGAAAGATGATCTAGGAATCGTCAGTACCTTGAGATCTGCATGCCTCAATGGCAGGTTTCTCGCCTTTGACGACAGTTTACATCATTGACTTTCGATCAAAGGATTCCGTGACATGTTCGACATCAACACATTTATTTGCATCTCATGGATTGTACTGGGTACTTTGAGAGCCATTGACATCATTGGTGGTTTCTCTCACACTTGTTAACAATTTACATCATTGACTGGTAATCAAGTGGTTTCTACCATGTTCGACATCAACACATTCATTCGCATGGATAGAATCGTATTGTTTCGGGAAGTAGAAATGAAGACCCTGGATCTAGTTTCCACAATCTAGGCTACGAGGAATTTTGTATTCATTATATAATGGACTATTCATAAACAGATGGCTATGTGCATACTGTGTCCACATGAGTCTATACTTGTGATGTTTTACAAGATCATTCCTGTATCAGAGCAGTGGTTAGTTTTTCTAGTCAGTTTTGATCTGAGTATGGGAATGCCTACCTCAGCGATGATATGATCTCATATATATATCTTGCATTGAATGTTTTTACAGGTTCCAACCGGGCTCTCCACAAGATGATCCTCGAAATGATAAAGTACTTCACTCTCCCTAAATGATAAGAAATCCTCATCTACTACAGACTTCGCACTTTAGGGGGCAATCTGTTACACAAAAATATCGTCACAATGATTATTTGCAGTCAGTATGGGTCTATCATCACTTGTACTGTCCTCCTAAGCAAGTCTCAGACCTCAGCTCTTCAAATCAAGCTTTGGAAATGAGAGAAAGACATTAAAAATCAATGTAACTCTGGTTCCACACTTTCTCTCATGGTCACCTGCGGTCCCGCACCTTCTGCGTACAAAAACTGCGGACCTACCCGCTCTGTCCCTAACGGTGTAGGTGCGGACCCCTGTGAAAGTCAAAAGGTGCAAGTTTTATCTTAAAAAACTCACTTTGGGTTAATTCTAGAGGTTTCTAGAAGGAATTTTGACGTGGATTGTTTGCTCTGAGGTGGTTCATGCATCCCAAAAGAGAAGGAGCTAATCCCTTGATGAGAGGAGCTATCCCTTTGAAGGAGGGCTTTATCCATTTGAAGGAGGACCTAGTAACCTCCCTCCATTGCACTATAAATACAGGCATTGGGCTGGTTGCTGGGGAGGTTAGAAGCTGAACATTTTTGAGGGTAAATGCTGGTGAAATCAAGACTTCCTAGTTGAGCTTAAGAGGAGAGATCACACATCTTTTTGGCTTCATTGGGAAGTGAGTGAAACTTGTCAAAGTAGAGGAGACTTCTTGCTAGACCCTGGGAGGAGCTTGTACAACGTCAAGGCAAAGGTTGTAAAGTTCTTCTTCTTTTGAATTAAAACAATCAAACTCATTTTTCTCAACAAGTATCTTATGTTATTTGTTTCATGGACTCCTTGACTTTCATGTTAAATATGTTTTATGCAATTGGCTTTTCAGGTGCTATTTAATTTGTTTGCCTTGTTTGTGTTTGCAGATTCGTGAAAAGGAGCTCATTTGGATCAAAGGAGCGAGGGCATCCACAAGCTTGCGTTGGACCTAAGGTAGGCCCTAAAAACACTTGTTTGCTATTGTTTATCAAAGCATATTTAGAGAAAGATAGTGTCTGGTTGGTTTGCTTGTCATTAGGTCTTCTTTAGATTCTAGGAAGGTCTATCTTGTCCGCGAGATCGACTTATTCTGTGTGACACAGAGTTTTAGAGAATTTTGAGGACTTTCTCTTATTTTCAAGGCTTGATAACTGAGGCTTAAGACTTGCAAAGGAAGAAAGTATGAGTGGTAATGGACTCACACAGATTGCAGAATGTAAAGGTGACAATTTTTGTGCAACAGATTGCCCCCTAAAGTGCGAAGTCTGTAACAGATGAAGATGAAGTCTTTCATGTATGAAGAGTGAAGTACTTTATCATTTCAAGGATCATCCTGCAGACACCCCAGTCGGAACTTGTAAAAGCATTCAATGAAAAATATATATATGTGAACATATCATCGCTGATGATGGCATTCCCATACCTAGATCAAAACTGACTAAACTATTCTGATATAGGAATGATTTTGTAATACATCATGAGTATAGACATATGTAGACACAATATGGGTGCAGCCATCTGTTTATGGATAGTCCACTGTATAATGAATAACAAAATTCCTCGCAGCCTGGATGGTAGAAACTAGATCCAGGGTCTTGATTTCCGCTTCTTGAACTAGTACGATTCTATCCATGTGAATGAATGTTTCGAAGTCGAACATGGTAGAAACCACTTGATTACCAGTCAATGATGTGAACTGTTAACAAGTGTGAGAGAAACCACCAGTAATGTCAATGGCTCTCAAAGTACTCAGTACAATCCATGTAATGTGAATAAATGAGATGATGTCGAACATGTCATAGAGTCCTTTGATCGAAGGTCAACGATGCAACCTATCATCGAAGGCGAGAAACCTGCCATTAGGGCATGCAGATTCCAATATACTGACGATTTCTAGATCATATTTCTAGATAATGAGCTGAAGTCGATAAAAAGCGATCTGTCGTAGGTAAGCCCACAACACAAAATCATAGATCAAGTTTTGAAGAAATATATTTGGCAAGGACTAACTCAGGGATGGTCAAAATGGATGACAGATATTTTGCAGATGAATGGTTTATTTGAACTGACCTCTTGAACACATAAGGACACTACAGATGGCTTGGTGACAATTGACCCAAAGCTAATACCTAGAAACTGGCTGAGACTTTCAATATGGTTTGATTAACTGTTAGGCAAAGGATTTCCCAACCCAAGTGAAAAAAAGTGTCGTGTTCAAGAGTGGTTAACTGCTTTTCTAAAACACAAAGTGTAACAAACAAGTTCATTTTTCTCTCTTTTCCCCCACCATTTCTGGAAAGTACATCTTTATTTTTGACAAGCTTGAGGAGGATAACATTTGCTTGTTTTTAAGCTCATCCTTCGGATAAGTCCAACTTAGTTTAAAATTCGAACTCTAAGAAGGAGTGGTTCGTTCCTGTTTAAAATTGAATAGGTCCTTTACTGTTAGATTTTAACGAGTCCAGTATAGGAGAAACTCAGTGTTTTTCAATTTTATGGAGTCAGAAAAAAAACTTAAGAAAACTCCATGGGTGTCCTTTTTTGTAAATTTGTGTCCCCCAAGCCCGAAAAAGTATAAAATAATACTTGAGAGAATCGCTTGACCATTACGATCAAGGAGTACTTTCATAATTAGTGGCCTCGATCTGAAAAAGTAAAAAAGTGATCAAAGACACGTCATTTCATAATCAGTATCGAACTCGAAACGACAAAAGTCCAGCGATATTTTCATGTTTATATGGTCAGAAAAGAGCTGTAAGTGGACTGCCCTTTTAATTCTGTTTAACGAGTTTAAAAAGGAAAAAACTCGGCAATATTTTCATATTTTACGAGTCAGAAAAGAGCTTAAAGAGGACTCGTCCTAGAGGAATGAGTGGTATAAAGGGTAGCAACTGGTTCCGGCAATGGTGGAACTGCTCAAAACATGTAATGGTTAAGAGGCTGGCTAACAAAACCACTCATAGCTGCGGTCCCTTAGGAAAGGAAAAACAACCAAGTGAAAGCATATGATTAGCCAAAGAGATGGTGGCAATGGAATGAAAACAACCAAGGCTCATCTAACATAATTTAGCAGATGAAAATGGCGATCACGAGATATAAATCGGGTATAGGTTCATTTTTACACAAGCTTGAACCATAGAGAACTCTGCTTGGATTCGATTTCATGTTTGCACAAGCTTGAAACGAAAAACTATGCTTGTTATAAGTTTGCATGCCCCTAGCATAATGACTCAAATCAAGGTACACGCTCCCCAAGCTTCATTGCATTCAACCAGGTGGATGGAATGAAGGTTCACTTTCGAGATCTTAGAAAGACTCGACTTGGAAAGGGAGTTGTTTCATTTTTTAGTGAGGTTGACACAGGAAAAGAACTATCCTCAAAACCCTCATTTCATTTTTTAACGAGCTTGACACAAGACAAGGAACTATGCTCATGACTCCTAGTTTCATCTTTTAATGAGCTTGACACAAGACAAGGAACTATGCTCTAGACATCCGGTTTCATTTTTTAACAAGGTTGATACAGGAACAAACTATCCTCCAACATCTGGTTTCATTTTTTAACGAGGTTGATACAGGAAAAAACTATCCTCGCAACATCCGGTTTCATTTTTTAATGAGGTTGATACAGGAAAAAACTATCCTTGCGATAGGTCAGGAATTAGAAAACGACTGTACAACCTGATATGCAATTTCAAAGGGACTCAAAGGCATCGCGCCATCAAATGAATCCACCTTAGAATCAGAAGGTATGATTCGAGGACCATCAAGAGTAACAGTATTCGATGAAATCAAATGAATAGTGGCAATAGAAGGCGATACGTTAGGAGGAGGGAAGGAAAAAGTTCCTAGTAAACCAGAATCTTTAATCAAACCTACCCTTACATCCTTGTAAGGGATAGTTGTTTTACCAACATGCTGAACACTATTAGTAGAGGCTGGGTCGGATGAAAAATAAGTCAGTTGGTCTATTGTAATGATCTTTTCGTTATGAGGAAACTTAATAAGCCGAAAGACCAATGAAACAATAGCAGTCATAGCATAAGACCAACTGCGACCCAAGAGAAGGTTGTAATCTAAAGGGGCATCAACCACTTCCACATCTAGATTAACAATTTTGCCTTCGACCCCTATAGGTAAATCTTCCAAAATACCAAAAGGATGGAACCCTCAGCCATCAACAGCCTTTAGAATTGCCGGAGACTGATTGAGTGTGGGAGAACCAAGCGATTTCCAACACTGGATCGACATAATACACGTAGAAGCCCCTTCATCAATCACAGTCCAAAAGCAAGGTCTATTTTTGACTAACACTGGAATATGGAAAGCCATTTGATGAGGGAGGTGGGGTGTACTATTCTCTAAATCGAATATTATTAGGTTCGAATCCTGAATATCGACAGCTCCTATAGCAGACAATAGTAATTTACGCTGTGCGAGGCATGATTGCAACACTTCGAAAGCCGACATTGTTGAAGGGGCAATGGCTAGGTCTTCAACAATGTTATAATTCTGAGCAGCTCTCGCATGTGGATTGAAAGTTGATTTCCGAAATATACCTTTAGCAGGCAGTTTGATTACTAAGTCAGGGTTGGGTTTCTTGATTTGTAGTGGATCAGAACCAGGAGGAGATGAAGTTGATGTGTTTGAATTAGAATATTCTGCTTCTTTACCATCAACAGGATTTTTACTACCATAACCTTGCGATCGCATCGCAATCCTGACATGAGACATCATCATAATGGGTTCTTCTAAGGTATTCGAGGAAGAAGAAACCACCTTAATATCTTGAGAAGGAGAAGGATCCTTTAAGATTGCAGGCATTTGATAACCTTTAACAAATTTTGAAAACTTTGCTTGATATGGGCATTCTTTAGTAAAATGATCCTCGTCGCAAATGAAACAAGGATAGTGAGGTTTTTGTTTTTCGTCAATAGATTCATTTTTATTTGTTTTATCTTTTTAATTTTGATTTTTTTTGTTCTTCCCCTTCTCTTTACCACCAGATTTGGTCATAGATGAATCTACGACATGGACGTTGACAAAAACTTCAGTGGAAGAATCTCCTTTCGGGGAATCATGTAAAGTTATTGTAGGAGAAGAATTCTTTGAAGATTTCTTCTTGCTTTTAATACTAACTGAACCAATCATACCATCAGCAACATGAGACCCTGAAGGAGTTGTAGTTTTTGGAAGATTAGGGATTTTTTCGTGTAAAGTACCTGACTGCGTATAAACGAGGTCAAGGTACTGAGCCTGAGCAATGACTTGCTCTTCAGTGACAACTCCTGCCTTAGCTACATCTTCAGTGATTTTAGGTAACAATGATTTAACGAACCATTCCGCTAAAATTTGATCCAGAATGAAAACTTTCACTAAACGCCTTCTACGTCGCCATTCATGAATATGATCAGAAATATATGTGGACGTGGATTGTTTTAGTGAAGTTAACAATTCTGTGCCATTGTCGTATCTGACAGGCAACTGAAAATGAGTTAAGAAAGAAGTGGCTAACTGACTGAAATTATAAAAAGAGCCTCGTGGTAACTCAATGTACCATTTGGCGGCAAGACCAATAAGAGTTCTTTGAAAAAGACGCAATCGAATTGAATCATCAACGATTGAATTAGATGCACACCAAAGGTGATAAGTCATAACATGATTTGACGGATCCTCACCTGACTTACCCTCGAATTTCGAGATATCACTGGGCAACTCATTAGGCATTGGCAGCCAATATGGAAGATAGTAAATCAGATCGTTCTAAGGCGCGAAAAATCAGGTAAATCCAAAGTTGCAATAAATGGTAACTGACAGTTAGGTTCACGAAAACCTTGAGTGATGAGACCAGCTCCAGGAGGAGGATATCCAGGATAACCTGGAATCGCATTTGCATTAGGAATGTTATAACCTCCTAGAAAACCAGGATTAACTAGACCAAACTGGGGTTGTTGAGGTTGTTGATAAGTATAGCCAGGGTACGGTTGATTCTGATAAACTTGATTTTGTACAGTAGGACCGGATTGATACTGTCCCTGGTACAGTTGACTTGTGGCAATTGTACTTGGACCAACTTGTCCTGTAGGCTTCTTGACCAAAGTCTGAACCGTAGGTCTTGACTGGGGCACAGAGACTTGAGGAGTTTGCACTGATACAGGGATAGTAGAAACCAGAGCTACATATACTCCAGAAACAGGTGTGGTAGGTTGAATATAAAATGAAGTGGTTGTAGCTGTAGTTCGAGGCGGAGTCTGAGGTGAGATAGGCCCATGCTGTTGAACTAAACCAGGTGCAGAGGTTTGAACCATAGGTTGGATAGGTTGCTAGGTTGGACCAAAAACCAAAGGTTGTCCAGGTTGATTAGATAACTCCACATTAGGTTGCAAAGTCTGTTGAGTTTGAGACGGATCCCACACCATATTCATTCCGAGACCCATAAAAGGTTGTACGTATGGAGGACCATAACCTGGTTGAACATAGGGCTGATAATTAGGAGGTACATTTCCAGTTCCTTGTAAAAATGACTGAACAAAAGGTGGTTGGAAACCTTGAGTTGGGTACTGACCTTGAGGTTGATAACCCTGAGGCACGTACTGAATTTGGGATTGATAAGCATCCTGAGGAATATGGTGTTGACCTTGGGGTATGTACATTCCTGAAGGTTGAAAACCTTGAGGTACCCCTCCAAGCAGAAACTGACTACCTTGGGGTTGCCCCCCAGGCGATAACTGACTACCTTGAGGTTACCCCCCAGGTGGTAACTGACTACCTTGCCCCCCAGGCGGTAACTGACTACCTTGCCCCCCAGGCAGTAACTGACTACCTTGAGGTTGAGGATTTGGAATACTACCAGACATCATAAAAATCTGCTCTGTGTTCAACGTTTTAGTTCCATTATTACCAGGTGATAACTGATGTTCATTCGGTCGAGGAGTTGCTCCTGAAAAAGTACCAGAAAGTGACTGGTACCCCAAAGGAACAGTAGGACTGCCATATAAAAATGTTTCCGGTGATTGGGAAAACATAGATGACTGTCTTGACATGATTGATCAAGGATAATAATCTCTGGGTGTAGGATGAAAATAATCACACACAAACAAAGAAAATTTTAATTAAAGCACCTAAAGTCTCTAAAGAAACAAATAATTGAATCACACGCATAAAAAAATCTAAGAGTTCAAACCACACACAAACAGTAACTTCCCCTATACTAAAAACACTAGTTGGTGATGAAATCCAATGTCGTAGAATTTTAATATAGAAAGGGTGGTTGGAACAGTTACCTCGACAACCTGCTTAATGAAATAGACTGGCACAAGTTTCTTCACATAACCATCTCGAGTGAAGAGAACCCCCCAAAGAGTCCAAGTGAGTCTAGTCGATGTCTGCTCCAGGTATAGTGAGACTTGTCCTTCACCATCACCGTAGGAAATAATCTTAAGTTTATGGAAACTAAGGTTACCAACAACAACAAATACAACTGGGGGAACAGTCTACGGTCCGATATACGCGCAAGGGCAGAGTAACAAAGCTCAATCCCCTTGAAGGCTCCTCGACATGATCAATCGGAGGTTTACCAACAAGTGACCCCAGGCTCCTCGAAAATGGTTAATCCGAGGTTTACCATTTATAATACGTGCAAATCTTCTATCTTTCCCAATGAAACAGACTTGATTGTCTCAAAGGTTCGGACATGATCTCATGATTGACTCCTTTAAGAGAAGCTTCCTAGAATGTATCGATTACAATTGGATTTATTTCCTACCGCAATGAGTGCTAAGTGAACTATTCAAAAATCATGAGAAATTAGTCAGTTACGACTACCTCTCATGGAAATGGTCATACGTTTGAATGACTTACTTAACGCAGTTGAATCCCAAAAATGATATCTAATATAACTACTTGTTTATTTTAACTATCTTGGAGAGTTAATTACTCCCTACTCCAAGATACTAGCCTAAGCTATATTGGTGATAAGAGCCCTAGAATAAAAAAGATTACTAGATCAATTTTAATTAAGCGTTGCTTTTATGGGTTGTTCTTTAAGTCAATAGGTATGGAAATGAAACTTTGATGGCGTGAAGAATCGACTCAAAAAACACTAAAAATGCACCTAAAATGATAAACAATTTGTTTTTCTTTCAATGAATTTCTAGCTAAAAGAAAGAGTTCGAGAATGAAATTCTTTAAGAAACTAGTCTTTCTTTCAACATGGAAATGGAAAGAAAATCTTTTTGTCTTTTTTATAAGAACTCAAAACGAGACTACTACTCAAGGTGACAATTTTTGTGCAAAATGTCCATTGAGTTTGAATACAACACCCTGAGAATGGAAAAACAATTGGATTTGGACATCACCAATGCTAAAAAAGAGAGTATTCAACAACTCAGTGCTCTTGATGAGTTTGGACTATAGGCCCTCATGCATACTGAGGTAGTCCAATTGCAAAGGGAGATTTGGAATTACAAAAACATGAGAAAAATGACTTTCCAAGAGGTTGACTAGGCCTTGCTATATGACTCAAGATTCAAGGAATTCAAGGGAAAGCTGATGACAAGATGGCTAGGCCCTTATTTGGTGGAAAGATGTCATGAAAAATGAATTCCACTTTTAGTCAATTGCTAGCGATTGAAACTATACAAAATACCTCTATCAAAGGAGAAATTCACCAAAACGATTGATGAAAAAGGAATTCCACTTTTAGTCAATGGCTAGCGATTGAAACTATACAAACTACCTCTATCAAAGGAGAAATTCACTAAATAAATAATTAAGGAGATGAATGTGATTGGGAGTATCATGGTTCTCAGTTAATATAGCCTCTAATCAACATAAGAAGGAAAAGAAAAAGAAAAAAAAAAAGAAAAAACGAAAAAAAGAAAAAAGTAAAAAATTAAAGAGAAGCCTAGGTGAAAACCTCCATGAGGAACCTGAGGCAAACCCTAGGGCTGAAAACCTCTATGAAGCAGTCCAAGGGTAAAAAAAGAGAGAGAAAAGAGAGAAGAAATAATGAGAATATCCCTAGGTGAAAACATCCTTTGAGGCACTTGGGGCAATCTTGCAGGGTGAAACCTCCTTTTTGGTAGCCTACAGGTCTCATAAAAAGAAGAAAGAGGAAAAAATAAAAGAAAAGGAAAAAATAAAAGCAAAAGGAGCCCTTACATCATTGTTGCTAACACACTTTTGTAGGGTTCTAGTCACAACCCAAAGAGGACAACAGACACGGAAGAAAACACCAAAAAGCCACTTTTACATCTGCCAAGATGACTCTCTGCATGTCCTCCATCATTTCACTACCTTCCCCAAGTTCCTCCATCACCAAGTCACCTATATCACTCAATTCTGCCTCAGTTCTGAAGTGCTACAGGATTGTCCTGATTTTTTACAGGATTGTGATTGACATAGAGAAAGGATCCATATCTTATGTTTTCCATTAAGAAACGAAAGGAGAGGTACATCACACTATCATCATCCATCATCCACACCATTTAGCTTATTTTTCACCCAAATATTCATCTATGTCCATAAAAAATCCCCATTTTTACCCCTTCTTTCATTAAGGCTTCACCACAACCAAGGTTTCTAATCCTTGTCCATGGGTTGAACATGAATTATCAACATTTTTGGGAGCATCATCTGAAAGATATTGTGGTTATAGAGAGCTATGTGTGACTGCTATGGGAATAAGTACAATCCTATAGCATTCTACACAAACCCTACAAGACCACAGTTGGAAGCACCAGAATGGAGAATCAATAATCATGGAGGTATTGAAGAATCATTTCCTTGATCGTGGGTAGCTATAAAACTTTTTCAAAGCTGCTATAGGATCATTGTTCATCTCCAACAAAAACAACACTTGATCCACCATCAATAGAACTTGTGTTGACAATCCTGGATCAGTCAGGTCCATGTCAAAAACATTACACTAAAAAAAAATCTTTTCTTTTCCAAACAGAGCCAATGCATGGAGCAAAAAATATGGAAAATGGAACCTCCAAAGGCCAACAGATCAACCATTATTTCTGAAGCAGCATGCAAAGGTCGAGACCATCAAGGAGGCACAAGTATGAAGCTCCTCACTTCTTCCTTTAAGCACATGATAGTCTAATTTTTTTTTGAATGCATCAGGAGCCAGGTTTTTGTAGGCTGAAGGTGGCCAATAGTGTTAGCCACCCCTGATCAGTTGAGAAAAATTTAAGTCTCCCTCTCATCCAACATGTAGAAAATGAAAAAATAGGAAGGGTGATGATTTTGAAGAGTGGGTCAAAAAATCTATAACGAAGCTACATAGGTGGTAGGTGGGGGATAGGTAACACAACACACTGAGTGTTGGGCATGGAATCCCCCCACAACATGTTTTGGAGCTCAAAGCCCAAAGTTTTGAATACTATTCTTGTAAAGATCCACGAAGTGCAGGCGTGGAGCGCAAATTGTAGGTTAGAGTCATAGGGTTGTCTGCCCTAAGTTTTGAATGTAGCATCAGCCTACCCATGGTTCGCGGACAATGGGATTGTATAAATAGAGTGAGGCTCTAAGTTGTAAAGAAAAAATGAAAGGGAGGAGAAAAACGAATGGAGTCTAGAGGATAATGAGAATAGAGTAAGAGTCTAAGTGATTTGGGTCGTAGTAGTAGGAAGAATCTCTGCAGCTGAGTGCGCAGAGGCCTAGTAGAGTCCGCAGTTGAGTGTGCGGACCCTTGGAGCTGAGTGTGCAGGGCAGAGTCGAGTCTGTAACCAAGGAAGAAGAATAATAAAGAGAAGTTTGATTCCAAATCTTGTGTGTCTGTTCTTAAGTTATTTCCTATTTGATACTATATGCAATTATACTATTTTATTTATTGTGCGCACTTATATGAATGTTGAACACTGTTAAATATAACTAGAACACATACTGATAAGCTAAGTGATCGACTAATATCAGGTTAGTAGTAAGGAATTGGGTAATAACACAGATTGGGCCCCAAGTAGGGCTGCGCGAAGACTACATCGTAGGTGGCGAGGTACTAATAGGTGTGCGTAGCGATGTGCGTAGAGGATCAAACCGTGGACCACCTAAGATCATCAAACATCTCTAGGGTGCGGAAACTTGGTTCTAGCACCCTCCCCTACTACTTCAGGTGAGACCTCAGTTTGCACTCCGCAGAGTGTTGCTGAAAGGGCCAGTAGTACCGGGATTTGTTTGGCTAAAACACCTCTGAACTTGGGTCAGGCCCCTACAAGCCAACAAATGGTTCTGTTGCCAGGACCGAGATCTGCATAAGGGATGTCTAATGTCGTGTCACTTGAATCCAACAAAGAAAGAAATTTAAAAGTGGTTGGATAGAAAAATTCACGAGTTCGCGGCACAGGAAACAGGAATCTCTGAGTATCAAAGGAAATATGGTTAGAGTGCTACATGTATACGGAAATCCACGAGATTTTCTTTGCATCCTTCTCCTTTGAGTTATAGGAGTGGGTCATGAAGCTGGTAGAAAGTCAAGGGAGGTGTAGGCTCGACAAACCGATCATGTGCACTCCAGAATTAGTACACAAACTAGAATCAATGGAGGATAAGATCGTGCGTGTTGTGGACCATTGGCTCGATCGGATTATAGGAGGGTTCATCAGCGAGTTCGCGGTAGACACACCGGTCAGCTACATCGAGGTAGAATGATGCTTCCTCAAAGGATGGTGAGGTAAGTACATTAAATCGTTGAACACTTGGATTAAGATGCTATTGTGTGAAAAGTGGGTTATGTGAATAAATTAATGTTTGGGACTATGTGAAGTGGGAAGATTTACAGAAACAAAGGTAGCGGAGAATTAGAAACTAGTCCTTTGATTTCACCCTCACGAGAGAGCGAGGAGGAGCTCACGAAAGTTTCCCCGAGAAGCGAAATCAGTCTGATAAGGCAGCATATTATGTGCATTCCACCCCCACCTACACTGCCACCGGTTTCACCATCATCACCTCCATCTCCGTCCACACCACCTCCGCCACCAACCCTGTTTAGTATAGCGAGTGAAATAAAATTACCGGTATTCAAAGGAGTAGGGAACGAAGACCCAGATCAATTTTGGTTTATGGTAAAGGCAGTGTGGGAAGCACACAGAGTCACGGATGACAAAATAAAGAAGGCAACACTGGTGAGCGTGTTGCAGGACCACGCGCTGACATGGTACATTAAACACTTTAATGACAATCCAAACGCAGGGATCATAGAAATCAAAGCAGCGCTAAACAGGGAGTTTAGCAGGCCAAAATCGGAGACGTAGTCAATTATTGGGTTTAAGGAGATCGCGATGCTTCCAGGCGAGATTCCCTAGGAACTGGATCAGAGACTGAAGGGAATGATTCGTGAATCCAACATGACCTTGACAGATGCACATCACCACACATGGTTTGTAGCATCCCTAACGCCACACCTAAGGATGGTGCTCTCGCAACAGAATCCACCCAAGCTGAAGCATTGGAGATTGCAATGAGACTGCATGAAACCCCTGTACAAGATCCTAGTCTGGGAGTTCAACAAATCCATGTGAAACTGAAAAATTTATGCTTGGAAATGCAGAGTTTAAAACAGGACAGGATGACTTTCCTAGACGTGCACGACAAAGTATGGTGCATCAAATGCAAGGGATAGGGACATGATAAGGATCACTGTCCAGTCTTCGTGAACTATTTGGCGGTAGGAGGGCCAATTCTATTGATAATGGAGGCACAAGTAGGGCCGAGCGTGGTGCCCACATTATGATGTGTGATCTATTAGATAGGAGGAAAACATCCTAAGGATAATTTTCATCTACTGCAGAAGTATATGCAGACGTCCCAACAATTTTTTTGTAATTTCTGTAGGTCAGTAGGTCATGATGAGCACACATGCAGAAGCTATGAGCTAATGATGGATCGAACCCATACCTACATGGTGCACACTGAAACATGAGCCCTCTATCAAAATACAGGACTGATGTGCATTGGATTTCAAGGGCGCAGATGGGGCCGAGGTGGAATGGGACCAAGAAGGTGTTGCAGACAACTAATTTGTTACAATTACGGAGGGCCAGGGCATTATGCCCGTGATTATACTAATCCAACGAGAACATTATGTTTGTACTGTACTCAGTATGATCATAAGGAAAAAGACTGCCCTACATTGATAGTGAGGTTGCGCGAAAAGGAGGTACTCTGGCCTCCCCCAACTCAGGATCTACAAATGATGAGGTCTAAGCCATGCGAAGAGGACCCGAATGTGAACATTGTGCTTCAGATTGGTATCACAATAGGAGATGACAAAGGTAAGTAGCCTAAAGAAAGTGCGTGGGTTCACAAGGCTCCTGCAAAGGAACCTGAATTCGATTTGGAATGTGTGAAGGAGACATATATGGAAGCTAAGAAGAGCTTCACAGAGGCCTCCACTTTAGGTAGTAAGGATCAACTAGACCCAGAGATGGATCCTTAAATGCTCACTACCTTTTTGGAGACATGTATGAAGCTGTTTCGCGACAACAGGGCTATGAAAGGACTGCAAGAACTTATCACTAGGTGCGCGGGGTCAAGGGAACCGCACGTGGTCTGGAAACTTGGAAAGCATGCACTGTGCATAGGAAGGTAAATGAGGGTGACTGCGCAAATCAGAGAATACGAAATGGATCAAGTAATTCTGAATCTAGGATCGGACGCGAATGTAATACCAAAACAAACATGGGAGCACATGGGCAGGCCCATGTTGTAGTGGTCTCCTATTCAATTACGAATGGCGAACCAATAGAAGATCTTACCCATGGGGAGACTGCAAGGAGTAATGGTCGATATTGAAGGTGTGTATTTTGAAGGGATAAAAATTTTCGACTATAGAAATCCCTATCCCATGCTACTGGGCATAGACTGGGCCACTGATATGAATAGAGTCATAAACTTGAAGAAGCGTAAAATGATTTTTGAGAAAAAGTCACTCCGCGTAGTAGTACTGCTAGATCCCGTCGAAGGAGTGTGATAAACAGAACCAGTGCGTGACAATGATAGTGATGACGATCTTGATTGTATCTGCAAGATAACCACACGAGAGTAGGATTGGGTGAATCCGTCAGCCGATGGTAGGATTTCATGGGAGCGCGACAACTCCTGCACTTCGGATTCAGATGAGGAAGTAGAACGATGGCAGAACCAATTACATGAGGTAACCATGCTAAATTGCAATATGATGATAAGATCATTACGCTGCGTAGAAATAGAAGTGAGGGATTTGCTAATGTATGATGGATTGATGTCAGTAGAGGAATTTGTGAACAACTTTGAAAGCAAAGTACTAGAACAACAGTGGTTCGATACTCTGAAATGGGCACTGCGCGCTATGCTTGCAAGATGGTGGGGTACACACTAGTAGAGTTTCAAGGATTGGCACAGATGTAGAAGGATGATGCTTATATGCTTTGGAAAACTGTAGCCACCAATGAGAGCCAGGTTTGTGGGGCGAAATAGCTTGCGTGCCCACCTTTCCAGATGGATACAAACATATGGTACGCAACTCGCACGAATGCGCAACGCTCTCGCAATCACAATTTGGAAAAACAAGCAAAAGTAGGAAAGTCGAAGCGCACTAAATATTATCCATGGCAAAGCCTTTGACATGGTGTGCGAAGTGTTGAACATGGTCCACCATATGGAATGCATGGACTGGGACCTGTGCGTACTAGCAGTTCGATGGGCTTATAGGACCATTTGCAAAACCCTGACCGCAAAAGCAATCCCAAAACCATGGTATGAAGCAGGGACTGTAATCTGTGAGGAGTCTACGAAGCCGAGTCTGCACGTAACAACACCCATAGATCCGACAGTACGCGAAGCCTGGGCCGAATAAATCACACAGCTACACGAAGCAGAACGTAGAAGACTTTAGAAAGCAATTTGACAGGGAAACTTTAGACTTCGTGAGCTTGAAATGGACCGGGTACGGTTAAGGAAGAAAGGAATTTTAATGGACGTAGAGGTCAAGAGGCTGAAAAACAAAATAAAGGGAGCATTTCTCGTCAACAGACCAAGGATAGCAAGGCAACGTGCATACAATCATTCAAATGATTTAGAGGACTATCATCGGGAATTAATTAATCTCCTAACATGGCTAGGACCACATATCACCAAACGCATTAACCAGGGAAGCACATTGCAAGTAGTAGAGTGCACGGTGCCAATCGCCACACTGACAAATGAGGATTTTCCGCGGACTATACAGGAGGGCAAAATGAAGGCTTGCACAGGTGGTGCGACCATCTAACTAGCCGGAGGAAGCACAATCTTAGCGCTCCAGGCAGTTGAAAGGGAGCACGGGACTGTAAATTATTCTGCCGGGGGGCTGCGTGCTCTAGGTAGTGCGCGCAAGAACAAAATGTCACAAGGTTCGCGACTGCGCATGAAGGGCTGTGTTACCATGCGGGTCCACCAGAAAGTGACCGTTGGTGTCACTGTTCATGATGGGATGTCCGATTTGAGGCCAAATGGAGTGGGCGGTGGGCATTTAAGATGCAATTTATGGGCAAGATTTGGGAAAATCCGCCACCAAGACAGAATTGGGCCTCAAAATAGTCCCTATTTTCACTCCATTATTCACCAATATCTTCACATTTTACCTTCATGTCACCTCCATTCCACCTCCACATCATTACATTTACCTCATTATTGGGTTTTATAACTATGCTTTTCCAAAGTTTATTAATTCTTAACATTTTTAAGTGGATTTATGGCTAAACTTTAGAAAATAATATGCTTATACTTATACCTAACAATTAGAATGAGTTTGTTGACATGTGTAGGTACAAAGGAAGCTTCCGGGGCATCTTTATGTGGACTTGAATGATCAAATTCGAATTTGATAAGATAAGCCTCATGGAAAAGATCATGATCTCATGGAGAAGATCATGGACCTCATGGAGGAGATCATGGAGGATAGGGTTATGTGTCTAGATGGTTGAGAAATGTATGGAACTAAAGAGAGATTAGTGGATCATCATTATGAGTTTGTTATCTCATCTCATTGTATAAATAGGAGTACCTCCTACATTCCAAAGGGAGGACTCTTGGAGCATTGTATCCAACTTATGATGGAATAGAATAAAGTTTCATTTTACATATATTTCCATTATGTAGTTTTAGATATAAGTTGTCTTAGTGTAGTGAATGGAATAATTTGTCACTTTGTTCTTAGGAGAATTGAGCTCACTCTAGAAGGATCAAAGGAACATGTTATTTCATATTAGATCTTATTTCATTTAATTGCTTAGATGTTTGAGGATTTGTTTGTGATTGATGAATGAGTTTTAAATTAAAATCTTATCAGCATATGAGAGGACAACCAAGGGTCTAAGTTAGGCTCTCTCTCCATTTGATTTGTATGATAATTGAAATTCATTCTTTTGCTTTTATGTTTCAAGTCATTTCATTTCTTATGCTTATGAATGAATCTTAGTTTAGTTTGGATTAGTATATGAGGGGACAATCAAGAGACTAAGTTAGTCTTTCTCTCTCTACTTGAATCTGAACAACAATTAAAGTTCATTCTCTTGTCTTTATTTCAAGTTTCTAGTTTTATGTAATCAATGATTTCTCTATGATACTGTAGGGAAGGACAACCAGGACCTCCTTAGTTAGGAGCCTCTTCCCTTGCATATTATATTGAATCGTAAATAATTTAGCTATACATAGAGTTAGTTGCCTACTCCTGCATATATATTACTGGCACCATCACAAGCTTACGAGTTTCCCTGGTCGATAATTTAATGAAGCAATTTAAGCAAATAAATTGCCCAACATTTTGGCGCCGTTGCCGGGGATGGTGCTAAGGGATTAGGCATTAGGAATTTAATTCAGTACTAGTATTTTTCTTTAGACAAAATAATTTGTGAAACCTGGTGACAGCATGATCTTCACAAAGGAGTTTAAGTTTGAGTTTTCTGATTTTTTAGTGTTTAGATAGTTTTAAATTTCGTCTTTAAAAAAAAAACCCCCCTGCATAAATAAAAACAAATCAAGCGATTAGTATGCTCTCTCCCTGCGCTTCGTGCGATGAGGAAGATCAGAAAATCTATTGATTTTGTTCAAATAAAAATACTTTTGCTGAAGAACTAATTTGCAAAAAGACAATAAAGAATTTTGTGAATGAAATTTTTTTTTTAGATGAAATTTAGTTTAAAATTTTTTTTTTTCCACAAAATAATAATAATATATGTATCATATATACACATATTATTATTAAAAAATAATAAATAAAAAAAATTAACCATTTTATTTGTTTTTTAGATATTTAAAAAAAAACTAACCATTTTTTTGTTTTTTTAGATATTTAAAAAATGCACAACATAAAAAAAATCTCACTACTCTAGTCAAAGCGTTTGGAGAATATCTCTGGCCAGCAACAGATTGAGTGGTACCATACCATCTTCACTGGGTCATTTGGATAAGCTGGCAATACTTCAATTGGGTAACAACTCTCTTTCGGGTGCAATTCCTCCAGAGTTGGGCAACTGCAGCAGTTTGATATGGTTGGATCTAAATAGTAACACGTTGAACGGTTCCATACCTGCAGAGTTGTCATAGAAATCGGGTCATGTTGTAGCTGGAAATGTAGCCGGAAAATCGTTTGCTTTTGTGAGAAATGAGGGTGGAACGTCCTGTAGGGGTGCTGGCGGGCTCCTGGAATTTGCTGGGATTCGGTCTGAGCAACTCTTGCTTTCACCACATTCATGTGAATTCATCAGAGTTTACCTGGGCACTACAGTGTACAAGTTTACAGACAATGGTACACTCATTTACTTGGACTTGTCCTACAACTCCCTTTCAGGAGCTCTTCCAAAGATTTGCAATGGGTCGTGATAGCATTGATCCCCGGAGAACCAAATGTACACGACCCACAAGAAAACTTCTTCAAGGAACCACACAACTGTGCGAACCTACTCATTCCAAAGTCCGTTATCTCTCTGCAGGACCTCAATTTGAGATTTTTCAAGTTCTTGCAATGAATGCCGATCAGAAGCAGTCCGTCATCGTTGATACCAATCATCCTCCAATTGCCTCGGAGTGCGAGCCTGGAAACATAATTAAAGCGCCAAAACAAACTAGGAATGGCCGGCACAATCTCCGCCCGTGCATCAAGAGACAGCCGACGCCGACTCTGCCTTTCAAATTGCCTTTCAAATTGCCTCTGGTGGGCAAAAACCTGTAACCTGGAATGATGAAGTTACAATAGCTTTTAGTAACGAGAATCGCTTGCTCACTCTGCAGATAAAATATGTGTTTTCCTTGGAGATAGCTAGAGCCGAAAGCATTTCTAGCAATGACATCGGCAGTGAGATTCAGGAATTATTCTACGACTTCTATTTCTTGCGTACCAGAAGTGATTGCCTGCTCCCATTTGTTTAATAGAGATGATGTACTCGCCACAACCTCTGGTACCATAGACTTTAGAGCCTCTGCATGGAAAGCAGGACTGATGAGTCTTCTTTGTCTGCACCATTTTTCTCCCTGAGAAGTCGCAAGGCCATCGCCCAGCAGCTGCCTTACGTGGGTTGTCGGCTCTGGTTTCTCGTACTGCTTTGATTTATTGCACAGCATCTCCCTAATCAACTCTGGCTGGAGAGCCCAGGACAGACAATGCAACGGGCGAGTCACAAGGGCGCTTGTTCTATGTGACAAACTATGGTGCCGATCCAACTGTTGCATATTGCAACGGATAATGGAAATGAGAAAATGATATCTTGCTTGCTTGACGCAGAGGCTGATCCAGATACTAGAGATGAGGAAGATTTGAAGCCTCTTCAGGTTGCTGCTGCCAAGGGAAATCGTTCAGATCCATCATTACTGCCGGCGGTTGGGAGCTTGGTGCAATTTTTGCTTACGGTTTGTTGTTTTTTTCTTTATAGTTTATTTATTTTTTATTTACAACTAAAAAAAACAAAAAAAAATTAAAAAATCAACATAAATAATAAATTAAAAAAAAAAGTGTTTTTAATTTGTTATTTAAAACAAAACAAAAAAAAAAATATAATGAATATTGTGTGTATTGATTAGTTTTTCTTTATAACTAAAAAATAACATAAATAATAAATTAAAAACAATTGTTTTTAATTTGTTATTTAAATAAAAATAAAAAAAATTTGTGTGTTGTTTTTAATTTGTTATTTAAATAAAAAAAATAAAAAATTGTGTGTTGTTTTTTTTATTTAAATAAAAATAAAAAAATATTTTGTGTGTTGATTTATTTAATATTTTGGATAATAAAAAAATCAAAACGACACAAAATAATTTTTAGTTTTTATTTCTTTAATAAAAAAAGAGGATTTTCTTATTTTTATTAAAAAAAAAAAAAAAAAAAAAACTAACTTCATTTTAGTGATAGTTTATTTTTAGGTTTTCATAAATAAAATTTTGTTGATTTTACAATTTTAAAAAATTTTCAACTTAAATAATAACTTAAAAATTTATGTTTTTAATTTATTGTTTAAAAAAAAAAAATCTAAATAAATAAGTAAAATCAACATAAAAAAATTATGTTTTCATTTATGTAGTACTTTTGATGATTTAAAAATTTTTTTCACAAAATTCACACAGATTTGACAATAAAAAAAATGGAATACTTGGAAACAAATTTCACAAATTGATTTATCAAACATTGGAGGATTCTTGTTTCGATAAGATTGGCTTAACTCATCACATTTTTCTGTTATATGCTTTATGATGCACTAATATGCCAAGTACGTTTCATGAGTTATCTGACACAAACAGGGAGTATTATTTCTCATGGTTGTTTCTAAGAATGGATTGAAATTGATATCATGAATTGAGTTGCTTTCAACACTTTGATTTTTCATAAATCTGTTTTGTTTGGTATGAAATTTTTGCGTAAAAATCATGAAGGAAATGCGCAATTCTTCTTGAACAAACTTATGTTTTCTTTCTGCCAAGTTTTTTTTACAGGTTACAGGATAAAAAAGTGATCATTAAGGAGATTGCATTGTGACGACAATTAGTCTTCCAAAGACTAAATTCATGGAAAATTCTGAAGACAAATCCATCCCCACAACCACTACCTTCCACCTCCCTTTCTGAATTTTTTTTTGAATTCCACCAATTGTAAGCATGACATTTCCATATCCATTTTTCACAGCAAGAGTTCTTATTCATACATCATGCATTTCCTTACATCCATCCATTTTCCTTGTCATTACCAATCCCCTTCATTTCCACCAATAAAACCCTGCTTGAGTCAAAGTCCTAGAGTCTAAGTATCATTCAAAAAACACCTAGAGGCTTGCATGCCTTAATGGCAAGTACTCTTGCCAATGAACAATGGGAGTACATTAATATCCCTTGTTCGTTGGATCTTGTAGGTGACTCGACCACGACAAATTTATTCGTACCTACAAAGATGTGTTAGGCATCCTGACTCCCATTGGAATCAATGGTGGGAGCTCTTGTGTTGGCTAGGGGCATTCATTAAATGGCCACTAAGTCAACAACTTCTTGCTATGTTCGACATCGACACATTTAATCACATAGTAAGATTTGTGCCATCGAGCGTTGAAGACTTGAAGACCCATATTTTATAGCAGATGAAACCAATTTCTTTTCATTGTTTTTCAGTTTGTCATCACTTGAGGACAAGTCAATCAATAAGGCTGGGAGGGAAATGTAACTTATATATTTTGTATACCTTCCAAGCC
This sequence comes from Pinus tabuliformis, assembly GCA_031772625.1. NCBI lineage: Eukaryota > Viridiplantae > Streptophyta > Pinopsida > Pinales > Pinaceae > Pinus > Pinus tabuliformis. The sequence goes on along the minus strand of CM062816.1, from coordinate 1,244,420,831 downwards.
TTATAGATTTTCAGCCATATTTAACAGACTCATTGGATTCATCATCCAACAGCAGATACGACTTTCAGCCATGTTCAACAGACTCCTCAGATTCATCATCTAGTAGCAGAGGATCCAGCAGCCGATACGACAATACAAATCCATCTTTCATCCACCATTTTCACAACCAAGTAAAGAAGACTATGAACAACAGTTTTTGCAGCCACATGTGCACAACTCTCATCCATTTTTGGAAGGGTAAGTTAAGGTATGATATTTTATAACTTTTAACCATTAAATTCCTTGAAAAGTTAGAATAATAATTTTTGGAAAAACTTCACTTCCTTTCCCCTTCCTTTCGCCATTTCACATAACTGCTCAAACCATCTGTTTAAGGGGAAGGATACATATACTTTGTCACATTCATATAACATCCACATTCATATATCACATTCTTAACCCCACTTACCTTCAAAATATATTCACTATTACATGAGCATACAAATGGCTTTGAAGAAAGTATTTAAAAGTTAATTGGATGCCAACACAATCATGGTTGTTACACAAGAACCAATCATGACGCATTCCAACAAAAATACTCTGCCACTATTACATGAGCATACAAATGGCTTTGACAAAAGTATTTAAAAGTTAATTGGATGCCAATACAATCATGGTTGTTACACAAGAACCAACCATGATGCATTCCAACAAAAATACTCTGCAATAAAAAGTAATATGCAAAGATCATACATTGAATGCAACAAACAAAATATGGTTGAAACACAAGAACCAACCAAGCTGTAATTCATCAAAATAACGCTTTGCAAAAGTTAAGTAAATGATATCATGCAGAGTTTAAGCCAAAGCTTAGATACCAAGAAGTAATGTAATAGATTGCATGAGGACATGCAATACCTTCAGTTTGGGGGAGATGTTGGGCCTCAAAATAGTCCCTATTTTCACTCCATTATTCACCAACATCTTCACATTTTACCTTCATGTCACCTCCATTCCACCTCCACATCATTACATTTACCTCATTATTGGGTCATAACTATGCTTTTCCAAAGTTTATTAATTCTTAACATTTTTAAGTGGATTTATGGCTAAACTTTAGAAAATAATATGCTTATACTTATACCTAACAATTAGAATGAGTTTGTTGACATGTGTAGGTACAAAGGAAGCTTCCAGGGCATCTTTATGTGGCCTTGAATGATCAAATTCGAATTTGATAAGATAAGCCTCATGGAAAAGATCATGATCTCATGGAGAAGATCATGGACCTCATGGAGGAGATCATGGAGGATAGGGTTATGTGTCTAGATGGTTGAGAAATGTATGGAACTAAAGAGAGATTAGTGGATCATCATTATGAGTTTGTTATCTCATCTCATTGTATAAATAGGAGTACCTCCTCCATTCCAAAGGGAGGACTCTTGGAGCATTGTATCCAACTTATGATGGAATAAAATAAAGTTTCATTTTACATATATTTCCATTATGTAGTTTTAGATATAAGTTGTCTTAGTGTAGTGAATGGAATAATTTGTCACTTTGTTCTTAGGAGAATTGAGCTCACTCTAGAAGGATCAAAGGAACATGTTATTTCATATTAGATCTTATTTCATTTAATTGCTTAGGCGTTTGAGGATTTGTTTGTGATTGATGAATGAGTTTTAAATTAAAATCTTATCAGCATATGAGAGGACAACCAAGGGTCTAAGTTAGGCTCTCTCTCCATTTGATTTGTATGATAATTGAAATTCATTATTTTGCTTTTATGTTTCAAGTCATTTCATTTCTTATGCTTATGAATGAATCTTAGTTTAGTTTGGATTAGTATATGAGGGGACAATCAAGAGACCAAGTTAGTTTTTCTCTCTCTACTTGAATCTGAACAACAATTAAAGTTCATTCTCTTGTCCTTATTTCAAGTTTCTAGTTTTATGTAATCAATGATTTCTCTATGATACTGTAGGGAAGGACAACCAGGACATCCTTAGTTAGGAGCCTCTTCCCTTGCATATTATATTGAATCATAAATAATTTAGCTAGACATAGAGTTAGTTGCCTACTCCTGCATATATATTGCTTGCACCATCACAAGCTTACGAGTTTCCCTGGTCGATAATTTAATGAAGCAATTTAAGCAAATAAATTGCCCAACAATGAAGGCTCGCACAGGTGGTGCGACCACCTAACTAGCCGGAGGAAGCACAATCTTAGCACTCCAGGCAGTTGAAAGGGAGCACGGGACTATAAATTATTCTGCCGGGGGGCTGCGTGCTCTAGGGAGTGCGCGCAAGAACAAAATGTCACAAGGTTCGCGACTACGCATGAAGGGCTGTGTTGCCACGCGGGTCTGCTAGAAAGTGACCGTTGGTGTCACTGTTCATGATGGGATGTCCGATTTGAGGCCAAATGGAGCGGGCGGTGGGCATTTAAGATGCAATTTATGGGCAAGATTTGGGAAAATCTGCCACCAAGACAGAATTGGTGGCCTAGAATTGGGGGAAACAATCGAATTTGAATTCCAAAGTCACTATAAAATCCAAGGGCTAGCCATCAACCAACACTTGGTAATTTGAGAATTGATCAGTTGAGTAGAGCACATAGTGTTGAGAGCTGAGCAAGAATAGAGCCTTTGAGTTCACGGAAGATAGTAAATAGTGTAGACATGATGACGGCTACTAAGGATGGATTGGGCATTGAGGAAGGGAACCGTCGGTGAAGCTGCGCAGAACCCCATGGTGCAGGATGTTTATGAGGGCACTAGGGTGGTCACAAAGATCCCCAAATCACCGCGGATGCAACAACTGAAGAAAGATAAGCAGATAATGGGACCAGTACACATGTCCTCGAGGAATCCATGGCACAGCAGGTTATCAATGGAGGAGAAAGGGAAGGCAGTTACAATTGAGACGGATGAGTAAGAAGAGGACCTGCAAGCCCTAATTATCGCCGCAGAAGAAGAGGAAGACATGGAGGAAGACATCCAACCTCTATGCTCCATAAAAAAATTGCCCGCGTATGTCCCTCCGAGGAAGGGGAAAACCAAAATACCGAAGGATCTAGATGCAACAAAGAGAGAACTCTAGACCCCTCTCCTCCCCAATGGAATTATCTTTGAGGGCTTGCACCTAAGCCGCGTGCCCACCATGAAATTTGAAGATTGGGACCTCGCGGACAGCGAGAAGTTCCCGCACTTAGAAACGACAAACTTGATGAAACAGAATATGGAGGGGCTGGTGATAACGTTAGAGCCACGAAAATGGTTGTGCGGTGTGGAAAAAGCCGTGCTGTTGCATTTGTTATGGATACCTTATTTCCACCGCGTGCCCATCACCATTTTCATCATTAGGCAGCTGCTCTGCCTGGTGCATGATGGGTACTTATGGCTGGAGGAGACTATTTCCATCACGACAGATCTCATCCACCAAATTTCTCAGCTTCCTTGTAAAGGAAAGGACCCCACAACAATAGTCGAAAAAAGTAGCAATTTGACTCTTGCAGAGGCCATGAAGGCCAAGTACAAGCTGGAGAAAAAGAAATGGGGCTATGCCATCTCTAGCATAAAGGATAAGGGCGTGTGCATAGCCACTCAACTCTTGGCTGGTAAGGTAATGAGAAAATGCAGCACTGATGAAGTACCAGCGTCGGTGGTCGCGTTGGCTGAATAGTGCACAGAGGGGGTTCAGTTCAACTGGGCCAAGTTCCTCTGCGAGGAGTTTTTTCCCAACTGTCACGAAGCCCAGGAGCAGGGTAAGACCTTCCACTACGCGTGGTTGCTCTTATCCATATTACTAGTAGCAGGAGAATTGCCGGAGGATAGTTAGTTCCTAAGCATTGACCGAGACCTACCAGAGGCCACGAAGTATGCTTTGCTCTAGGCCACCAAGGACACGAAAACGATTCGTGATACCAATATTTTCTGGGTGGTCATGGAGGCGAACATCTGAATGTGGATTAATAGGAGGCTGCACCTGTCCCCCATGGTCCACAATAGTCTGCAGAGTTTTGTAGCTTTCAAGGCAAACATGCACAATATCTACTTCAGGGTGTGAAAATATCTGGTGTAGCAGTGGCCGCGCATCGCAGAAATATTGGGCCCAAGAAAGAAGGTCAAAGCCTCAAAGCTAGCCATCAACCCGATCACCTGAACTGAAGGTGACCTCCATGACATCGGTGAGATGGTTCGCGATGTCACTAGTGAAGCGCTCCAAGACTTTATGACGGAGCAACAGACTGTGTTGGGGGACCTAAGGGCACAACTGCAGGAGTTATAGGTGTGGCCCTCGCAGGAGGGTACATTGTCTACCCACGTTGTAGCAGGCACATCAGTAGTAGAACAGATGCTTCATGCAAAGATGGCCAATACAATAACCTTGCTAGAGGGAGTGCTAGTCTTGGAGAGTATAATGGATCAAGTGACACTTAATACAATGAAAGGAATTGGCCTTAACTTGGTCACCCTTCCCTGTGACACACTTTATCAGTTATAAGATGGGATAACAGCAGAACTCCGTGCTAGAGAGAGTCGCGCGATATAGGTTCTGAGCGAGCAGAAGATTAATATCAAACAACTTAGCTTGCAGCGTGACAAGCTGGTGTCGCAGAACCAACAGTTGGTACAACAATTGATGACGCTTGCTGGCGCGTCCCCGAGTTGTCCATTGCAGTGGGCCTACCAACAGAAGTGCGGATCCAATGTTTGGCCAGTGGAGTCCGAAACAGACATGAGGAAACAATACGAGTGCAGTTGGAGCTATATCTCCAGATTGTCGAGCTGCGGCTGAAGGCGCAGCCTTCTACTCCCTCAGAGGTCAGAGAACATCGCACCAACGCTATTGTAGTAGGGGTGGAAGAGATTGGAGGTGCAGTTCGTGACTGTACCAACATGTTGGAGCAGGCATTGGAGGTCTTCACTACGTGGCAGGAGGACCCCAACATTCAGCGGATGGAGACTGAGGCACACGAACTCCAGCAACAATATGACATCATTAGAGGGACTACGTAAACAATAGTCCTTACTTAGCGCTTGCTAGGATGTAGCATGCCAAGGCTTTAAAAGAGCAGGTGGACACGAAACGCCATAAAGGAGTAGTTTTAAAGGCACACGTCCAGTTGTGGATTGATGAAGCCTTCACAATCACGGCAGATATTGAAGGAAAGCTTGCACAGATTCAAGGAATGCATGCATAGATGTAGCGCAACACATCGGAAACAGAGGGCTTGGAAGCAAGAATGCAGCAGGTTCAGCAGACAATAGCTCAGTGCATTGTCAACATTCAAGCCATTTGGGACTAGCTGGAGGGACTCCGCGCCAATATCACCGCATTGACAGAGTGACTCGAGGATGAGTCACGATGTTTGTGTTGGGGGCTTGTTGGTAATGGAATCCCTCCATAGCGTGTTTTGGGGCTCAAAGCCCAAAGTTTTGAATAATATTCTTGTAAAGATCCGCGAAGTGCGAGCACAGAGCGCAAATTGTTGGTTAGAGTCATAGGGTTGTCCTCCCTAAGTTTTGAATGTAGTGTCGGCCTAAATAGAGCGAGGCTCTAAGTTGTAAAGAAAAAGAGAAAGGGAGGAGAAAAACGAATGGAGTCTAAAGGATAGAGAGCATAGAGTAAGAGTCTAAGCGCTTTGGGTCGTAGTAGTAGGAAGAGGCTCTGTAGCTGAGTGCGTAGAGGCCTAGTAGAGTCCGTAGCTGAGTGCGTAGACCCCTGCAGCTGAGTGTGCAGGGCGGAGTTGAGTCTGTAACCAAGGAATAAGAATAATAAAGAGAAGTTTGATTCCAAATCTTGTGTATTTTTTCTTAAGTTATTTCCTGTTTGATACTATATGCAATTATACTGTTTTATTTATCGCGCACACATATATGAATGCTGAACACTGTTAGATATAACTAGAACACATACTGATAAGCTAAGTGATCGATTAATATCAAGTTAGTAGTAAGGAATTGGGTAATAACACGGATTGGGCCCCAAGTAGGGCTGTGCAAACACTGCATCGCAGGTAGCGAGGTACTGATAGGCGTGCGTAGCGACGTGTGCACATGATAAAACCACGGACCACCTAAGATCATCAGACATCTCTAGAGTGTAGAAACCTAGACTCTAGTTTTAGCACCCTCCCCTACTACTTTGGGTGAGACCTTAGTCCACACTCCACGGACTGTTGCCGAAAGGGCCAGTAGTACCGGGATTTGTTTGGCTAAAACACCTCTGAACCTAGGTCAGGCCCCTACAAGCCAACACTGAACCCACCACTAAACCACAAAAAGGGATAAAAAGTGGGCCTGAGCCTCATTCGTACCAAGAGATTCATTCCAAAAATGGTAAGAGAGGCCCACTATTTTATTGAGGGTCAAGCTAGATACCACTAGGGGTTCCATGGACTGCTAAATAGGTGCTACATGGTAGAGTACTAGCTGCTATAGGATATGGGTTAAGTGCTACAGGATTGTCATCAGTTGCTACATGATTGGCCCGAGAGGTGGAACATGGCTCAATTTGCTGCAAATTATCCTCCAAAACCACAAATCCATGAATAAGTATCCAAGAGAGAGGTAAGTAGTGAATTATCCTCACCTTCCCTGCATAAAATGTTGGAGAAATTGGTTAATTTTTGTCTATAGAAGCATCTTATAGAAAACCCCTAAAAATTGAATTTTTCAAACCCTATTCTTTTCTTGAGTGAAAGGAATGCAAGTAGAAGGGTAAAATTGTCTTGTATTTTACATATAATTATCCTACCTTTGATAAGAAGAAGGGCACCATTCCTCTCATCTCTGTTTTGAAACCCTAGGTTGCTCAGAAATTGATCATTGACAGAAAAATTCTTTGGAAAACCTTGAGAAAGCCATAGAAGAAAACATGGGAGGAGGCTTTAATAGGAGGGAACCCACATACTAAAAAATAATCCATATCCACTCTCCTGTTAGGTACATCTTCACAAACCATTAATGGATGGAGTTCTTTGATAATATTAAAGGATATGATGATGAAATTACCCATGAATTTTCCATGGCCTTCAACCTTAAGGGGAAGATAGTGCCACCACTTATGAGAGGGCTTGTCATCCATTTCAATGTAGAAATAATTAGTAGGGTGGTCACATTGGATTTAGGAGTTAGGCAGGGAAAGGAGGATATAAAATAAGCATCACAACCAAAAATAATTTCTTCCTCCTTGAAGAAAAACCAATTGAGGATAAAAAAGTAGTTAGAAGGGAAATCCCGCCTTACCCATGGGATGAAGTAGCCTAACAAATCTTAAAATACATATCTTTTGAGGGAAGGATTAATGTTGTTTATTCCTATCAGTTTAGGCAACTTTATGAGCTGATGTTTTAGGTGGAATTTCCTATCCCAAGTAGACTTAGTATCCCCCATTTCCTTCTTCTATCCATAGTGGAAATGAGCCAAAGAGTAAGAGAAGGGAAGCATCAATTCATTTCTCATAATGGGCTCATAAAGATAATTGTCATGGATGCTTTGAGTCATGTCAAGAACCCTATGTCATGGGAATTTTTTTTAGTCATGGACAAGAAGGCCTTCATTAAAACTCAAGCCCAAGCTCTGCTAGAACATGAAGAGGCCACAAAAAATAGCTTTGCTGAAGAAAAGGCTGAAGAAGAGAAGAAGGAAAATAAGGGAGAAGTGGGTGAAGAATAAAAGGAAGAAGAAAAACCATAGGCATCAAAAGAGACCCTTGGGGAGCCTTCTAGGCCTAAAAAGAAGAGGTAACAAGAAAAAAAAGTAAGCTTTTCAAAAGGAAACACTAAACAAGAGGTGGATGCCACCTTGGAATCTCTTAGCACACCTATCAAAATAAAATATAGGCAACCCAATTAAGGTCCATTTTATTTCAAAAGGAGGAGGAGGAGTAGGTTCAAACAAGGAAAGCCTCAACCTTCCACTGCTACCCCCATCACCATTGAAGGATCATCCAATCGCTAAGAGGGGGAGCTTGTGAAAGGAAAAAATAAAATTGAGGAAGTGACCTCCCTCACAGTTAGTGGGAAACAACCCCAAACCTCATCAAGAATGCCAAACACTAGGAGAGATAGAATGAGGTAGTGTTGTCACTAATACAACACCCTCCAAAAATTCCACTACATTTTGATTTTCGAACATGCTATCACCATCATATATAATGTGTTTCTTGATCTTCAAATGCCATATTACACTATTCTATGTGTCTCAAGTGTTCTTGAGTGGTCTCAAGTGTGTTCGTATTGATTAAAACATCTTTAGGTACAATTCATGGTCATAACATATTTGTTGTTGTAAACGGACACTTTTGGTTCTTAGTCACACAAAATTCACTTGTGGTACTTGAGGAATGTGTACAAAGTAGATTTTTTTTATGTATCTTTGTAATTTTTAAATCTTGTATAAGTTTTATTGATGAGTCAATATAAGTCACACATGGTTTTATGTTTAAATTCAACAGGTTCACCTATTTTCCTATATCCCAGACTTAGACAAATATTTGGTTTCAAAGAAAACTCATTGAGGCCAAGAGTGAATGAGCACACCTTTAAGCCTTGGTCGAGGATCCTTCATTGTTTAGACGTGCGCAAATTTTCCTACAAGAGCACAAAGTTCACTCCTTAATCCTTCATTCCCCTTCCTTGTTCCAAATTAAACCCTTCAAAAACCAAGCCTTCCTTTGAGTGCACTCCTTCAACCTGAAGGGATGCACCTTCCTTGGGAGCACTCCTTCAATCTGAAGGAATGCAACCTCTTTGAGTGCATGAGCGCACCCTGAAGGCCTTAAGATGCACAGTTTAGCCTTCCACAATGCCACATGTGCTCTCTTGACCCTTTGATCACATGAGTGCACTTTGAAGGCATGAAGCTTCATATTTTAGCCTTTAGAATTATGCCATGCACCCTCTTTGGTCTCTTGAGTGCATGAGCACACTTCGAAGGAATGAAGCTTCATATTTTAGCCTTCAGACTTGCGCCATGCACCCTCTTTGGTCTCTTGAGCACATGAATTCACTTTGAATGCACAAAGCTTCATCCTTCATTCTTTGAACTTTCATCATGCACCCTCATTTGTTTCTTTTGAGTGCACTCCTTCGACCTGAAGGGATGCACCCTCCTTGAGAGAAATATTTTGAACTGAAGGGATGTACCCTCCTTGAGAGAACTCATTTGACCCGAAGGAATGCATGTTCCTTGGGAGTACTCCTTCGACTTGAAGGAATGCACCCTCCTTGAGAGAAGTCCTTCGACCCAAAGGATGTGCCCTCTTTGGATTCTTGAGTGCATGAGCACACTCCAAAGGCACAAAGCCTCATCCTTCAGCATTCAGGAGTGCACCCTGTGCCCTTTTTATCTCCCTTGTGCGCATAATGCACTTGGGAAGCCCAAATCCTTCCCCTTTGTCCTTCAGACTTGCGACATGCGCCCTACCTTGACTGTTTCTTTCTCTTGAGTGCATGATTTTATGCCAAATCCATGAATCCTTTCCTCTTAAACCCTTCAACTTTTCAAAGTGTGCCCATGCGCCCAAAAAGCCCCTTTGACCCTTTTGAGTGCACCGAAAAAGAATGAATATAAAATATGCATAAATAGGATAAAATAGGATATTTTCAAGCTGATAGTTGCTCGTCATGAGTGATTACAGAAATAGGTAGTCCAAGAACTTCATAACAAGAACACATGAGGAAGATGAGGCAAATAGAAGAAGTAAAGGAAGTTTGGAAAGAATAAAGAACACACTTGAATCTTGATGACTAAGGCACCCTAAAGAATCCAATATTGAATACCCTTTGGAGGGTGAAAGCGCCACGAGCAAAAGATGAATGAAGAATGAAGACAAAGTGGAAGCCATTTCACCACTGAAGAAAAGATCATGTCATTAGTCATTATTGGTACCAATAATCAAAGATAGTGACATGTCAAGTATCATCATATGATGATGTGGAAGTCAAGATGTATTATTGTAATCATTAGAAAAGGACAAAATGTAATGTGTAGAGGTCCAAGAGTCATATGTTGAACGTGAAGAGTCACATAGTCATATATGGAAAAATATTGTATAGAAGTCCAAAAGTCATTTAGAAGTTCAAGGATTGTTTATAATTCCAAAGGACACACTAGAAGTCCAAGAGTCATGAGGGTAATCCAAGAGTAATGAGGATATGAAAGGTCATTCCTATTGTTATAAATGCAACCTCATAACTCAATCATGGGGCTTTAGGCTTAAGATTTGGAGAGCTAGTCTTAGATTCTCTACTTGGAATAGGAGAAAAAACTATTCTTTGGAGAAGAAAGAAGTGACTTAATGTTCCACTATTGGAACTAGTGTTCACCATTGTAATTGATGTACTTGGACCTTTCACCTTATAACTCAAGCTCTATGAGGAAACACATTTTCATGCATGTATCAAAAATGTTTTAGGAATATTATTGGGATGTTTATGGTATATGTTTTGTTCATATGTACTGTAGAAATTAAATTATGTCAGTGGCTTCGATACTTATCTTGTTGAATGTGTGTTGTATTTGCATTAATATCATTGTGTGAACTATTCAGCTAATGAATATTTTCATGCTCTTTTGTGCCTCTTTTAGGATAATATTATTACTTTCTTGTTAGAGACTCATTTTTGTCTCCCCTTGTGAAGGTTTCCTTTTACATCCTGTAATTGACGCTTCACAATGCCATCTTACCTGCTTATTCAAGGTTTATGTATATAATGTCTTATATTATCTATTGAAAACAAGGCAAACCTTTGTGTTATGGTGGCCGGGACAATAATCTGGATGGGGCTCATACTCCAAATAGTGTGAGGCCTAATTGGGACTTCACATCGGGGATACCCCCTGTATGTTGGTGGTATCCAACACCATAAACATTTTGGTGCTAGAAGGAGGGCCATATGACAAGATGTGCCCATTGAGTCTACTTGAATCTCTTATTTATAATAGCTCATTCTCAAATCGTACTCATGGGGTATTTCTCTAATTTCTCTATCAATCAAATTTTAATCCCCGACCAGCCTCTTCATTACTTGTATCATTTGAAGTTTGATGGTGGGGATGGAACATCCATAGCTGAGCACATTTTCAATTTTCTTAAATTTTGTGAATATTACGAAATCGATGATGGAGAGTTTGCTTGTGCACTTTTCTTCCTCACCCTTGAAGGTCATGTTAATCAATGGTGTCATACTTTACCGCCTACCTCTATCCAACCTTTTGATCAATTCTTAAGGGGCTTCATCAAGATTTTGATAGGTTTGACTATCAAGATGTTTTAAAAAGGATTGATCAACTAAGGATGTGCCCTAATGAATCAATTGAGGAATTTTCTAATCGTTTCCTTCACTTATGTTATGATTTTCTGGAGAAAATTTGGATTGGGATTTCCTTAAAAGGAATTTTGAAAGTTTGGTTCGGATCTATTTACACGAGGAATCTAAACCCCTTGATGTTTATGTTCCCCAAAATTTTCTAAATTGGGAGATGCCTCTAATTCTTGAGGAGGAACCTAATATTAATTTTTCCCCTTATCCCCCTCCTTTTAAAATACTGATTTGGGTGCCTCATTTTGATAATGTTCAAGCTGCGAAATCTAGAAATCAAATTCCTAATCCATCTTCTCAACCTTCTCCCACTTTTCATGATTCAGATCCAATCGAAGAAACCTTGGAATGGTTCATGGAGCCTAAATTGAAGGCTAATCCCTTGATTTCTCAAGTTGATATTAATAGTTTGTTAGCACTCCGTAGTTTTCCTAAGCTGAAAAGGAAACTGCAGAGGTAACCAAAAACCATGTTTAAAGTTGGGGTATAGCCCTTCCAGCTTTAGAGAGGGCTCTCTCTGTATGATTTAATTTTACTACTTAGGTCTTAGGCTAGATATGAAAGGTCAAGATATATTTTTTCTTAGTTGTGGTTGTAGAATGAAAGAAAGTAAATTGGGCATGGAGTCATTAAACCTTCAGTAACCAATCACAAATAAATAGAGTAGATGAAATAGGGTGAGGTAGGAAAAATCCTGGATCTCTTGAATTATGTGTGGTATGAATAATAGGAATATAAGGTAAAAATCAATTAAATATAAATCTTAAATTATTATTTTTATTTAATATCAAAAGGAAAACATTAATATCGTTTAACAAGCTATAGAAGAGCACTGTAAGTAAATTCAACTCATAATCTTCTTTTAACAGTCAGGAAAGAACATTCATATGAAAACTTAGAAGGAAAAACACATTAACAAAGAGGAAATCATCACCATTTATTTGACACAAGAATCCTAAAACAATACTGCCTCTGTATTTCTAAATTGATTACTTCAAAATAAAGTTTAGAACTTACAATTAAAGAAAGATTTTCTCTTTTAGATAATCCAACCCTTTCTAAATATTTTTACAAAATACTTATAGAGTCTATCTTGAACTAAATTCAGAATTCAATATAAAATTATTTACAAAATCATTAAGGTAATTTTGTGGTCTCAAATGGGCCTCCTAAGAAAAATGCAACCAAAATAAACTTTATAAAACCAATAGGATTCAAGATGATGATGTCAACCATGGGGGATGATTAACCATTTTTGGAGTACAAAAGTAAAAAGATTAAAATAAAATAAAATAATAAAACCACTTGCTCAACTCTTATTTTCAACTTATCTCCCTAAAGTTTTACTCAAATTTTGAGTGGGAGTACTCATTGGATGCAAAATTTAATTCCTCATCCAAGGAGTACCCATGTTGCATATTTTGATGGACCCTACTACACAAAAAATGAGAAATACATGAAAAAATGTGATTGCAATTACGTTTTTTCATGTATTTCTCATTTTTTGTATAATAGGGTCCATCAAAAGTATGCAACATGGGTACTCCTTGGATGAGGAATCAAATTCTGCATCCAACGAGTGTTTCTACGAAATTTGAGTAAACCCATTGGGAGATAAGTTGAAAATACGAGTTGAAAAAATAATTTTTTCTTTTTTCCCTCTAAAATTTGATGATGTAATCAAATCTTATTTTATTATTTCCACTATTATTTTATAATTTCCTTAAGAGGCATGTTGGCTTAAGGGGGCCTGACCCAGGTTCAAAGTTATTCGTGCCAACCAACAAAACCCTAACTGCTAGCCCTTTTAGCAACAACCTACATAGCGTAGGCTGCAGTCTCATCCAAAGCAGTATTAGGGGATGCTAGAACCAAGTTTCTGCATCCAGAGACCATGTGATAAGTGATCTTAAGCCCTCATTTCTTAGATCTTCCTTCACGTAGATTTGTATCCTTTTATGGCTCGCTACTGCAACTCTAAGAAAACGAACTCTAGACCTTCACAAAGGTCTACGGTCAAACTTTAGGGACTTAAAGGAAGCAGTCTATTCACTTTCACGCACTAATTGGTAACCCTAGATATGCCTTCGTGCACATATACCCAATTCAACAAAAATTATAATAGATTCAACATTTGTCTTCGTGAAAATAGAGAGTTACTTAGTTCAAGAATAAATATTAAAGATTCAATAAGTTCGTGCAACAATTACACATTATTCTACAGAAAACATATCATTGAGCGATAAAGAAAAAATAAGAATAATACTCAAAGGCAAGGTATTTCTCCCAAAATTAGTCTTTATTAACTTCAGCTTTCCCTTTACAGATTATTCCACCCTGCGCACTCAGCTGCAGGGGTTTGCGCACTTAGCTGCGGACTTACCAAGGTCTCCTATTCACTCAGCTGCTAGAGCCTTCCCCTTTCGCCTAAGTACAAGAAACAGAGCTTTCCTGCATTAACACTTGCCAAAAAAAATTCTATCTTTTTCTAGTTACCCCTTAGATTCGCTATGATTCAACTATATATAACATTCTTACTTATAATACCATGACCTGCGACCTATGGGTGAGTCTCAAAACCGACCTATCACTTACTCAAACAAGGGGCTAAAGCCCCTTTGACTCTTACTTAACTATGCGCTCCACTTCCACATTTCATGGAGACTTTACATCCTTTACATTATCTTTTACAAAAATTGGTTAAACTAACCCAAAATTGACCCTTGGGACCCTATAGGACCCCAACACTATCAGGTTAGGGTTTGAGCACTCTCTGGCACCTCCCCTTGCACCTCTGGTTTAGGACTTCGGTGCTCTGACCACCATGGTGGATCCACAACAACATCCTGGCACCCGCTCCTTCAAGGATATGGTCTCTGGTCGACCGCCAGACCAGGCTTCCTTCTTCAACAAGTTTGCCTCCAACTCCACCTTCTGCACGCCACTAGGAGGAAACTCTGACAAAGAAGAAACAACACATCCACAGAAAAAAGAGTTGCCTTAGAGGAATGAAGATACATCGAAAAGGATAACCAAGGATACTCAAGCAAAAAAAGGTAAGGTCACAGACATGCCCTTCCTTGCTAACGTAAATCCTTCAAAAAATCAGGAGCAACAACAGGATCAGGGGAAAAAGACTAAGAATAACTGCAACCCTAAAGGTAAGAAAATCCTAGAACTGGAAATTCAGGACCCCGGGGTAGTAGTATATAGAGAATACATGCAAGAACACACAGTAAAATGCAAGTTCATGGGCATCTGGCCAACTGAAAGAGCCCTGAAATGGTGGATTCAACGTAAATGGACACCCAAAGGGGAGATCAGACTTCAGTTGGGCTCCAAAGGATTCTTTACGATCATCTTTGAGCTCCTAGAAGATAGAGACAAAATATTTGAAGGAGGACCCTATTTATACAATTCAGTCAATTTATACATGAGATTTTGGAGGGATAACTTCACACCAGAAAAATACAATTTTACGAGGGTTCTAGTCTGGGCATGTCTCTACTCCTTACCAACTCATTATTGGACTCCTTCAGTCTTAAAAGGTATAGGAGACTAGCTGGGGGGATACATCAAAATGTCTGAAGGCACTAGAAACGGTCACTGTGTTTGCTATGCCCGAATTTGCATATATATAGACGTCTTTGGTGCCCTTCCAGAAGCAATTAAATTAATCTTCAAGGACGAAGTCTGGCTGCAAAGTATAGACTATGAATATATTCCCTTCCAATGCAGAAAGTGTCATGAGCATGGGCATATCTTCTGAGACTGTCCAATGAATAAAACCCCTCAATCGCAAGACCAAGCAAGTAACCGGAAATATAGCGAAGGATTTACTAAAGTCATATCCAGGAACAAGAACAACAGGAAAAATGTTATCCCCAAGAAGAACCAATTTAAAGAAGTACGACAAAACCAGTTCAATGTATTGAACAACACCTAGGAGAAAATGGATCCTAACGAATTGATAGGAGATGAAGCAGGATAGGAATAAATGATCCCAATAGATAACGAATACAATGAGAGGAATACATGTTATAACAATAGAGGAAAGGAGCATATGCAAGAGGATACAAAAATGGAGCAAACAGAAACAGAGGAAACACTAGAGGAAAACACCATAGAGGAAGCTCTAGAGGGGGTATACCTTGCAGCAATTGCAGAGGAATGGAAATAAAAGGGAATAAATTCCATATCAGAACAAGAGTTACAAAAAATTAAAGGATCTTATCTCCTCCAGGAAGAACTAATACTCAAAGCTCACCATACAACACAAGAAAGTTGTTAGGAAACCAACTCACAAAAAGATAGAAAAGATATATCAACGCCTTAGAATTTAGCCTCTTCGAGGGGGAAACCTCCTTTACATTACACAAATGAAAAATTCTTGGATGATACAAATGACTAAACCTCCCTTCTATATATATGAGTCTAAGGGGTCACAATATAATCAAGCTGACATAAAAGTAATAACATAAGGGCACAAAAATAACAATAGTGGGTTTTTATGGGGCATACTAATAACAATATGGGAACGATAGGGATACAATGACAATAGTAATGGGGGAATCACTAGTATTATAGGGGCCTAACAAAAGCACAATTTCAAAGGGCATATTAGCAAATAATCTAGTAAAAGGACTCAACCTCAAATGCTCAAGCCGAAAGCGAGGTCGAAAGACCACCAGTTAGCTCCTCCAAGAACTGGGTGCCAAATTAATAAATGAAGGAAAGGTAAAGGCTCTAGCTCTATACCCATCTCCATGTCAATGAATTGCATCTCTTAGAATATTAGGGGATTGAACAATTCTGGGAAGAAACATATCTTAAAAAACAGAATCCTGTCTTATCATCCTGACATCCCACTAATTCAAGAAACTAAACTTGAATCGACTCACCCCCCCTCATTCTCAACTCTTGCTTCAAGCCATACAACTCCTTGGCCAATACAGCTATAGGTACGGTGGGGCACATAATGAAATTTCAGAAAACTCCAAATTCGACCTCATATCCTCTCGGGCCACTCATCATTCTATAACAGTGATCCTGAGAATCATAGGTACAAACGAGAGTATTTGCATAACTAATATTTATACCCCGCACAAGGTGACAGATCGTATCAGAATGCTCCAAAACATCTCCAATCTCCTTGACCCTCTTCACCATCCTCTCAAAATCATAGCAGGTGCTTTTAATATGATAACTAAATTATTTGAGAAGAAAGAAGGTATCCGAAATCTTGATAAGGACTCCGAGGCTTTCCTCACCACCATTGAAAACCTCAACCTCATCGACATTCCCACTACCAATGGCATTTTCACCTGGAATAACAGAAGAGGAGGAGACCATCAAATTGCCTCCTATTTAGACCACTTCCTTTTATCCGAGGCAACTTATCTTACCTCCTAGGAAACAGAGGTGAGAATCTTACAATAAGCAGGCTCTAATCATTGGCCAATCTCTCTCAAGATTCAAATTTCCATTGGTTCGAAAAATAAGCCTTTCAGATTCGAGGCCTTCTGGTTGGATCACCAAGACTTCATGGAAAAAATGAAACAATGGTGGACTTACACTCCCATCAGAACTGGAAACAAAATGTACACGTTCCAACAAAAGTTAAAACATATCAAAGAGGAAATCAAGAATTGGAACAGAGACACAGTTGGTAACATCATAACGGAAAAAATAAACTTGGAGCATCAATTGGAACTACTCCAAAAAAACATAGTTGAAGAAGGGATAACAGAGAACAATAGGTAAGAGGAACAAAGACTACAACAAAGCTGGGAGGAAAGAGCCATCTAGGAAGAAAAGTTGTGGCAACAAAAATCCAGAATAAATTGGCTGAAATGTGGGGAAAGGAACACGAATTTTTTCCATAAAACAATGATACAGAATAGGAGAAACAACAAAATTATGGCTTTGAAGAACCAAGATGGTCATCTCATTCACTCTCAAGAGGAGTTGGAAACAGAGCTCAATCACTGTTACAAATCTCTTCTCAAAGAGCCAAGGAATGACCAGGATCAGGACATCAAAAAAATCACAAATCATATCCCCAAAATCCTCATAGAGGATCATAAAAAAATGATCCTAAGGAAAGTCACCCTCCAGGAAGTGGAAGATGTGGTCATGGGAATGCCCAATGGCAAAGCACCAGGTCAAGATGGTTTCACCATTTATTTCTACAAATATTCCTAGCCTATCATCAATTTGGAAGTGCATGCTCTTATGAAAGAATCTTGAATTCATAAGTCTGTCCTTAAATCCCTTAACTCCACCTTCCTAACTCTAATTCCCAAGGGAATTTTTGCTGATTCCCCAGACAAAGTTAGGCCCATATCCCTCTGCAATATCATCTACAAAATAATCTCCAAATTTCTTGCCAATCGAATTAAAATCATCCTCCCTCTCCTCATCTCCCATCAACAGTCTGGCTATGTGGAAGGAAGGAAAATCATGGATAGTATAATTGTCTCTCATGAGCTTATCCACTCTCTTAAATCCCAAAAAAACCCTGGTATGATGATTAAGCTAGATATGTCCAAAGCCTTTGACAAAATTAGCTGGAACTATATGAGACAGGTCTTGGCAGCGTTTGGGTTCCACAAAGACAACATCAAGTGGATCATGGCTATGGTGTCGGGAGATTTTTTCTCCATCCTCGTGAATGGATCCCCTTCACAACCCTTTAATCCTTCTAGGGGTATCAGGCAAGGGGATCCAATCTCTCCCTTCCTCTTTGTTATAATGGCTGAAGGGCTAAGCCGCTCTATCTCTACTGCCTTACAAGATAATAAGCTCTCTGGTCTCCATCCCCATGGCTATTCTCCCTCAAAAATGCACCAAGAATTTGTGGATGATACCCTTCTCATGGGCCTCCCATATATCAAATAAGCCTCCTCTTTCATGTCCATTCTGTTGGACTTCTCTACTGCATCTGGAACCTCCATCAACCCCGTGAAATCCAAGTTGTTCTTCTTTAACACTTCGCTGCCCATTGTAGGAACATCACCAGACTCCTGGCCATTCCCATTAGTACCCTCCCCTCCACTTACCTTGGTGTTCCCCTTACACACAGGCCTCTCTCTCGGGCCACATGGGAGGACCTGATTAACAAGATGGAGAAAAGAATTGCTAACTAGACCTTCAGATATCTCATTCTAGTAGGCCATCTTATCCTGGACAAATCTATTTTACAGGCCATCCCGCTATACTTGTAATCGGCTCTAGCAGCCCCAAAAGTGATTTCAAACAAAATTAGAAACCTTTAGAGGAACTTCTTATGGAGAGGTGTAGAGGTAAAACAAAAATGGGCTCCGGTGGCATGGGAAAAAATTTGCAAGCCCAAAAAATATGGTGGCCTTGGTCTTAGAGACATAGACCTCCCGGGAAAGGCCTTGGGAGCCAAAAACTTATGGAGATGGATTGCAAACCCTAACTCCCCTTGGGGAATTGTTGAGGGAAAAATTCCCCTAGGGTTTTGGGTCAACACCCTAGTAGAGCGGGGGTTGTCTACAGTAAAAGAACAAGCATTCCACACAACCATGATACTTAAATAAGAAAACTACGTGAAGAGAAGTGCATCTAGGGGTCCTTCGTTCGGGTAGATCTAGCTAGGGTCCAAACCCTCTTAGAGTTCCTCTCAATCCTTGAACCTGCAAAACAACCAATTCAAAGTAGCATATCAATATATGGACCAAGTATCATATAGAAATCAACTTCATAACATATTGAAGGGTAGTTAGTTATACAATTGAAACAATTATTCATATGTAAACCATAAAAATAACATCATATGCATAAAGAAGATTGATTTTGGGAACAAGACAAATGTTTCTTTATTGCAGATAACTAAAACAAAGCAAGGAATGATATCACCTGAATCTTCCTCTTGCTGGCTCCAAGCGGAACCATACTCCGGATTCATCCAATCCCAAGTCTTCGAAAGGCTCCTTCCATGACTCATACAAAGATATCTCAACTAGTGAAATGACATCATAACTCAAGGAAACAAGGGTTTCCTGTAATGGGGAAGTGATGGAAGCACAAGGATCTTTAGACCTGATCAGGGATAATCTTAGTAGAGTAATTTTCTCTCTATTCTCTCCTCCCTTAGGCCTTCCAATTGAAGCCTTTTTATACTTTCCCAAAGTAGTTTTTTAGTTGGGAATTCATTGGGAACATTTGGGCCACGGGCACTAATAGGTAATCAATAGGTAAAACCTATGATCTCCACTCGCAATTAAGGATATTTAATTTTTTAAAGTGTTTTAAGACATATATGCGGGTTGGGTATACACTGACTCGCGTACACACGTGTTTAGCTCAGGGAAATTTTGTGTATAGGGAGTAAAACATTGTTTTTTAAGTATTTGGACCAGGTCTGGAAGGAGGGGTTTCCCTAGGCCATAAATGCAGCATCAAAAATATCAAGGGTGAGATTTGGAGCTATAATAGATGCCCCCTAATATATGAGGTCAGAAGGGGCACATGATGGTAGAAATGTATTAAGTACATGGAAAAGGAAACTTGTCAAAAACTGAGAAGGACTTCACCATATTTCAGCTTGCCAAGCCACAAAAGGATATAAGAAAGAAACACTGTTTGAGGCGAGCATACCCATGCTCAGAGAAAGTAAAGCATGTTTGCATATCAAGTACAAGCAGATCCACTAAGTATACAAGTATAGAAGACTGGAAATACATAATGGATCATCTGATCATGATTGAACAAGTACATGTTTGAATATCACATATAACAATGTTAATGATGCTGAAGGATGAAGCTGATCACTGATATCAAAGACTGATCCCAACAGTACCAAATGAACATGATGGAATAAGATGGCACTACACTGCAAACCAGGGAAAATTTTAAGAACCCCCCCAAAATTTACATGTATAATAAATGGGCGAATCTCCATGGTATATAGGAAAAATGGAAGGCGATTTTATCAATAATATGATATGTATATATAAATTTTTGGCGAATCTCTCACCAGGAATGGCGAATATTTTACTCAATTATAAAATCTTGTGTTTATTGAATACACAAATGAAATCAATGCATTTCTTTAAAATATCTTTTGAAATCAAAATTACCGAAATTACATATCGATAACCTAGTGGGTGTAGGATAAAATTCACCCATGCCATTCACAGAAAGCATGAGAAAAAACCTAATACTATATATAAAACCAAGAAAAATTCAAATTCATCACTTCTAGGGACCTCGTAACCACCCTGCCAATACACAAGTATGTTCCTGTTTGCAATTAGAAAAATTACCCAAATTACAATCTGTTTACTCCAACATATGTTGGAAAGTTATAGAAGGATGACTAGTGCAATCAATCCATTCCTTTTAGCCCTAGATTTGTTTCAGTTTAAAACAGAAGTATACAAATATACTTGTCCAATGTCTATGCTTTAACCATTCACCTTAAGATGTTTTTACAATATAATTTCCTAAGTCTATTTAATATCTTCATTATCACAAAAACCAACCTATATCCATCTTAACTCCACATCTACCACTCTTAGGGGATGAAATCTATTTATCCCTCTGAGCACTTGGTAGACCCAGAATTAAGATGGATCTAAGATGATAGAATTTCCCCTTTAAATAGTTTATGCTCACATGAATACCATGGTATTACCATGGGCCAATACCATGGGTTATCATAAACCTGGAGCTTAAAAATTACTATTCGTAATTTATAAAAATTAATAAAATTAATAGTTGATTTTTATTTTATTTTTTATTTTAACCAAGCTAAAATGTTTAACATACATTAAATTACAACATCCATTTTTACTCTTGATCGGATCAAATATTTTTTCACTCTATGCTAGTTTGCATATCACGATATTTGATACCTCTCGGGGGTTAGTAGATCCAGAGTAAAGATGGATCTATGCTGGTTTAATTCCCCCATTTAAATAGGCTACATTCTAGGTGAATACCATGGGTCAATACCATGTGCCATTTTGGTGAATACCATGGGTCAATACCATGTGCCATTTTTATTTTTATTAATACTAATATTAGGGTTAATAATGTTTTTTTGCATGGTATTAATAACAATCTAGTCCATGGTATTTGTCCCATAGTATTTTGCCCATAGGTTTCACCTAAATATAACACATTTTTTTAGTGTTCGTAAATATAAGGTGACTTATGGAGTAAATATAAAAAAATGTTTTGTGTTCGTAAATATAAGATGACTTATGGAGTAAATATAAAAAAATGTTTTATTTGTTTACTATACCTCTCGTTTATTTATATTTTTATTAATTTACCATACCTCTTTTACAAATATGGTATTTGGCCCATAGGATTCACTTAAATAAAACCTCTTTCTTGAGCCTTCATAAATAGAACAAGGGTTATGGAATAAATATAAAAAGAGGTTTTATGTATTTACCATGCGTCTAGTTTATTTATATTTTTATTTATTTACCATACCTTTTGAGTAAGTATAAAAATACTTTTTATTTATTTACCATACCTCCACTTTACTTATATTTTTATTTGTTTACACCCTTGCATGTATACAACATGACTTATGGAGTAAATATAAAAAATGTTTTATTTATTTACCATACCTCTCATTTATTTATATTTTTATTAATTTACCATACCTCTTTTATAAATATGGTATTTAGGCCTTTGGCCCATAGGATTCACTTAAATAAAACCTATTCTTGAAAATGGACGAATGGATTCACTTAAATAAAACATATTCTTGAAAATGGGCGAATGGAAGGTTGTAACTCCTAATTTCAAGGGCTAAATTTACCTCTTTTACCCTCTCCCTTAAAATAAGGTGGGCTATTTGAGGTGATTTGTAAAAATGTAATATGATACAAAATATTCGCCCACTAAAAATTTAAAACCCCTTAATTTCGCCAAAGGGCGAACATTCGCCCCTAAAATTTTCTATGCTGCAAACTCGGGTGCCAGCATATAGAATGTCGCCATGAATGACTACAACATATAAGGTGGAATGGTATCAACTAGCAGAAATAGGAGCAACTGTCAAGTGAACCAATGAATGCTACTGCAACCCGAGGTCTTCACCAACCATCGTGGTACATTTCTACACAATGGGAATGAATGAGCTGAAGTCGACCATGTGAGAAATTGTTTGATTACCGGTCATTGATGTATATCGTTAACAAACACGAAACTACTCACTGATAATGATAATGAGGGTCAAGGTACCCCAGTACAATCTAACAAGTGTGAATAAATGATCTAAATTCGAACACCTAGAAGAATCTATCAATCAGGAGACAATGATGGTTTCCCACTGTTGATAACGAAGGATCTGCCACTAATGACTGAAAATCCCAAGGTACTATTAAATGGACTCTAGACCTTTGCCCCAGATCAATGAGTCGTAGTCAATGGGGAAAGATCTGTTGGAAGGAAGGCATTAAGGCATCCTTCATCAATCTAGCATGAGTGTAACCCGCAGGCCAATAATGTGGAAGAATCGAACGTAAAAGATGTAACAACCTGACCGAAGCATGTTTTCGGCGTACACAAGATGTGGCTAGCGCACGACAGAAACCCTCCAAACCAACCAATAATGAAAGCTAACACAGAGGCGAGGTATCCACCAATAGGGTCAAATGGAAACCAAGCTATTGCACGAATCCCAATGTGTGATAGTGTAAGCTAATGTCAAACATAAGGGAAACCACTCAGTCAAAGACCCATGATACTGATCGATGTTGAGCACAAGGTGACATATCAATAATGAAAATAGGGCCAGGGTGCGGCTCTAGGCCTATCCTCAGAGCAAGGTGTCGTTGTTGATAAGGACAAGACCCGCCAGCAAGAAGTCAATGGAGACCTTCTCAAACTGGCATGAGTAAAGGACCAATATAACTGATGTGATGATAGACAAGACATTAACAATCAGGGGTGGCCGACTGAAAATGAGTCAAGAGACACTGCAGAGAGGCCCACTCAGGCTAACTTCCCTTGAACAAAAGCACGACTCAATGTTGACTATGTGGCAGCATATGATGACTCTGTATAAGTTCGTCATGCAGGAGGCACGAACGAACTCTCCATATGATTGAAAGAGATAACCAATCGGAGGAGAACTGATTCAATAACAAGGTTAAGGCATACCTAAGTCAAACTAAATCCTGCCCAAATGGAGGAGACTTTGTTTTGAGTGCTTTGTTCAAGGGTGACACGATTGACTCTAGCTGCCAACAATAAATGGAAATATTGTCCCGTTCCCGCTCTTTTTTGGAATATATAATTTTTTGTCTTTTTCTTTAAGCTGGAAAAAGAATAAAAGAATGCTATAACACAGTGGAAAGAACGAGTGTTGGTGAAGTAGATGATCTAGTTTCTGGGATTGGAACAATCCTATGCTCAATGCAGGGAGGCGAAAACTAGTCAAAGACACTCAAAGGTATGTTCCTTCCACGGGTCATAGGGTGTCGATTTGCAAAAGCTAAGGGATTGCAAGTTTGATTTGCAGATGATATGGTCAAAAGGTGGCTTAAAAACAAGTCCAAGTGAAGCCAGTTCAAGGCCAAAAGGTGAAAATGGTCAAAATGCAATGCAGTAATACAACTCAACACGAAGGAGCCTCTAGGGTATAAGGCCAGAATGAAGTGAAGAAGCAAAGAGGAATGAGTCTTCATTGCATAAGTCATGGCGGGACTACAAAGGACTCTCGAGCCTACTCAAATCGAAGCAGCATGGGCAACAAATGTCAGTGAGGTGCTAACTACGATGCCCATGAAAAGGATGGCTCTACCATCGTGCCATGATTTAAAAAATCGGTGAGTGAAGATGGTTTACGAACCATAACACGATGGGATCGACCCTATGGCAAGTGTATCGACAAATGGAGGCTAGTATGCATAATGCAATGGAAAAATGGCTTCCCTAACCTATATGCCAGTGAGAAAACGATACCTGCCATGACGGGTCTGCAGTCATGGAACTGACTTGAAACTGTCGAAAAAGCGTCCAAAATGTCCTAAAAAACAAACCATTCTCGACATTCCAAGCTCCCAAGTTAAAAGTTACATGAGACAAAACAAAATCAAGTTTTGAAAAAATTTGACATTTTCAAAGCTTATAAAATAGTTTTTTGACTCACCATTGTTACTGTTTGAGTTGAGAGCACAAGGAGTGGAGAAAAAGAAGTAATATTTGCCTTTTGCCGAATCCGACCGTTCAAATCTTCCCAAAATCACCAGGTAACCCCCAAACTTGTCTTGTATCAATTTGTGATTGGTTTTAAAAATTTTAATTCAAGTTTCATCGTTGAATTTATGTCAATTTTTTTTGTCGCGGTGTATACGCGGGTTGGCTATATGTAACCTGTGTATACGCAGGCCCTAGATGCGACTGTGTATGAATCAGACCTGCGTATATGCTGTTTGAACTTCAAAACAAAAAACTAGCAGTCCAAACTTGTTTTTTTCTCAAGATGCTAGTCACTTGGAGGGAAAGGGAGCATGCCACTGTTGATGATAAGGTTATGAACGAACCATAGGCCTTGGATGCCTTAAAAGGATGCGGTTTGCTAAAGTTTTTCAAAATGCCAAATATGAAGGAAAATACTCACTTGCTTGAAATGCTCATTCACTAATGGAGTGTCGAGGACGACTCATTCATGATTGATCAAATGCCACTGATAATAGAGATTGAGGATATATATATTTTATCATAGGCCTTTCCCGGAGGGGAGAAGTAGTACATTCCACGGGCTGATCATGAAGTAGCCTTTCTATTGAGGACTATGTGCATATATATTTCCCGGGCCATCCAAAAAAGATTGGAATCCAAATTCCAATCAAGCACATAGAGAGTTTGTCATTGAGGATCATCATGTTCACTATAGCCAGAGTGAATGGATCAACTTCCTTATACTAGGTTTCACGGCTTGCCATGAGCTTGGCGGTAGATTGTCTCACCATAGTATTTGATTGGTGTACTCCTCTTCTCACCAACTTGAAGAGCTGGCTATCATCTATCAAAAATGGCCAAACCAAAAAATTTGGGTATGGGACCATTTTGTGCTCCTTCTTTTTTGAGAGGGTCCCAGTGCTACGCCCTAGAGTACCAGTTCTGATCAGTAGCCTGCGAGATCCACGGATGGGCAGGTGGGCTGATTTGATGAAACGACTAGGAGGTGGGGAAATACCGCGGACAACTTTTGATGATGATTTCTTCTCCTGGTGGGAGCAGCAGATTGTCGCTGTGGATGATTACCCATATGCTGGCTTGAACTTCTGGGGAGATCCTGATCTAGCATTACCACCATCCACAGCATGGGGCGATATAGGTAACAAATGTTTTTGATTTTATGATTTTCATGATTTTTATGATTTTTCAAATATGAAAATGAACTTGAAAGATATTTTTGATGGGATTCAAATTACTAATATAATGATCATATTCTAGATATTGGGCCAGTATGACCATATGGATTCCCACGGCATGGACATCGCGACCAAGGTACGGAAGAGGTGGCTGCTGATACATAGCGACTCCTACACATAGTTCAGTGGCACAATTCACCGAGTACCGATGGAGGTTGTAGAGGATCTCTCTATAGACATGTAGCGTCACGTGGTTGGAATGCCACGGGACTGGGTTTGGACTCTTAGGGGTGTGGCCAAAGCAATAGTCGCATGCTTAGCCGCTCATCCTGAGCCGAGGCATTAGATGTACTGGACATGATTATGGGCATTTGAGTCCCAATTTTTGTATATTATTTTGGACACACTTATGTACACTCTGGATGTTTTATGATATATATATATATATATATATATATATATATATATATATATATATATATATACAGTTTCGACTTTTTGATGCTTGATTTTATTGTGATGAATGAATGATGTGCCAGTATAAAGCTTGATTAGCAATATAATCTACTAACCAATTATGAGATCTTGGAATTTGAAAATAAGTAATGTAAGCAAATGATCTTTGCAACAACCTCACCCTTAAATATTGGCGATATAAACATGGATCCCTAACCCGATAAATGTTATTCAATTGTGACACTATCAGTTGTGAATCAAGATAGACTACCAACGAATCGATTCCATAAGAAATAGCTTCGGATAGTAAATTAATGATGGCAGTATACTCAACCATATTATTTGATGCGGGACCAATGCATACTCCCCTTGACCATCAACTGACCAGTTGGATAGTAGATCACCCAAGCTGCGGAAGTGAGGTTCTGAGTGTGCCGACTAGCACCATCGGCGAATCCAAAATAGACCAAGTCATCCATCAACACCTGCCACAGTAGATCAAAAAGTGTTGATATCAAAAACTCCCTATGAGATATGTACAAAAATACAAAATGTACAAAGAAGCCATTGCCTAGCTGCTACCTAAGCAAAGTACTTCTTAAGGTAGAGCCGATCAGGGGGCTCCGCCAACTTGCTCCTAGGGATGTTTATAGGTACAGTCATTGAACCAATCAATATATTACCTTCGGTAGACATCTGTGTTGGAGCCAAAGGAACCGTACAAACATCACTAGTAAGTAGACTGGAGGACCTAGATTCGACTTCATGCAAAGGATGACAGACAAATAAATGATGATGTAAATCTTTTGATGGTCGATCTATAGCCGTCATTGCTTCGAATATCACTTCGTCAGACGGAAAAACTATATCTAAGCACTCCAAAGCAGAAGTGGAATCAAGGGTCCAAGTAGGGGCCACATCACCATCTAACTCCTCCTCAGAGAAAGGAGTAGAATGGTTGTCTGCAGAGTTATCGGTAGATTCATATCTAAGCTCTACTGCAGACATAGAAGATTCTATTTCACCCACCTTTCCATCATCTGATGTGGTCACAAATGAAGATAAGGCTCCAGGATCTGAAAAATAATGAGTTTGAACAAACTCTTTCTGTAAAGGCTCCTTGGAGGATGAAATTGTATCTATTCTAGCTATAGGAGGGGGAAGATCAAATGTACCCATCAATGAAGAATACATCCCGACTCCCAGATTCTTAGTAGGCGGACGGGGTTATCCACCATCGGAATAGTAGAATCCGAAGTTGCACAAGGATCAAATGGAGAATAATCTAATTGATCAACCTTAACAATTTTCCCCTCATGAGGAAAGCAAAGGACATGGAATACAGTCGAAACGATGACATCCATTTCATAAATCCAATTTCTTCCTAAGAGGAGATTGTAATTTTTGGTCACTTTAATTGTTTATTAATAAAACCGTCGAGTGCCACATAAATTATCAACCCGGGAAAGTTTGATTATTCCAAAGGTGACTACGTACTGTATGTACTCAATCTTAATAGTATTAAAAGCTGTAGTTTAAACAATCTACTATCTATTAAACCCCTACTCTGTGTTAAAACAGTTACAACCTATTGCAGGAATGGAATAAGAGCAGATAACTTAAAGAAAACAAATCTGCAAAAGGGAGTGATGGCTGTCCTGCAACAAAGGATCAGGACATTATCCTCAGAGTAAGGATTTTTAGCACCTGCCTCTATTGTCCAGTTCACCAATACACTCTGTAAATCCTAATCATCGGTGAGGCACTCATATATAGCATCAATCAGTTAAAAGGAAAACAGAGTTTCAGCAAAAGTAAATATCATTAGAAGCAGTACTCATGAATAAGATATAAACAAAAATCACACACATGACACACAACAGAAAGAAGATGGGTGAATCTTGTGATGAAGGTGGGCCCTATCCTTCTCACAAGATTCCCGAGAACACAGAAACTAAGATAAAATACTCAGAACAGAATTGTGTTCATCTGCCAATAAACCATATTACAAAAAAAAGATTCAGTCTCATCCCTTCACTACAGTTCTGTGTTACAGCTTGTTCCCTCTTTTTTTGTCTATCCCTCTAATGTATATGTCTCCTCTTTATAGAGGAGACATCTATTACAAAAGATTTTCATTATACATTCTGGTTCAACCCTTTGTATCAAAAATAGAAAAGTCAGTTCTTGTTAACAGAATATTGTTACAGTCATGTGGATTATGATCATTACGACCAATATAGTAATCGGTCGGACTCCTTTGTCGATGCAGATTTGTTACGCAAATCTCAACTGTTCCTCGAAGTTTGCATGCTGTTCTTGCCGTTTCAGCTTCAAGGTTCATGCTGTTCTTGCTGTTTCAGCTTCACGGTTTGTGCTGTATCCGTTGTTTCAGCAACTGCAAAATGTAGTCCTGCCAATTGGCAGTTTCAACAATTGTTCATTAACTTAATCAACTTTCAAGGATCAATTATAAATATTAACATGATTACGTGTTGAATAATTAAACACATAGCAATGAGGAGAGTTACCATATACCTTTTGGAGTGATTAAGCCAAAACACTAGCAAAGGCTTTCAACTAAGGGTTGAAGAGGGTAATATAATGACAAAATATAAGGTCAAAAATAGACAATATGGGAACCTAACAGTAATTTAGGTTGGCATCAATGATTTCTACTTCAACGTTAATGACCTTTCCTCCAACACCTATAGGAAAGGATGGGATAATCCTGTGTGGCCTATGAGAATGACCATCAAACACTGTCAAGAGGGTGGGTGAAGTAACAGCGGAAGATGATCCAATGGCCTTCCAACATGACATAGACATGATACACGCGGAAGCTCCCTCATCCATAACCGTCCGAAAAATATTAGTTTTCTGGTAAGTAGACTTTATCTGGAAAGCCATATGATGAGGAAGTCTCTTTTTGACATTATGCATATCAAAAGTGAGAGCTAAGGAATTATTTGGATCAACTGCCCCTATCACTAAAAGTAAAGCACTTCTTTGAGTTGGATACGACTGGAGTACCTCTAAAGTAGATACCGCGCATGGACTCTAAGCCAGATCCTCCACAATGGAGTAATTTTGAGCTACCCTAGCATCAGGGTTGATAGTAGCATGTTTGGTGGAACCTTTTGGTATCTGAGGTATAGACTCGAAAGAGGGTCGTTCAATATGAAGTGGGTTGATAGTTCCGGGAACAATTTTATCCTTGGATGTTTCAGCTTCACCATAATCATGTGACTGTGTGGCCACATTGGCATGAGAACCCATCATGAAAACATTTGAGGAATGTCCCCCTCTTGGTTGCCCCCTACGGAGGTACCAGGTTTTGAATTTGCGCCAACAAGCAACTACTGCCCTTGGGGGAAAGGGTTAGCTAAGACAACCTGGGAGCTAGAAGACCCTTGCTGCACTAACAAGCACTGAGCATCTTGAATTTTCGGGCAGAGATGAGTCAAATGGTCTCGACTACATAGCTTGCATGGAAACTTGACTTTCTTTTTAGATCCATTTCCACCCTCACCAGCACCATTGCTGGGATTGTTCACACTACCCTTCCAATCTTGATTCTTCTTTTTACCCTGTCCCTTCTTCTTCCCATCAGAGTTTTGATTTCCTTTGGGGTTAGAAGCCTGAACGACGTTTACAGAAGAAGGTTGGGAAGGTGAAGGGTTAGACAATGTGACCTAATTGGTAGAAGTAGTTTGTATAGACAATTGCTGCAATTGGCTCAACAGGTTCACTACAGGTGTCTATTGATCCAATGATACCATTCGCATGAGGACCTGGCTTCGATTTGGCTATATCAACCTTAGTCCTAGGAGCATCAGGCAATATTTTCTGAAGAATCCCAGACTCAGAGTAAATCAATTCTAACTGCTAGGCCCGAAAAATAACTTGCTCTTCAGAATAGACTCTAGACAGAGAGAAATCCTTGGAAATCTCAAGTTGTAATGATTTCAAGAACCATTCGAGACGATATTAAGGCGTAATTTCGGCTTTAATGAGCCTTTTTCTCCGTCTCCATTCCTGAATATGATCAGAGATGTGAGTTGCCATATCCTAATGGAAATTGGCCAGAAGTTAAGTTCCGACATCATAATGGATAGGCAACTGGAAATGGTTTAGAAAAATGTTAGTCAAATTGGTGAAAGATGTGAAGTTGCCCCCTGGCAACTCTGTTACCACTTGGCCACATTGCCAGTTAAGGTGCATTAAAAAAGTCTTAACCTAACCGAGTCATTGATGAGGGAGTTTGATGAGCACCACAAATGGAATGTGGTTACATGGTCGCTCGGGTCTTCACCACCCTTCCCCTCGAACTTTGGAATATCCGATGGGAGTTTGGTTGGGACCGGAGGCCAGGCTGGATTGTATCTGATTGGATCATTTGTTAATTTCGTGAGATCTGGCAAATTCAACGTTGCCAGAAAAGGAAGCCTAGGAGGACCTTGGGGATTCCACCCAGATTGGGCGGAGTTCCCAAAGTTCTGAAAAGATTGGCCTAGATTTTGAAAGGCACCAGGCTGCCCAAAGTAACTAGCAGAACCCACTGAACCAAAAGGTGACCCTTGTGGTCCAGCAAAACTCGGAGTTTGACCAACTCCAGCCGAAACACCTCCAAAACCAGTGAAGTTCCCTCCTAAAGCATTATAAGGAGTCGATAACCCTTGATAAGGATTCCAAGCGGTAGCTAAAGGAGGAATACTTCGAAATGAACTAACTGTGGAGTACAGCGTATTCCCTTGTTGGCCAAAAAACGGATTCCTAGTTCCTATGCCACTAACCGCAGGGTTAGTCCAACCTTGAAAGGGATTACTGCCTTGACCTATAGAAGAAAAAGGCATAGATCCTATCGTCGAGTTGGAATGTGGTATATGACCACTTCCAAAAGGAAAACCCTGAAATGAAGTCGATCCACTCATCATGGATGTGGAGGCACTGAACAGAACTGACAGAATACCCTGTGACTGGGTGCCAAATGGGAAGAATCCAGAACTGGATGCATGCGCTTGGGAACTTCCACTCGACAATGGAATGGAAGTAGACCCAAACAAATATGTGCTAGCAGTAGACCCAAATAAAGATGTAGAAGGGATGGAAATGGTTCCTCCCCCTTGTACTGATATAGGAGTCTATGTGCTTGTAGCACTTGCAGTGGATGCCATGCTCCCAACAGTGGTCATCGAAGGGATGTGTGTGATGTGACCTGGAATTGAAGGTCTATGTGTCAGAGTCCCAATGTATAATACTATATCTGGATGATCAGAAGGCAGAGGAGAATTCGGAGCTACTAATGGCTCTGAGAGTTCTTCTACCTCAATGTTATCTTCTGACTGGAAGAGGATTTGAGAAAGAACTAGAGTGTTCCTCTCTAGCTCTATGGTAGTACCAGGCCTGTCTTATACACGAATGCCCCCAAGCAGAGGATCAATCCCCGATGCGTCAACTGCCACTAGGTGAAAACCATTGGCAGTATTGCCTCCGCGCCTTCTAGGAGAAGGCTCTAAACTTGGTGGTGAAATACCATGAAGTCTTCGAGATCGTTTAGGCAATCGGTCAACCACTTTGAATTTTTTATTAATATCTAATTAAAGACTCAAGAAAAAATGAAAGATAGGCCAACTAAGAGCACACACTAAAAACTCCCTAAAAGATATCAGCCAGTCAAACAACTTTCAAGTATTTATGCTCCGGGCGATGAGGACCAGACACCAAAATACAAGAAATTGAAGTAGGGGCCTTCTGAAGACAGTCTGGGATAATGACGGCCTAGGCCTACTAGCGAAGCTATCAGAAGAAGTTATGCTAACCTCCAAACAACAGCTTGTGTCGGTGCAAGCCCCCAAGCTTTGCAAGGGTGCCCTCTAGAAGCACTACTAAGAGTGATACAACATCGACCTCAGGTGCCATGGGATTCCCCTCTACAGCCACCTGTGTAGATCCCTAGGTTTTAATAAGCAACTAAGGTTACCAACTCGTGTCAGAAGCCAGGCAGAATAGTCTTGAGGTAAGATTCGACAAATAGGAGAGGGGGTATCTCTCTTCCTTATCTTCAAAAACCCTCATGCTTGAATCCCAGATCTGGAGCTTTCCTGGTCTCCCTAATGCTATTGGATTTGCACTTGTTATTCATACTTCTATGTTTGACAGTTTAAAATGGCTTTGGAGAGTTTTCTCTCCACTCACCTAATCCAAGGCCCTAAATATCCTAAAACTTATTGGTGTGTCTAGATTGACAATATAAAAAAGTTCTAGTATATTTTAGCTAACGCTTGTTTTTAAATGGGTTGTTCTTAAGTCGAGGGATAAACAAAAATGAAACTTGTGGTGTTTTTTGATGCAAAAGAAATTAATAAAAACCAAACTATATGCAAATGCAATTGTTTTGTTCGATGAAAGAAATTTCTACCAGGTTGTAAGGAACTTTTAAGAATGCAATAAATTTCACTTTTCTTTTCTTTTAACAAGCTTCACACTCACAAAAACTAACAAAAACTATGGATGCCCTAAAAGATGCACAAACTATCCTAATGCAATGAGTATATGCTGATGCAAAAAACTTAAGACTACTCTAAAGCAAAGAATGAAAGTAACTTGTTTATCGCTTCTAATTAGCCACTTAAGATGTTTAGATAGAATATAAGTTCCTAATGCTCATTTTCATCCAAACACTAAAAGAAAATCTCAAGACAAACAAAATGCACTTTCACTCGCAAAAAGAAACCAAAATCAAAACAAGGCAAAAGAGAGCAAAAACCAAGTTTTCAAGAAGTTTTCTTCAAAAGCAAAAACAAAAAACAACTTTTCAAAAGTGCTCCAAATACTATTGAAAACTTTGAGACCGAAAAATAGGCAACAAAAACACTTTGCAAGTTATCAACTCAAAATGGGCGAAAACTCAACAAAATAGGTGTTTCAAGATGCTCTTAATGACCAAAAAGTAGCAAAAAGAGCTTGGTGACAATGATCAAAAGACCAAGAAAGACAACTTTCAAAATCGTCACTCAACAACTTTCAAAAAGTGAGAAAAGAAAATGGCCACAAGATGCAGTTTTGACACAAAGCAAGAAGATCACAAAGATAAAGTTTGTCACAAATATTGAAACCAATCTTTCTGCTCTGGAAGACCAGAATAACCAAGATTCTCAGAAAGAAATCTCATGTGCTCAAACACAAATGATGACACTTGCGACAAAACAAAAACAAGACCAAAACTTTCCACAATAAGAGAGAATTCGAAACTGGCAACTTGCTGCAGAACCAAAGACTGGCAACAAAAATTGAATGCTTAGGAAATCCTCAGACCAACAAACAAATCTTTAGAAACAGAAAGACTTGAAAAAATCCTGGAAAATTAGGGTATATGCGACTATGTCAATACACAGCTACGTGTATACGCAACTCAGCCCAAAGAAACCTACGTATACACGGGTTCATATGGGAAAACTTGCATACATATGCTACTGCAACATGATGAAACTGCATATATAACAGTTCACAAGAAAAAGCAAAAAAGAGATCTGAAGAAACTACTCAAACTTAAAGTCTAAGTTCCTATAAGAACCGACAAACTAGTTATAGCAAGAACAACTATGGCTGAGCCCTGATTGGCTTAAAATAACCCAAACTAGGAACAACAATACTATTGTCCCCGGTGGAGTTGCCAATTCTGTTGAGGACAAAGTCCCCTAGGGTTTTGGGTCAACACCCTAGTAGAGCGGGGGTTATCTATAGTAAAAAACAAGCATTCCACACATCCATGATACTTAAATAAGAAAACTACGTGAAGTGAGGTGCACTCGGGGGTCCTTCGTTCAGGTAGATCTAGCTAGGGTCCAAATCCTCTTGGAGTTCCTCTCGATCCTTGAACCTGCAAAACAACCAATTCAAAGAAGCATAGCAATATATGGACCAAGTATCATATAGAAATCAACTTCATAACATATTGAAGGGTGGTTAGTTATACAATTGAAACAATTATTCATATGTAAACCATAACAATAACATCATATGCATAAAGAAGATTGATTTTGGGAACAAGACAAATGTTTCTTTATTGTAGATAACTAAAACAAAGTAAGGAATGATATCACCTGAATCTTCCTCTTGCTGGCTCCAAGTGGAACCGTCCTCCAGATCTGTCCAATCCCAAGTCTTCAAAAGGCTCCTTCCATGAATCATACAAAGATATCTCAACTAGTGAAATGACATCATAACTCAAGGAAACAAGGGTTTCCTATAATGGGGGAAGTGCTGGAAGCACAAGTATCTTTAGACCTGATCAGGGATATTCTCAACAGAGTAATTTTCTCTCTATTCTCTCCTCCCTTAGGCCTTCCCATTGAAGCCTTTTTATACTTCTCCCAAAGTAGTTTTTTTAGTTGGGAATTCGTTGGGAACAGTTGGGCCATGGGCACTAATAGGTAATCAACAGGTAAAACCCGTGATCTCCCCCCGCAATAAGGATATTTAATTTTTTAAAGTGTTTTAAGACATATACGTGGGTTGGGTATACACTGACCCGCGTACACACGTGTTTAGC
This sequence comes from Pinus tabuliformis, assembly GCA_031772625.1. Classification (NCBI taxonomy): domain Eukaryota; kingdom Viridiplantae; phylum Streptophyta; class Pinopsida; order Pinales; family Pinaceae; genus Pinus; species Pinus tabuliformis. The sequence continues at coordinate 1,244,386,136 of CM062816.1, read as the reverse complement.
TTAGGGCAATGTCGCGTATAGGGAGTAAAACGCTGTTTTTTAAGTATTTGGACCAGGTCTAGAAGGAGGAGGGGTTGCCCTAGGCCATAAATGCAGCATCACAAATATCAAGGGTGAGATTTGGAGCTATAACAAGAATCCTATGGAAAGAAAAGTATACCCCCTCCCTCTCGCAAAAGAAAATTATTAGGCTAAATGGAAATATCAAAGGTTCATTCATCTAGAACCAAGCATGGGAGAACATGGATATCATTAAAAAACATAGTTTATGGGAAATAGGCAACACAAACAAGGATCTTTTCTGGGAGGACGTCTCACAAAAAAGGTTGAAACTTGATCAAGATCATTATCACCAAATCAAGGCTAATATGTAAAATAGAGGGAAGATCAAAGTCAACTAGTACTAGAAAATGAGTGATGAAAGGGACAAAGGGATAATTTGGATGGAACAAGAGGATTAGACTCCCCATATGAATCCCAAAGCTTGGTCGGGCCTCCCATTAAAACTACAAAAAATACAAATCCTCCTTGAATCTGCTGAGGATCAACTCAGATGGGGGAAAACTCAATAGTACATTTCAATTTAAAAGAAGGCTACAGATATATAGCCAAGCAATATCAACTTCAACCAGAACCGAAGTGGAACTCAATCTGGGACAGGAAGCACTCACCAAAAATATCTATCTTTCTATGTTTAGTCATGCATAGAAAGATTTTAACATGGGACAACCTAAGAATAAAAGGATTTATTAGCCCATCGATATTCCCTCTCTGCCAACAAGAAGAAGAAATCCCCAATCATCTTTTAAATGTATGCCCATTCGCGTTCAATTTATGGGATTATATTTCACTGGTCTTCAATAGCTCAGATTGGGACACCTCCTCTATTCAAAGTACCATCACGAATTGGAGACCTGTCCTCTCCTCTCATACTCTAGTTAACTACGCATGGAATTTAATTCCTGGTATGATCTGCTGGGATTTCTGGAAGGAGAGCAACGCAATAATATTTCGTGGCATCTCCACCCAGGAGGAAATCATAATCTCGAAGATCAAAAGTGCGATCTTGGAAATAGTGACCTCTCTACCCACTCAGACTGTCAAAGCCCCTCCCACCATCTTCAAAGAGAGAATTCTCTCAATGCTAGATCTCCTTTAGATCAAGGTAAATTAAGTCACCCCCCTCTCTAGGCTTGAAAAAAAAAAAAAAAAAACCTATAGGCTTCAAGAGAAGGAGGATTTCAAGCTCAACTATGACAACGCAGCTAAGGGGATCTAGGCCCAACCGGTTTTGAAGGAGTCTTCAGAAAATCTAAAGGAGAGATAATCTGAATATATGAGGGAAATATGGGTACAACCACAAACAATGCCGCAAAACTTCATGCCTTGGAAAATGGCGTCACCGCAATGCACAACCTAAAGCTCAGTCCTTTGATTGTAGAAGGAGATTCCATGCTGGCCACTCAGATTGGCAAAAAACTTTAGCAGGGCAGTGAGGTGGAAAATATTTCAGAAAACTAGCGCCTAAGCAAAATAATATAGTAGATCAAGCAGAGAATTGACAACATGGTAGGCCTCCACTTTCAAGCAATTAGAAGGAAGGGAAATAAACTCATGTATAGACTGGCGAATGAGGGTATGGCTAGTACCCTACGCCTGAAATCTCGAGCATGGAAGGAATTGGAGGAAGGTAAACTCCGTCAGCAATGTGCATCAATCAATGACAAACATAACCACTCTACTGAACAATAACTGTTCGCGTACCCTTCATCATTTCAAGGTTGATTCTCTGTTCCATAGGAAGGACAGGTGGATGGTGCAAGTGCACAGACTCATCCTTGGCTTGCCTGATTCTAGAGCCCGTGATGCCACCTCCCCTCTCCCTTGCGTGACTGCAGCCTCCCATTCACATCCTCTCTGCTCAGACATTTCTATAGCGTAGTGCATTAGAACTTCGCATGCTTCCCCTTCTTGTCCTTCTCCCTACTCATGGCCTCCCACCATCACCCAGCTTATATATATTTTCCCCTTCCCCTTCTCCCCCCCCTCATTATTCTCTCTACCTTTATCCCTCTCCATTGGTCCTTCTCTCTGGTTCCCCTTGCTCCCTCACCCTATTTCTTCTCTCATGGCCCCGAAGAATTGCTCCACTCCTAGTTCCAATCAGGGAGGTTTGCGCAGTTGCACAACCTCCCGCTGGCAGTCCCTCGGTTTGACCCCCACCACTCGCACAAAGACCTCTGCAAGGCGCGTAGCTCTGTGCTATGAAGTGGCGGTAAATCCTAAAACTCAGCAGCGCATTGCTGAATTAGAAGCCCAAGAAAATGATCTCTGTAGAGAGGTGACTACTAAGGAAGTCAATGTCGACTTTGCTTGGATTTTGGACCCTTCCTTCACCCACGCATGCGAAAACCTCTACGCGTGAACTATCGAAACATGATGGAAAATTAAAACCATTATGGGGTTAGCAATAAAGGAGTAGGAGGAGCACACCAAGGCATTGGAAACAAATATTGACTGACTGACTAAGAAGTTTGTGATGTATGTCGAAGCCATCCACCACTATAGATTTATCACTCGGGACGCACCGCAATACACAATTATCAAGAAGATGTAAATGACGAAGGTCCATTCGACTATTGAAGGATCCCCAAGCATCAAGAAAGAGGCTGCTAGGGCCTCCAAAAGTCAAGAACACCACCGCGCAACAGGAGGGAAGCTCTCAGGAGACTCCCATTCATTTGGACGAGGATTTGGTAACCATCAATGAGGAATGACTTCATCAACCTCCTTTTTGTTTTTCTTCCTCTGTGGAGGGTTATCTGTTGCGGAGAAAAATGACTCTTGCCTTGTCAACATTGCTACGATTTTATTCTCTTCTCTCAGCTTCTATACTCTAAGTTTTGAGAATGTTGTAAAGAGGGTTCCTCTCGGTATCCACCTCTGGACTCAGAACCCACTTTTGTCATGGCTGCACTGTAAAAAAGACAAATTCATGGCAATTTTAGGGATTTAGGTTGGGTCTTGTGTCAAGCTCTCTCCCCCACACAACCCAAATTATGTAATCTCTCAGTTTCCATAGTAATATATTTTATCTTATTCACAAAAAAAACAGGCCCCCAACAAAAATATGGTGACTCGCCCTTGATTCACTTGGCTGGAACCTCGATCTTGTTGCGAAGGTCACTGAAGTTGACCTGCAATGCTGCTACATCAACAAAACTCTGTACCATGTCTTTCTGTACTTCCTCTACTAACTTTTATGTTGTCGAACCTTCTACTGTTAGGCGCATCGTTCTTTGTGTCTGCTGTAGTGTCTTTAACTTGTCCTGAAGTGACAGAGTAAGATGACATGCTTCCTCTATCCATGGATGTATTCGGGCCTTCAGAATGGCCTCTTTCCTCTGTAACTCTTCAATCTGTGATTGCAACTGCTTACTTTCCTGCAATCGGCAAGGCGTTGGACTGGCACCAAAGTGTGCGCAATCGCTCTAACTTCATCAAACTTGCGCTGCGTCTCTTGGATATCCATGTTAAGCTTCTGTAGGTTTGGTTCCTCCTGTAGATTCATTCATAGCTCCATGGCATGTTCGAATATCAATTGGAAGCCTGTGACTGCTGCATCCAGAGTGCCCATGTTTTCCCTAATAGCTATGCTCCTAGACATCTGGTTGAGTGGTTGGCTACAAATTCAACTGTAACGTTGAGATCTTCAACTGAAAATAAAAAGTAACTTTACATATCTCATCCTTCAATGTGTAGGCCACAACAACCAATTTTCTGATTTTTGTTGTCGCTACGGCATCCTTTAGAATGTTCAATTATGGAACTGTCTTGCATGCCTGCGTTATTGCTATCTCCAGGATCTGACTGCGCTTGTAGCTCCTCCTTTTCTTTTAGAGCCTGAGCTTTCTCCATGAACATCTACTCATTATTTAGCTTGAACTCATTGATGACTGTAAGGGTGCGCTACTCTCTGATCAACAACTCATTTGAAACCCCCAGATGTAGTGCATTAAGGTTCTGAAGCTGCAACACAACCAAGTTTACCCCTTTGTCCTTAACTATACTTAACACAACGTAGTCTTCCTATGATTCCATGCGGATCGATCCTTTTGGTAGGGGAATGACTCTGAGGTCCAGATTCTATTCCAGCTCTACTAAGTTCTCATTCCCTTGAGCTAGGCTCACTTTCACCCTGCTCACTTGCCCCACGCTCGCTTGAATCCTGCCAGTTTGGATCTGCATCTCGCACAGATCCTTCTGGATGCTCCCAAACATCTACATGTATTGTTGTTCAAATTGCTGCCACAACTCTGTTGTGGTGTCTGTAACCTTGTCGTTGATCTCATCGAGATCCCCTTCTGTGAGGACCATCGAGTCAATGCGTGCCTGTTTATCTGACTTATGCTTCTTTTTGGGTCCAACAATTGTTTCCTTACTGCACTTTCTCAAAGTGAAGGGAGTGTTATGCTCCTCTCCACTGCCTCCTTCCTACTTGGAGTGTTCTTTCTCATCTGTCTGCTGGGAAGCCGATTCTTTGACTTCCTCTATGCCAGTGCGTATTGCCTCAACACACTCTTTCGTACCGTGCTCTTTTTCCATAGCTGCCTTAACAACATCTTCTTTCTTCTTTTGTTTAGCTAGAGCTCGAGCTTCCTTTTGTGTTGCCTCTTTATGCTTCTGCACAGTGGTTGACTGCGCAATAGAGATTTTTCACCTTTACTGATAACTACACCAAGCTCCGTGGGTTCGTGTCACTCTGCTGGCCAACTCCCCACAATCTCCTGCACATCTGTCTCTGAGACTAAGTATGGCAGCTTGTGCCAGATATGTTTAGGGTCCTTCCGCGCCTTGATTGATACATTGTGGAAATCAACCTTGAACTTCGTGAGGGCCCTTAACTGTTCGAACAAGGTTGGGGACAACCTTGGTCGCTGACTGATTACCATGCGAAGATCCATTTCCATTAGAATCCAAAAAATCTTCAACTCCTTGATCCTCTCTGGATCCTTTGTTGCCCACAGCGAAGCAAACTTCGCTGCCTCTAGTAAATCTTCTTCCTACGGAGGAAATTGACTATCCTCCGGAAATCTCCATGCTACTAAAAAAATTGACAACAGGAGCCACACATAGTCAAACAACTTACTGTTCTCCTGTGCTCCACGACAATTCACAAGAAACTCCTTGCACAAATATTGTGCACAGTTATATTGTACTCCCTTTGTGCACTGGGCAGCCAATGATACTACAAGCACCAAAACTTCGTTCGCACAACATTTCCTCATAATCTTACCTGCAATAATTTGGGCGGTGAACTACACTGCCTGGTCCTGAATGGATTGGATTGAGTAGCTGTGTGATTTATTTACGAGACCAAATTCTTCTTTCATTTTATATGATAATTCCTTTTCTCCACTTTTCCCTCCAAACTCCTTGGCAGGGTTTGCCCCTTTGTAGGGAAGCTTTGTAATCCGATGGATGAGCATATCTGTAATCGGGATGGGCTCCCCAAGCCATAAGCACCCATCATGAATTAGCACGTAGATGGAGCACACACAACATGTTTATGATTGATCTATGAAAATGTGGGATGCAGAGCATGTGAAGCAACCTAGCCTGCTCAACACCTGTGACCCACTTCATGGGTTCCAACCATGTAACTCCAATCTCTTCATAGTAGATCTTTTTCATATATTTGCTAGTGGCCAAATGAGGGAATCTCTTGTCGTCCGTGAGATCCCAATCCTCCATCTTTAGCACTGGAATGCGCATTAAGACCGTGCCTTCAAGTTCAACCTATTTTGGAAATAGGGGTGTTAAGACTATAAAATTATCGGAATCAAGGTCTTTCGTAACTTTTGTCTTCCCTTTCTGCGGAGGGATATACTCTAGGAGCCATGTGATAGGCTCGCCTTCCTTAGCATACAATTCCTCCACGCCTTGGAATTCTTCTTCCCCTAGGTCCACAACTTTCTTGGGCTGGTTATCCTTTTTCTCCTTCTACTGCGCCTCTCGGTTCTTCCTCGATGAATGTCTCACTGACATAAGTTTCTTCTACTTCTCTTTTGTAGCTGATTGCTTCGGCTTAGGTGACCTTGACGCCATAGGTATAGTGGGCGTAGCTTCCATGCTTCTTATTTCAGGTGCTGCCACATCGGAGACAAAAACTTTAGAGCTAACAACTTCTGTGGGATTTGTGGAAGTCATTTGCGTGAGAATAATCCTTTGGTTAATTTCAGGCAACATTGCAAATATTAGACTGGCAATTAAGTCCACCCAAACCTTACGATTCATATAGCGACAACAAGAGGGCTCAAAAAAAATTATCAGGATGCAAAGTGTTCTTCGGCGGACCAACATGCCCAATTTATAGTAGGGTTTGAATTCGAATCCATCCGTTCCCTCCAATTTTTGATCATAAATGCATCTTTGGCAGCAGATCTTCAAATATTTTCGCCATAAATGGCACCTACCCACTCCTGTTAGCGAAAATTTTGCCATCAAATCATGAATAGTAACTCCAATGACTATTTTTAGACCCATCTGCATGGCACCATCCTCCATGGCACAACTCATCTAGCGTAGCTTCACCTATTGCACTCCTCTCTTCCATCGCGCAGCCTCCCTATAATGTTTGTCTCCTTGTCGGGCAGTGTAGTTTATAGTCTCTCAATGCCTTACAGATGCCTAGATTACTAAGATTGTCCTATTATCATATAGTCATTGCGCAGGGGTAGGATCCCCTATGTACAAATTTAACCTACTTCCATTCACTTTCCCAGGGAATGGTTCTCCTTTCAGCTTCGCGAGCTAAATGACGCCACCATCCATGATCTCCATAACAAAATATGGCCCTAACCAGTGCATTTGAAATTTCCCTAGAAATTTTGTGAACTTGCTGCCATATAGCAGCACTAAATCATCTATCTTAAAAGTGCGCAACTTAATATTCCTATCATGCCGTGCTTTCTCGTGTTCCTTTTGCAGTTGCTGGTGAAATCTAGCAAGAAATCGGTCCTCTTCTAACTCCATGATCTGCGTAAGCCATTCCTCTAAGGTCTCGCAATGCGCCATCTCTGTCAAAGATGCAATACGTAAAATTGGCACAATATACTACATTGGCATCACTACTTCAATTCCATAGACCAACCTAAATGGTGTTTGGCCTGTAAAATTCTTGCAGGTCGTCCTATATTCCCATAACAATGCTGGCAGGTGAATATCCTAGTCATTCCTTTGCGCGTTGCAGATCTTCGTCAATGCATTCTCTAATTTCTTTTTAAATACTTCCACCATTCCATTTGCCGTTGGGTGATAGGGAGTGCTCTTTTGATGATACACCTGGAATTCTTCAAGCATTGAGCTGATCATTTTATTCAAGAAGTGTGTACCCTTATCACCCATCAATATCTTAGGGCATCCAAACCGCATTAACAAATATTTGAATAACAACTTCGCAGTGGTGGTAGTTGTACAATCCTTGTCTGGCCGTGCTTCTGCCCATCTGGTTAAATACTCTGTTGTAGTAATGATATACTGCATGCCCATCTTCTTACCTGGCGGTTGTATTAGACCTATTAAGTCAATGGCCCATTTATCAAATACCTGCAATGAAACCTGAGGATTTAAAGGCAATTCATCCCTTTGTGAAGGTTTCCCCATCATTTTACAAGCATCAAACGCCTTGCAGTATGCCTTAGAATCCTTGTGTAATGTTAGCCACCATAACCCAACACTAGGGAAAATTTTAAGAGCCCCCCCAAATTTACATGTATAATAAATGGGCAAATCTCCATGGTATATAGGAAAAATGGAAGGCGATTTTATCAATAATATGATATGCATATATAATTTTTTGGCGAATCTCTCACCAGGCATGGCGAATATTTTACTCAATTATAAAATCTTGTGTTTATTGAATACACAAATGAAATCATTGCATTTCTTTAAAATATCTTTTGAAATCAAAATTACCGAAATTACATATTGATAACCTAGCGGGTGTAGGATAAAATTCACCCGTGCCATTCACAGAAAGCATGAGAAAAAACCTAATACTATATATAAAACCAAGAAAAATTCAAATTCATCACTTCTAGGGAACTCGTAACCACCCTGCCAATACACAAGTAGTATGTTCCTATTTTCAATTAGAAAAATTACCCAAATTACAATCTGTTTACTCCAGCATATGCTGGAAAGTTATAGAAGGATGATTAGTGCAATCAATCCATTCCTTTTAGCCCTGGATTTGTTTCAGTTTAAAACAGAAGTATACAAATATAATTGTCCAATGTCTATGCTTTAACCATTCACCTTAAGATGTTTTTACAATATAATTTCCTAAGTCTATTTAATATCTTCATTATCACAAAAACCAACCTATATCCATCTTAACTCCACATCTACCACTCTTAGGGGATGAAATCTATTTATCCCTCTGAGCACTTGGTAGACCCAGAATTAAGATGGATCTAAGATGATAGAATTTCCCCTTTAAATAGTCTATGCTCACATGAATACCATGGTATTACCATGGGCCAATACCATGGGTTATCATAAACCTGGAGCTTAAAAATTACTATTCGTAATTTATAAAAATTAATAAAATTAATAGTTGATTTTTATTTTATTTTTTATTTTAAACAAGCTAAAATGTTTAAGATACATTAAATTACAACATCCATTTTTACTCTTGATTGGATCAAATATTTTTTCACTCTGTGCTAGTTTGCATATCACGATATTTGATACCTCTCGTGGGTTAGTAGATCCAGAGTAAAGATGGGTCTATGCTGGTTTAATTCCCCCATTTAAATAGGCTACATTCCAGGTGAATACCATGGTCAATACCATGTGCCATTTTGGTGAATACCATGGGTCAATACCATGTGCCATTTTTATTTTTATTAATATTAATATTAGGGTTAATAATGTTTTTTTGCATGGTATTACTAACAATCTAGTCCATGGTATTTGGCCCATAGTATTTTTCCCATAGGTTTCACCTAAATATAACGCATTTTTTGAGTGTCGTAAATATAAGGTGACTTATGGAGTAAATATAAAAAAATGTTTTATTTGTTTACCATACCTCTCGTTTATTTATATTTTTCCTCTTTCTTGAGCCTTCAAAAATAGAACGAGGGTTATGAACTAAATATAAAAATAGGTTTTATTTATTTACCTTGCGTCTAGTTTATTTATATTTTTATTTATTTACCATACCTTTTGAGTAAGTATAAAAAGACGTTTTATTTATTTACCATACCTCCACTTTAATTATATTTTTATTTGTTTACACCCTTGCATGCATATAAGGTGAATTATGGAGTAAATATAAAAAATGTTTTATTTATTTACCATACCTCTCATTTATTTATGTTTTTATTAATTTACCATACCTCTTTTATAAATATGGTATTTGGGCCTTTGGCCCATAGGATTCACTTAAATTAAACCTATTCTTGAAAATGGGCGAATGGATTCACTTAAATAAAACCTATTCTTGAAAATGGGCGAATGGAAGGTTGTAACTCCTAATTTCAAGGGCTAAATTTACCTTTTCTACCCTCTCCCTTAAAATAAGGTGGGCTATTTGAGGTGATTTGTAAAAATATACTAAGATACAAAATATTCGTCCACTAAAAATTTAAAACCCCTTAATTTTGCCAAAGGGCGAACATTCGCCCCTAAAATTTTCTATGCCCAGCACGCAAAATCTTCTGCGCAGTCGCTTTCCCTACATAGTTACCTCCTTCCACTCATCCATGTGCTTCTACAAGCATACTAGCACGTTCAAACTCTGGAACATACCTTCGCAGTATCTCATATGTTCCCATATTATACAAATCCCCTGCAATCACTCAAAAATCTACAAAGCGAACTACTCACTCCTTCTTTTACTAGGTATAATAGCCTTCGGGAGCTGTTCCCATTGTCCAAAACTGAATAATATCCACGAAATGGTCATCTGTGTCATGCACTGCAAAGAGCTATGGTTCGCTCATTTCAATCCTTGACAGATGGTCTGGTTCTGTATTCAACCTTCCAGGCTTCACAATCACTTTAAAATCATATTCCTAAAACAAAATTAACCACAGACAATCTCCCCCCCCAACATAGGCTTATTGACCAGGTATTTCAGCACAGAGTGATCTGTATACATTTTCAAGTCTCCACCAAACAAATAACACCTAAAATTTTGCAACACGTAGACCATTGCCAACCCTTTGCGCTTTGTAGTGGAGCAATTATTCTCAGCTTTTGATAAATTTCTTCTTGCAAATGATATTGGATGATTAATTTCTTCTTCACCTTCTTGTTTCAATACCACACCTAGCGCAATACAAGAGGCATCTACATGCACATGGAACTCTTTCTTCTATTTTGGAAGCACCAAAATAGGTGTAGTCACCATCTTTTCCTTTAGGACATCCAAAATGCGCTGACAATCTTCATCCCAACAAAACATCACATATTTCTTCAATAATTTCTCCATCGGTGTGATTATCTAAGCATATGCCTTGATAAACTTCTTGTAATACCCAGTGTGCCCCAATGGCATAGTTGTTTCACATTCCTATGAGCTTCTAAATTCACAATTACAATGACCTTCGTAGGGTACACCATCAATCCATGCTTATATACAACATGGCCGAGCAAAATCCCAAAGGGCACACAAAATATGCACTTCTTCAAGTTCAGCACGATTTGATACCTTCGACATGTATCCAACATAAGGCGCAGACTCGCAACATGGCGCTTCACCAAGCCAAACATAGTCCAATCATCAAAATACACCTCTAGGAATTTATAAATAGACTCTTTGAACACTGCGATCACAACCCAGTAAAAGATTGCAGGCACGTTCTTCAATCTGAATGGTATTACTATATATTGAAAGAAACCCCGCTCCATTGCGAATGTTTTCTTGATTCGATCTTCCAGCATGATCTTTATTTGATGATATCCTGAAAATCCATCAGTGAATGAATAAGCCTCATATCCACCAAAGTTCTCTAATACTTCATCAATAAATGGTGTTGGGAGAGGATCATACACGCATGCATCATTGAGATTTCTTAGATCCACACATATACGGTGATCTGTTTCTTCTCTTGGACCACCATTGGGCTTACCCAATCTAATTCCTCTACTAGCTCAATAATACTGACATCTAACATCTTATCCAATTCCTGGCGCACCTTTTCCTTATACTTTGGATTTAGCCGATAAGGCCTCTGCTTAACAGGATTCACATTTGAATTCAACGTAATCTTCATAACACCTAAATCTCCGATGATCCCTTTCAACTACAAAAACTTTGTCGGGAATAAATCCTGGTACTCACATAGTAGCTCAGCTACCTTATCGACTGTATCTTCATCCCAATAGTTGCCTATCTTCGAGAACTTAGGTTCTGCTTCAGACCCAATGTTTACTTGTTGAGTTTTCAAAGGTTCCGATATATCCAGGTTCACCACCTTCTGTTCTTCAACTTCACATTGTCCTTCTGTCTCTGGGATGGTAATATTTCATGGATCTTCTTCTTCTTCTTCAACAGTCACATTGTAACACTCTAGCGCATGGTGTAGCTGCGTACTCCAATCTGGTTGAACCTATTCTACTGGGTCCTTCAATGTCTTGGATATAGCTGCTTTTATCTCTTGGAGTGCTTCATCAATGCTCTCAAACCTATCCTCAAAGCTGAAAATTAATAGAAAAATCTCCCTCAAGATGTCCCTTTCAGCTGTCCCATGGTGAAGCTCTGTCCTCATATACCAGTTCATTGGGATTGTATCTAAGGTATGACAGAAAATGTGCACCCATTTTGGTTGTGGTTATGTTCCCCAGGCCTTGGTCCATTGTGCCAAATGATCGTGTGGATCATCCTTCCCACTGTATTTTTCTTTCATCCTAGTATTATCATACCCAAACCTCAATTTCATAATTCTTCTGTATTCCTTCCATCCAACGAAGTTATCCTTGTGCATACCCCACCAATGGGCAAGAGTAGCGTGCATCGCCAACTCTATTTCCTCGAAGCGATTTTCTATCGGTACTTCCTTTTCGAATTCATCTAGAAAAAAATCCACATCAATCAAACCATCATAATGTAGAAGATTCCTTACCTCAATCGAGGCACACCACAATGATTTGGTCATCATATTGCAACGGAGTGTAGATACTTCATGCAATCGATTCTGCCAGCGTTCAATATATTCATTTGAATCTAAGGTGCAGGAGCTATCCCTGTCCCGCAAAATTCATCCATGGCTGTAGGATTGATCCAATATTCATCTCACACTGTGATCTTGTATACCTGATCTATATCATTATCACTTTCCACAAAGTCACGAACAAGTTCAGTATAACGTGCTCCTTCTGTAGGGTCTAGTGGCACTACAACCCTGAGTGACTTCTTTTCAAAGGTCATTTTCTTCTTCTTCAAGTTGATTACTGCTTTCATATCAATAGCCCAGTCAATTCCTAGTAGCATGGGGTACAGGTTTCTATCATCCACTATTTTAATGACCTCAAAATCAGTCAGCACGCTCGCACCTTCAATGTCCATCTTTACACCATATAAGCATCCCACCAGAATAATATTCTATTGATTTTCCATGCACAGCTGAATAGGAGACCATTGCAGCATAGGTCTCCCCATTCTTTCCCAAGTCTGCTTAGGCAAGACATTGGCATCCGATCCTAGATCCAAGATTACCTGATCCATTTCATATTCTCCTATTTGCGTGATCAACCTCATCTCGCACCCCATTCGCTTATTATGCTTACCAATATTTCTCACTGTGCGTTGTTCAGCAGGAGTCTTTTCATTATTTTCACACTTGTCTATTAACTCTTGCAATCCTTCCAGCGCTTTTTGATCGCGCAATAACTTCATATAGGTCTTCAGAAAAGTAACGAGTACTGAAGGATCTACCTCTTGTGTCACACTAGTCTCTAGCATTTTTGATGAGCACCAATATTGCAGCAAGGATGCTGCAACTCCTGGGCTACCAACTTTACTTATCAACACAGGGTTTGTACAAACTTGGAGGTGAAAATGCTATATGCACAAGTAGAAGTGAAGGTCCTACCTGTTGTCACTTGTTCATCTGGAAAGGGACCCCAGGGGTTCTATGCCAAACTTCTATAGAGTCAGAAGAAACTTGATTTTGATGGAAGAAGAGAAAATCTATTCTAAGAGAGCTACTCTACTTCAGTAATGAAGAAAAAAACATGTAATGCTAAATCACACCATATCCTAAGTAACCATTTAAATAGATAAACTAAGCAGAATTGCTAATCAACACTAACCTAATGCTGCTATCTAAGTTACATAAGTAAAGAGCATCAAACCAAAATAATGTGTAAGCAAGGAAACTAAACTAAGTCTGTTTTTGTGTTTTTGGTGTTTTGGTAAAATTAAGCATGCAAGGAGTCAAGCGGAAGAGCAAGCGACGATCGAAATCAACGAAGGGAGGACATAATGAGGCAGCAGTGCATGGGAACCGTTGGATCAGTCAGATCAATGAACAGGATTAATGGAAGATGAGATAGAAGATGAGCGACAAAGATCTTATCGTAGACAATTAAGTGAATATATGGGCAAATAGGATGAACGAAAGATGAGCGACGTAGATCTTATCATAGAGATTAAGTGAATAGATCAACAAACAGAATGAATAAAAGATGAATGGCGAAGATCTTATCATGGGAGGTTAAGTCAAGAGATGGACAAACAAGACTAATCGGGAGATGAATGGTGGAGATCTTATCATGGGAGGTTAAGTCAAGAGATGGATGAACATGACTAATCAGGAGATGAATGACGGAGATCTTATCGCGGGAGGTTAAGTCAAGAGATGGATGAACATGACTAATTAGGAGATGAATGGCGAAGATCTTATAGTGGAGATGAAGTGAATAGATGGATTGATCACATCAAGTCACGTGGTGATAGAAGGGTAAAAGACGTGTGGAATGATGGAGTAGGTTTCCGTAGGCAGTAAGCAGTTTCTCGCATGGCCTCAAAGCTATAAGCTGTATTTCTAAATTTTGCGCGATTATCCTAAGTGAATGACACGTAGCACGGGAAAACCAATTTTCTTGCTGCTCTTGGGCGGATATCGGTCGTGCAAGAATCTGCGCGAGATTGCGTGATAGCTGTTAGATCATGCGGGTTTGATCAACGGTGGATATTTGGAGCACATAAAGTATTAGGACGATGCAATAGCCGTTGGATTGAGCTAGACAGATCGACGGTGGAGGATTGGAGCACATAAAGTGTTGAGATGATGTGATAACCAATGGATCCAACTAGACAGAGTGACGGTGGAGGTTTGGAGCGCATAAAGTCAAGCATTGAAATTAATTAGACGGGGTTAATGGTGATTGGCCAGGTTTGTTGTGGATCAGACGATAAAGAGATCTATGTATAATCTGATTAAGACATGAGTTATTGGCTTCTGCTTAATCATTTCATGCTGAGGGAAATGAGAATATGAGCGAGATCTATTACAAAAAGAGAGTGATGGAAAGAGATGATGATGAAATGAACCAAGTACTAAATCAAAACAAAAACTCCAAAGCTCATGCGATAACTAGAAATCTGAAACGCAACCAATCTACTCTACACCGTTGTAATGGAAATGCAGCTACTTAAGCAGATGAACGATTGAACCATGAATCTATGCTAGCATACAGGTACGATAAGGAGGAGATTTAGCTACTAGGGTTGGGTCCTAACCCAAGAGCTTCAGCCCTCTGAGTTAACTCAATGCTGGCTAGAAACAAAACTCATTCTTATTATCAAAACAATGGATTACATCAAAGATTGTCACAAGTCTTGCAACTCAAAAATAAAGTAGAGTTTTACAATCAAAAGTCCGAATCCTACTGAGGTCCTAGGCCTCTCTACTTATACGACTGAAGTCTCCAATGACTTCCTTAAAATTAGGGAGGCTCGGCTCCCAAACTATAGATAAACTGGTGCTTTGACTTTCACTTGCTCGACTGCCTGAGTAATGAAGGAATATTCGAATGGAGGGGTAGTAAATGAGGAGGATTTACCTCCTATAATTCCTATCCCTTGTCCCATTCGAGTTTTGACCAAGATATTTTCCAAAATTCCTTTCTTTTATCCTTTAATTTTCCATTAAATGCACATTGGACCACAAAGAAAAATATCCAACTCTAACTTATTTCATAAACAAAATATGATTAAAGTATGCAATGAGTTGTGATAATAGTTGGTTTGACTAAGCTAGGAGGTGAATTAAGGCCCATATAGTTACTCAATGATGAGACTCATCATAACCCCCTCAATGAAAGTGTTTCTCATCCTATGAGAAACTTAGTTAATGTCCATGTCCTTCATGGCTCTAGTAGCCTCTCTGACATCCCATGCCTCTGTTGTGGTCTCTTCTTCTTGTCCATAGAAGCCTGCTTTCCTTTCTACTTCTTCCCACTACCTCTTTTCCTCTTCTTCTTTTCTCTCTTCTAGCATCCCTAGTAGTAGTGGTGGATTGAGTTTTAGGCCTATCCAAATGACCTTAAACCTTTGCATTGATTTCTTATACATAGGTGTCATGTTGAGTGCCTCTCTCAACCTTTGAAGGGGGTGATATTCTCTGATCTTCAAGCTGTGTGGCAGTGTGTTTCATCTCCTTGAGTAGGCATGTATACTATCATCTCCTAGCAGCCTAAACGTATCCTCAAAATGTAAAATTTCTTGCTCTTGGGCAGTAAGATATCTAGGTACTAGTTGAGGATCATTTGCAATTAGATTATGGTTGTTGATTAGGGCCATGGGATTTGATTGTTCAGCTTTGATGAAAATAGGTTCATTTTTCTCTCTGGCCAATATTCTTTTCATCTCTGCAGCCCTTGACTCCTCATGGTTCATCCATGATGCCAAAGCCATTAATTGTAGATCTCCTAGCTTGGCATTAGGATCCCAAACATTCATGTCTGTGAGGGCCATGTTGTGCAAGTAAAACTCAGCCATTTTGGCCCTATCCTCTAGTGTACTTTGATCACAAAGATCAATAAACTGCCTGTAGTCCTAAAATGGCATGGTGCCCCTTTGTGCTAGTGTTTTAATATGAAATTGCAGCCATTGTTCTCTAAGGTAAAGAGCATAGGATTTAGCTAGCATCCTACACTGGATGGCCTCCAAGGAGAGGCTGGCCATACATGCTAGTTGGTTTTCCCTTTTCTGAAGCTGTCCTCTCAGCCATGCATTTTCCCTCTCGAGTTGATCTCTCATTATTGCTTCTCTGTCCCTTAAGCCACTTAGCTCTTTGCCCATTTCCTTGAGCTTCTCTTGTTTGATTCTTGTTCTCTTTCTTGTTCTGAAATATAGAAGAGTTTCCATCCTTCTTTTCCCTTTTTGCTTGACTGGGGTGCTAAGAGCAGTGAGGGTAGCTGTTGCCTCCCTCTTAGGGGCCACTAGAGACACGCTAGGTGACTCTTCCTTGTGTTCTTCCCCTTCTGTTTCAATGCCTTCTTCCTCTATATTTTTCTTATTTTCTTTTTCTTGTTGTTCTTTCTCATCTCCATCAGTTTCTTCATTTTTTTTTCTCCTCTATTTCAGCATCATCCTCCTTCTCTTCTGCTTCATCATGTTCCTCTGTATTAGTTTCTTCTTCATCCATCTCATCCCCTTCTAGCTCTATATCTTCTTCTTCTTATTTTTCCTCCTTCTCACGGATAGAAGGAATAACATCATAGGTGAGGGTTTTGATGTCATCCTCTGCTGGTAAGTCTTTGAAGACTGACCATGTTATAGGGATTTTGAGGTTTTAGAGGGCATTATCAATGAGGATCCTGATCAACCCATGGTGAGCCAATTGTTGGGGATTCCCTTCCTTTACTTTGTTGCTGGAGTCTATGAGTGATTGCATCAAGAAATAGGGAATGTTGAGTCTTTGGTGAACTTGTGTTTCTACCCCAAATAATAATTCTTCAATCATCCTAAAATGGTAGCCATAAAAAACACTGTATCTACCCTCACATGAGATATATTTGATGAGTTGGTAACCTACCTCACTCCATGGGTATGGTAGACTATCCCTCTTTACTCCATTTTTATCCTCTGTGGGTTCTTCACCTTCTAAAAAGAATTTCATTTTTGCCACCTGAATGTCTGCTTTGTCTTCCTTTCTCCATGGAATTCCTAGGGGAAGTGTGGTGACCCTACTGATGAGCTTTGGGGTGAGATCTATATGGATTCTACTGTGTGGAGTGAGGGAATGAGAAAATTCTTGAGCCCCCTCATCATCATACCCTGTGAATTTTTTGAAAAACCCCATCCTTTGGTGTCTCATAAAGATTTCAAGCACTTGGGGCTGTTGTTGTATCCTTGCAATGTTTATGGGTTCTCTCCTATTAAACCCTCCTGTCATCTTTTTTGTGAAGCTTGAGGAGGAAATTAGAGGTTTTACACAACAATTTTAAATTTAGGAGAAAACAGAGTTTCCTGTGTAGTACTTCACCTTCCACAGTTGTTATATCCACTAGTTTTTAGAGCATTTCTAGTTCATTTGCTTGTAAATGGGGATGGATTTTTAGATCCTACCTCTTTAGAATGGTGGTAGTGGATAGTTCTCGTGATATTAACTCTTGAACCATTCTTTGCCTATCCTATAGACTGCCTCTGTGTATTCTGTATACTGCTCCTGTAGACTGTTCATGTGCATGCTCCTGTAGAAATTCTTTTGCAGAATGAAGGATCCTTTCTTCCGTTGGGTGGCCAGAGTTATAAGAACGAATTGAGTGAGGGAGTTTTGAGGAGGTGGAATGAATGAATGCATGCAAATGATGTTTTGTTTCCCACTCCTCATAATCATCTCCCACCTCGTAGATCCGTAGTTAACCACTTCTTATTCTACTCCTCCTCTGTCTTTGAGTTGACTGCAACTACATGTGAGAGGACACCCAGTTTTGTATGTGATGACTGAACGAAGGTGGCCAAGTTAACTGGCCACCTTTTCATTTATAAACTAACTACCTCGTAACCTTTACAAATTTTGATCAAATTATGCAAATGAGTGAGTGAGCATGATACTCATCTGTGGTCTCGATGCCATGTTGTAGTTGTCGAAGGTCAGATGTGCTGCGTTGTTTATTTGCCGCATCGTCATTCTTCTTCCTCCTCTGCTGGCTATTGTCTGTTGTCTGCTGTCTGGATCATCTTAGTGAAGACCGATAGCTGATGATTGATATTCTGTGGGATAGGATGCTACAAGACCTAACCAACCTACCATTCACCCTCAAATTGCTTCCTGTAGGTTTTTCAGGGTATCCTGTAGAAAACACAGTCTTCACCTGAAATGAAGCAATGAAGTGAAAAACAATGGAATTGCTAGAGGGACGCATGATAAGGAGTGGAGGAGATGAATATATGTGAGGCAGGGTTCCCTTGGGATCTTCTCTTTTCTCCTTGATTTTATTTCTCGCCTACTTGCAAATAACAATTATGTTTTTTTTCTCTTTTTTTTTTTTTCACCCTAGATGTTTGCCCTGGGTGCCTCAAGGAAGGCTCACCCAGGGATCTTATTATTCTTTTTTCATTTTTTTTCATCATTAGGTCGCCTCATGAGGTTTTCAACCCAAAGATGGGACTCAGGTGCCTCATGGAGGTTTTCACTTGAATCCTTATTCTTTTTTTCTTTTTCAGTGACCTGATGAGGGAGGAGCTGGAACATTCTCCACCATCATCATTGTCTTATTGATATTGTCAATGAACTCTTGTTTTGATAAAGGCTTCCTGTACATTTTGAGTCAGTGTCCATTAACAAGCAATGGAATGGCTTCTTCATATATTGTTCTGATTTGCACTGAACCATTATCATGGCATCTTTCCACCACATAAGGTCTGAGCCATCTTGTCCTTAGCTTGCCCTTGAAGTATTTATACCTGGAATCATATAACAATGCCCAATTGCCCTCTTGAAATTGCTTCTCCTTAATATGTTTATCATCCTAGATCTTCCTTTGAAGCTGAACTATCTCTGTATGTAGGAGGGCTTGCATTCTGAATTCATCCAAGCCATTCAATTGGAACAATATTTCTTCCTGTGCATGATTGAGATCCAAATCTAGTTGGGCTGCCATCCTCAATGTGTTATATTCAAACTCAATGGACAAAAAAGCCTTTCCCCATAGGCCAGCTCATAGGGTGTAAATCCAATGGTGGTCTTCCATGTTGTATTCTAGGCCTAGGTGGTCTCAATTAGTCTCTCTACCCAATCCTTCCTGCTACTATTCACTACCCTGTTTAAGATGTTTTCCAGTGCCCTGTTGGTCACCTCCACTCACCCATTAGCTTGTGGATGATAAGGAGTGGAGGTCCTATGCTTGATTTTGTGATGGCTGAGCAGTTCTTCAATCACGGTGGAGGTAAACTGGCTGCCTTGGTCTGTGACTAGCCCTCTAGGGTACCCAAATTTGTAGAATACATTCTCCCTTAGGAACTCAACCACTTTCTCTTCTATTAATGCCTTAACCACCTTGGTTTCAACCCACTTAGTCAAATAATCAGTGCAGACAATAATGTACTATTTTTTCTTTGAAGGAGGGTTGATAGGCCCAATGAAGTCCATGCCCCACTTGTCAAATGGCTCAAAAGTCACTTGAGGTTGTAGGGGAATTTCATCTCTTGGAGTAGGCTTTCCCATCCTCTGGCACCGATCACACTGACTAATGTACCTTTTCACATCTTGATGAAGAGTCGGCCAATAATAGCCTTTGTAACACTTTGAATGTTGTCCTCTTTGCTGCAAAGTGACTTCCATAAGGCCCATCATGACAGGTCAGAAGGATGTCAAAAACTTCCTCTTCCCTTACACACCTTCTCAATATTTGATCTGGGCCAAGTTTGAAAATATTGCCCCCAATCTAGGTGAAGGGGGCGCTTTTCCTGACTATTTTTCTCTTTTATTTGGAGGGTAATTTTGGTGGGAATTGTGCTAATACCAAATAGTTTGTTATATCAGCAAACCATGGGGAGAGAACTGAAATAGCAAACAAATGCTTGTTTGGTAACTGGTCATCCACCATTCCTTCTTCACCTGTAGGCAGATTCATCCTAGATAGAAAGTTTGCAACAAAATTTTCTTTACCAGGCTTATCAACAATAGTTAGATCAAAATGATGTAATAAAAGCAACCATATTATAATCCTAGAATTCACATCTGGTTTGTTCATTAAATATTTGATTGTAACATTGTCAGTATGCACAAATGTTTGATAGCTTGTAATGTAATTCCTAGCTTTGTTTAATGAATGCACAACATCCAGGAGTTCCTTTTCTGTCACAGTATAATTTAGCTCAGTGTTTGACAGGTTTTTATTGATAAAATAGATGACATAGGGCAATTTCTCCTGTACCTGACCTAAGGCTACTCCTATGGCTTTGTGTGAGGCATCAACATGAATATGAAAAGGGAGGGCCTAGTTTGGGCCTCGAAGAATTTGTGCAGTGGTTAACTTACCCTTTAAAATGTCTAAGGCCTATTGACAACTTTTTGACCATATAAACTCAGAATATTTGGCCAACAACCCAAATAGAGGAGAGGCCAACTTGTTGAAGTCCTTTATGAACCTTTGGTAGTATCCATCTAACCCCAATAAAATCATGAAATCCCTCTGCTTTTGAGGAGGTGGGACCCTTTGGATGATTGCTATTTTGTTTGGGTCCACCTGCAGTCCTTGCTGAGATATTGAATTAACTAGCACGGTCCATTTAGTCATTAAGAATTCACATTTTTCTGGACTGAGAGACAGGTTCATTTCAATGTATTTATGCAATAATTTTCCTAGGTTAGTTAGGGCTTCTTGAAAATCATAGCCACAAGGTGTAAAATCATCCATATAGATTTCCACTGCATCATGTACCAATTCAACAAAAATACTCAAGACTTCTCTCTGGAAAGTGGCAGGAGCATTGCATAGGCCAAAAGGAAGGACCCTATAGGCGCAAAGTACCCCAAGGATAGGTGAATTTGGTCTTATCCTAGTCTTCTGGGCAGATTTGGATTTGGTTGTACCCACTGAATCCATCTAGGAAAGAGAAAAACTTCTTCCCTGCTAGGCCAGCTAGCACTTGGTCAATGAAGGGTAAGGGAAAATGATCCTTCTTTTTGGCTTTGTTCAACTCCCTATAATTGACACAAATCCTCCACTTACCATTTTTCTTGGGAACTAACACTAAAGGGGAGACCCATTCACTATCGAAGATAGGGTAAATGAATCCTGCATCTAGAATTTTTTGCAATTCTTCTTTGACTATGTATTTAAGAGCTGGATGCATCCTCATTTGTTGTTGTTGGATTGGCTTGCAACCTTCTTTGATGTATTTGTGGTGAGTACACACTGAGGGGTGTAATCCCTTCATTTCCTTGTAACTCCAAGTGAAGGCTTCCAGGTTTTCTCTCAACATTTTGCATAGCTTTTCCTCTTCAAGAGCAGAAAGAGATGGATTAATTTTCAAAGTTTTCTCTGGGCCAATTTCTATGGTTTTGACATGGAGTGGGTTGGAATTAGCCAAGAATAAGTCAATTGGGTGATTATTTTGGATTTCACTTACTTATTCCTCTAATGGTAATGAACTAGGAGTTGGATTTTGGAGCAGGTGCTCAATTAAGTCATCCTCATCTTGCTATCCTCCTCCTATGGTTGATTCCAAAGCATAAATTTGGGCTGAATAAACCTCATCTTCTTCCTCCTCCTCCAACCATAAAGGTAAATCATGCTCTAGAGAAGGTTGAGCAGGAGGGTATATGACTAATTGTTTGGACATATGCCCATTCTTGATGGTCATATTCCCAACTATGCAGCTAATGTAAGCATCAGTTGTGGTCAACCATGGCCTCCCAAGGATGAAAGGGTAACCAGTAAGCTTAGCCTTAGGTTGGAGAACTAAAAATTCTGCAGGGTACTCCTACGAGTCAATGGAGACCATCACATCCTTTAGAATTCCCTCAGGGGTGACTATGGAATGGTCTGCAAGTTGCAAAACTATTGTGGTCTTCCTCAATGACTCTTGGAGGTTAAGCTTGAGCATGGTGTCCTTGGTAATCACATTAATGGTAGCCCCAAGATCAATTAGAGTGTGTGGGACAATGGTGCCATTGATGTGCACATCTATTATAGGGCTTCTAGGGTCCAAATATTTCGGACATATACCTGCCCCAGCATTAAGTCAGACAGTTGCCCAATGACATTAATGGTAGGGGCATCCCTTTTTCTTCTTCTTGGATGCTTGAATCACTTCTCCTTAATCAACTTATTGTAAATGGGAACATATTTTATTGCTTGGAGAAGGGGGATCTTTACACATAAAATTTTCAATTCTCCCAAAAGTTCAGTTTCTTCTGGGGTAGGCGAGAGTGGTTGGGATAATATCTTAGTAATGGGTGGATTAACTTTAAGGTTTCTTTCCTCTCTTTCTTCCTCAACCTCCCTATGTGGAGAGGGAGGTTGGTTATCTGGGAGAATTCTCCTAGATCTTAGGTTGATCTCCTGGATTTCTACAACATAAGCTGGGTATGATGTTTCTCCACTATATACTTGTTGAGCCTGCCTATTATTCAAGTTTGGATTTGGCTGGGCAGGCATATGGGGTTGCTTGGGTGGAGCAGAGTGTAGGAGTTGTGGTTGGGTAGGTGGTGCATGCAATAAAGCTAGAGCATTGTTGTATTGGGGCCTCCACCCCTAGTGTGGGGTATTCCATTAAGGTTGTGGTGATATGTAAGGTTGAAATGACTAGATGGTTGGTTGAGAATGATACTGATATGCATAGGACCGAGGAGGTGGTGTAGACTAGGAAGGATGAGAAGGGGGTCCCAAAGAAGGTATAGCTATGGTTTGGTTGGGGTTGTAATATGCATGGGATGGCCCTTGCATCCCCTGCCGGTATGGTCTAGGCCTAGGAGGTCTCCTTTGGTTGATGTAGAAAATCTTCTTAGTGACCCCTTAAGCTCCTTGATATACAACTTTGAGTCTAGGTAAAGAAGGGCACTTGTCTGTGGAGTGGTTTTCTTCATAGATTGAGCAAATCTCAATGCAGTTCAATGGACATTCGTTCCTGGGATGCCTCCTAGTGCATCTAGGACAAAAGATGGCCAAGGATCTCGCTGCTTCCTCTTGCTTCCTTTTGATATTCATGGTGTCCAACTGTAAGGCAAGGGTTTGCAGCATCTCACTTTTGAAATCTTCCAGCATATTTCCAATTTCACCCTTGATGGATTAGTTGGAAGATGATAAATTGGCCATATGTTGACTACTCCTACCCTTCTTCCTGGCTACCCTAGAATGGTTTCTAAAGACAGCCTTGATATCCTCATAGGGTAATTGGTAGATATCTCCTCCTCCTAACAAATGTAAGGTATCCAGAAGATCTTCCCTTACTCCTCTAAGCAGGACCAACTTTAGTGACTTGAGGTCAAGTGTGAACTTGGCCCTTTCGTAACTGAGCTAGAATCTTTCTTCGTAGTCTTCTAAGGATTCACCCTGGCCCATGGGAATCCTAAAAATATCTTCTTTAGTATCCTTTGACCTACAGTAGTCCCTATAGTTGTTGTTGAAAGCCTGTTGCATCTGAACCCAAGTTGTGATGCTATCTCCAGGTAAACCCATGAACCAGCGCAATGCTGCATCCTCGAGGGTAGATGGAAACAATTTCAACTTTTTCTCATCATTTGTATAGTAATAGGTTTGGAATATAACATCAAACTCAAATAGGAAAGTTTCAGGGTCCTTTGTGGTCAGGCCATGGAAATGAGGTAGAGCAGAGGGGCTTATATTCTTCATCTTAGTGTCCCCATTGGTTTCCCTGATGGGGAAGGCACCCTCAATTCCCTCTCTATTCCCTCTTTCATTTTGTTTTTCAGCCATTGGTTCAGTAGGAATGGGTTATTCTTCTTCTTCTTCCCCTATAGGTTCTTCAAATATGTCAGGTTGCTCACCTAAAGGTTCCTCCAGTTCAAAACCACCGAAGAAGAGAGAAGGTTGGCTGTTGGATGCAGTGGGGGTATTTGGCAAGAATTTTCCTAAATTTTCCCTACTCCCACGAGGCATGAAAGGAAATGTTTTTGGGTTGGTTTTTGGAAGATTTTTTAGCAAGAAAGTACTTTGCAGAAATGAAATTTCTGATTGAATGAAAACTACTGACAGAAAGAAAAGTCACTTGCTGAATTGAAATTCTACTTGTAGAATGGAAATGAAAGCAGCTAAGGACAATTAAAAGAAAGGAAGCTACTAGATTGATTTTGTAGAAATAACCTAATGGAAGAAAGTTGAAGACTAGAAATAGAATAAAAGAAAGCAGTAATCACATTCTACTATGACATGTCCCTGGAAATGGCGCCAAAAGTGATGAGCGCCAATATTGCAGCAAGGATGCTGCAACTCCTAGGCTACCAACTTTACTTATCAACCCAGGGTTCGTAAAAACTTGAAGGTGATAGTGCTATATGCACAAGTAGAAGTGAAGGTCCTACCTTTTGTCACTTGTTCATCTAGTGAGAGACCCCAGGGGTTCCAAGCCAGACTTCTATAGAGTCAGAAGAATCTTGATTCTTTGATGGAAGAAGAAAAAATCTATTCTAAGAGAGCTACTCTACTACAGTAATGAAGAAAACAACATGTAATGCTAAATCACACCATATCCTAAGTAACCATTTAAACAGCTAAACTAAGCAGTATTGCTAAATCAACACTAACCTAATGCTTCTATCTAAGTTATAGAAGTAAAGAGCATCAAACCAAACTAATGTGTAAGCAAGGAAACTACACTAAGTCTGTTTTCACATTTTTGGTGTTTTGCTAAAATCAAGCATGCAAGGAGTCAAGCAGAAGAGCAAGCGAAGATCGAAATCAGTGAAGGGAGGACATAATGAGGAAGCAGTGCATGGGAAGCATTGGATCAGTGGGATCAATGAACAGGATTAACAAAAGATGAGCAGCGAAGATCTTATCGCAGGAGATTATGTGAATAGATGGGCAAACAAGATGAATGAAAGATGAGCGGTAGAGATATTATTGCAGAGATTAAGTGAATAGATCAATGAATAGAATGAATGAAAGGTGAGTGGAAAATATATTTTCATGGGAGGTTAAGTCAAGAGATGGACGAACATGACTAATCGGGAGATGAATGGCGAAGATCTTATCGTGGGAGGTTAAGTCAAGAGATGGATGAACATGACTAATCGGGAGATGAATGGCGAAGATCTTATCATGAAGATGAAGTGAATAGATGGATGGATCACATCAAGTCACATGGTCACAGAAGGGTAAAAAACGTGCGGAATGATGGAGCGGGTTTCTGTAGGCGGTAAGTAGTTTCTCGTGTAGCCTCAAAGCTGTAAGCCGTATGTCTAAATTTTGCACGATTAGCCTAAGTGAATGACACGTAGCACGGGAAAACCAATTTTCTCGCATGCCCACGGGCAGATATTGGCCATGCAAGAATCTGCATGAGATTGTTGATAGTCGTTAGGTCATGCTAGTTTGATCAACGGTGGAGATTTAGAGCGCATAAAGTATCGGAACGACACGATAGACGTTTGATCGAGCTAGGCAGATTGACGGTGGAGGGTTGGAGCGCATAAAGTGTTGAGATGATGTGGTAGCCATTGGATCCAACTAGACAGATCGACGGTGGAGGTTTGGAGCGCATAAAGTCAAGCATTGAAATTAATCAGACGGGGTTAATGGTGATTGGCCAGGTTTGTTGTGGATCAGACGGTAAAGATATCTACATATAATCTGATCAAGACATGAATTATTGGCTTCCGCTTAAGCATTTCATGCTGAAGGAAATGAGAATATGAGCGAGATCTATTATAGAAAGAGAGCGATGGAAAGAGATGACGATGAAAGGAACCAAGTACTGAATCAAAACAACAACTCCAAAGCTCATGTGATAACTAGAAATCTGAAACGCAACCAATCTACTCTACACCGCTGTAATGGAAATGCAGCTACTTAAGCAAATGAACGATTAAACCATGAATCTATGCTAGCATATAGGTACAATAAAGAGGATATTTAGCTACTATGGTTGGGCCCTAACCCAAGAGATTCAACCCTCTGAGTTAACTCAGTGCTAGCTCGAAACAAAACTCATTCTTATTATCAAAACAATGGATTACATAAAAAATTGTTACAAGTCTTGCAGCTCGAAAATAAAGTAGAGTTTTACAATCAAAAGTCTGAATTCTAATGAGGTTCGAGGCCTCTCTACTTATATGATTGAAGTCTCTAATGACTTCCTTAAAATTAGGGAGGCTCGGCTCCCAAACTAGAGATAAATTGGTGCTTTGACTTTCACTTCAGTTGCCTTCTAGTCCTCATGATTTTGTTATTTGCACTCCGAGCTGATGAAGGAATATTCAAATGGAGGGGTAGTAAATGAGGAAGATTTAACTCATATAATTCCTCTCCCTCATCCCATTCAAGTTTTGACCAAGATATTTGCCAAAATTCCTTTCTTTTATCCTTTGATTATGCATTAAATGCACATTAGACCACAAAGCAAAATATCCAACTCTAACTCATCTTAGAAATAAAATATGATCAAAAGTATGTAATAAGTTGTGATAATAGTTGTTTTGACTAATCTAGGAGGTGAATTAAGGCCCATATAATTACTCAATGATGAGGCTCATCAATTTTCTCCTGACTTCATGAGGTGGAGGCCTCAACGAAGTTCTTCTTTGCTTCCATGAAGGTCTCTTTAGCACGATTAAGATCAAAGCCTACTTCCTTCTCAGCAGCCTTGCACACCCACCTGTCATCCTCAGGCTGCTTACCTTTATCTGTACTTTTCACCATACCACTTCTTTTCACTATATTTATGATGTGATCTTCTTCGTGGGGCTCAACCCTCATCATTTGGATGTTTTGCGTAGGTTGCACATTCTTTTCTTGCATCTTTGCCATAAGGACCAAACATTCCTCTATTACATGGTCAAATTGTCATCAGTACTGACATGACAGATGCACGGGGTTTGTACAATCTAGCGTGAATTTTCCTGCCTCGCCATAGTTATAGCAGATTACCTGCCCATGCCCTCAACTTGGTCTGCCACCTCTTCCTCATACTTACCCTTGGAATCCTCCACGCGCAGCTCCTGTGCCCTGATCCTGAGGCCAATTTTCTACTTGTATTTAGTAGGTAGGGTTTCTATCCATCATCAACTCATAACTTCTACAATGGAGTTCATCATGGCCCACATATTTACAAAAAATGCAAACCAACTACTGAGGGGTTTGTACAAAATTTTGTAGTAAATGGAAATGATCAGTTGTGTGTTGTCCTGTAACCTGACAGATAGTGAACCATAGTGCAACTCCCATGCTCATCCCAACGTTATTCTCTGGTTTCAGGGGAACATGCCCTCCCCCAATAATATAGTTCTTATAGACTGGGCAATGGTCCTTATTGTTTCCATGGCTCTTACACTTCAAACACTAGATGTCAGCGTGCACCTCTGGATAGGCTTCCTTTCCTTTCTTCAGACTCTACAATTCCAAGTGCAGGCTTTCCAACTGTGAGTGAATCTGTTGCACTCCTAGGTTTGTATCTTGTATGGGCGAAGCATTCAATCTCATCACTATTTCCAAAGCTTCAGCTTGCGTTTCTATCTTTTGTTGTGATAGAGGCACTCTCAAATGTGGCAAGAGCGATGCTATATACCAGTCGTGATGATGGGAATCCGTGATTATCATATTGGCCTTCTTGATCGAGAATTTTAACCTTTGATCGAAATCCCATGGTGTCTCATCTACCTTCTGTCGAATTTCCTTAAACTCAATTACTGACTGCACCTTTGACTTAAGCTTGTTGAACTCCTTATTCACGACTTGTTGGGTCTTTGCCAACATCGTGTTGGGGTAATCAGTGCAATACTTGATGTACCATGTTAATGCGTGATCTTGTAAGGTTGTAACCAGCCGTGCTTTCTTGATGTTATCATCCATAATCTATTGTGTTGTCCATATAGCTCCTGCGACAAACCAAAACTGTTTGGGATCTTCTCTCCTTGTTATAGACATATTTGAGCACTGCAACCCCAAACTCATATGTCCATATACCAAGGGCTCTTTAGTCCCTAAAAGTGTTGATTCATACCCTAAAGGATCATGGTCAAATGATTACATCATTTCCCAGAAGTTCCACCTGAAAAACCACTCAGAACTGGCCAAAATTGGACCATAATGACTGCTCCATGGTCAAGGTGCGATGCATACTGGCTGCCACACTAGCCAGGTGTGATGCATACAGAAATGGCCTTCTATAGGGTGTGATGAGTGAGAATAGAAAAATGGCAGAGATAGTTTGCTAAGTGGAAGCTCATGGAATCTTCCAGAAACTTCTCCTAGGACACTTGCCTCTTTGAATTTGCTCAGGGATGAGTAAGAGATCAATGAAATCTCTAAGTGGAACCAAGAACTATTAGTGGAATGACACTAATCAAAAACCCAAAGCTGACTCACACCCTTGCAAAACATCTATAAATGG
Organism: Pinus tabuliformis; assembly: GCA_031772625.1. Lineage (NCBI taxonomy): Eukaryota > Viridiplantae > Streptophyta > Pinopsida > Pinales > Pinaceae > Pinus > Pinus tabuliformis. The sequence continues at coordinate 1,244,357,593 of CM062816.1, read as the reverse complement.
ATCCCTCATCTGAGAGATCTAGATGCTGGAATTTTGTAATTTGTAAGGAAGTGTTGTTGGTTTATCTGTGAGAATAAACATTGTATTGTTGGGTGATCTTGATTTTCATGAGGTGAAGAGGGCTTCCATGCTGGGAGGATGATGCCGGATCAGACAACTGGGTTGTAATCCTCTCTTCTACTATTAATAAAGTTCTTTGAGTTTTCCTCCATATAATCGCGTGTTTGTGAATCTCATTGTTTATTAATGAAATTGTATGGTCAATGTGTTTATGATTCTGCATTGTTTATGATGTTTTAGATAGAGATGATTTGATGGTTTTCTATTACTTTGAATCTACAGGTACTCTTTAAAGCGGGACAAGTAGGAGAAGAGTGGCAAATTCTATCAAGGGAAAGAGAAATCAAGGAAGGATCAAAGCGGAAGATATAGGTTGTTCCTCTTTTCTTCCCTCTTATCTATGACACCTAAAGGAAATCTCGAATTGCTTTGATTGTTTGTTTCTAAGATAGCTACCCATATTAGTGGGACTAGTAGTTCGAATCGACACTAGTTTTCCCAGAAAAAAATGGCGACTCCACTGGGGAGCGAATAGTTTGTTTTGTTTTTTTATTGTTTGCTTTATAAAACTATAGACGGAGCCTGAAGTTAGCCAGCTAGCCTTCGAACCGCCTTTGCTATGCAATTGCGAAGTAGATGAATGCTACTTCAGTCAATCTCTGGGTTGGTTTATGAACTAAACATCTGACTTACAAGCATTCTAAGTGCCCTCGTGGTAGCTCATAACCTCATAAGATCATACCCCTATACCTTGTTTTTACTGTCCATCATAACTCAGCCTAAATCACTGAACTTAGCTGCAAATTTTGAGCAAAAACCAAACTCAGTTTCGCTCCCTAGTCCATCATACTATCTGTAACTGGTAGCCTGTATGTATTTCACCTCCCATGTGTTGCAGGTGAGATGCATCCCTGTTTCCCTTAAGGACAGGTGCGATGATTGGGTGATATTGTTTCTCTCTGTGAAAGTTGGTTTTTCCTCCTAATTTTCAGCTTTATTCAATAGTTTTGTTTTTCATGTTCAGTATCTCATTGTTGAAGCCTATTTCCTTCACATATTTCAGCCTCCATTGATTATGATTTGTAAATGATTTTTATGTATTTTTCAATCATTTACACTCCTCCTTTGTTGAAAGTAGCTTAATCGAACTGTTTTTTTTGATGCAAAAAAGTATCATAACTGTCATTTTGAGTCAAAAGAAGAGTGTCGTAAAGTCTTCCTCTTCTAGACAGTCTATTGTACTTTTTTCATTGTTTTTGATGTGGATTGTTAATATTTGAAGTGTTGAAAGCAGTTTTCCATTCGAAATAGAAAGTGTCGTTTTAGTCTTCCTTTCATTTTGAAAAGAAATTGTCGAAATGTTGCTTTGAAGAAAATAGTTTAGATCTATACTTAGATTTCCTTTTGAGCATTCTCACATTAAGGAAATGAAAAAACAAATACATGCATTTGCATTTACATTTAGATTGTGTGCGAAAGATGATTTAGGAAAAGTGCATTTAGTGTGTGCTCTCTGCTCTATGTTGAAAGAATTGTACTCTTCTTTCCTTAGTAGGTAGGATTTTCATTGCTAAAACAAAATAAACACTGTTTATCATTTTAGATTGCATATTTAGGAATTTTACCTCTACATCATGTGGTGAACCTTGAAAGACAAACTTCTAAGCAAGATCAACTCTAAAATAAATCTCAATGAACATAAAAACGCTTTGGAACCTAACTCAACACATCTAGAAGTCTAGGCTAGAGATGTGTTCCAGCGTCGTAAAACCTGGTAACTATTTTTTTCATCGAAGGTTGGGTGATTCCTCCTATTTGATACGACAAGTGCCAGTACAGACTTGTGCTCCCCGTACCGTTGAGTATATATTGGGAGACCACAATAGGCTGATACCCTTTATCCTTAGGAAGCTGTGTTTTCCGCCCTATCGATCGCAATGCACTGAACACAACATTCGGGAAGATTGACTGCCGTAAATAAGTCCTTGGTAATTTCTTTATCATTTGTCACCAAGGTGTATTTTGCAGTTTTGCGATTGGTTTGGTAATCCCTTTGTCTAGATTTCAAGAGAAGTCACTTTCATTCCTTTTCGACTCCTTAAAAGAAAAGGTCCATCTAAGCACTTGTCACTTCAGGCTCATTAAAAATTGAAGGCGACTAGAGTCACCTTTAGCTTTTTCTCGACTCTTAAAAATTGAAAAATCAAAGTTGCGTCAAAGTGTCTTTAAATTTATTTAATTCAGAATAACTTTTTCCCTTTTAATTTTGATTTAATCAAGTAATCCACAATCATGGAAGAAAGTCAATCAAAATATCGTCGTTCACAGAGACTAGCGAGTCAATCTTCTTTGACTCTGGAGACGAAACCATTCCAGGAAAAATGGTCTCGTTTAACTAAGTCAAATTCACCTAATTTATTTGAAACCTCTGTTTCAACATCGTCATAGACTACAGTTACTCCGATCATTTCTGGTACATATGCCTTTACAGAAGAAGCTCCGCGGTTACAAGAGGACATTAGAACTGATCCTAGTGTAATGGTAGACACTTCTTTACCTGAGACAGCTCCATCTAGAGTTGAACCAGAGACTGAAGTTCACTTACCTGAACATCTGGAAGTTGAGTTCCAGAATTCAGAGGGTGTCACCCCTCCAGTGTCTGTTATTGTAGAAGCTATACCTTCTTCGGCTCCAGAAATATTTTATGGACCTGACAGTATACCTCTTCCACCTAGATTGATTGCCATAGAGGAGATAATAGAGGATCCTCCATCCAGTACTCCATTGCATTTTGGAATTGGGATCCACTTATATCCTTCTATTCCTGAAGTTAGTTCTTTTAATCATCCTTCATCATAAGTTCCTGTCAAATCGCTAGGAAATATTTTGGATAGACTAAATATGTCTGAGCAACCATCAACATCTAGAACTGTGTCATATGACACAGCGATGACAGAGCTTCCTGCTGCCATTCCTACAATGTTTGCTAGTATACCATCTGTCCTGACTAGTTATCAACCACTAGCTGGAGTCGACTTAGGGATTGTTTTGATGACATGGTCTGTTCCTATTTCTTCATTTGGATTCTCATCTGGTATTTCTTATGTTGAAACTCAACAAGTTGATCATGTATGTCAGTATCAATTTGGGTAGTCCAGTCTTCAAAGACTGATCTATCCTTTAAGCACTGGATTGCCACCATATGGGGGGCAGTATGCCTTTTCATTGTTCCCTCCTGGGGAGCAACCATATGAGAGTTTACAACAAAATTTAGGTCAAATTGGAATTACATCCAACAGTTGGGTACCAATACTACCTCAACAACCAAGGGTTGTATATTAAATGAAACCAGTCCAACCTGTGTCAAATATTCCCACTACACCTACTATTGTGACTGTATCACAAGTACAAGCATTACCTGTTGTGTGTCAACCTCAAGTCTCTCAGGTTGCAATACAACAACCTCTTGTCTCTACGACTCAATCAAAACCTCAGGTTAGTGCCTCCTTACTAGGAATGGATCAGGCTCAAATAGGTACTATCACTCTGCATCTTGGTCAATCATCCGGTATTGGGAAACAACAAATGGTCCAACAACCATGGCTGGTACAATATCAACAACCGTAGTTCTAGCAAGCTTACTGAGGACCTGAGCAACAAGACTTTGTAGGTAACGGGTAGCCACATTTTCAAAATGGTTATCAACAACCATACTATAATGGTTATGCCCATCAAACTTATCAAAGTTACCAGCATCAGATACATTATGCTGGTATGCAAAGACCTACTGCTCAGTCGATTCCATCTTATCCTGGGTATGCTTCGCCTAACCTGAATCAACAGTTGCCTTTTGTAGCAACTCTAGAATTACCAGATCTAAACTAGCTAACGAATAATCCAATTGCTTATGCCCCTTGGTGGCTAGCGATTCCTCATAAACTTCCCTTTGATATTCCTAAATTCAATGGAAATCCAGGTGAATATCCATCGAATCATGTAATGACCTTCCATTTGTGGTGCTCATCTAACACCCTGAATGATGATTCGATTAGGCTTCACCTTTTTCAATGAACGTTCACTGGTCTGGCAGCAAAATGGTATATTGAATTGCCTAGAGCTTCATTCGATAACTTCAGCACCCTTGCCACTACCTTTTTAACCCATTTTCAGTTACCCATAAGGTACGAAACAGGGACATAACTCCTTACCAATTTTAAATAGACAACAGCCACTCACATATCTAATCATATTCATGAGTGGCGTCATCATCGTCGACTGGTAAATATGTATGTTCCTAATCAAGTTTTAGCTGAATGGTTTATTAAGTCATTATTTCCCTCTATTACAGAGGATGTGGCTAAGGGAGGAGTTGTCACTAAAGAGAAAGTCATTCCTCATGCACAATATTTAGACTTGATCTATACTCAGTTTGGCACGCACTACGAAAAAATTCCTGACGCTCCTAGACCAGAATTTTCCGTTCCCCCCCCTCCTAAATCAAACAGGGACTCTCATGCTGGTGATGGTGTGATCGGTACCACAAGCATGAAAACCGCAAAGGCTCCATCTAAAAAAGCCCTTGCAGTTTCTAGTCAAAAAGAAAATGAAGAACCCCTTGCCTCGGAGATTAATATTGTGTCATCTGACAAGGCAAAAAATCCAAAGGAACCAGGGGGCAAGAAGAAAGGGAAAAATAATAAGAAGAAACAAGAAAATTCACCTCCTGAAAAATCTTATGAAAACCCTGCTGAGCAAAAGAAACCTCGTTATCCATGTTACATATGCGACGATGAGCATTTCACGAAATATTGTCCACATAAAGCTGAGGTTATGAAAATTTTAAAAACTTCAAATACCCCAGCGGTGTTGACTAATCTGTTTTCGATCCTAGAAACAAACCTGGTTGCTATCAATCATGCTTCTCTATCCCAGGTGCTTATGCTATCCATCTCAAAACAGGAAAATGATGCTTTGATATCAACAGGAATAAAGATTATGGGAATCCACAGTCGTCGAACAACAAGGCTACAGATCAATCTAGCAGTTCGACAACAACTTCGCTTGAAGTTGTTCCGCCCATCATTCCTGAACTGACTATAAAGCCACCAAACATAGTAGTACATAAATCGACATTTAATCCTCGTGCTTGAGCAGCACAAAATTATAATATAGTGGAGGATTTAGCTCAATCGCCATCCGCTATGTCGACGCTTGAAGTACTACAAAATTGCCCCTCCCAAAAGTAGGCTTTGTTATCAGCAATAGGTGGGATTGACCCAACAGATTCCAATCTTGTATCCTTCAACCATAAAGGATATGAACCTCAGTTACCAGCCCAACTCGCTTTCCTCATATAGGTAAAAGCCCTCAATAAAACTGTTCATTGAAGAATCATTGATGAGGGGGCATCTACCTTTATTATGTCAATGAGTTGCTGGAAAACTTTAGGCTCACCACCCTTGTCACGATCATCAATGACATTAAAAGCATTCGATGTAAGAACATACACACCGTATGGGATATTAAGTAACTTGCAAGTTGAATTGGGGGGCAAGACAATAGAAATTGAAGTCGAGGTCATTTATGGAAACCTTGACTACAATATCTTGCTAGGAAGGCGCTGGATTTATGCTATGGCTGCCGTTGTGTCAACATATTTTAGAAAGATTACATTTCCCTTCCAAGGTAAAATTACAATCGTTTGCTAACTAACCTTTTTCCCCAACAGCTCACAAGCTACTGGAAGCATTTCATTGATCCATGGAAGTTCTCAATCACTTCAAAATGTTAGAGTAGGTCTCCTAAAAGACCCTTCCTTAATGGGTACTTTTTCCCTCCCGCCTCCAAGTAATCTAGCGGAAGTGGCCACAACGGAAACCTGTCTCCCTCCCCTTCTTCCTCTTCGCTTGCTGAAGATAGCGATGCTAGTAACCAAGTGGCTAAGAAAGTGAGAATGATACCGTTCAAATTCTTTTGTTACTTCAGAGTCTGATGAACTTGGGGGAAATCCTCCGTTCCTTTAAACTAGGAGGAAAATTCCCCAGTTCAAGGGGTTCATTCAATCGTTTATCCAGTAACCCCTCCAAGCAGTCTAGTTGTTTCCTTCGATTGGAATCAACTAGCAAGACTCCGCCTTCCATCTAATGTACCATTCGGATCATAGTACAAGTTTACAAAATGATCGTGTCTAGCACTATCATAGATGAAGGGGTTTCAGTGAGTATCCTTTCCTCAACTGCTTGGAAAGTGCTTAGTTCGCCATCGCTTACACCTGGTACGCAAAATTTATCAGGTTTTAACAAAAGAACCAGTCGACCGTTAGGGATCCTTCCTAAGTTACCGATAACTTTGAGAAGAAAAAATGTTCACTTGAACGTGATGGTGGTCCAAGGGCCGTTAAATTATAATCTACTCCTTGGAGGTGACTATGTTTATAGCATGGAAGCTATTGTTTCCACACTCTTTTGAGTGATCTGTTTCCCACATGAAGGCAAACTTGTCCAACTTATCGACTTGCTTTCATTTCTCCATTCAAACATAGTCAAACATCATCCCTAAATGGTCTCTTTGAGTCAAGTATGACTCTTCAACCTTCATTCCATCCACCTAATTACTGCAATTAGTCCAGTGTGTTATCACCCATATTTTCCTTGAAGTTGTTGGGAAGAGGAAAGGGGTCCGAGGTAACCACAAACCAACTTTTAAGTATAGAATGTAGCCAATCTGTACTCAGAGAGGGCTCTCTATTTATGATTTAGCTTGGTTTTGAAAGATATTAGGCTAGTTGTGAAGTTTATGAGTTTGGTTTGAGTTTGGGTGGTGAGATTCAATAGCAGAGGGGTAATACTGAGTAGTTTAGGCCATTGGGCTAATGGAGACAAAGAAGATGGCTTAACTGGATTTGGTTTCTTAACAAAATATGGTTTCACAGAGCAAGATGGTCAAACAGGGAATGCATAACAATTTGGAATGGATGGAATGGGTTTAAAATGGGTGAAGGGCAGTTAAGAATCCTTCAGCCTATTTAAAGAGGGAACTTGAATGATTACTACTAAAGAGCAGTTAAGTATTCTTTAATAAATAATCGAAATGAATGAACTAGAAAACCGTAGCAATTAAGATTTAACTATTTATCCTAATTCAGAAGAAAACATGGAGAATAATAACGATTGAAAACAGAGTGCAATCAAGCATATTCCGAATTACTCTTTTTTGTTTATCATTCAGATATGAAACATATATGATATAATAAACAAGGAAAAATTTAAAACATAAGATATAGAGGACTTATTGATCCGGTGTTTGATTCAAGAAATCTGTGGAAAGTCCTTTGCATCAATTCTTTATCCAGAAAGCCATACAAAAGTTGGTCCAATCAGAAATTTATTCCAAAATAATCAATATTACAACAATGTCTAAGAATCCACCCTCAATACTCCAATTGGGGGGTATTTATACAAATTTTTTTACAATGAAATATCTCATAACAAAGTGAGATACAAACTGGGGTGACTAATCATATCCTTCAAGAAAATAGGGCTAGAAGACCTCGTAGATGACAGATAAGGCAACCAAATGGTTTGCTGTCCCTATTTTTGAGAATGTGCTGGAGTTAGGCCCTATGATTTGGCCTCTTGCTATCCTTGGTGTAATTATTTGTTGGCTGTTATGTTTTAACCTTCCTACTGATACACTTTTCCTGCATCTAATACTATTTATCTGTTGATCTCTTTTCATCCTCTTTACCTTCATTGACTATAGTAAAAATCAAAATTTACCTTTTACCTAGAATAAATTACAAAATTTCAAGCATTTCTTCCCACCATTTTGGCTGCGGTATTCTAGTTTTCTGAAGCTTTCTGAGGGTTTCATTTGTTTCTTTATACCTGAAAAATGTAGTTTGAATTGGGAACAAGTGTTTTAGTTCATGCTCGACATAGAAGAAGTTCTCTAGGTTTTCGTAGAGCACTCTGCCTATAGGAAATGCTTTTATCCCTGATGCACTTGTTGATGAACCTGCTTGGTTGCCTACATACTTATTCAATTTCTCCACATAATATTTATGCCTCATTAATCTATCATTAACCACTAAAGGATTGGGTAGCCCTTTACCTTGCAAAATATTAAACTTCTCCATAAAAGCATTAATCTCTGCTTGCATGTCATGACATCTTCTTTCTAAATTCTGCATCAATGTTTTCTTGGTTAATACCCTTTTGATTTCCAAAATGGTTTTTGTCCTGTCGTTAATGCCTAAATCTTCCAGCTGTTCTTTATTTCTAGTATTCAAAAAATGTGTGAGCCTGTTGGCTTCCTCAGGCATTTTTCCTAATTCTGCTCTTGTCCTTTGGACTTCTTCTTGGGCTGCCTTCAAAAGATCAATCTTCTCAAAAATCACTTCGATGGATGGCCAAACATCATTTATGGATTGAGTGATGTTGGCCCAAAGAATTCTCTTGATTTATGTTAGAGGCTTGTCAAATGTAAGATATTTCTCCAATGATTTTACTTTGTTTTCTAACATTTTAATCTCTCTTGTCTTTTATACAACATTTATCTTTGAGAGATCATAGCTTTGTTCCATTTTGGAATATTGCTCCTTTACCTTATTTAGTTCTGAAACTTGTAGTTTCAGGTCCTCCATTGATTTTATTAGCTCTTATATGCTTAAATTAGCAGGACGTCCCTATGCTACTCCTGCTGTTCCTGTTGTTGTTGTACCTGTAACTGCCTCTGCTGTGACTGGTGGAATACTTGGTGCCAATGCTGCTCCAAGAGTTGATGGGACTACTGTTGATACTACTGGTATTACATTGGGAGGCTGGGAGGTCGACTCTCCCTGCTTGTCCTTCAATGCCTTTTCAAGTGCTTGTTTAGTATCATTCAGTCGTTCATTGAGCTTTAAGAGTAAATCCATCAGCTCTTCTTCAGATTTTTGCTTTATAACCTCATCAGTCTGTGGATGTCTTGAAGGTGGTAGTTTTAGTTGCTTCCTTAGGGCAACAATATCTTCATCTTTCTTTTTGATCAAGGCTTCTGTAGCCTTTGCATCTTTGGGATCATGGCCCAATCCAATAATTATTTCTTCTAAGGTTTTTATTCTATTATCTTTGGCCTAAGAGGAGGCCTTTTCCAAGTGTAGTTGAGCAGTAGTGTTGTCCAAATAATTTTGTAACCTGTGAGCCATCATTGCCTTGCCAGTCAAGGTTGAATAAACCATTTCTCCCGTTTGCTTATGCAACTCAATTTGATCCAAAGGATGAATATCCTTTGCCATGACTTCAAAATTTGTTCTAAGATAATCTGCTGCTGATTTAGGCTGCTGCATCTTTGGCTTAAAATAACTCATTATCATCTTGCCTTCTTTGATGTCATAAGCTGACATTAATCTCTGTTGATTTGTAGGAGCCATCTTCAAATATTGGTTATAAACCTACAACCTTAATGGATCATTTCTGGCTTTTATTTCTGTGAATGTTTTCTTGATTTCTGAGGCATCAATCCCTGGTGGCTTGAAAGAAGATATCTATACACTTTTCTGCCTTTCTATCTCCTGCCTTTGAGAGCTAGTGGATGTTCCTCCTATTGCGAAAGTTTGCTGGCTTCCCACTCTTTCTTCCCTCTGAATATCTGTATTTTCTTCAGCAAATTCCTCCTCTGAAAGGGGATTTAATCTCTGTCTCTTTGTTCCAGGCTATCCTGATGGTTCACTGGCAAGGGTATTTGAGCCTGTTCTCTGGAAGTTTCAGGCTGCTTGGGGATTGTAGGCTGCTCAGTGTGTTGAAAGCTGGTCTCTAATTCCTTGCCCTTGGATGACCCTGTAGCTGGTGTACTTGTTTCCTGTGAATGTTGTTGAGAGGTTCCAGCACTGGAGGCACCAACTCTTGATCTTTGAGATAACTTAAATGGTACTTGCCCAAAATAATCCAAGTCAATTGTTTTCTCAAGATCTCTCATAACTTTCTCAAAATTGACCTGTTCACTATCATTCTCTACTAGGGTACCTTCCCTCCATTCATCCATATTTGCATGTTGTTCAATTTCTGGAATCCTATGGTGAATATATGGGGACAACTTGTTCTTCATTCTTCTATCACAAATAAAACTGTTAGGATCATATGGTTTCCACCCAAAACTCTTTTGTAACTTAAGATGCTCGTCTAAAATTTTTTCTGCTTCTTTCCATGCTTCCCTAGTGTTGCAGACAAAAGGGCCTAGCTGGTTCTTGATTCTAAGCTAAGCTTTCTTCTTGGCATTACAAAAATGGACTAAGTCTGCATTTATCATTTGCCTGAAATATTCCAATGCAAAGAGTCTCATTGAAACATACTTTGGTAGCTTAAAATGGCAGAGTTCACACCCATAAATCTTGATTTCTGTGTGATTCTTATATAGGTACCAGTCACCTATCCTGTACTGCTTGGAGAGCTGGAGGATTTTCTTCATATCACCATTTATCCTACGAGGCGAAACTCCTATCAATAAAGTGGTTTCCGGATGGACAAATAGGTTAATGAAATCATTGTAGGTGTAAGGGGTCTCAATGGAATTATGGAAGATGGGACTCCAAAAGATGACAAACCTTGGATTGCCTCTGGTGTCAAGTTTCTGGACAGGGAAAGTGAAGTTGTCTAACTGATAATACAACAAAAGATGATAGATGAAAGTAGTGTATTTAAAGACTCCTTCATTGTCCAACCTTAGGAATTGGTCATGAATTTTGTTGGCAATATAAGAGGCATAATCATATTTAACAGCAGGGGGCTATCCAGAAGCAAAAATTGACAACAACACTAAGGTTACCTCATCAACATACTCTTCAGAGTTGAATCCCATGATTGAGGTTATCATATCAATAATAATTTTTCCTGTATCTATAAAGAAAACCTGCAGATAAGGAGGTGGGCCTTTAAGCTGATGTTTAGGGTCCATGAACATCTGACAGATGTGAGTCAGTTATGATTGAGACAATTGGGGAGCTTTTTCAAGTAAGTATCCCATGGAAAGGGGAGTGAGAGTGTGACTGGAGTGGAATTGCAACATTTCATTGATGGACTGAGCAGTTATGGGAAAAAGGACTATTTGACTTGGGGACATGACTGCTCTTTGATTAGGGTCATAATTGGCACAATAGTGATGAATGATATCTGGGAAGAAGTACATAGGAAAGTTGGATTCCCACAGTCCTAAGATGTCAGAGCCATTCAGATAGCTGTCTCTGGCTCGGCAAAAGGTCTTAAGGTGGTTTTCATTACCGGATAAGACTTTTATCTGAAAATCTTTATCGACCAGAAGCAGATAATATAATCTTTGTGAGGAGCATTCATGGGTATGGCATTCAGAGCTATAGGGGTTTCCATCTCTGGTTCTTGTGGATTCATAAATGGAATTTGGGTTTTCTGTGAAAAATAGTGAAAACAATAGGTTTGGGAACCTATATAGTGAAACAAAGACTGAATTTATAGTGAAATTGGTCTTTTTCTATGGAATATTCAGTGTAAAACCAAAAGTTGCAGGGTTTTCGATGGAAATGGGTAAATACCTGTATTGGGGAAGAGAAAAATGCAATGGTAGGATGGATAACAGGTTCCGGTCAACGTCGCTGCAATTTTTTTGACCAGGTGGCAATTGAAAAGCTTCAACGGTTGTCTGGGATGTCATTTTGCATGGGAACACAGTTTGCTGTATAAAACATTGAAAATGACATTTCATTGGTTTTATTCGCAAAATCTAGGTTGGCGGGGGTTTTTTGGATTATCAGGCGGGTGACGTACGCAAGAAAATGCCGTTTTGTCGTTTGTGGAGGGAGGTAAGCGGGATGGGATCCCACCGCTTTTGGGATTGGTTGGTATTAGACCGGAGGACAACGATTCCACTAGTTTCATAACGCGTGGAGGAGGTACGGGAGGAAAACCGTCACCAGGGAGGCGCGATATTGATATCGACCGTTGGATGATAAGGACGAGATCTAACGGTGGACGGGAGCAGGGTACGACAGAATTTTAACTACGGCGGGCCCGATTTAATTAATAAGTTAATAAATCATATTGGGGAGTTTGTGAATGGCGGAGAGGTTCTTAATTAACCAGGATGGTTAATTAATTCCTTTTTGCGGAGCAGGGAGATTAGGTTATTAATGAATCTCAGATTAATCCATTAATCCATTTTTAATTGTGTTTATGGTTATAATTAACTGGGGCAGAGTATATAATAATTTGGGGATTTAATATATAATTAAATAATATGGGAATGGGTGGAACTTTACTCGGGAGTTATATAATATTTGTTAAAAATTAATATGAGAAAATGTAATAAAGCAACAAGTAAAACATTAAAAGTGTATATTGAACTTAGTCTTAAATAAAGAGGGGATTTTATGTAATGTTGAGTATTTTTCCAAAGTAAAATAGGATTTTACTTAGGGAAAAACTTATGAAAGTGAATGAATGATGACTTTTAAGTACTTTAGGCTTTTAGATTATTGGGCTGAGGGTTCGGTCCCTCCAGAAGTCAGAGAAATGCTCTGAGCGCCTTTAATTTTCAAAGACCTTAATACTTTAGGGGGAATTAGTGAAACCTTTAGGGAAAAATGTGAAGGGAAGTTAATTATTTGACCTTGTTTTGCTTGAACTGCATCAAGTGAAATGTCTGCCTTACACTTGTGATAAAAGTGAAAATTAACACATTTAGAGACATTATCCATCACAAGTAATTCTGCAACACCATCTACCTACCCTACCTACTTTAGCCTGACACTTTTTCTTCTTTATTAGGGTACACTTGGACTGGAAAACCCTTATCACACTTTTCTTTTACATATAGAAATCTATCTAAGTCTAACCTTATTACATCCAAGGGCTTAGATTAAACTGTTGATTTCCTTTTATTCACTCTACCTATCTACTTATCTACCAAGATTAAATAGTTTGGCCAGATTTTATTCTCTATCTCTAAAACATAAAATTGAAAATATGAACTAGCCAAGTTTAAACTATTTGATTGTTCACCAATTGTGGCATAAGTTACAAGTTGCACACAATTTGTTTATTACATAAGAGTAAAAAGTAGTGGCATTTAGACTTGCACACTTTCCTTGTTCTTTCTTTTGGTGGGGTTCATTTTCTTTCACTTTTTTGACCATTTCATTCTTTTCACCCTTGATTTTTCTTTTAGGGTATACCCTCTTTACATTTTTTAAATTTTTTTATTTTTTGACAATATGGAAAACCTTTGCAACAAGGAAAGGTATGAACATCTTCACAACTCATCAAGTCAATCATGAAATATGACACCTATTGGTATAGGAGCATAACACTGGCTCCACTTGGGGATGGCTTTTCCTGATGGAAAGTCAAGAAAAGCAGGTCAGATAGCCTCTGAATGACTTTGACTGTGCTATGAAATCTCCTTCTGCTTGTTGCTTTATTGTATGTATGACAGTAAGACTTCTGAAGCTTAGGGCCTTCTCTTCGGGCTTCAACTCCAGCAAGTTACTATCTAATCCAAACTGTGACATTACCAAGGATACAATATGTGCATGTTAAAATCAGAATACATTAAAAATTAGGATCATAATAATGTTTCAGCATCCGACCATTAACTGGCCCTTCTTCTGTTTCTGTGCCATCCAAGTTTTTGAGATAGTAAGTATTGTTCCCTTGTAAGGCATGGATAATAAAAGGTCCTTTCCATAGGAAGTCAAACTTCCCATGTTTTCCCTTATCCTCTCTCCTGGAATCCCATCTTAAAACTTTGTCTCCAAGGTAGAAATCTTCTGCCTTGGTTCTTTTATCAAATATTTTCTTAAGCTTCTCTTGTAACACTTGGGATCTCTGATACACTTCCTCTCTAGTCTGCTGTAGATGGATGGTTTGGTTTATCCTCCTTTGAATATCATTGGGTTCCACTTGAGCTTCTTGAAGTAATTTCATTACAAGAACTCCTAAAGATGAAGGAAATACAGCCTCCATGCCATAGACTAATTCATAAGGACTAGTTCCAATAGATTTCTTGGTGGTGAGTCTGTCCGCCCATAGTGCATTAGTAAGTTTCCTGTGCCAATTTTCTTGTTCTCTTCCAATAATTTCTTAATAATATTAATTAGGATTTTGTTGGAAGACTCAGCTAGACCATTACCTTGAGGGTAATAGGATATGGAATGGCCTAAAGTGATATGGTACTTATTACAGAAACTTATCATTTTCTTGGATTTGAAGGCAACAACATTATCAGTTATGATTTTCTCAGGACAGCCAAATCTAGACAATATGTTGTTTTCTAAGAATCCTATAATCACTGAGTCATTGGCTTATCTAGAAGGAATGGCTTCTATCCATTTGGTGAAATAGTCAGTATCAGTGAGAATCCATTTGTGTTGGCCCGAGGAGGGAGGATGGATTTCTCCAATGAAGTCCAGGTCCCATTTTTGGAAGGGGTTTTCAGTGGAAATTGGTCTCAGGGGTAAAGGTAATAATTTTCTCTTGCCTTAAAAAACTTGACATTTATGGCAAGAAGTGACAAATTTCTTTACATCAGTGAACAAGGTTGGCCAATAAAATCCAGCCCTTAGGATCTTTTTTGCAGTTGCTTTCCAGTAAAGGTGTCCACCACAGTCTCCTGCATGAAATTCTTGGAGAACCTTGTTAGCTTCTTCTTTTAATAAACAATTCGAGAGAATACCTTCATGATTTTTCCAAAAAAGAGCATTATCTAAAATACAAAACTTTGAAGCTTTCATCTTTAAAAATCTTTTCTTTGTTCTGGATAACCCTGGAGGAGCCTGTAGGTTTAATAATACATAAGTTATATCAACATACCAAGGTGAATCTAAGAAGGCCTGGCTGATTTTTGGAGTCGCCATCTCTTGTTCATTATCCAATTCATTAATGTCTAGGGCTTGACAATTTGTTTCAGCCATGAGCTTGGCCAATCCCTGTCCTTTTATAAGCTTTGTAGGTTTTATTTCAATATCATACTCCAATATAGTAGCAATCCATTTACCTCGTTTGCCCTCAATTCCATCCTGAGTTAAGATGTCTTTGACAACAACATTTGGTACATAGGCTATTACATGGGAGTACAATATGTAGACTCTAAAGTCTTTAATAGCTTTTACAAGTGCAAAAGCTTGTTTTTCCATGATTTTGTATTTTAGTGGTGCATCCCTAAGTGCTTTACTAAAAAAGGCTATGGGTTTTTCACATCCTTGATCATCCTTTTGTAGTAAAACAGCTGCTATGGTGTGTTCTGTTGAAAATGAAAATATTATGAAGTCTCTGTCAAACTTTGGACTTGTAAGGACCGGTGTTTTGGTCAAAGCCATTTTAATTTCTTCAAAGGCTTGTTTGACTTCAATTGTCCATTTAATACTTGAATCCTTTTTCAACATATTATTAAGCAGTCTAATTAATTCAGCTGAATTAGATATGAATCTTCTCAAAAAGTTAATCTTTCCTAGGAAAGCTTGAAGTTCTTTGACATTTCGAGGGTGGGGTATTTTCATAATAGATTCTATTCTAGCAGGATCAATTTTGATGCCCTCTTTGGAGATAATATGGCCTAAAAGTTTTCCTTCCTCTAGACCAAATAATGACTTCTTAGGATTTAAAGAAATACCATATTTTCTACATTTTAAGAATACTTGTCTCAGATGAACCAAATGTTGCTAATCTGATTTAGAAAAAACAGTTAGGTCATCTAGATATATAACCAGAAAATCATGAATTTCTTTTGCAAATGCTATGTCCATTGCTCTTTGGAAGGTCGCCTCTGCATTTTTAAGTCCAAATGGAATTTTGACATACTTGAATGTGCCCCATGGTGTTGTAAAAGCAGTCTTTTCCTGGTCATCAGGATGAACCAAAATCTGGTTATAGCCTAAGAACCCTTCCAAAAGTGAAATCCTAGAAGCACCTACTACCCTTTGTAAAATGTGATCCATCTTGGGTAAAGGGTAATTATCCTTCAAGGACACCTTATTACCATTTCTTAAATCAACACATACTTTGATTTCTCCAGTTTTCTTCCTAGTAGGTACTAGATTAGACACCCACTCTGAAAACCTGATAGGAGCAATTATCCCTGCTTCATACATTCGTTTGATTTCTTTTTCAATTTAGGGAAGCAGTACTGGGTTAATTCTTCTGAGCTTTTGCTTGAATGGTTTTTGATTTTCGTTTACGGGTATGGTACGCTGAATTATGGAGGTGTCATAAGATTTCAGGTCTTCATAACTCCAGGCAAAGACATCTTGGAATTCTCTCATTAGTTCAACATATTTGAGTTTTTGGTCAGGGGACAAAGATTTAGATAACTTTACCATTTTGGATTTTCTTCAGTTCCCAAGTTATAGTCCTCAATATCTGATTTTAAGGGTTCCATCTTAGGTTTCTTTGGAATATCATTGAAATCAAAAAGATCTTCCAAAGGAGTTAATCCCTTAGGCAAATGATTGTCTTTTAAATTTATTACTTCATATTTTCCCTCAATAATTTCATCAATATCCATTTCTTTAAGATCCTGCATTTCTTTGTTGGTAAATTTTGTTGGGTGAAGCATTTGAGTTGCACTTTCTGCTGAAATGTTTGTTTCTATTTTATTTATTTGATCAAAATCACTAACTGTATCTACATCTACGTTGATGTTAGAAAATTCTTCATCTAAGGTCAAGAAATTGTTAATCTGCTTATCACTATCAAACACTTGTCAGTTCTTCAAATTGTCAAGTATGGCTGGTCTATGTCTAATCTCAGCTGTGAACTGATGATTAGGTTCGAATGGTAATTTGCAGGTGCTGGAAAACATTGCCATACTATGAACTTGCAAGTTATGTTTTCTTGGGATTTTGGGAAGCTTAGTTTCCATAAATGTATTGAGAATCTCTATCACTGTATCTCTGTAATATTTCAATCTGAGATCATTTGTTGAATACTGTCCTTTAATTTGTTGAACTATTAACTCATAATATCCTATGATAGACACCCTAATTGCTCCTAATATCTTAATCAATTTAAGACCTAGCAATAGAGCTTCATATTCTATCATATTATTGGTGCATCTAAAGTTTAATCTATAGGCATGGCCTTCAGCATGATCGTTTTCAAGATTGTGCACCTAAACTCCTGCTCCTGCTCCTAATTTGTTAACTGAACCATCAAATTCTAAGTGCCAAAGAATTTTGTGTTCATAATTAGTGTCAGGAGTCTCAGGAATCTGTTTAATAGGGAGATCTGGTTTTTTGGTTTCTTCTAGTTTCTCTTGGATGTATGATGTTTCATTATTCTCAGAAATTTCTTGTATTTGAACACTAGATTTTTCATTTGTAATTTTTTTTTGTTCTGCTGCTAAAACTTCCAATTCATTTTAGGAATCACTTTCAACATTATAAAGAATGAAAGAATCCATATCAGAGTCTACTAAGTAGATAGGGAAATTTTGGGGTTTCTCCTGACTACTTACAACGTATTTCATTAAGGTTTCTCTGTATAGTTTCTTAGGCTGTGTTAGCACCTAAATCTGCCTTAGGTTGAAGGAAGACAAAAATTAGGGTAACCACAAACCATGCTCAGTCTGGTAGCTAGCCCTACCAGAGCAGGAGAGGGCTCTCTTTGAGTCACGCTCAGTGAATATATAAGCAAAAACGGTCTGAGATGACTTACAGTGAAATATTGATCTTAGGCTAGTAAGTGAATAGGGATACAAGAAACCATTTTCATGAATGACCGAGCTTCTGGGATGGTATGGGACCAACAGTCAGCAAGGAACAGAGAATTTAATACAAAGGCACAGATTATTCCGTGAGGCAAGGTAGGCGGAAAATGTAACAATTTAGTTTGAGGTAATGCGGCATGAATAGATTGCTGAAGAAAGTGAAAAGGGCATAGTTACATGAATCCTTTTCAACAGAAGAAAAACACTGAACATGAAATTTTCCCACAGGCAGAGCAATAAAATTGAATTCTACCTAATCTCACTCAGAAAATTTCACTGGAAATGAACATGAATTGAATTATGAAACATAAAGAAATACATATGAAAAAATAAGAGACACATTTTCTACACTCACAACCACAAGAATCTCATGAAACAAAGCCGCTGCCTTTTATTAATTCTCTGTCAAAAATACACAATGAAGAAACAAAGTTTCTTTCCCACAGTCTCCCAGAAGTTACAAGCCAACCAACCCTTTGAAAATAGCTTGCATACAATATATAGAATGTGTAATGAAGAGATAGAACGCCCAAGGGTTGGGGAGTTACTCGAATCATTACAAAATGGAGATGAAGAGCCAACCATCAGCTACAGGTGCAGCGCTACAAACATGACATTTGGCTTGGGTGACCATTTTCCTTCCTTCGCCACTTGGATAGAAGCCAATATGGAGAAAAAATGCTTTAAATTCCGCCTTTGGTGCCAAAAAACTGAAGTGTAGATGAGCGGGCCCACTTGGAGAAGTCGAGAACCGAAATTTCGCGAAACGGAAGAAAATTTGGCAATTTTTCCTCTGTGCACCGCGGTACTTTGGGTCCTGCTTTGGGGCACTTGTAGGTGTCCAAAATGTGCCCAAGTGGGCTTGTTGGAAAGCCTGTCCTGTCTACTTTTTAACCCCACTAGAATTTCTGAATTTGGTGCTCATTTTCCCCTCCAAATCTCCATTCTCCCAAGACTGCTTCCTGTGTGTCAAAAAAGGGACAGAGAGGCCATTTTTGGGTGTTTTTTGACCTTTTGGAGACTCATACCTTGCCAAAATTTCTTGTCCGGGAACCAGTAGTCGTGATTTTCCATGCTGAATCCAAAAATTCAAACCATTCCTCATTTGGAGCTCTAGAATTTTAGCGCCGCGCCACAGGGAGAAAAACCCTGTGTTTTGCCCAAAAATTTGTCATGTGACCAAAAATTCCCCAAATTTCTTGAAATTTGGGCTGGAGGTTCCCTATGGGGTGTTATGATGGGCCAAGGAAGCCTTAGTCAATATTCAAAGCTGATCTTTCTCTTTTGCCTCTTTTTCCTTTCTTGTTGCTTTCCTCAATTTCGCCTTCAAACTCCTTATCCGGGCCCTTGCACTCATATTTCATGTCCTGTAACGATAAGCCATGTGTCTCAGCAAGGAAAGGTCATAATCGGCCTTTTCCATCAGCCTCTCCAAGTGCATGTTCACGCTGTCAAGATGGGCCTCCCGATCCTCATTGATCTCTTGCTCCAATGATGTGAGCTCAACTCTTCTCCTTTGAGCAGCTTGGCGATGCTCCCGAATGTTTTGCAGCTCCATAATCACCTGGTGATCCTCAAGTTGCTTGTTTCTCTACTCCAGGTACTTCATGTTCCACTTGGCCCTCTCCAAGTCAAGGGATAAGGACTCAATCACTGATTGCTACTCCTGGATGATCTCTGTAAGCTCTACATTTGTTGGTTCTATATCTGTCTCATCATCATGGAGGAGAACGAATTCGGTCTCTCGTTCACCTGATGGCCCTTCCTCCTGCACTGGCTCCTTACCTCTGCCCTGCTCATGTGATGCCGATGTCGGAAGCGAGGCCCCTTCCACCCCGAGTGGAGATAACACTCGCTTTGCTGCTGCAAATAAGGGTCTACTGCCTCTCTGATAGGTGATGTATACTCGCATAGTAGCAGTCTCATGTCGCTCATACTGATGAGATGGGCCACCTATCTCATGCTCTGCCTGTGATACTACCTGTGGAGCACTGAAGAAGTCACGGGAGATGAAGTCCTCCCAAGCAATACCCTGCAATCCCAACTGATGATCTACCAAAATTCGGATAAGAGCAAAGTGATAAACACTGTTAAGCTGCTGTCAAGGGGTCTTGTGTTGCATGAAATTTTTCATCCTCTCTATGTTCCTGCAGATGAAAAATGGGAGGTTTATCATTCACACCCTGGTAAAGTGCATGAGAAACTTGATGTGATAGGCATAAAGGCGAGAAAACCTCCCCTCACAACTGAAGTATTTCATGATCAATTTCATGAGTGGAGCATACTCATCTCTCAAAAATCTGAACGGGAAAACTCTTGTGATCTGACTCAAACAACTTGCCTTAATGTAAGGCTCATAATGATGCATATCCACCTTCTTCTTCTTATGCCACTGTTCTCCAACGTTTGGTATGCCTGTTGCCATTGATATGGCTTCGGGTGTCAATGTGAAAGTGACCCCAGCCAAGATAGACTGACCACCATGTAGGTGAAGTGCAAAAAGATGGGCCAACTCATGATGAACTCTGACATTTGCCACCCTTTGACAAAATTCAAAACATGCTAAGTGCTGGAAACATGACATAGCAAGAGGGCATGCCTGCAACTTGGTGAGGGTGTTTGGCTCATCTCTAACATGTTTGCCACTTCGGTGATGTCTCCTGGGGGCCTGTTCTCCTGAAGCTGTATCACTGTGGGTCCCCTCCTCATATTCTGATGAAACCTCGGATGCCATGACTGCTGTTTTGTAAACTGAATTTAGGCTGCCCTTTGATTATAGTGAAGCTGGAGGTTGCTTTGACAATCTTGCAAATAGAAGAGCTCCACAAAAAATTTGAGTGGATTTGGTAAGTTTTGGGCGCTTTATCCCTGTGCGCCGCACGCAAAGCGCAGTGCACCACACGCTCTGAGTGCGCCGTGCCAGTGGTAATTTTGAACTGTGGGCGGGCTGTGTGTGCGTCGCGCCCGGTGAGTGCCCCGCACTCCTGCCTGTGTGCGCCACACGCCTTCAAACTGCCTCCAACTCCCTCAAACACTCACGATGCACACTCACACCCTTTGCAACGTTTCTCCAAGGGTTGGATTACACAATGAGCTTGTTTCATGATGGTATTTGTGTATATAAGCTTGGAGGTCATGTTTTAAATTAACGTTTTAAAAAAAAACCCCACTTTTCTAATGTCCTGTTCAACACCTTTTCATTGAATTTAATATAACCCTGATTTTCACCTTTTCTTCAAATTTTGGGCTCAAACGATGAAATTTTCGACACTTTTTTGCAGGGATTGCATGACAGAGCACTTGGCCACGGAAACCATGACTACACCTGAAGAAATCAATTGTCGACCCTTTTTGAAAATTTTGTCACTAATAGCACTGTTTGACTTTTCTTCAAAACAGAGTTTTGAAGAACCATCTAATTTTATCAATAAGATGATGGAAATCTGCGGATCATTACTTTGCAAGAGCATCCCTCTGGCCTGCATGGCTTTACTAGACATATTAAAGACCAAATTGATCAATCCCTAGACCTAATGACCAAAAATGACTTTTGTCTTTTAAAGGACCAAACCTTGACTGTTATGGACTTTTTGATTATTTGACACAAAGACATAAGCCAGCAGGAGCAAGATATGAGGGGAAATGACTAGCATGACTTTCTCCATCAAATCATGGCATGCCCCTAGTGGAATGTAGCTAAGTGAATGGAGTGGGACACCTAAAAATGAAATGCATAAAGAGTTTTGATCTCTGACGGAGGACTGACCAGACCGACTCTAACATTGGCTCCAATGGGGATGGTAGCTCCTTGGAGGTGCCAAGAACAGTAGATCTCCGGAGGAGCTAGATAGTGCCTTTTGTCCATTGGGCTATGGAGTCATCATTTCGACTACAACACAGGGCTTTGACTTATTTATGAAACTGAAATGACCAAGAAATTGACTCAAACTTGACCTTGAAATGACTCAAAAACTAACTTGACAGACTGAAACCAAACTGAAATAAAAATGGTATTTACAGTGACAGTGGAAGCAACGTTAATAAATTAGCAGTGGTACTGCTTGAGCAACCGACCATTGATCAGCCCTCCAGGACAATATTCCCCGTTCTTTTCCTTTAGAAGAAAGGCATTCTGACCCCTATATGCTGCAATCTTGAAAGGACCTTTCCAAGGATTCTCGAACTTGCCGTGCTTACCTTTCTCTTCATTCCTTGCATCCCACTTCAACACCACATCATCCAACTGAAATCTATCTGCCTTTGGTTTTCTGTCATAGATTTTCTTTATTTTATCCTGCAATTTAGATGTGTTCTTGAAAACTTCTTCTCTTGTCTGCTGCAAGTGGACCATTTGATTCAACCTTCTCTGCATGGGATCTTCTTCACTGCCGGCCTCCTGAAGAAGTCTGACTACTGGGGAAGCGAGAGAGGTGAGAAATACTTTGTTAACTCCATAAACAAGC
Organism: Pinus tabuliformis; assembly: GCA_031772625.1. Lineage (NCBI taxonomy): Eukaryota > Viridiplantae > Streptophyta > Pinopsida > Pinales > Pinaceae > Pinus > Pinus tabuliformis. The sequence continues at coordinate 1,244,335,361 of CM062816.1, read as the reverse complement.
TCAAATGGTGACATACCAATGGATTTTTTCTGACTGATCTGATCTGCCCAAAGCGCATGGACCAACCTCTTATTCCAGCTCTTTTTATTTATTTCCAGCAGCTTCTTGATAATGTTGACCAATGATTTGTTTGAAGATTCTGCCAATCCATTGCCTTATGGATGATAGGCAGTTGAGTGACCCAAAATAATGTGATACTTATGACAAAATTCTACCATCCTTTTTGATTTGAAAGCTGCTGCATTATCAGTGATCAACTTATTTGGACAACCAAAGCGAGACAAGATGTTATTCTCAAGAAATGAAATGATTACCGTATCTGTAGCTTATCTGGTGGGAGCTTCCTCAATCCATTTTGTGAAATAGTCTGTCGCTGTAAGAATCCATCTATGCTGTCCGGAAAAAGCTGGATGAATTTCCCCAATGAAATCCAATCCCCACTGCTGGAAAGGAGCACTCACCTCAATAGGCTTAAGTGGAAAAGGCTGTAGTTTCTGTTTTCCTTTGAAAATCAGACATTTATGACAGTGCTTGACCATCTTGTACACATCAGCAAACAATGTGGGCCAATAATACCCTGCTCTCAAAATTTTGTTCACTGTTGACTTCCAAAAAAGGTGCCCACCACACTCTCCTCTGTGGAAATCCTTCATGAATTTCTTTGCCTCCTCTTCCACCAAAAAATTTAACAAAATGCCACCGAGATCTTTCCAATACAACGTAGAATTTAGAATGCAAAACTTGGCAGCCTTCAACTTGAGTGTTATCGCTTTATTTCTAGTCATGTCGGGTAGTGGTGATAGATTTTTTAGCAAATATATTATATCTGAATACCATGGGGATAGAGCGAACATTTCAGATACCTGAATGGATGATATTTCCTCGTTCTCATCGGACATAGCAGCGATCAGATTTATGTCCAAGGCATGCAAGTTTGATTCGGCCATTAACTTCGCCAACCCCTGTCCTTTGACCAGCTTTGTGGGATTTATTTCCATGTCATATTCCAGCAAGGCTGCAATCCATTTGCCTATTCTTCCTTCCGGATCGGCCTGCACTAAAACATCTTTTACAGCAGCGTTAGGAACATAGGCCAAAATGTGAAAATGTAGAATATATACCCGGAAATCCTTCAATGCCTTCACCAATGCCAAGGCTTACTTCTCAATGATGTTGTACTTTAAAGATGCATCTCTTATAGCCCTACTGAAGAATGCAATGGGTCTTTCATGATCATCTCTTTTCTGCAATAATACTGCTGCCATAGTGTGCTTTGAAGCCAACGAAAACAATATGAAATCCTGAGTGTAGTTCGGGCTGACTAGAACTGGAGCTGAAGAAAGGGCCAATTTGACCAAATTGAAAGATTTTACAGCCTCCTCTGTCCATTTCACTTGGCTATCCTTCTTGAGCATGTTGGTAATCTCTCTTAAGTGTTCAGCAAGATTAGGTACAAAGCGACACAAAAAATTCATCTTACCATTGAACAATTGTATCTCTTTTTTATTCTGGGGCAGATCGATTTGCTGAATTGATTGCACATGTGCTGGGTCAATACGAATGCCATTCTTTGAAATGATGTGACCGAGTAATTTTCCTTCCTCCATGGTGAATAAGATCTTCTTCGGATTCAACTATAAACCATATTTTCTGCACTTTTGAAAGACAATTTTTAGATGATGCATGTGCTCTTCATCAGATTTGGAAAACAACGTCAAATCATCCAGGTACACCACCAAAAACACATCCTTCTCATTCGCAAAAGCCAAGTCCATTGCATGCTAAAATGTGGCACCTGCATTCTTTAAACCGAAAGGAATTTTGGCATAATGAAAGGTTCCCCATGGAGTGGTGAATGCTGTCTTGTCTTTGTCATCTTCATGGACAGAAATTTGGTTATATCCAGAATAACCATCAAGCAGTGACATATGAGATGCCCCCACTACTCGCTGAAGGATATGGTCCATTTTGGGCAGTGGATAGTTGTCCTTCAATGAGACTTTATTTAGATTTCTGAAATTAATGCATAGGCGGATCTCACCGGTCTTCTTTCGTACGGGCACTAAATTTGAGATCCAATCTGAAAATCTGATGGGCACAATGATACCTGACATGTACAACCTATTTACCTCCTTTTCAATAGATGGCAACAACTTTGGATTTATCCTTCTCAGCTTCTGTCTAAATGGTTTTTGATTGGGCTTAATGGGTATCGTGCGCTGAATAATATTGGTATCATAGGTCTTTAAATCAGAATAGTCCCAAGCAAACACATCTGCAATGAAGCCATCAAACTGATGTATTTGTCCTTGATCTTTGGCGGCAGTGCTTTAGACAATTTTACCAACTTAGGATTGGCAGCTTTTCCGATGTTGACCTCTTCTACACCCTTCTCTGTTGGCTGCAATGTTGGCTTGTGGGCTACATCATCCTGATCAAAAAGTTCTTCTAGAGGTATCAAGCCTTTACGAATAATGTTATTCTTCAGCTGCAACACGTCCATTTCATTGATCTGCATGTCATCTGTACCATTCCCTTTACCATCGTCATTTTCTACATCAATTGAAGTTTCTTTGAACTTGCCTTTGTTTTGCAGAAAATCCTTAATCTCCTCATCATCTTGAAACACTTGCCAATATCTCTGATTGTCTGGAATGGTTGGACGATGCTTGACATGGATTTCAAATTTATTGCTGGAGTTCATGGGGATCTTCAAACTACTTGTTGCCTTGGCAAGAGCATCAACAATACTATTTTGTATATGAGGCACACATGTCAAGGTGTATTCTGAAATTAATTTTAAGATGTCTAAAACTGCATTACGATAGGCCCGCATCCTAGGATGCTTTTCTTGATACTCGCCTCTGACCTGCTTTATTACCAATTCGGAGTCGCCATATACCGAAATCCTTTTAGCATTCAACTTTCTAAGAATCTTGAGGCCAACAATTAGAGCTTCATACTCAGCTTCATTGTTTGAACACTCAAAGGCCAGCTTGTAAGAGCAAACCCTCACGCTGCTAGGCACTTTGTTTGGGGCAGAGAAAGGACTGCGTACCCAAATTCCAATTCCAGCACCATCATTTCCTATTGCTCCATCAAAATCCATGGTCCACAAGCCTTCTTCCTCATCTTGTAAGTGCTGAAAATCTGTTTGCCGCGCCTGGCCTACTTGTTGTCCATTGCTTTCAGCTGATTGCCCAACATTTTTCTGCTTTTCTTGTCCTTCTTTCTTCAAAATTTCTCTAAAATTTTCTGTTATTTCCGGAATATCATATGCTTCTACTATCTGACTATCTATATCATTTAAACTATCTGAAAACAAAACAAAAGACTCTAAATCTGTATGTATATAGTTAATTGGATGATTTATTGGTTTGTCCTTGCTGGTGATCATATATTTCATTTTTTGTTCCCGATATAATTTCCTCATTTGTCCAAACACCGGAATCGTTGCATAGGAGAAATCTAGCTGTAGTGTCCCTTTCAATTTCGCTACCCAAGACATGGAAAGAAGCATGCCAAACCTTGGAGGAATATCTGCTACCACCACATCCATCAAAACATTCTTCATGGGAAGCTGATCCAAACTCACAGCCAAGTCTTTGATGAGTCCTATACATCTTACTCTGCTGGAATCAAATGAATAGAGATCGTGGTACTGTCGGGTGATGTCCAGACCGAGCTTATCCATGATAGCCTTGGGCATGAGATTGTGAGAAGATCCGGAATTGAACATGGCATTATGTAACAATCATGCAATCTTAAACTGATGTAAAAGGGTGGCACATCGCTATCAGGAGACTCACCATTCGATGCTGGTCCAAAAATCATTTCAGGCTGATCATCTTCTACATTTACCATGTCGGACATTGGGTCCAAATTCAACATCTTAGATATTTGTCCTTTATAACTGTTGTTCTTCATTATTTCAGTCAAGGGGATGGATACCTTTAACTTAGAAATCTCATTCTCTAAGCTAAAAGCGGGAGTCTTTTCTACCTCTTTGACTGGGATCTCTTTCTTTTATTTTTCTTTTGATGTAGCTTGCTGCTGTGATTGTTCTGTTGATTTTGATTTGCTACTCTCCGGACCAGCCGCCTCTTTTCCTTTTCTTTGTGTAGCTGATGAATCATTCTTTGCTGCTTCAACCTCCTTCTTTTTCTGAATTGGTTTTGCCGGCACATATCTGTTTCTAAGTGAATACCACTGCTGCTGTGCGGACAGAGCATTCATATACCCCCTTTGATACTCCTCTGATTCTTCTTCTAGAACAATGTCACTAGCTAGAATGAAATCCATGTCATTGTGTGCAGCTGAACTCACCGCACACTCTTCTTCTTTGGTAATGTAAGTAGGCAGCTCATCTGGAGTAAAGAGGTGGTTTTCTTCACCTATTACATTCCCGTCCTCATCTGACTCCGGTCCATGCACAAAATTCTGCTGCAAAGGTGTTTGTACTGGCTGTTGTGCTGTCTTCTCTTGGGTTCACTGATCTCTCTGTCTTATTCTATATTGTGGCTGTTGCTGGCCACGGAAGTTAGGATTTCTAACTTGTGGCTCAGGCTTGTCGAGCTTCACCCTTTCAAGCATCTGCTCTACCTTTTTGAGTAGTTGATCCATTGAAGAAGACTCTTCTTTCACAGTGATTTTCTTTTCTGCTTTCACTCTAGCTCTTTTGGACAACAGATTTGCTTCGATGCTGATAGCGATTTTCTGCATGTCTTCCAATGTGGCTGGTTCTCTCTCTCTTAATTGGTAGGCCATATCAGCGTCAAAACCATCCGGAAATTTCATCATAGCCAGTCCCACAGGTGGCTTTAGATGATCTTGAATCTCGTTATAAACTGTATTGAATCTAACACAATAATCTTGGACCGACTCACCAGCGTTTCGTTTGATTTGCTCATATTCAACTAGAATTTGAAGGGGATTCTTTTTCACTTCCCATCGATTTAAAAATTGTCTTTGTAGTTCAACCAAGGTAGTGATACTTGCTGTAGGCAAACCTCTAAACCATTTCCTCACATCACCTGCAAATGTCTATACAAAGAGTCTCATTGCCACGTTCTCCGCATCGATCTCATGGAGTTCATAGAAGTCTGCCATTTTGTCCACATGTTGCTGAGCAGTAATGCTCTTAGGAGTGCCATCAAAAAATGAGATTTTACTTTGATAATCCACTGGCATATCATCTAGAACTTGGGGCAGAACAAGGGGTGCAAAACGGGCAGCCATCACTCTCGGTGGATTTGGACTTGGGGGTGTTGGAGGAGTGTGCACAGTTTGTAAGGGGTTAGCAATTGGAGTTTGGGGTTGTGCCACAATATAATTATCAATTAAGTGATTAGCTCTTTTTGTTTCGAGGTCTACAAGAAATTGAGGATTGGGGATAGTATAATCAACAACCCTTTTAGATTTAGACTCAAACAATGATATCTCAAACCGTTCGTCAAAATCAAGCTCTTCAAGATACTAAAAAATGTCGGGACATGAATGGGATTTGAACACGGGAGTTATGGTGCTTTCTTGACGAAGGTCTCAGAATCAAATTGGGGTTTTTGTAGATATGAGGAGGATCCGGGTCTGGATTGGCTCTGGTATATCGTCTTGAAGCCAGCGTGCTATTGAGAAAAATCACAGGACACAACCAACTTACTCAGCCTTTCCAATCCTAAGCTCATCATCCAGAAGCTTAGAATTATTATGAAACAAGGGGATTTGATTTCAGTTTTGATCCCCAGTTGAGTCGCCATTATGTTAGCACCTAAATCTGCCTTAGGCTGAAGGAAGGCAAAAATTAGGGTAACCACAAACCACGCTCAGTCTGGTAGCTAGCCCTACTAGAGCAGGAGAGGGCTCTCTCCGAGTCACGCTCAGTGAATATATAAGCAAAAATGGTCTGAGATGACTTACAATGAAATATTGATCTTAGGCTAGTAAGTGAATAGGGATACAAGAAACCATTTTCATGAATGACCGAGCTTCTGGGATGGTATGGGACCAACAGTTAGCAAGGAACAGAGAATTTAATACAAAGGCACAGATTATTCCGTGAGGCAAGGTAGGCGGAAAATGTAACAATTTAGTTTGAGGTAATGCGGCATGAATAGATTGCTAAAGAAAGTGAAAAGGGCATAGTTACATGAATCCTTTTCAACAGAAGAAAAACACTAAACATGAAATTTTCCCACAGGCAGAGCAATAAAATTGAATTCTACCTAATCTCACTCAGAAAATTTCACTGGAAATGAACATGAATTGAATTATGAAAAATAGAGAAATACATATGAAAACATAAGAGACACATTTTCTATACTCACAACCACAAGAATCTCATGAAACAGAGCCGTTTCCTTTCATTAATTCTCTGTAAAAAATGCACAGTGAAGAAACAGAGTTTCTTTCCCACAGTCTCCCAGAAGTTACAAGCCAACCAACCCTTTGCAAATGCTTGCATACAATATATAGAATGTGTAAGGAAGAGATAGAATTCCCAAGGGTTGGGGAGTTACTCAAATCATTACAAAATGTAGATGAAGAGCCAACCATCAGCTACAGGTGCAGCGCTACAAACATGACATTTGGCTTGGGTGACCGTTTGCCTTCCTTCGCCACTTGGATAGAAGCCAATCTGGAGAAAAAATACTTTAAATGCTGCCTTTGGTGCCAAAAAACCGAAGTGTAGATGAGTGGGCCCACTTGGAGAAGTCGCGAACCGAAATTTCGCGAAACGGAAGCAAATTTGGCAATTTTTCCTCTGTGCGCCACGCCATTTTCTCTGTGCGCCATGCTACTTTGGGGACTATTTTGGGGCACTTGTAGGTGTCCAAAATGTGCCCAAGTGGGCTTGTTTGAAAGCCTATCCTGTCTACTTTCTAACCCCACTAGAATTTCTAAATTTGGTGCTCATTTTCCCCTCCAAATCTCCATTCTCCCAAGACTGCTTCCTGTGTGTCAAAAAAGGGGCAGAGAGGTCATTTTTGGGTGTTTTTTGACCTTTTGGAGACTCATACCTTTCCAAAATTTCTTGTCCGGGCAGTAGTAGTTGTGATTTTCCATGCTAAATCCAAAAATTCAAACCATTCCTCATTTGGAGATCTAGAATTTTAGCGCCGCGCCGCACAGGGAGAAAAACCGTGTGTTTTGCCCAAGAATTTGTCATGTGACCAAAAATTCCCCAAATTTCTTGAAATTTGGGTTGGAGGTTCCCTATGGGGTGTTATGATGGGCCAAGGAAGCCTCAGCCAAGATTTGAACCTGATCTTGCTCTTTTTTGTCTTTTGCCTTTCTTGTTGCTTTCCTCAATTTCACCTTCAAACTCCTTATCCGGGCCCTTGCACTCATATTTCATGTCCTGTAACGATAAGCCATGTGTCTCAGCAAGGCAAGGTCCTGATCAGCCTTGTCCAGCAGCCTCTCCAAGTGCATGTTCACGCTCTCAAGATGGGCCTCCCGATCCTCATTGATCTCTTGCTCCAATGATGTGAGCTCAACTCTTCTCCTTTGAGCAGCTTGGCGATGCTCACGAATGTTTTGCAGCTCCATAATCGCCTGCTGATCCTCAAGCTACTTGTTTCTCTGCTCCAGGTACTTCATGTTCCACTTGGACCTCTGCAAGTCAAGGGATAAGGACTCAATCACTGATTGCTTTTCCTGGATGATCTCTGTAAGCTTTGTATTTGTTGGTTCTGTATCTGTCTCATCATCATGGAGGAGAACGAATTCGGTCTCTCGTTCACCTGATGGCCCTTCCTCTTGCACCGGCTCCTTACCTATGCCCTGCTCATGTGATGCTGATGTTGGAAGCGAGGGCCCTTCCACCCCGGGTGGAGATAACACTCGCTTTGCTGCTGAAAATAAGGGTCTACTGCCTCTCTAATAGGTGATGTATACTGGCATAGTAGCAGTATCATGTCGCTCATACTGATGAGATGGGCCACCTATCTCATGCTCTGCCTCTGATACTACCTGTGGAGTGCTGAAGAAGTCACGGGAGATTAAGTCCTCCCAAGTAATACCCTGCAATCCCAACTGATGATCTACCAAAATCTAGATAAGAGCAAAGTGATAAACACTGTTAAGCTGCTGTCGAGGGGTCTTGTGCTGCATGAAATTTTTCATCCTCTCTATGTTCCCGCAGATGAAAAATGGGAGGTTCATCATTCGCACCCTGGTAAAGTGCATGAGCAACCTGATGTGATAGGCATAAAGGTGAGAAAACCTCCCCTCACAACTGAAGTATTTCATGATCAGTTTCATGAGCGGAGCATACTCATCTCTCAAAAATCTGAACGGGAAAACTCTCGTGAGCTGACTCAAACAACTGGCCTTAATGTAAGGCTCATAATGATGCCTCTCCACCTTCTTCTTCTTATGCCACTGTTCTCCAACATTTGGTATGCCTGTTGCCACTGATATGGCTTCGGGTGTCAATGTGAAAGTGACCCCAGCCAAGATAGACTGACCTCCATGTAGGTGAAGTGCAAAAAGATGGGCCAACTCATGATGAACTCTGACATTTGCCACCCTTTGACAAAATTCAAAACATGCTAAGTGCTGGAAACATGACATAGCAAGAGGGCATGCCTACAACTCGGAGAGGGTGTTTGGCTCTTCTCTAACATGTTTGCCACTCCGGTGATGTCTCCTAGGGGCCTGTTCTCCTGAAGCTGTATCACTGTGGGTCCCCTCCTCATATTCGGATGAAACCTCGGATGCCATGACTGCTGTTTTGTAAACTGAATTTAGGTTACCCTTTGATTATAGTGAAGTTGGATGTTGCTTTGACAATCTTGCAAATAGAAGAGCTCCACAAAAAATTTGAGTGGATTTGGTAAGTTCTGGACGCTTTATCCTTGTTCGTAGCGCGCAAAGCCCAGTGCACCACGTGCTCTGAGTGTGCCACGCCAGTGGTAATTTTGAACTGTGGGCGGGCTCTGTGTGCGCCACGCCCAGTGAGTGTGGCACGCTCCTGCCTGTGTGCGCCGCACACCTTCAAACTGCCTCCAACTCCCTCAAACACTCACGATGCACACTCACACCCTTTGCAACGTTTCTCCAAGGCTTGGATTACACAATGAGCTTGTTTCATGATGGTGTTTTTGTATATAAGCTTGGAGGTCATGTTTTAAATTAACTTTTTCAAAAAAAACCCACTTTTCTAATTTCCTGTTCAACACCTTTTCACTGACTTTAATATAACCCTGATTTTCACCTTTTCTCTGAATTTTGGCCTCAAACGATGAAATTTTCGACACTTTTTTGTAGGGATTGCATGATAGAGCACTTGGCCATGGAAACCATGACTGCACCTGAAGAAATAAATTGTCGACCCTTTTTGAAAATTTTGTCACCAATAGCACTGTTTGACTTTTCTTCAAAACAGAGTTTTGAAGAACCGTCGAATTTTATCAATAAGATGATGGAAACCTGAGGATCATTACTTTGCAAGAGCATCCCTTTGTCCTGCATGGCTTTACTGGACATATTAAAGACCAAATTGATCAATCCCTAGACCTAATGACCAAAAATGACTTTTGTCTTTTAAAGGACCAGACCTTGACTGTATGGACTTTTTGATTATTTGACACAAAGACATAAGCCAACAGTAGCCAGATATGAGGGGAAATTACTAGCATGACTTTCTCCATCAGATCATGGCATGCCCCTAGCGGAATGAAGCTCAGTGAATGGAGCAGGACACCTAAAAATGAAATGCATAAAGAGTTTTGATCTCTAATGGAGGACTGACCAGACCGACTCTAACAGGTTGACCGAACATTGAAATAGTAGCATAAGACATGTCCAATTGTAGAGATCCTTGAAGCTTTGCACGCCAAGATCTGGACAATAACATGCCATACTTTGGTGGAATATCTACTACTACTATGTCCATTAAGATTGTTTTGGTAGGATATTGAACTAATGATACACACAAGTCTTTGATTAATCCTAAACATCTGACCTGACTTGAATCGAAAGAAAAGAGATCTTTGTATGGCATGGTGATGTCTAGGTCTAATTTTTCCATTACAGATTTAGGCATTAAGTTATGAGATGCACCCGAATCAAACATGGCATTATGAAGTATTTTATCATGTATGTTCAAACTTACATAGAAAGGAGGGATTCCTCCATCTACTGTTTTTCCATTCACTTCAGGGCCAAAAATCAATTCAGGCTGGTCATCAAAAACATTTACTGAATCTTCATTAACTGAGATTTTAAGTGATCTACTGATCTGGCTTCTGTAGACATCATGTTTAGCTAATTCAGACAATGGAACAACTATTTTTAATTTGCCTACTTCAGTCTCTAGATTAAAAGGTTTTTCAGTCTGAGTTCTTGTATTTCGGACAGTTGGATTCTCTTTTTCTTCTGTATTCTCTGTGTTTCTCTCCTTTTCAAGAGTGGGGTTATGGGATGAAGTTGCTTCCAAATCAACTTTTGGAGGTTCTTCCACGTTTCCTTTGGAAGGAATAGAAGTGGAAGGTTGTCTGTTATTTGGTTGATTATCAGATACATCTTCAATAATTGGGTTAGCTGGATTAGGATCTGTTCTGGAAAGAATATGTACAGGGGTGGTATTGGTCTTACCTTTGTTAGGCTGCTTTGTAGCTTTTTGTTTATTGGTTTCAGGGATATCTATTCTTCTGCTCCTCAGGTTATATTGTTTGTGGACTTCATAAATGGTTGTATCATATCCCTCCCTAAAGTCAAATGATTCACCTGACTGAGTTTGGAATTGTTTAAGAATGTGAGCTTCTTGATCCTCTTGGGTCAAGAAAACCTATTGTTCATTATTGAGTCCCATCAAATTGATTTGGGTATCTTTTGTTGGTTCATCAGAAGTTGAGGCTTCAGCATAATTTTCCTAGAATGGGGGCCTAATGTTTTGATCAGGGCCAGTCTTTCCAGTGTTCGGGTTTTGGTTCTTCCTGAAATTTGGATTTCTCCCAGTATTGCTTGGTTGACCATCCCAAGGGGATTTCCTTTCAATCGTTTCTACTCTATCTCCTAGCCTATCCATTCCTTTAATAATAGCATCCAGTTTCTGTTCAAAGGCTAAGGGTTCTTCTTTCAAAGGTATCCTCCTTTCACTTCTAGCTTTAGCTCGTTTGGATATCAGGTTGGCTTCAACACTGACAGCTATACTTTGCATATCTTCTAAAGTTTGAGGAGCTCTTTCCCTAAGTTGGTATGCCATATCAGAATCAAATCCATCAGGGAATTTGATCAATGCCAAATCTAGAGGAGGTTTGAGGTTTTGAGGAATAGCATTGTAAACATTATTGAACCTAGTGCAGTAATCTTGCACAGTTTCTTGTGTTCCTCTCTTCAGGTTTTCATATTCTGATAAGATCTGGAGAGGATATTTCTTCTTTTACCATCTGTTCAAGAATGTTATATAAAGAGCTTGTAGGTCATTGATACTATTTGCAGGGAGGGCTCTAAACCATGTTCTAACATCTCCAGTCAGACTTTGAACGAAGATTCTCATTCTAACATCATCTGTATCAATTTCATATATCTCAAAGTAGTCTGTCATCTTTTTGGTATGTTTTTGTGCAGTGTAAGTGCCAGAACCATTGAAAGGGGTGATTTTACTTTGATAATCTTGGGGCATAGCCCCTGGATTGGCTGGTAATACCAGAGGAGTGTATCTGTTTGCCATTGCAGTAGATAGGGTTGAAACAATAGCTGGGGTTGGTCTTGGAGTGGTGGGTGGAGGGGTGGAAGGGGTGGTTTGAGGTTGAGATGTCTGAGGTGTTGTTGATGAACTTGGAGAGGCTGAAGTGATTACAGAAAGGTTTGGTGTTCCTATAGAGGTAAGCTTAGATTGAATGGAATTTTGCAAATGTCTGTCAAGATGTGAAGTGACAATCTCAAGTTGTAAATCTTCGATAAATAATGGGTCATGAACTGTGTGAGCTAACCAAGAATCAAAAAAGGTTACAAATAAAGAGGTCTCAAAATATTCATCAAAGGATTCATCCTCAAGGTAAAGCCACTTCACAGGACAGGATCTTGATCTCTATAAAGGCCAAGAAATAGCAGAACTCTCTTGGCTTTCTTGTCTCCTAAGAATCCTAGGGATCATATGAGGGTTCTCAAACACAGGTGGTGGATTTGGATCGGGGTTAGCTCTGGTGTAATGATTCCTTTCTGAAGCCAGGTTTCTAGGTATGTTTTGGTTTTTTCTATAAATGGTTTGGAGAATACGACTTCTTACAATTTCTTTAAGTGGCTTTAGGTATGGGATTTGAACTTTCTTAAAGACTTATTTGATAAGAGGAAATGATCAAATATTTGAAACCAGATGTTCAATCCATAAACTAGACCGGAGATAGACTGAAGCAGCATTCATTTACTTATGCAATTGCAAAGCAAGAGCATTTCAAAGGCTACTTGGCTAACTTTAGGCTCCGTCTGTAGCTTATAAAGTAAACAATAGTAGCAAACAAATTATTCAGGTCCCCAGTGGAGTCACCACTATGTTATCACTCAGATTTTCCTTGAAGTTTTTTGGAAGAGGGAAGGGGTCCAAGGTAACCACAAACCAACTTTTAAGTACAGAATGTAGCCAATCTATACTCAGAGAGGGCTCTCTCTTTATGATTTAGCTTGGTTTTGAAAGATATTAGGCTAGTTGTGAAGTTTAGGAGTTTTGTTTGAGTTTGCGTGGTGAGATTCAATATAAGAGGGGTAAGACTGAGTAGTTTAGGCCATTGGGCTAATGGAGTCAAAGAAGATGGCTTAACTGGATTTGGTTTCTTAACAAAAGATGGTTTCACAGAGCAAGATGGTCAAACAGGGAACGAATAACAACTTGGAATAGATGAAATGGGTTTAAAATGGGTGAAGGGCAGTTAAGAATCCTTCAGCCTATTTAAAGAGGGAACTTGAATGATTACTACTAAAGAGAAGTTAAGTATTCTTTAATAAATAATCAAAATGAATGAACTAGAAAACATGAGAAATTAAGATTTCACGGTTTATCCTAATTCAGAAGAAAACTTGGAGAATAATAACGATTGAAAATAGAGTGCAATCAAACATATTCCGAATTACTCTTTTTCGTTTATCATTCAGATATGAAACATAGATGATATAATAAACAAGGAAAACTTTAAAACATAAGATATACATGACTTATTGATCCAGTGTTTGATTCAAGAAATCTGCGGAAAGTCCTTTGCACCAATTCTTTATCCAGCAAGCCATACAAAAGTTGGTCCAATCAGCACTTTATTCCAAAATAATCAAAATTATAGCAATGTCTAAGAATCCACCCTGAATACTCCAATTGAGGGGGTATTTATACAAATTTTTTTACAATGAAATATCTCATAACAAAGTGAGATATAAACTGGGATTACTAGTCATATCCTTCAAGAAAATAGGGCTAGAAGACCTCGTAGATGACAGATAAGGCAACTGAATGGTTTTCTGTCCCCATTTTCGAGAATGTGCTGGAGTTAGGCCCTATGATTTGGCCTCTTGCTGTCCTTGGTGTAATTATGTGCTGGCTGCTCTGTTTTGACCTTCCTACTAATACACTTTACCTGCATCTGATACTCTTTATCTGTTGATCTCTTTTCATCCTCTTTACCTTCATTGACTGTAGAAAATTTACCTTTTACCTAGAATAAATTACAAAATTTCAATCATTTCTTCCCACCATTTTGGCTGCGGTATTCTGGTTTCTTGAAGCTTTCTGAGGGTTTCATTTGTTTCTATTTACCTAAAAAATGTAGGCTGAATTGGGAACAAGTGTTTTAGTTCATGCTCGACATAGAATAAGTTCTCTAGGTTGTTGTAGAGCACTCTGCCTGTAGGCAATGCTTTTATACCTGATGCACTTGTTGATGAACCTGCTTGGTTGCCTACATACTTATTCAATTTCTCCACATAATATTTATGCCTCATTAATCTATCATTAATCACTAAAGGGTTGGGTAGCCATTTACCTTGCAAAATATTAAACTTCTCCATAAAAAACATTAATCTCTGCCTGCATGTCATGACATCTTCTTTCTAAATTCTGCATCAAAGTTTTCTTGGTTAATACCCTTTTGATTTCCAAAATGGTTTTTGTCCTGTCATTAATGCCTAACTCTTCCAGTTGTTCTTTATTTCTAGTATTCAAAAAATGTATGAGCCTGTTGGCTTCCTTAGGCATTTTTCCTAATTCTGCTCTTGTCCTTTGGACTTCTTCTTGGGTTGCCTTCACAAGATCAATCTGCTCAAAAATCACTTGGATGGATGGCCAAACATCATTTATGGATTGAGTGATGTTGGCCCAAAGAATTCTCTTGATTTCTGTTAGAGGCTTGTCAAATGTAAGATCTTTCTCCAATGATTTTACTTTGTTTTCTAACATTTTAATCTCTCTTGTCTTTTCTACAACATTTATCTTTGAGAGATCATAGCTTTGTTCCATTTTGGCATATTGCTCCTTTACCTTATTTAGTTTTGAAACTTGTAGTTTCAGGTCCTCCATTGATTTTATTAGCTCTTCTGTGCTTAAATTAGCAGGACTGCCCTGTGCTACTCCTGCTGTTCCTGTTGTTGTTGTACCTGTAACTGCCTCTACTGTGACTGGTGGAATACTTGGTGCCAATGCTGCTCCAAGAGTTGATGGGACTGCTGTTTATACTACTAGTATTACATTGGGAGGCTGGGAGGTCGACTCTCCCTTCTTGTCCTTCAATGCCTTTTCAAGTGCTTGTTCAGTATCATTCAGTTGTTCATTGAGCTTTAAGAGTAAATCCATCATGTCTTCTTCAGATTTTTGCTTTATAACCTCATCAGTCTGTGAATGTCTTGAAGGTGGTAGTTTTAGTTGCTTCCTTAGGGCAGCAATATCTTCATCTTTATTTTTGATCAAGGCTTCTGTAGCCTTTGCATCTTTGGGATCATGGCCCAATCCAATAATTATTTCTTCTAAGGTTTTTATTCTATTATCTTTGGCTTGAGAGGAGGCCTTTTCCAAGTGTAGTTGAGTAGTAGTGTTGTCCAAAGAATTTTGTAACCTGTGGGCCATCATTGCCTTTCCAGTCAAGGTTGAGTAAATCATTTCTCCCGTTTGCTTATGCAACTCAATTTGATCCAAAGGATGAATATCCTTTGCCATGACTTCAAAATTTGTTCTGAGATAATCTGCTGTTGATTTAGGCTGCTGCACCTTTGGCTTAAAATAGCTCATTATCATCTTGCCTTCTTTGATGTCATAGGCTGACATCAATCTCTGTTGATTTGTAGGAGCCATCTTCAAATATTGGTTATAAACCTACAGCCTTAATGGATCATTCCTGGCTTTTATTTCTGTGAATGTTTTCTTGATATCTGAGGTAGTAGTCCCTAGTGGCTTGAAAGAAGATATATCTACACTTTTCTGCCTTTCTATCTCCTACCTCTGAGAGCTAGTGGATGTTCCCCCTATTGGGAAAGTTTGCTAGCTTCCCACTCTTTCTTCCCTCTGACTATCTGTATTTTCTTTAGCAAATTCCTCCTCTGAAAGGGGATTTAATCTCTATCTCTTTGTTCCAGGTTGTCCTGATGGTTCACTGGCAGGGGTAGTTTTTTCCCTGTCTCTCTTTTTGTTTCTTTCCTCATTTAGAGGAGTTTGCAGAGCTGGAGGCTCTCCTATATTGATCTGAGTGGGAGGAGTCTGTATTTGAGCCTATTCTCTAGAAGTTTCAGGCTTCTTGGAGATTGTAGGCTGCTCAGTGTGTTGAAAGCTGGTCTCTAATTCCTTGCCCTTGGATGACCCTGTAGCTGGTGTACTTGTTTCCTGTGAATGTTGCTGAGAGGTTCCAACGTTGGAGGCACTAACTCTTGATCTTTGGGATAACTTAAATGGTACCTGCCCAAAAGAATCCAAGTCAAGTGTTTTCTCAAGCTGTATCACTGTGGGTCCCCTCCTCATATTCGGATGAAAGCTCGGATGCCATGACTGCTGTTTTGTAAACTGAATTTAGGCTACCCTTTGATTATAGTGAAGTTGGATGTTGCTTTGACAATCTTGCAAATAGAAGAGCTCCACAAAAAATTTGAGTGGATTTGGTAAGTTCTGGGCACTTTATCCTTGTCCATAGCGCGCAAAGCCTAGTGCACCGCGTGCTCTGAGTGTGCCACGCCAGTGGTAATTTTGAACTGTGGGCGGGCTCTATGTGCGCCATGCCCGGTGAGTGTGGCACGCTCCTGCCTGTGTGCGCCGCACACCTTCAAACTGCCTCCAACTCCCTCAAACACTCACGATGCACACTCACACCCTTTGCAACGTTTCTCCAAGGCTTGGATTACACAATGAGCTTGTTTCATGATGGTGTTTTTGTATATAAGCTTGGAGGTCATGTTTTAAATTAACTTTTTCAAAAAACCCACTTTTCTAATGTCCTGTTCAACACCTTTTCACTGACTTTAATATAACCCTGATTTTCACCTTTTCTCTGAATTTTGGGCTCAAACGATGAAATTTTCGACACTTTTTTGTAGGGATTGCATGACAGAGCACTTGGCCACGGAAACCATGACTGCACCTGAAGAAATCAATTGTCGACCCTTTTTGAAAATTTTGTCACCAATAGCACTGTTTGACTTTTCTTCAAAACAGAGTTTTGAAGAACCGTCGAATTTTATCAATAAGATGATGGAAATCTGCGGATCATTACTTTGCAAGAGCATCCCTCTGGCCTGCATGGCTTTACTGGACATATTAAAGACCAAATTGATCAATCCCTAGACCTAATGACCAAAAATGACTTTTGTCTTTTAAAGGACCAGACCTTGACTGTATGGACTTTTTGATTATTTGACACAAAGACATAAGCCAACAGTAGCCAGATATGAGGGGAAATTACTAGCATGACTTTCTCCGTCAGATCATGGCATGCCCCTAGCGGAATGAAGCTCAGTGAATGGAGCAGGACATCTAAAAATGAAATGCATAAAGAGTTTTGATCTTTAATGGAGGACTGACCAGACCGACTCTAACAAGTTGACTGAACATTGAAATAGTAGCATAAGACATGTCCAATTGTAGAGATCCTTGAAGCTTTGCACGCCAAGATTTGGACAATAACATGCCATACTTTGGTGCAATATCTACTACTACTATGTCCATTAAGATTGTTTTGGTAGGATATTGAACTAATGATACACACAAGTCTTTGATTAATCCTAAACATCTGACCTGACTTGAATCGAAAGAAAAGAGATCTTTGTATGGCATGGTGATGTCTAGGTCTAATTTTTCCATTACAGATTTAGGCATTAAGTTATGAGATACACCCGAATCAAACATGGCATTATGAAGTATTTTATCATGTATGTTCAAACTTACATAGAAAGGAGGGATTCCTCCATCTACTGTTTTTCCATTCACTTCAGGGCCAAAAATCAATTCAGGCTGGTCATCAAAAACATTTACTGAATCTTCATTAACTGAGATTTTGAGTGATCTACTGATCTGACTTCTGTAGGCATCATGTTTAGCTAATTCAGACAATGGAACAACTATTTTTAATTTGCCTACTTCAGTCTCTAAATTAAAAGGCTTTTCTGTCTGAGTTCTTGTATTTCGGACAGTTGGATTCTCTTTTTTCTGTATTCTCTGTGTTTCTCTCCTTTTCAAGAGTGGGTTTATGGGTGAAGTTGCTTCCAAATCAACTTTTGGAGGTTCTTCCACGTTTCCTTTGGAAGGAATAGAAGTGGAAGGTTGTCTGTTATTTGGTTGATTATCAGATACATCTTCAATAATTGGGTTAGCTGGATTAGGATCTGTTCTGGAAAGAATATGTACAGGGGTGGTATTGGTCTTACCTTTATTAGGCTGCTTTGTAGCTTTTTGTTGATTGGTTTCAGGGATATCTATTCTTTTGCTCCTCAGGTTATATTGTTTGTGGACTTCATAAATGGTTGTATCGTATCCCTCCCTAAAGTCAAATGATTCACCTGACTGAGTTTGGAATTGTTTAAGAATGTGAGCTTCTTGATCCTCTTGGGTCAAGAAAACTTGTTGTTCATTATTGAGTCCCATCAAATTGATTTGGGTATCTTTTGTTGGTTCATCAGAAGTTGAGGCTTCAGCATAATTTTCCTAGAATGGGGGCCTAATGTTTTGATCAGGGCCAGTCTTTCCAGTGTTCGGGTTTTGGTTCTTCCTGAAATTTGGATTTCTCCCAGTATTGCTTGGTTGACCATCCCAAGGGGATTTCCTTTCAATCGTTTCTACTCTATCTCCTAGCCTATCCATTCCTTTAATAATAGCATCCAGTTTCTGTTCAAAGGCTGAGGGTTCTTCTTTCAAAGGTATCCTCCTTTCACTTCTCGCTTTAGCTCGTTTGGATATTAGGTTGGCTTCAACACTGACAGCTATATTTTGCATATCTTCTAAAGTTTGAGGAGCTCTTTCCCTAAGTTGGTATGCCATATCAGAATCAAATCCATCAGGGAATTCGATCAATGCCAAATCAAGAGGAGGTTTGAGGTTTTGAGGAATAGCATTGTAAACATTATTGAACCTAGTGCAGTAATCTTGCACAGTTTCTTGTGTTCCTCTCTTCAGGTTTTCATATTCTGATAAGATCTGGAGAGGATATTTCTTCTTTTATCATCTGTTCAAGAATGTTATATAAAGAGCTTGTAGGTCATTGATACTCTTTGCAGGGAGGGCTCTAAACCATGTTCTAACATCTCCAGTAAGATTTTGAACGAAGATTCTCATTCTAACATCATCTGTATCAATTTCATATATCTCAAAGTAGTTTGTCATCTTTTTGGTATGTTTTTGTGCAGTGTAAGTGCCAGAACCATTGAAAGGGGTGATTTTACTTTGATAATCTTGGGGCATAGCCCCTGGATTGGCTGGTAATACCAGAGGAGTGTATCTGTTTGCCATTGCAGTAGATAGGGTTGAAACAATAGCTGGGGTTGGTCTTGGAGTGGTGGGTGGAGGGGTGGAAGGGGTGGTTTGAGGTTGAGATGTTTGAGGTGTTGTTGATGAACTTGGAGAGGCTGAAGTGATTACAGAAAGGTTTGGTGTTCCTATAGAGGTAAGCTTAGATTGAATGGAATTTTGCAAATGTCTGTCAAGATGTGAAGTGACAATCTCAAGTTGTAAATCTTCGATAAATAATGGGTCATGAACTGTGTGAGCTAACCAAGAATCAAAAAAGGTTACAAATAAAGAGGTCTCAAAATATTCATCAAAGGATTCATCCTCAAGGTAAAGCCACTTCACAGGACAGGATCTTGATCTCTATAAAGGCCAAGAAATAGCAGAACTCTCTTGGCTTTCTTGTCTCCTAAGAATCCTAGGGATCATATGAGGGTTCTCAAACACAGGTGGTGGATTTGGATCGGGGTTAGCTCTGGTGTAATGATTCCTTTCTGAAGCCAGGTTTCTAGGTATGTTTTGGTTTTTTCTATAAATGGTTTGGAGAATACGACTTCTTACAATTTCTTTAAGAGGCTTTAGGTATGGGATTTGAACTTTCTTAAAGACTTATTTGATAAGAGGAACTGATCAAATATTTGAAACCAGATGTTCAATCCATAAACTAGACCGGAGATAGACTGAAGCAGCATTCATTTACTTATGCAATTGCAAAGCAAGAGCATTTCAAAGGCTACTTGGCTAACTTTAGGCTCCGTCTGTAGCTTATAAAGTAAACAATAGTAGCAAACAAATTATTCAGGTCCCCAGTGGAGTCACCACTATGTTATCACTCAGATTTTCCTTGAAGTTTTTTGGAAGAGGGAAGGGGTCCAAGGTAACCACAAACCAACTTTTAAGTACAGAATGTAGCCAATCTATACTCAGAGAGGGCTCTCTCTTTATGATTTAGCTTGGTTTTGAAAGATATTAGGCTAGTTGTGAAGTTTAGGAGTTTTGTTTGAGTTTGCGTGGTGAGATTCAATATAAGAGGGGTAAGACTGAGTAGCTTAGGCCATTGGGCTAATGGAGTCAAAGAAGATGGCTTAATTGGATTTGGTTTCTTAACAAAAGATGGTTTCACAGAGCAAGATGGTCAAACAGGGAACGAATAACAACTTGGAATAGATGAAATGGGTTTAAAATGGGTGAAGGGCAGTTAAGAATCCTTCATCCTATTTAAAGAGGGAACTTGAATGATTACTACTAAAGAGCAGTTAAGTATTCTTTAATAAATAATCAAAATGAATGAACTAGAAAACATGAGAAATTAAGATTTCACGGTTTATCCTAATTCAGAAGAAAACTTGGAGAATAATAACAATTGAAAATAGAGTGCAATCAAACATATTCCGAATTACTCTTTTTCGTTTATCATTCAGATATGAAACATAGATGATATAATAAACAAGGAAAACTTTAAAACATAAGATATACATGACTTATTGATCCAGTGTTTGATTCAAGAAATCTGCGGAAAGTCCTTTGCACCAATTCTTTATCCAGCAAGCCATACAAAAGTTGGTCCAATCAGCACTTTATTCCAAAATAATCAAAATTATAGCAATGTCTAAGAATCCACCCTCAATACTCCAATTGAGGGGGTATTTATACAAATTTTTTTACAATGAAATATCTCATAACAAAGTGAGATATAAACTGGGATTACTAGTCATATCCTTCAAGAAAATAGGGCTAGAAGACCTCGTAGATGACAGATAAGGCAACTGAATGGTTTTCTGTCCCCATTTTCGAGAATGTGCTGGAGTTAGGCCCTATGATTTGGCCTCTTGCTGTCCTTGGTGTAATTATGTGCTGGCTGCTCTGTTTTGACCTTCCTACTAATACACTTTACCTGCATCTGATACTCTTTATCTGTTGATCTCTTTTCATCCTCTTTACCTTCATTGACTGTAGAAAATTTACCTTTTACCTAGAATAAATTACAAAATTTCAATAATTTCTTCCTACCATTTTGGCTGCGGTATTCTGGTTTCTTGAAGCTTTCTGAGGGTTTCATTTGTTTCTGTATACCTAAAAAATGTAGGCTGAATTGGGAACAAGTGTTTTAGTTCATGCTCGACATAGAATAAGTTCTCTAGGTTGTTGTAGAGCACTCTGCCTGTAGGCAATGCTTTTATACCTGATGCACTTGTTGATGAACCTGCTTGGTTGCCTACATACTTATTCAATTTCTCCACATAATATTTATGCCTCATTAATCTATCATTAATCACTAAAGGGTTGGGTAGCCATTTACCTTGCAAAATATTAAACTTCTCCATAAAAACATTAATCTCTGCCTGCATGTCATGACATCTTCTTTCTAAATTCTGCATCAAAGTTTTCTTGGTTAATACCCTTTTGATTTCCAAAATGGTTTTTGTCCTGTCATTAATGCCTAACTCTTCCAGTTGTTCTTTATTTCTAGTATTCAAAAAATATATTAGCCTGTTGGCTTCGTTAGGCATTTTTCCTAATTCTGCTCTTGTCCTTTGGACTTCTTCTTGGGCTGCCTTCACAAGATCAATTTGCTCAAAAATCACTTGGATGGATGGCCAAACATCATTTATGGATTGAGTGATGTTGGCCCAAAGAATTCTCTTGATTTCTGTTAGAGGCTTGTCAAATGTAAGATCTTTCTCCAATGATTTTACTTTGTTTTCTAACATTTTAATCTCTCTTGTCTTTTCTACAACATTTATCTTTGAGAGATCATAGCTTTGTTCCATTTTGGCATATTTCTCCTTTACCTTATTTAGTTTTGAAACTTGTAGTTTCAGGTCCTCCATTGATTTTATTAGCTCTTCCGTGTTTAAATTAGAAGGACTGCCCTGTGCTACTTCTGCTGTTCCTGTTGTTGTTGTACCTGTAACTGCCTCTTCTGTGACTGGTGGAATACTTGGTGCCAATGCTGCTCCAAGAGTTGATGGGACTGCTGTTTATACTACTAGTGTTACATTGGGAGGCTGGGAGGTCGACTCTCCCTTCTTGTCCTTCAATGCCTTTTCAAGTGCTTGTTCAGTATCATTCAGTTGTTCATTGAGCTTTAAGAGTAAATCCATCATGTCTTCTTCAGATTTTTTCTTTATAACCTCATCAGTCTGTGGATGTCTTGAAGGTGGTAGTTTTAGTTGCTTCCTTAGGGCAACAATATCTTCATCTTTCTTTTTGATCAAGGCTTCTGTAGCCTTTGCATCTTTGGGATCATGGCCCAATCCAATAATTATTTCTTCTAAGGTTTTTATTCTATTATCTTTGGCTTGAGAGGAGGCCTTTTCCAAGTGTAGTTGAGTAGTAGTGTTGTCCAAAGAATTTTGTAACCTGTGGGCCATCATTGCCTTGCCAGTCAAGGTTGAGTAAATCATTTCTCCCGTTTGCTTATGCAACTCAATTTGATCCAAAGGATGAATATCCTTTGCCATGACTTCAAAATTTGTTCTGAGATAATCTGCTGTTGATTTAGGCTGCTGCACCTTTGGCTTAAAATAGCTCATTATCATCTTGCCTTCTTTGATGTCATAGGCTGACATCAATCTCTGTTGATTTGTAGGAGCCATCTTCAAATATTGGTTATAAACCTACAGCCTTAATGGATCATTCCTGGCTTTTATTTCTATGAATGTTTTCTTGATATCTGAGGTAGCAGTCCCTAGTGGCTTGAAAGAAGATATATCTACACTTTTCTGCCTTTCTATCTCCTACCTCTGAGAGCTAGTGGACGTTCCCCCTATTGGGAAAGTTTGCTAGCTTCCCACTCTTTCTTCCCTCTGACTATCTGTATTTTCTTTAGCAAATTCCTCCTCTGAAAGGGGATTTAATCTCTATCTCTTTGTTCCAGGTTGTCCTGATGGTTCACTGGCAGGGGTAGTTTTTTCCCTGTCTCTCTTTTTGTTTCTTTCCTCATTTAGAGGAGTTTGCAGAACTGGAGGCTCTCCTATATTGATCTGAGTGGGAGGAGTCTGTATTTGAGCATGTTCTCTAGAAGTTTCAGGCTTCTTGGAGATTGTAGGCTGCTCAGTGTGTTGAAAGCTGGTCTCTAATTCCTTGCCCTTGGATGACCCTGTAGCTGGTGTACTTGTTTCCTGTGAATGTTGCTGAGAGGTTCCAACGTTGGAGGCACTAACTCCTGATCTTTGAGATAACTTAAATGGTACCTGCCCAAAAGAATCCAAGTCAAGTGTTTTCTCAATATCTCTCATAACTTTCTCAAAATTGACTTGTTCACTCTCATGCTCTACTAGGGTACCTTCCCTCCATTCATCCATATTTGCATATTGTTCAACTTCTGGAATCCAATGGTGAATATATGGGGACAACCTGTTCTTCATTCTTCTATCACATATAAAACTGTTAGGATCATATGGTTTCCACCCAAAACTCTTTTGTAACTTAAGATCCTCTTCTAAAAATTTTTCTGCTTCTTTCCATGCTTCCCTAGTGTTGCAGACAAAAGGGCCTAGCTGGTTCTTGTTTCTAAGCTGAGCTTTCTTCTTGGCATTACAAAAATGGACTAAGTCTGCATTTATCATTTTCCTGAAATATTCCAATGCAAAGAGTCTCATTTGAACATGCTTTGGTAGCTTAAAAGGGCAGAGTTCACACCCAGAAATCCTGACTTTTGTGTGATTCTTATATAGGTACCAGTCACCTATCCTGTACTGCTTGGAGAGCTGGAGGATTTTCTTCATATCACCATTTATCCTAGGAGGGGAAACTCCCGTCAATAAAGTGGTTGACGGATGGACAAATAGGTTAATGAACTCATTGTAGGTGTAAGGGTCTCAATGGAATTATGGAAGATGGGACTCCAAAAGATGACAGACCTTGGATTGCCTCTGGTGTCAAGTTTCTTGACAGGGAAAGGGAAGTTGTATGATTGATAATACAATAGAAGATGATAGATGAAAGTAGTGTATTTGAAGACTCCTTCATTGTCTAGTCTTAGGAATTGGTCATGAATTTTGTTGGCAATATAAGAGGCATAATCATATTTAACAGTGGGGGGATGTCCATGAGTAAAAATTGACAACAACACTAAGGTTACCTCAACAACATACTCTCCGGAGTTGAATCCCATGATTGAGGCTATCATATTAATCATATTTTTTCCTGTATCTGTAAAGAAAACCTGCAGATAAGGAGGTGGGCCTTCAGGCTGATGTTTAGGGTTCATGAAAATCTGACAGATGTGAGTCAGTTTTGATTGAGACAATTGGGGAGCTTTTTCAAGTAAGTATCCCATGGAAAGGGGAGTGAGAGCGTGACTGGAGTGGAATTGCAGCATTTCATTGATGGACTAAGTAGTTATGGGAAAAAGGACTGTTTAACTTGGGGACATGACTGCTCTTTGATTAGGGTCATAATTGGCACAACAGTGATGAATGATATCTGGGAAAACATGGACTGAAGGGAGGAAGTACATGGGAAGGTTGGATTCCCATAGTCCTAAGATGTCAGAGCCATTCAGATAGCTGTCTCTGGCTTGGAAAAAGGTCTTAAGGTGGTTTTCATTACCAGATAAGTCTTTTATATGAAAATATTTATCGGCCAAAGGTAGATAATCTAAATATTTGTGAGGAGCATTCATGGGTATGACATTCAGAGGTATAGGGGTTTCCATCTCTAGTTCTTGTGGATTCAGAAATGGAATTTGGGTTTTCTGTGAAAAATAGTGAAAACAACAGGTTTGGGAACCTATATAGTGAAACAAAGACTGAATTTATAGTGAAATTGGTCTTTTTCTGTGGAATATTCAGTGTAAAACCAAAACTTGCAGGGTTTTCGGTGGAAATGGGTAAATACCTGTATTGGGGAAGAGAAAAATGCAATGGTAGGATGGATAACAGGTTTCGGTCGACATCACTGTAATTTTTTTGACCAGGTGGCGGTTGAAAAGCTTCAGCGGTTGACTGGGACGTCGCTTTGCATGGGAACATAGTTTGCCATATAAAACATTGAAAATGACATTTCATTGGTTTTATTCACAAAATCTAGGTTGGCGGGGGTTTTTTGGATTATCGGGCGGGTGACATATGCAGGGAAATGACGTTTTGTCGTTTATGGAGGGCGGTAAGCGAGATGGGATCGCACCGCTTTTGGGATCGGGTGGTATTAGACCAGAGGACAACGATTCTACTAGTTGCATGACGCGTGGCGGAGGTACAGGAGGAAAACCGCTTGGTGATCGCGTGGTCACCATGGGGGCGCGATATTGATACCGACCATTGGATGATAAGGACGAGATCTAACGGTGGATGGGAGCAGGGTAAGAAAAAATTTTAACTGTAGCGGGCCCGATTTAATTAATAAGTTAATAAATCATATTAGGGAGTTTGTGAATGGTGGAGAGGTTCTTAATTAACCAGGATGGTTAATTAATTCCTTTTTGAGGAGTGGGGAGATTAGGTTATTAATTAATCTCAGATTAATCCATTAATCCCTTTTTAACTATGTTTATGGTTATAATTAATCGGGGTGGAGAATATAATAATTTGGGGATTTAATATATAATTATATAATACGGAACTGGTGGAACTTTATTCGGGAGTTATATAATATGTGTTAAAATTAATATGAGAAAATGTAATAAAGTGCCAAGTAAAACATTAAAAGTGTATATTTAACTTAGGCTTAAATAAAGAGGGGATTTTATGTAATGAAAAACCTATGAAAGTGAATGAATGATAATTTTTAAGTACTTTAGGCTTTTAGATTATTGGGCCGAGGGTCCGGTCCCTCCAGAAGTTAGAG
Source organism: Pinus tabuliformis (assembly GCA_031772625.1). Taxonomy (NCBI): domain Eukaryota; kingdom Viridiplantae; phylum Streptophyta; class Pinopsida; order Pinales; family Pinaceae; genus Pinus; species Pinus tabuliformis. The sequence continues at coordinate 1,244,309,665 of CM062816.1, read as the reverse complement.
AAATGCTCTGAGCCCCTTTAATTTTCAAAGACCTTAATACTTTAGGGGGAATTAGTGAAATCTTTAGGGAAAAATGTGAAGGGAAGTTAATTATTTGACCTTGTTTTGCTTGAACTGCATCAAGTGAAATGTCTGCCTTACACTTGTGATAAAAGTGAAAATTAACACATTTAGAGACATTATCCATCACAAGTAATTCTACAACACCATCTACCTACCCTACCTACTTTAGCCTGACATTTTTTCTTCTTTATTAGGGTGCACTTGGACTGGCAAACCCTTATCACACTTTTTCTTTTACATATAGAAATCTATCTAAGTCTAACCTTATTACATCCAAGGGCTCAGATTAAACTGTTGAGCTCCTTTTATTCACTCTACCTATCTACTTATCTGCCAAGATTAAACAGTTTGGTCAGATTTTATTCTCTATCTCTAAAACATAAAATTGAAAATATGAACTAGCCAAGTTTAAACTATTTGACTGTTCACCAATTGTGGCATAAGTTACAAGTTGCACACAATTTGTTTATTACATAAGAGTAAAAAGTAGTGGCATTTACACTTGCACACTTTCCTTGGTATTTCTTTTGGTGGGGTTCATTTTCTTTGAATTTTTTGACCATTTCATTCTTTTCACCCTTTGATTTTTCTTTTAGGGTATACACTCTTTACATTTTTAAAATTTTTTCATTTTTTGACAATATGGAAAACCTTTGCAACAAGGAAAGGTATGAACATCTTCACAGCTCATCAAGTCAATCATGAAATATGACACCTATTGGTATAGGAGCATAACACGGTGAATGTAATGAAGCTTAGGGGGCATGCACCTTTGTCTATTTTGTGGACAAACCCAGTTGTAGAGATAAGTTTCCCTGTAAGTTATGTGATCGGTCCAGGTGACCTTTCACCTTTGTCTATTTAGCGGACAAAGTGCAGGAAGTGTTTTGTCTAAGTATTGACAGAAACGCATCCTGCTTAACCATAGTAAGTTTCCATATGGTTACTGAAGACCTTTTTTATGCCGGGGGCATGCAAACCTTTTTATGCAAGCAAAAACTACCAATTTCATTTTTTAGCTTTTTAGCTTTATAGTTTGGTCATTCCTAGCTTACATAAAAAGGAAAATGAGCATACTTTCCGCAAGGTTCGAGCTCACTAAAAAATGAACCTACACTTATGATCAATTTTTCCGCAGGGTTCAAGCTCATTAAAAAATAAACCCGCTTATGAGCATTGTTTCTCCTGGTATAAGCTCATTAAAAAATGAATCCACATTTGGTAAATAACCTTTGTTATTGCAATGCTATCAGCCCTTTTGAACCTTAGTTGTGTTCCTACTGTCACCTCCATTCTTTTGGCCAATCATACACTTCCACTTGATTGTTTACCCTTTTGAGGAATAGGTGCGACGAGTGATTTTGATTGCCACCCTCTTTACACTGCCATGTTTTGAGAAGTTCCAAACTTACCTGGAACCAGTTGCTACTTGAAAATACCACTCGTTCCTAAAAAATGAGTCTCTTTTAAACTCTTTTTAGATTCGTTAAATATAAAAAGATTGTCGAGCTATTGGCCTTTCCAACTTGTTAAAGTAAGGGGAACACCATCCCTCCTATATATTTTAATCTTTTTGGACCTAAGGGATTATCAAACAAAAAGATCGAGTGCTTTTCTTTTTCGGCTCGTTAAAGTGATCAAAAATTCATCCCTTTCTTATTATTTTATACTTTTTTTGGACTTAAGGGATTATGCTATGAAAAAGTACTGTTGGAGTTTCCTTTTCATCCCTTTCCAAACTCTCTAAACATGAAAAGGACCGAGTTATCTTTGTCGTTAAATTCATTAAAACAATAGCAAAAAACTTGTCCATCCAGACAAGAACAAGTCTCACTGACGCTAGGCTCACTAAAACATAGTGACAGGTTTGCCCGAAGGGAAAATTATAGACCAAGCATATGTTATCCTCCTCAAGCTTAACAAAAATAAAGAGGTATTGGTCAGCAATGACTGGGGAAAAAGGGAAGAAAATTTGAAGAATTTTATTGGTAGCAGGTCGCTCTTGAACATGACACTTTCACTCCATCACCATGATTGAGTAGGGTTGGGTTATTCCATTCACCAGTCGTATCACCATTGGTCCTCCGTACCATCCATGGGGTTAATGCTACAAATCCATATCAGTGTTACCGACATGTTTGAGAGAAGTCATTCAGAGAATTTACCATCTAGCTAACGCCTCATCCATTGTAATACCTTCACCCTTCATTTTTCATGACCACCATTCTTGAACCTTGTATTGTCAAATCGTTTTCACCTCCAGAAAAATCATTTGATTCGTTTCATGTCATAGATGTGGGATACATCAAGGCCCTCCTACGACAGGTCACTTCTTGTCGACATCAGCTCATTATCCAAGAAGTTGACTTAGAAACAACCCTTTCAGTACTTTGAAGCTTGCATGCCTTAATGGCAAGTTTCTCACTCTTTTGGTGACAGGTTTATAGCAATAACCTTCGACCGAAAGATTTCGCGTGGTGTTTGACATCGGATCATATATTCACACCACGTGAATTGTACTGTAGTACCTTGAGGGTCATTATCATTATCGGTGATTCCTCTCGCGCCTATTAACAACTTACATTATTGGCTGGTAATCAGGCGATGTCTTTCGATGTTCAACTTTAGAACATCTTTTCACATGGATCGACTTGTACATTGAGTGAAGATTGAACGAGTTTGAAGACCCCAGATCTAGTTTCATCCATCCGGGCTGCGATATATTCAGGAACATAAAGACATCAAATGTGCACATAATCTACACAGATAGTCATCTAAGCAAAAGAAGATGACTCTTCATATGAAGAATCACTCTGTCCTATGTGTATGAAAATGAATTTATGAAGCTGAGCATGTGAATGCCCACCTCAGCTAGATCATGAAAATAATATGATGATGATGTATTGTATTGTATCTTTTACAGGTCACCTTCCAGTTCGAATACCTCGGATCCTCATGATAAAGCATTTCACTCGACATCAAAAGATTTATGACCTCATGCTTTAGGGGGCAACTGTTATAGACATATTTGGGCACTACAAGCCCAAACTGATATGTCCATAAACCAAGAGTTCTTGAGTCCCTAAAAGTGTCGTTTCATACCCTAAAGGATCATGGTCAATTGATTACATCATTTCCCAGAAGTTCCACCTGAAAAATCACTCAGAACTGGCCACAACTGGACCATACTGACTGCTCCATGGTCAAGGTGCAATGCATACTAGCTGCCACACTAGCTAGGTGTGATGCATACTAAAATGGCCTTCTGTAGGGTGTGATGAGCAAGAATAGACAAATGGCAGAGATAGTTTGCTAAGTGGAAGCTCATGGAATCTTCTAGAAACTTCTCCCAGGTCACTTGCCTCTCTGAATTCGCCCAAGGATGAGTAAGAGATCAATGAAATCTCCAAGTGGAACCAAGAACTATCAGTGGAATGACACTAATAAAAAACCCAAAGTTGACTCACACCCTTGCAAGATATCTATAACTGGATCCCTCATCTGAGAGATCTAGAGGCTGGAATTTTGTAATTTGTAAGGAAGTGTTGTTGGTTTATCTGTGAGAAGAAACATTGTATTGTTGGGTGATCTTGGTTTTCATGAGGTGAAGAGGGCTTCTATGCTGGGAGGATGATGTTGGATTAGACAGCTGGGTTGTAATCCTCTCTTCTACTATTAATAAAGTTCTTTGAGTTTTCCTCCATATAATTGCATGTTTGTGAATCTTATTGTTTATGAATGAAATTGTATGGTCAATTTGTTTATGATTTTGCATTGTTTATGATGTTTTAGATAGAGATGATTTGATGGTTTTCTATTACTTTGACTCTATAGGTACTCTTTAAAGTGGGACAAGTAGGAGAAGAGTGGCAAATTCTATCAAGGGAAAGAGAAATCAAGCAAGGATCAAAGCGGAAGATCCAAGTTGGTCCTCTTTTCTTCCCTCTTATCTATTACACCTAAAGGAAATCTCGAATTGCTTTGATTGTTTGTTTCTAAGATAGCTACCCATCTTAGTGGGACTAGCAGTTCGAATCGACACTAGTTTTCCTAGAAACACTCCTGAATCCTTTAAAAATCAACATCTTCATTGTGTTCAACATGTTGAATGGTGGAAGTGGAGGTGGAGGTGGAGGGGGTGAAGGTGTAGGTGGAGTGGATCGATGAGGTATCCTCGGGATACCTTGCATAATTAACTGAACTACGGTTCAATGAGCAGACTATATTCTGGGATTGATCCTTCTTTTCTTCTAAAGAATCTCCCACTTCATGTAGCTCCAAACATCAAGGTAAATGTGTAACCCTCTTTTCACATAACAAAATTTTAATCCTAGTCTTTAATGATTTCAAATACTTACCTCGCAATCCTTAAAAAGGCCTCTGTTACACTTTACTATAGCTGATATTTTTGTCGATCACGAAATAAGTCACGAAACTTCCCAGTGTGCAATCAGTCTAGTGATCCACAACCCACGCGATATTGCTTTCTGATGCCTCTAGACATCGCACTAGTTCAGGATTCCACACTATAGGACCATCGAGCCTCCACATCCCTTAACTATCGAACAATTTAGGCAACCACTCATTTAGTTCGTTAGGGAAGATATAGAAGAATGCGTCAGTCTCATCTATGTAAAAAAATCTCTACAACCACTCTTACTTGGATAATCTAGGGCTCCTGTTCTCTTGAGCTGTGAACACATGCATGTTTCGATCAATCTACTTGTCAATATCTTTCTTCGTAGGAAACCATTTATTGCACATCCCTTAGATAAATCTCAATCCCGGCAACAGAACCATTTGTTGGCTTAAGGGGGCCTGACTTAGGTTTAGAGTTGTTCATGCCAACCAATAAAACCCTAACTACTGGCCCTTTCGGCAACAACCTGCATAGCGCAGACTGTAGTCTCACCTGAAGCAGTACTGGGAGATGCTAGAACCAAGTTTCTACATCTAGAGACTGTGTGATAAGTGATATTAAGCCCTTGTATCTCAGATCCTTCTATGGCTCACTACAGTAACTCAAAGAAAATGACCTCTAGACCTTCGCGAAGGTCTGCGATTAGAATTTAGGGAGTTAAAGGAAACAATCTATTCACTTTCGCGCACTAATTAGTAACTCTAGATCTGCCTTCATGCAGATCTACCCAATTATAACAGATTTAACATTTATCTTCACGAAAACAGACAGTTACTTAGTTAATGCATAAATATTAAAGATTCAATAAGTTCACGCAACAATTACACATTATTCTACAGAAAACATATCATTGAGCGATAAAGTAGAAATAAGAATAATACTCAAAGGCAAGGTACTTCTCCCAAATTCAGTCTTTATTAAGTTCAATGTTCCCTTTATAGATTGTTCCACCCTGCGCACTATGCTAGAGGGGTTTGAGCACTCAACTGCGGACTTACCAAGGTCTCCTGCACACTCAGCTGCTGGAGCCTTCCCCTTTCACCTAAGTACAAGAAACAGAGCATTCCTGCCTTAGCACTTGCAAAAAAAATATTCTATCTTTTCTTAGTTACCCCTTAAACTCGTTATGACTCAACTATATATAGCATTCTTTCTTACAATACCATGGCCCGTGTCTTATGGGTGAGTCTCAAAACCAATGTATCACTTACTCAAACAAGGGGCTAAAGCTCCTTTGACTCTTACTTAACTATGCACTCCGCTTCCACATTTCGTGGAGCATTTACATCCTTTACACTATCTTTTACAAAAATTGGTTAAACTAACCCAAAATTGACCTTGGGGACCCTATCCCAACAAGGCCCATTTTAGACCTCAAAATTTCCCTAATGAATATCTATTAGAAGATGTATATATTTCAAAAATAGAAAAAAATAATAGCAATGTTGGACTAATTCAGATATTCTGTTCACACTTTGAGGAGTATTGTTGTTTACTGTAGCTACATTTCTATTTCTTCTTTTTGACTGCTTCCAATCTGTAGGATTTACGTTTGATTTTACTCAACAAGCTCCTACAATTTATCCCATCTATATTTACTAGGAATAGAGAAATTCACCATACTTTTAAATCCTTCATTTACTTCTATGCATGTTTGAAAAGTTATCTTATTGAGAAACAAATGATGGAATTCATGCTGAATGTGGAGGTCATATTGTAGGCCTTCTAGGAAATCTTCTCCAGTTATTGTTCCTCTTACTCTAATGAATTTGGATGTATCTGTAGCTATTTTTCACAAATGGTCTTAATAGTTCTCTAATGGAATCAATTTTCCATTAGAGGCTTTCAAAGCTGGAAGCCCTCTCTCCTGTAATAAATTAAACTTTATGTTAAATCTTTTCACCCATAGTTATAACTCTTTACATTTGTTTTCTAACTGTATCATAAGGTTCTTCTTTGTCAAAATCTCTTTAATTCCATGACTTTGTTTGTTCTTTCTTGAATTTGGAGTTATTCAAGCTCTTCCTTAGTCTTGGAGTTCAACATCTTGATAATTCTATGTGCTTCTGCTACTTAGTGTTCAATTTCAACTTTTTTTTGATCAACTGCTGCTTTGACATTTTTTACTAGTTCCTCCTGCTCAAATATAATCTGAAATGATGGCCATAACTCTATAATATTTGCATTAATGTTATGCCATATACTTTGCTTGGCGTTTGCCAACATCTAGGTTGTCAAAGACTGATTTTCATACTTTGCAATCTGTTGAGTCAACTTGAGAAATTTCTACACTTTTGCTAAATATGCATTGTCAGCCCTGATTTTATTTTCCTCCATTCTTCTCAATGATGCTATCAATCTTTCATTTTCTTGGTTAGTTAATGATAAATCTCCTAAAGGTTTTACTAACTTTCAGAAGAACCCATAGTGGATGTTTCCACCCTTTTTGTTGAAGTTATTGCTGATGTTCGTTGTATTGTTTGCTATGTTGATGTACCTGTAGCTTCTAACATTTCCTTTTCTTTCAGAAGTACTTCCATGTCTGTCTCCATTTTCTGAATTTGAACGTTCTATTCAACTATCAACCTGAACAATTTTTCCTTCTCTGTCTCCAGCTGAGTGATTTCTTTGGTCCGTGGATTCTCTGTGGTTGGAAGCTTGAGCTGCTTTCTTAGAGCTTGAATATCAACATTTTTATTTTTTATCATCTCCTTAGTTGCTTTGATCTTACTAGGATCATATCCTAGTTTAATCACCAAATCTTCAATATCTTTGGTTCTGGTGTCTTTTGCCAAGGATGACATTCACTCTATCTTTAGTTGTGAATGCATGTTATTTAAAGAGGCCTACAACTTGGAGGCTGCCATGGATGAACTTGTTAAAGTTGAGTATATCATTTCACCAACCTATTTGTGTAAATCAATTTGGTCGATTGCATGAATTTTCTTGGTATCAAAAGAAAATATTGAGGCTTTGTAGTCTTCTGCACCTTTAGGGACTGGAACCGTAGGTTCCAAGTATGCTAATTGGAACTATCCCTTCTTTGTATCAAGTGAAAACAGTAACCTGTGTTGAGTAGTAGAATTCTACTTTCAAAATTTTGTATATATAATATCCTTAAATGCTTCATTCTTCTTCTTAATATCCATGTACCTGGAAAAAATGTCCTGCTGTATTGTAATTTGGGATGTAGAAGACACAGATGACTTTGTTGTCTCCTAAACATATGGGAACGAAGTGGTGGGAATACATGTTAAAATAAATGTAGCTTGCTCCTGTGAGCCCTTTTCTTCTGATGATTCCTCTTGAATATTTATTATTCGAGTATCACTTTTAGTATCAGACTTATTATTCGTCCTTGGATCTATCTTCTTTCTCCTCTTGAAAACCCGAAATTCTACAACTTGAGAACCTGAATCTGTAGGATACATGCTTTCCCTTAATCTCTTTGCCTTTTTTTCCTTTTAAATAGGAGTTTGTAGCAATGTCTGATTGACAATTTTCTCTTTGGCCTCTTGCAGTATATTCTCTGTCCACTCCTCTTAATTGGCATACTGCTCTATTTATGGTCTAAGTGTGTGGGCATACAGTGTGGTCTTCTACTCAACTCTCAGTTTTGAAATTATCCCTAATGGATCATAAGACCATGTGAAGCTCCACTTGAAATTCATCTTCTTTAGTAACTCATCTACTTCCTTTGTTGCAACTTTGGTGTTAATGATGTAAGGAATAATATTTCCCTTAAGTTTAAAATGTGCTTTCTGCTTTCTTCACACAAAATTCAAGTCATCCATATTTAACATTTGTTTGATATACTACAAGGAAAAAGTTCTATTTGATACAAAAACTGGCAAGCTGTAGGGAGGGAGTTCACATCCATAAATTTGAATTTTTGTATAATTCTGGTAAAGATACCAGTATCCAAACTTGGCTTGTTCTGTGAGATGAAAAACTCTTTTGATTTCTAGTGAAATCCTTGGTATAATATTTCTGCTAAGAAGTCACAAGGATACATGCAAAAATTGATCTACAAAATTACTAAATGAATTTTCTTTTGTATTTTTTCTGACTAAGGAAGTCCAACGATTAACTGATAGTGGTCTTCCCTGTTCATACAGCTTCTGTAACAAAAATTTGAACCTGTCTACTTGATATAACAACATCAAATATATAAGGATTGTCTGGTGTTTGAATGCACCTTCAACAATAAACTTCATAAAATGATCATGAATAAAATTTGATAGGTATTGACTGTAGCTAAAAAAGACCGATGGCTTCTGACCAATTGAAAGCAATGACAAAAATCCTAATACTACTTCATCTACCCATTGATCTGTAGGATAACCTAATAGGAAAGTAACCATAGAAATAATTTTCCTTGACATTTCAGGGAAAATAGATGCAGAATATGGGGGATTATGTCTGGGAAATTTAAAAATTCTCAGGCAGAAAAGACAAACAAATATGGGCTTGTTGAGAGAAGGTAAGCTTTGGGGATATTTACATGAGTGAATCAGTGGGAAATAGATGTAAGGTAGCATGAGGATTAATTTGAAGAGCTCGACAGATGGCTTCCAGTGCAATTGAGAATAAGATTTCGTTATTTTGGGTAATCACAACTTTCTAGCTAGGGAGATACCTAAGATGACACCATGTAACGAATTCCTGGAAAACATGAGTCTGGGGAAAAATAAACTAAGGTAAGAATGAATCCCAGATACTCAATTCATCACTGTTATCTAAATATTTTTTTATTTTCCCAGGTATGAAGCTCATATAAGTCGAACTCACACTGGGTTTCTGCTATTTTATACTGCGTTTCGACCAAAGGGAATTCATCTAGGTTATGAACAAGAGGCAAAACAGGACTCTCGACAACCATTTTTGCCTTTCCTTTATGAGAAGAAATCTTCAATTGTAATGGAAGCTTGGAAAAATAGTGTTACCAAACTACAATTGATTGGTTATAGGAGGGCAATGCTATTGCAGAGAGCGTTGGTGCACTTGAAAACCTTTGGGTCTTAACCTGCATAGATCAAACAAATGGCAAAAGGAAATAATAGAGGGTGATACGATATTTTTAAAGTGAGAGGTGCAGGGTGATTAATAAAAATATTACCATTTTGGAGCATCGTGTTAAAGGAATTATACGTTGGTGGGAGTTATTAATGGAAAATTTCCATATGACTATTGGAGAGTGAATTTAATAACCAACGATACTATGACATGGATGGTTGAAAGGATGATGAGTGTCGTGCCATCAATGGAGTGGGATTAGGTGGTAGTGGGCAACGGTTTTCATGGGGGGGGGGGGGACAAGCGATAAGTGTTAAAGGGGGGGATGCCCTCGAAATTGTTGTGGAGCTACCACATAGCTTTTGATAATTTTTTATAAACCATATTTCGGATCCCCACCCATTAAGTCTCGAAATATTAGGAGGGGGGTCGTGGGGCGAACATCATCCTCCACCATTGATCCGGGATGGGACGATCTCAACCTTTCAATGGTGCCAATGCTTTATCAAAAGCAACAAAAGTCAAATCCACTTTCATTTATATCTTTAAACAATTTTTATTAGTAATTAATCAACATTAACATAATTAAGACTTATAAAGACATTTAAACTAACGCGCCCCTTTCGAGATCTTTATTTTTATTTATATATTTTCTTTTATTCCCCTTTATTTTTCTATACTTTTCTTTCTTTTTCTATTTTCATAATTTCTTTTTCTTTCTTCTTTTTCTATTTTTATTTTTTGCCTTTCTTTTCTTTTCTTTTGAAAAGATAAAACAACTTAAACTGAAAAAATAATTTACAACATCCCATTTGGATAAATAACTAGATAATCATACCTTGATCACTATATTTATAGGACCCTAACACACTCATAAATTTATCCTTGAATAAGATTTGGATTCCTATCATCCTCCATCATCTCTTTATCATGATGATCTAAAAATGGAACTTGATTGTCCTCTGACACTTTGCAAGTCCGATAAACTTGGGTCTTTAAAGGTAAACTTAGTATTGCAACCTATTCAAAGATGAGTGATTAAGTTTTCACATGAACTTAAAAGTGAAACAAATTCATATTCAACTCAATATGATAAACACGTTGAGAAGAATCAAGCAAGTGATAATAGAGTTCACCCCTCCTGGACTACGTCTCTAAGATTTTCTCCAATGCTAGGCCGCTCTATTGATCTTAGTAGCAAAAGAATAAAATAGACATCTTTGACTCTAGATGGCACTATTTATCCTACAAAGAAATGTTCTCCTACAAAGAACTCTCACTAAAAAATATGACTCCCTACTGTTATCGTTCTGTATTTTTGAGGTTGTAGGAGTAAATACATTGGACAACGTCAAACTAATTTTGAAGCTGGGATCTAGCCTTGCTAGCTTCTGAGAGGGCTCTCTCTTTATGATTTAACTTGGTTTTTAGGTTGATTTTAGGCCAGTTATGATTATTATTGGTTGTTTGTTTGAGTTTTTTGATTGGTTTGGTTGGTTGATATTATCAAATTACTTTCTTTCCATTGGGATATGGAGTCAAATAAAACTGGATGCTGCACCAAAATTTCAAAGGAGTAATCACAAGGCAAGTTAGCTAGATTTACTAGATCTTTAAATTAAATTATGGAATGGAGAAAAGGTGTCCTTCAGCATTGGTTGAAAATAATTTAAGAATTTCTTAACCAGACTTCAGAAGAAAACATAAAGATTGTAAACACAATCCAAATAAGGTGTTCAAAAACATATCTTATTTTTCACATCTCCTGTTTTACAATTAGATTTCAGATGCACAGAGTAAAGAGAATAACAATGAAAACACAATTACAGTAGGAAAAAAATCACCAGTATGTCATAACACAAGTATCTTGTGAAGATTATTTTATTAATGGTGTTCCGACAACGTGGAAAAAGTACAATGCATGATAGAAAGAGTTACAATGTTTAGGAACCAACCCTTAATACTTCGATTGAATGAAGTATTTAGACAAAATTTACAAAAATATTACAATTAATGCCTCGTTGACATGGCATTCTATTATTAACTTCAAACTAACAGAAATGAAATAATGCGATCAAAAGAGATGAATTTGGTGAAGTGATCTGGGCATTTGGCACTGCTTTGGTGGAGAACTGTTGCTAAGTGGTAACTATTCAGGTGTTGCGCTCATGAAGTTGACCTGTTCTATTAATCCTAGAATTCACACAACTTATCCAACCGCTCCTCATCTGGAATGGAAATTTTTGTTACCTTGCGGTAGATTTCATCTACCTTGGTATACCCAGCAAAAGTGGGTTTTACTACAAAAATGTGTTTTATCTAATGTTATATGAAACTCATGTTGTTGATAGCTTCATAAAAATATCTCCCTATCATAGTACCTTTGATGTGGGAATACTTCGTTGTATCCTTTGCAATGTCTTGAAGCTTCTTCTTATAATCTTCCCTGGTCATCAATTTTTCATTGATTACAAATAAAGAAGGCAAACCTTTCTTATTTAATGCTTCTATTATAGTGAAAAGCCTGTTAACTGCTACCTCCAAAGTGTGACATTTCTCTGTCAGCTGCACAACCAAGTTCTTCTTTGTTAGAACTTTCTTTACTTCTAAGATTGTTTCTGTTTTGTCATCTACTCCCAAGTCATCCAACTCATATCTGTTTTTGGAATTGAGAAACTTTATGATGTGGTTGTTTGTGGCAGGCATTTCTCCTAATTCAGCATTGATAGTGGAAATGGTTTGCTTAGATTTCCCCATCAACTCTTTTTGTTCAAATATAATCTAGATGCATGGCTATATTTCATCTATTTCTTCAATGATGTTATTCCATATAATTTCTTTGACTTGGGCCAATGTGTAGCCAATAGAGGACTCGGTTGCTGATTTCCTCCGTATTTCTACCTGGTTTTGAGCTCTCTGTAGCTCCGCTGCATGGAAAGACTTAGTCTTAGTCTTTTGATCTTGTAGAAGATTTACTTGAGCCTGCAATCTCTTGATTTCTTCAGTTTGGAGAGATATGTTCTACACTGTAGTTGTCAACTGATCTGCAACAACCCATGTGCTTGTTGTAGAAGATGTAGCTATAAGAATGGCTATGATAGGCAGTGCTTCCAAAGGGACAACATCCATTTTTCCAGCTTGCTACTTTTCTTTGATTATCTTCTCCATCTTTGTCTCCATTTGCTTCAACTGTGCACTCTGCTCCATGATGAGCTTCATCTTGTTTGCCTTTTGTGCCTTTGTTTCTTCAATGTCCTTGGCCAAAGGATCTTCTGTGGTTGGTAACTTCAACTGCTTGCTTAATGCTGCTATGTCTAAATTCTTTTTCCTCACAAGATCTTCTGCAGCATTGATGTTTGCAGGGTCATAAACTACTTTGATCACCAAGTCCTCCAAATCTTTGATATTGGTATCTTTGGCAAGTGCAGAGACCTTTTCCATCTTCAATTTTGGTTGAACAATGGCTAATGTAACTTGCAATTTAGAAAAACCCATAGAAGTGTTAGTGACATTAGAAAAAATCATTTGCCCAGTCTGCTTGTGCATCTCCATTTGGTCAATGGGATGTATGTCTTTTACATCAAATTCAAATGTTGTCTTCTTGTATTCTAGTGCTACCTTGGGTTGGAGAATTTGTGCTTGGAGGAATGCCATTTGCATTTTACCTTTCTCTAAATCAAAGTTTTACAACAACTTGCTTTGAGAACTGGAAGTCTACTTCTAGAAATGATTGCATGTGTTGATCTTCAAGGCATCATTTGTCACTTTTATCTCCTTAAAAATATCAAATATACCTTTTTATGTCTCCCATGTAGTAGATGTGCTGGTCTGCATAACCTGCTACTGATCCTGTGAAGCTGTGGAGGTAGTGGGAGACAATGTGGTATGATCACCCACTAATGAGGAAACAAGTGGCTCCTTAGTCATGATAATGTTCTCCTGCTCTGAATCCTTGCATAGGCTTAGTTTAGAACTGAGCTTGGCCTTCTTTCTGTACATGATTTTGAAGCCTTCACTGAAAATATCAGTCCCTGAAGGTGAATCTTCTTCCCTGCTTCTCTTTGTTGTTTTATCTTGTGTGATAGGAGTCTGTACTGTGGAGGATGACACCAGCTTCTCCTCGGCCTCTTGTAGGGTGTTCTCAATCCATTCTAGCTGTTTATTATACTTTTCTATCTCTGTTATAGACATTTTTGTGCCTTACAGCGTTGAGTATGAAATGTCCATAATCTAAGGGATCCAAAGTCCCTAAACATGTTGTTCCTACCCCTAGAGGAACAAGGTTAACAAACCACAGCAATTCACAGAAGTTCTCCACCAGAAACTGCTCAAAAACAAGTCAATTCAGGATCATTTCAGTGGCTACACTAGCTGTTTGCGCTAAATGTCAAAGCCAACACTGGCTACCTGCGTTGAATGTCAAAGGGAACACTGGCTACCTACGTTGAACGAGAATGGACATGTGGCAGGCTCATTTCTCAAGGTGTCAAAACCTAGGAAGCTTCCAAAATGACACTTGCCTCAGGGAATTCGACTGGTGATGAGTAAGAGGTTCCAAATCTCCAAGTGGAAGCAAGAACCTCCAAGTGGACTCAAGAACTGACAGAGGGAGAGGACACTAGTCAAATCTCAAACTGACTCATCCTCTCTCCAAACATCTATATATGGATCTCTCCTCCATGAGATCTAGAGGCTGGAATTTTGTTATTGCAAAGAATTGCTGTTGGTTTGAGATTGGAATCATTGGGTGCTTAATGCTTTGAAAGGGGGTGAAGATAGGAATTCCATTTGCTGGGAAGGAGATGCTGGATTGGTGCCCTCTGGGTTGTATCTCTTCCTGAACCTTTTTATTCATCAATAAAGCTATCTTGGTTTCTCCTATATGCTGATGTATTTTTGATGTATGAATGCATTAGTATGTTTAGTTTATTTCTAATCCTGAACTAGTTATGAATATGAATCCATGTCTTGTGTAGTGTTCTCTTCTTGTGATCTTGCAGAAACCTCTTGAAGCTGGGCGTGCAAGAAGGCAAGTAGCTGGGAACTCTCCAAGAGAAGAGAAGCCGGATCGAGGGACAAACGGAAGACACCGGTTAGTCCATCTATCTATCTTTTCATTCTTAATTCATAAAGGAAGAATACTAGAATAGCTGTCTCTGTTTGTTGCTAAGGCACTGTCACACCTTAGGTGGATAGGATCGTCTTGCATAGGCATTTTTCCCCACAACAAATTGGCGACTCCGCTGGGGAGATCTGTTTAGTCATTTTATTTGTGTTTCTATCATTGTTTGTTTCATAGACTTGACAGCAACAATCGAACTACATCTGCTTTTCCCGGATGCAAAGTAGACAGTTGCTGCTTCGATCCAATCACTGGACTTGTCTATGATCTGAAAAATGGACTCACAAATGATTTGATGATCCTTTGTGATAGATCTTAGTACCCCTCAAAGCATCCCTTTGATTGCACCTTGCTTGTTGCTTTTATTTGGCCTAAAACAGTGAATTAAATAGCAATCTGTGACCCAGAACCTGTGAGAAACGAGAGTTTCTCCTTCAGCGCAGACCCAGTGAAGGGATTCTGCATTTCAACGCAGGTCCCGTGAAGGTTACTTGTGCCGAATGTCAAAACCCCTGTGTTGAGGTTGCGCTGAACCAGTTTGCCCTTGTGCAGCTGGGGTTCTTTGCTCTGTTTTGCCTTGTTTTGATCTCTGATTTTTGCAGCCTGTAACCAGCATAGGTACCAGTCTGATAACTCCTTTTCTCTGCTTAGATTCTGCCTCCTTTTGTACAAAAAGACTGTGAGTGTTTTTATGTGTTTGTGGCGTCATTTACAGTTTTCCTTTGCATGAGTGAAATAGTCATCCGGTAGCCCTTGATTCAGATCTGTTGATTGTGATCTTAGAAGAGAGTTCATTGGCTGTTTGCAGATTGATTATACATTTACTCTTGCTTATTGGTTTGAGTTTGTCTCTTTTAAGTGTCGAAAAAAGTATTCATTTCGGAAATCGTTAAGTGTTGTAATCTCTTCTATCTTCTCTGATTTCGAAAAAGTAAACTTGTTTGTATTTGTCATTTAAAAGCAAATTCAAAGTTGTACAAAAAGCTTTCTTTGTAGGCATCAATACTAAGAAAGCGGAAAACAAACACCTGCATTATGCATTTGCATTTTGATAGTTTGCATGTTGGATTTAGGAAAAGTGCATTAGAGTGTGTTGATTGCTCTTTGAGAAAAGATGGTGGCTTTCTTTTCCCTTAGTAGCTAGGATTTTCAAAGTTGAAAAGATATAAAGCTTGCTTATCATCTTTAGACTGCATTTAGGAATTGTATCATACATCTCGTGGTGAACCTTGAAAGGCAAACTTCTAAAAAGATCAACCTAAAATAAATTGAATGAACTTAACAACGCTTTGCAACATAACGCACAACATAGAGGTCTAGGCTAGAGACGTGTTCCGGCGTCGTTAAGCCTGGTGACTATCGATCTCATGGATGGTGGGTGATTCCTCCTGAGGGACGATAGCGCCAGTACGGATTGTGCTCCCACGTACTGTCGCGTATATATTGGGAGACCCCTATAGGCATAAAACCTTTATCCTTAGGAAGCCGTGTCGGCCGCCCTACTGATCGCAATGCACTGAACACAGCATTCAGGAAGATCGACCGCCCGTACCCTAAAAAGTATTCTGCGGTTTTGCGAAAAGTTTGGCACACCCTCTGCCTAGAACTCCAGAGCAGTTCCTTTTGGCCTTTTTCAGACTCTATAACGGAAAAAGTCCATCCGAGCATTTGTCACTTCGGGCTCGTTAAAACATCGAAGGAGACTAGAGTCATCTTTAGCTTTTTCTCGACTCTTTAAAACTGAAAAAGCAAGTTGTGTCTAAGCGTCGTTAAAAATTTATTTTAAACAGAACAATCACCCCTATTCCTACGTTGATCTTTAGGCTGAAAAAATGGAGCACACCAACCAAGGAATTCCCCTTGGTGGAAATCCTAGTCCCTTCTCCTCTTGGGGAGATGTTGGTGCGCCCCACATGGCCACATTGTTGCTTCCATGACTGACAATTGGCCTGCCAGTATGGCTCTTTTCAACCAATGTCATTCAGAACACCACCATTCCTGAACAGTCGAGTCAACAGTTAGACCAGACCAGAGTTTCCAACCAGCCTTCTACTTCATCTAACTCTTCCTCTCCTCCTTCCTCTTCGCTTGACGGAACTGGTAAAACAAAAAACCAAGTTCCTAAGGAGAAGAAGGAAAAGAAGAAGAAAGAGAAGAAGAAGAAGGAGCCAAAGGCGACTGGGGGCAAACAAGTGTCGTCTGACAAAAATCCACACACAGCACTGACCAGGCCTAAATCGCCATGTGTCATATGCAAGGGAGACTACTTCCACAGAGATTGTCCCTGCATCCCTCGGATACTAAGGGGCTGGTCTCCCCGTTTGCACAATTCGGTAGCGTCAACCTCTGATAGACATGTTGACTGCTCACCGTCGACTAGTGAAAGTGAAGTCTTAGGACAGAGAGGGAAAACTAGATTTCCCTGTAAACTGTGTGAAGGCAACCATGCCATCCATCGTTGTCCCTTCTTAGACGAGGCTAAAACAGTTTTGGAAGATCGCCCGCTTTTACGAGTGCAACTTCCTCCTGGATATCAAAAACTCCTGCCAAGTCCTTCACTAGTTGAGAACCCGGCTGGCCCGCCCAGGTGGTCAGCCAAAGCACCTATCATTGAAGATGAACCGTCTGGATCCATGCCTGACGAAAGTCAAAAGGTTGAGACGGCAGTTGACCCGGTTTTGCCTTCAGAGGCTCTATCTCCGAATGATACCATCACAGAGGAGAATAAAGACGACACTGTCCAAATTCTCTTCATCAACACTAACTCTGATGAACAAGGGGGCAATGCCCCCATTCCTTTATCGCAGGAAGGAAGTTCATCAGAGCGATATCCGGCCGTCTATTCGGTCCCACCACCAAGCAACCTGGTTGTGTCCTTTGACTGGAACCAACTAGGCAGACCCCGGTTGCCAGCAAGCATACCATTCAGAATTATCGTTCAAATATACAGAATGGTAATGGCTGGCACTATCATTGATGAGGGGGCATCTGTGAGTATCCTTTCCTCTATTGCTTGGAAAGCGCTTGGTTCGCCAGCGCTTTTGCCTGAAATGAGAAATCTATCAGGCTTTGATAAAGGAACCAGTCGGCCTTTAGGGATCCTCCCCAATGTGCCTATAACATTGAAAGGGAAGACCGTTCAAATGAATGTGATGGTCGTTCAAGGACCCTTGGATTATAACCTACTCCTTGGACGAGACTATATATATTGCATGGGAGCTATAGTCTCCTCACTCTTTAGAGTAATGTGTTTTCCGCATGAAGGAAGAATGGTCAAGCTCGTAGACCAACTTTCTTTTTCCGGATCACGCATCGCAAATAGTCATGTACCATCCCTAAATGGTCTATTCACGCAAGAAGTGTCTCAACCCACGGTCCGTCCTCCTGATGAGCGCGAGTAATCCGGGAGGATATGACTGGAACCCAGGGGGCATGCGTCCTGGTCTGCTTTGGCAGGGAAACTTTGGGTATAGAGTAGGTTTCCGTGGGAGAATATGACTAGTCTGTACCCCGTCCGTAGAGGAAGAGGGGTTATTCTAGAATAAGATTATTTTGTCAAAGTTATGTGAGTTGGCAGGCATCGTCGCTCACCTTTGTCTATTTCGGTAGACATTGCTAAGGAAGTGTTTTGTTTGAAAGATTAACGAGACAATCTTTGGGTAACCTGAAAGAGGTAAGCCTCTCTCTTTAAAACAATTGTTTTGAAGGAAAAGAAGTAGAGGTAACCTTGAAATCGTACTTTATACCTGGGGGCATGCAAACCTTTTGGAGTGCAAGCAAAGAGTGGTTATTTATCTGTTTTTTGGGTTAGCCGTTTCCTAACTTGCATAAAGAAAGGATGCGGGGCATAGCTTTGTGAGATGAAGCTCCATAAAAAATAGAATCTCAATGAGACACTCTTATCATATGACTGGGTAATCGAGCAGTTTTAGCACAAAGTTCATGCTCGTTAAAAAATAAACGCAAGACCCGAGCAATTTTAGCGCATAGTTCATGCTCGTTAAAAAATAAACATAAGATCGAGCAAATGTTTCCACCCGCGTTTAAGCTCGTTAAAAAATGAACTATCCCGGTAAATAACCACTGCGAATGTAATATCATCAACCATTAAAGCCTTGGTCGTGTTTGCACCGTCACCTCCACTTTTCCATTGGCCGATCGTTCACCTCCATATGATTGTTTACCCATTTTGAGGAACAGCTACGAAGAGTGATTTCACCTAGCCATCCTTGTGACACTGCCGTGATTGGAAAATTCCAACCTGTACCTGGAATCAGCTGCTAACCCTGTTTATCACTCGTTCCTCAAAAGACGAGTCTTCTTTAAGCTCTTTTCAACTGACTCGTAAAATATGAAAAGATTGCCGAGTCCTTGGCCTTCCAGCTCGTTAAAGGGACAGGAAGAGCTATCCCTCCTCTATATTTTAATCTTTTTGGACCTGAGGGATTATTGCACAAAAAGATCGAGCGCTTGTTTTGTTCGGCTCGTTAAAACTATCGAAAACTCATCCCTTCTGTATTGTTTTATACTTTTTCGGATTTAAGGGATTAGATGACGAAAAATGACTTTTGGAGTTAACTTTATGTACCTTTTCAGACTCTCTAAAAATGAAAAGGACTGAGTTATCCTTGTCATTAGACTCGTTAAAATCATTAAATAGCGACAAACTTGTCTTTAGACGAGAACGAGTTTCACCATCGCTAGGCTCATTAAAACATAGCGATGGGCTTGCCCGAAGGGCAGGTTATAGAACAAGCATATTGTATCCTCCTCAAGCTTGACAAAAATAAAGAGGTACTGGTCAGCAATGACTGGGGAAAAATTGGGAGAAACTAAAGAAAACTTTGATGGTAGCAAGTCGCTCTTGAACATGACACTTTTCCTCCGTACCACAATCAGGTTGGGTTGTTCATTCACCGGTCACATCCATGGTCTCGCCATACGATCCATATTTGGGGTAATGCTACCGATCCATCGTATCAGTGTCGCCATATGTTCAAGAGAAGTCGTTCAGAAAAGTCAACCGTGTCCCATCCACTACCATATATTATCCTTCATCCTTTCATGACCACCACCCTGAATCATATGTCACAGATCGTTTTCACCTCCATTAAAATCATTAGCTCCGTTCCGCGTCACTGATATGGGATTCATTAAGGCCCTCCTTTGACAGATCGCTTCTTGTCGACATCAGCTCATTATCCAAGAAGTTGATCTAGGAACAACCCCTTCAGTACTTTGAAGCTTGCATGCCTCGATGGCAAGTTTCTCACTTCCGACGACAGGTATACATCAATGACCTTCGACCGGAAGATTTTGCGTGGTGTTCGACGCCAAGTCCTTTATTCACACCACGTGAATTGTACTGCAGTACCTTGAGGGTCATTATCATTATCGGTGATTCCTCTCGCGCTTGTTAACGGTTTACATCATTGACCGGTAATCAAGCGATGTCTTTCCATGTTCGACTTCAGAACATTTCTCACATGGATCGACTTGTACTTAGAGTGAAGATCGAACGAGTTTGAAGACCCCGGATCTAGTTTCATCCATCCGGGATGCGATATATATTCAGGAAAGATAAAGACATTGACATGTACATCATTGCAGCAGATAATCATCCTACTCAAAGGATGATAATTTCATCAAAATTATCAGTCTACCACCAGACGATTGTCTGTTCTATGTACAAAAAAATGAATTTATGAAGCTGAGCATGGGAATGCCCGCCTCAGCTAGATCATGAAAGCAGTATGAAAAATAATGTATTGTATTGTATTGTATTACAGGTCTCCTCTCAGCATTGGATGAACTTTGGATCCCCCTGATAAAGCATTTCACCCGATAAACAGCCTCATACTTTAGGGGGCAACTGTTATAGACATTTTTGTGCCTTACAGCGTTGAGCATGAAATGTCCATAATCTAAGGGATCCAAAGTCCCTAAACATGTTGTTCCTACCCCTAGAGGAACAAGGTTAACAAACCACAGCAATTCACAGAAGTTCTCCACCAGAAACTGCTCAAAAACAAGTCAATTCAGGATCATTTCAGTGGCTACACTAGCTGTTTGCGCTGAATGTCAAAGCCAACACTGGCTACCTACGTTGAACGAGAATGGACATGTGGCAGGCTCATTTCTCAAGGTGTCAAAACCCAGGAAGCTTCCAAAATGACACTTGCCTCAGGGAATTCGACTGGTGATGAGTAAGAGGTTCCAAATCTCCAAGTGGAAGCAAGAACCTCCAAGTGGACTCAAGAACTGACAGAGGGAGAGGACACTAGTCAGATCTCAAACTGACTCATCCTCTCTCCAAACTTCTATATATGGATCTCTCCTCCATGAGATCTAGAGGCTGGAATTTTGTTATTGCAAAGAATTGCTGTTGGTTTGAGATTGGAATCATTGGGTGCTTAATGCTTTGAAAGGGGGTGAAGATAGGAATTCCATTTGCTGGGAAGGAGATGCTAGATTGGAGCCCTCTGGGTTGTATCTCTTCCTGAACCTTGTTATTCATCAATAAAGCTATCTTGGTTTCTCCTATATGCTGATGTATTTTTGATGTATGAATGCATTAGTATGTTTAGTTTATTTCTAACCCTGAACTAGTTATGAATATGAATCCATGTCTTGTGTAGTGTTCTCTTCTTGTGATCTTGCAGAAACCTCTTGAAGCTGGGCGAGCGAGAAGGCAAGTAGCTGGGAACTCTCCAAGAGAAGAGAAGCCGGATCGAGGGACAAACAGAAGACACCGGCTAGTCCATCTATCTATCTCTTCATTCTTAATTCATAAAGGAAGAATACTAGAATAGCTGTCTCTGTTTGTTGCTAAGGCACTGTCACACCTTAGGTGGATAGGATCGTCCTGCATAGGCATTTTTCCCCACAACAATCTCTGGTCTAGCTGTGTGGAAATAAAAAGTAGATTTATTCTCTACCCTTATCTTAGAGATGACTCCTAATGGATCATATGACGAGGTGAAACTAAGGCTGAACTGCATCTCTTTCAATAGCTTATCTGCTTCTTCCCCTGCTGCCCTATTGCTGCAAATGAAAGTCCCTATTTATGTTTTTATTTGGAATTGGGATTTCTTCTTGGAAGCTACAAAGTGAATCTCATCCATATTGAGCATATGCCTTATGTACTCTAGAGAAAAAATCCTCATTGGGAGGAATTTTGGTAGCTTGTAAGGGGAAAGTACACACCCAAATATCCTTAGTTTTGTATAATTCTGATAGAGGTACCAATCCCCTGTCTGGACTTGGTCTAATAGCTGCATAAATTTCTTAATTTCTTCACTGATTATTGGCTCTGTCTTGCTGCTTAGGAGACCGAGTGATGGATGTACAAACATCTCTATGAACTGTTTGTAATAGTATTCCTTTTGTTCCTTCATCACTAGTGTAGTCCAAAATATGACTGACTGTTGGTTTCCTTTTTCATTCAAATTTTGCAAGGCAAGCTTGAGGTTGTCTCCTTGAAAATATAAGAACATATAAACTAACACATAAGCATACTTGAATACCTCCTTAGTCTGGAATTTGATAAATTGCTCATGGATAGAATCTGCAAGAAATTGGCTAAAGTTAAACATGATGGAAGGCTTGGAATCTGCAGAGAAAATGGAAAGGAATCCTATAATTGCCTCATCTACCCACTGATCTGAGTAATAGCCAAGGAGGTAAGAGATGACTGTGATAATTTGCTTGGCTCTCTCAGGGAAAATAGAGGATGGATAGGGAGGATTTTTCTTGGGTAATGGGGCATCTTCAGTCAAGAATAGTTCAAGGGTTTTGGCTCTTCTAGCAAAGTCCAGCTTCTAATATAATTCAACAAGTGCCTCATGGGAAAAAGGAGTAGCATTCTTTGCTGTAGGGGCCTATATCATTTGGTCTATAGCTTGAGGAGTGATAGTGAACATAATTTCTCCAGTGGGGGCAATAATAGCTCTTTGGCTTGGAAAATAACATGCATGACATTTCCTAACAAATTCAGGGGTACTGTGGGTACGGGGAAAGATAAAGTGGGGAAAATTAGATTCCCACAGTTGAATATCATCAGACATATCTATATATTTGTCCTCGAGCTAGCAATACATCTTAAAAAGATCCAATTCATAGAGAGTTTAATGGATCTTATAGTCTCTGTCTGCCAAAGGGATGTGGTGAAAATTAATAGGAGGGTGGATCAGAGCACTGATAGATTCTTTTGGTCCCTTGTCTTTTGGACGCATGATTGGATAAAGCTAAGGATAGTGGTGAAATCTGGATTGTAGCCATATAGTACGCAGAGAGGACTTGGGATTTGCAAATAAAAACAAAGGTAATGGCCTGAAATTAGGTGAGCGTGCAATGTCCCCGACCAAGTCAAATTGTTGGAGTTCGGTCTAGGAAACCTATAACAAGATAATGAAAATGGCAGTGTGAAAGTGAGTAACCGATGACTGAATGAAAGGAAGGATTATATAACATTATGGTTTTCCCGTTGAAGGTGGTGCGGGTCTGTTGAATTAATGGTTAAGCGAATTGATTTCATAAAGGATTAATTTTGGAGGGAGCAAAGGTGATTGGCAGGATCAATAGGCATATGCCATGGTAGAGGGTGAGTGATGGGAGTGCAACGGATAGAGGAGTGGTATCGGAAAGCGGAGAAACCACTGTTCGGAGGGGTGGGGGAGGCGGTCAATGGTTTTGCCTGACGAGGGTATGAAATCACTTGGTGTTGACATGTTGCAGTGGGCATGGTTTTGAATACCGCCCATTTCGAACCCCCCCTGATGGTAAAGTTTGGATGTTGGGGGGGGGGAATGCACTATTGGTCGTCAGATGTTGGGAGGTGGGCGTAGATGAGGGGAGAAGTGGCGAGATGTTAATGTGATGTGACAGGGCATTTGGTGGGGTTGGGAGATATATTTAATGCATAATAGGAACTGGTTGGAGTGTACGGTGGGGTAATGAAACTTAGGAATAGGGGAGTGGACACAAATATGAGCGGAGGGGTGAATTGGGGTGTTAAAACTTAGGAATAGGGGATTAATATACCAAAAGTTAATTGATATATTAAGATTTAGAGAGAAACTTTAACCTTCGCCTTTTTATTCTGCACATGAAAATTATATTTGACATTTGACTTTAGGATAAAATCTTCACGTTTTTCCTCTAACCACCACAGTGCTTCTACCTACCCTTTTGCATTTCCATTATTTTCTAAGCTAACATTTTCTCTTCTATCTTTGCAGGGTGCAGTTAAACTAGCAAACCCAAATCATTGTTCTTTTATGAAAATCTACCTTATCCTATCACTTATTTTGCCATTGACTCAGATTAAACTGTTAAGTCAATTTTATTTCTACCTAGCTACTAATTTACCAAGATTAAATTGTTTGGTAAATCTTCATTCACTAACCTATTGAACAAAAATTTAAATGTGTTCAATCATGATTAAACTGTATGATTTGAACAGAATTCTAGTCATTGTGGCATTCAAAACAATTTGCACACAACCTTATTTGATAATGAATTAAAAGAACTAACTTATCAGTAGTGGCACTTAGACTTGCAACAATTTTAGTCTTATATTCTATTTTTTATTTTGTGGGGTTCTTATTTCCTTTTTTCTTATCTATTTTTTTAACATACCCTCTTTTCATTTTCTTTTTTCATATTTTTGGAAATCATTTGAATATTTAAATTATGTAAAATATGAAATCACAAATACAAAATACTCAATCACCTTGAGATCCTATAATTTATAGGACCCTAACAGTGGCTCCAGCTGGGGATGGCACTTCTCCAAATGAAGTGTCAAGAACATAATATCAGTAGCCTTGAGCACTACATTTCTATAATGTCTTCATCTGATTTCTTTGTTGTTTAATATACTATTGGTAGCTCATTAATCCAGGCTTAGGACCTTCATTGCGGGCTCCAACCTTTGTTAATAAGTTACCCAATCAAAACCATAAAGACTATGATATTTACAATGACGAAAGGAAAATCTATAAGCTAAGAAATGTAGTGCTTCAACATCCTTCCATTGACAGGACCTCCAGGTATCTTTGCTCCATCTAGGTCTTTAAGGTAGAATGCATTATTTCCCCTGAAAGCATGAACAATATATGGCCCATTCCACAGATTATCAAACTTCCCATGTTTTCCTTTGTTTTCTCTCCTTGAATCCCATCTCAAAACTTGGTCCCCAATGTTAAAGGCATCAACTTTTGTTCTTCTATCAAAGATCCTTTTAACATTTTCTTAAATAACTTGGGTCCTGTTGTGTACTTATTCCCTGGAATGCTACAACTGGATAGTTTGATTAATACCTCTCTATACATCATTGGGTTCAGTTTGCACTTCTTGAATGATCTTCATGGCTGGAACTCCTAAGGAGGATGGAAAAACTGCATCCATCCCATAGACCAGTTGGTATGGTGACATGCCAATTGATTTTTTAGTAGTAAGTATGTCAGCCCAAAGTGCATTGACCAACTTGTTGTGCCAAGAGTTTTTGTTTTCCTCTAACAGATTTTTGATGATGTTTACCAAATTTTGTTTGACGATTCAACGAACCCATTACCCTAAGGGTAATAAGCTATTGAATGTCCCAAAGTAATGTGGTATTTATGGTAGAATTCAACCATATGTTTAGATTTGAAGCCTGCAACATTATCGGTGATGAGTTTTCAGGGACAACCAAATTTGGAGAGGATATTAGTCTCAAGGAATTTAATAATGACAACATCAATGGAATTTCTGGAAGGGGTGGCCTCTATCCACTTGGAAATGTAGTAAATGGTTGTAATATTCCACTCATGTTGGGCAAAGGAAGAGGGATGAATTTCACCAATGAAATCCAATCCCCATTGCTAGAAAGGGTTTTCAACAGAGATAGGATTTAATGGTAGGGGCAACAGTTTTTTCTTTCCCTCAAAAATCTAACATTTATGGCATGAGGTGACTTGTTTGTGAATGTTAGGGAAAAGGGTAGGCCAATAGAAACCAGCTCTAAGGATTTTATTGGCAGTAGTTTTCCAATAAAGATGTCCACCACAGTCACCTTCATGGAATTCCTGCATAACTTTATCTGCATCATCCTTTAACAAACATTTAAGTAAAATACCCCCAACATCTTTCCAATACAAGACATTGTCTATAATGCAAAATTTAACTGCTTTTAACTTCAAAAATCTTGCCTTTGTTTTTGTCAAACCAAAAGGAGCATTTAATTTAAATAAAACATAAAGCAAGTTTGCATACCAGGGTGAGTTTAGAAATGCCTCATCAATTTGTTGAGTCATTTGTTCCTTTTGATTATCTAATGAATCAATCAAGATAATGTCTAATGCATGGAAATTTGACACAACCATCAATTTGGCTAGTCCCTGACCATTGATTAACTTGGTGGGCTTGATTTCTAGGTCGTATTCCAAAATGACAACAACCCATTTTCTTCGGTTTCCATCAAGTCCATTCTGTGTCAAAATGTGCTTAACCACTAAATTTAGTACATAAGCAATAATATGGGAATGCAAAATATATACTCTAAAATATTTTAATGCTTTAACCAATGCAAAAGCCTGTTTTTCCATAATATTGTATTTTAAATATGCATCTCTTAAAGCTTTACTAAAGAATGCAATTGGCTACTCAAAACCTCCATTGTTTTTCTATAGTAAGACTTCTGCAATGGTGTGTTCAGAAGCAAAAGAGAAGACTATGAAATCTTTGGTAAAATCTGGGTTGATTAATGTTGGTGCCTTTGTCAATTCTTGTTTAACTAAGTCAAAGGATTTTAGCCTCAATAATCCACTTGATTTCAAAGTCTTTTTTAAGCATGTTTGTTATGTTTCTAAGAAGTTCTGCTAGGTTAGGAATGAATATCCTTAGGGAATTGATTTTAACAATAAAAGGCTGAAGCTATCTTATTTTTCTTGGATGATTGAATTTTAAAATTGCTTCAATTCTACTGGGACCAAGAAGTTTTCCTTTCTCAAGGCCAAACAATGTCTTTTTAGGATTGAGTGAGATGCCAAACCTCCTACATTTTTCAAACACTCTTCTTAGGTGTCCTGAATGTTCCTCATCAGTTTTAGAATAGATTGTAATGTCATCTAGATAAATCACAATAAAATGGCCAATTTCATCAGCAAAGGAAATATCCATTGCTCTTTGGAAAGTGGCTCCAACATTCATTAATCCAAAGGGAATTTTCACATACATGAAAGTGCCCCATGGTGTAGTGAAGGTAGTTTTATCCCGATCATTAGGATGCACTAATAATTGGTTATAGCCTGAGAAACAATCTAATAAGGAAATTCTAGTAAACCCTACTACCTTTTGCAATATATGATCCATTTTAGGTAACGGGTAGTTATCTTTAAGGGACACCTTATTTAGATTTCTAAAATCAATACACAGTCTGATTTCTCCAGTTTTCTTTCTAGTAGGCATAATGTTAGGCACCCATTTAGTATCTAATTGAAAGTATAATTTTTGCATCATACATCCTCTTTACTTGTTTCTCAACCAAAGGCATTAAGACAGGATTGATCCTACGAAGTTTTTGCTTGAATGGTTTTTGATCTTCTTTGATTGGGATTTTGTGCTGTATGATACTGGTGTCATATGCTTTCAGGTCCTCATAGCTCCAAGCAAAGACATCTATGAATTCTTTTAAAAGAGCTATATATCGCTGTTTTGTGATAATAGGTAGAGATTTTTAGGGTTTTTTATCATTTTGGGATTCTGATCACTACCCATATTACATTCTTCTTTGTCTGCCCCTATGGGTTCCATTTTTGGCTTTTTTTCTACATCATTAAAATCAAAAAGTTCTTCTAATGGAGCTAGACCCCTTGGAAGAACATTATCTTTAAGTTGAAGTACTTCAAATTCTTCTTTTTCTGGATCAATTTCATGTAATTCTAATTTATGTACATCTTTACTGACTGAAATATTTACATAAGAATCATCAAGCTGTTTATCTATACTAACATATTCAACAATCTGATTTTCTACTTCATAGTCTGAATATTCAATAATTTGATCTTCTACTTCAAAGTCTGAAAATTCAATAATCTAATCTTCTACTTCACACTCTGAATCTATGCTATTGTCTTCATACTCCTCCTTGGATTGCAAAAAAATTTCAATCTGCTTATCACTTCCAAATACCTGCCAATGTCTCATATTATCAGGTACAATAGGACAATGTTTAACCTCCACTATATATTATTTGTTTGGATGAGGCATTTGGCATGTGCTAGCTGAAAAAGCTAAACCATTATCCAATACATTCTGACTCCTTGGAATGACATAAAGGTCATATTCTTCAAAATTTCTTAAAAAGTCAAGGACAACATTCCTATAGTTTCTCAACCTTGGATTTTTTGCAACATATTCTCCCTCGATTTGTTTAATAATTCATTCAGAATCTCCCTGAACAACAATTATTTTAGCACCTAACTTCTTCAATAGTTGCAATCCTAAGATAAGTGGCTCATATTCTGCTATATAATTGGTGCAATGAAAATTGAGTTTATAGGAATGACCTTCTACATGATTGTCCCCTGAATTGGACACCACCTGCCCCTGAACCTACTTTGTTACAAGAGCCATCAAATCTCATGTTCCAAAAAGGTTTAGTTTCAGTGTTTTTTTGCACAATTAGAGTTTGATTTTCCTATTTTTCATCAATATCATTTTATGTTTGAATAACCTGTGCATCAATGCCCTCATCATTATAAATAATAAATGAGTCCAGGTCAGAATGAACATAGTAAAGAGGGTAATTATGTGGTTTATCTTGACTGCTAACCATATACTTCATTAAGGTTTCCCTATACAGTCTTCTCTGTTGACCAAACACTGGTATAGTGGCATAAGTCATGTCCATTTGTAGGGTTCCTTGTAATTTTGCTCCCCATGAGTGTGACAACAACATGCCATACTTTGGGGGAATGTCTGCAACCACTATATCCATCACTAGACTTTTAGCAGGGATTTGGGCTAAAGTAACACATAGGTCTTTGATAAGACCTAGGCACCTAACTTTGCTAGAGTCAAAGGAATACAAATCTTTGTATTGTCTAGTGATGTTAAGTCCTAGTTTCTCCATGACTTTTTTGGGCATTAAATTATGGGATGCACCTGAATCTAGCATAGCATTATGAAGGATTTTATCATGAATATTCAAACTGACATAAAATGGAGGGACTCCTCCTTCTTGTGGTCTTCCTTCTACATCTGGCCTAAATAGGAGCCTAGGTTGATCATCACTCAAATTTAAATCATCAGTTTTCTCCCCAATGTTTAATGCCTTCAAGACTTGAGTCCTGTATACATTCTTGTTGACTAATTCAGTTAAGGGGATAGAAATCTTCAACTTGGAAAGTTCATTCTCAATACTGAATGGTGTTTTATTTTTAAGAAGATTTGAAAAATCAGGCTTATCATCAACTAGTTTTGTGGCCAATTCAGTTTGTTGGCTAGTAGAAGGAAGATCATTTTGAGTAATTCTGGGAGTTTTATCAATGGTCTTTTTTATAATAGGTTCTGTAGGCTTCTTTCCAAGATTTTATGTGGTTTTCTTAGGGGGATTTTCTGTTGTTTTCTTGGAATCAGAATCAGAGACCTTCTTAACAGGATTTTCAACATTCTTTTTAGTTGCAGTATCTTGATTTTTCTTACTTCTAAGATTGTACTACCTATGTACTTCCATTATATCATTTTCAAACCCTTGTTTGTATTCTTTTGACTCTTCAGAATCCATTTCAGTTTGGGCTATGAGAAAAAGTTCCTGCTCCTCTTGAGTGAGGAACATTGTTTCATCTTCATTTACCCCTAACAAATTAATTTGGTTATCATCCAAATATTCCACAATATTCCCCTCATCATCTGTGTAATTTTCCTGAAAAGGAGGCCGAATTTGCTGATCTGGTCCCTTTTGCTCTCTTTGTTTAATTTGGGGATTATTTCTTCTAAAATTTTGGTTTCTAGTTTGTTGAACATTTTGGTTTTCCCTTGCTTGATTCTAGCCATTGATGTTCACTCTCTGCATCATTTGATTCACTACTCTGATTAGGTTATCAATCTTATTGTCAATAATCGAAGTATAAGGTTCTTACTTTATGGTTACTCTGTGTTCAGATTTCAATTTGGCTTTTTTGGCTAGGATGTTGGCTTCAACTTTAATTGCATTTGCTTTCATTTCTTCCAAAGTTGCCGGGTCTCTTTCCATAAGTTGATACTCCATATCTACATCGAAACCATCTAGAAAATCAATCAAAGCTAGACCACGGGACGACTTGATTTCTTGTGGGATGGCATTGTAAAAAATATTGAATCTTTCACAATCCTCTTCCACAGTTTCATTGGGTTTTCTTTTTAACCTTTTATATTTGTTTATGAGTTGAAGTGGGTTCTTCTTGATCTCCCATTTGGCTAAAAAATCTTGATGGAAAGCAACAATATTGGCTATACTTCATGTAGGTAAACCCCTAAACCACTTCTTCACATCACCTCCTAATCTCTAGGCAAAAAATCTCATTTTAACATCGGCTTCATCCACTTCTTGGAGGTCAAACACATCATTCATCCTATCCACATGTTGTTGGGTAGTGTAAGCATGAGTATTGTTAAAGGTCACAATTTTGGACGAATAATCTGCAGGCATAACATTTAGCTAGCTTGGTAACACCAAGGGTGAATAAATTCCTACCATAACTATCCTCGTAGATTGAGTTGAGGATGGACCTAGTGGAGGTGTAGTTTGGATAACTATTGTGATAGTAAGTATGGTAGTTTGAGAAACTAGAGGTGGGGAAGTTGAAACTATAGAATGAGTATGACTAGGACGCTGTAAATGTACAGACTGAGAGGACTAACTAGACAAAGAGGCTACTACAACAGTCAAAGCAGAGAATTCAATAGATTTTTGAATGAAAGCTTCTTCTATAGCTTGGTCCAATACTGAAACTAGACCTTGTAAGTTATCAAATTGCTGTAAATATTCTAGATCAAGATCTGTTTCAAGGTCTTGGGGTTTGGGAAACATCTAGTTGTAGTATGGCTTTGTCTATGACAATTTGATCTATAAAAGCCTAAGACTTGGATCTAAGCAAACTTTGCTGAAAAGGCAAATCAAATTCTATATCTTGTACATTTTGAAATTTCTCTGGGAGAGAATTAGACCTTGACAAAGGAGTATTTTCCAATGGATAATTGAATATATACAAGGGACTATTACTACCTTGACTCTCAGTAAATATTTTCTTTCTCACTAGTTTCTTAGGGTCATCTACAATTTTAGCAGGGTTGGGATCAGGGTGAGATCTAGTGTGAATTCTTTTGGGAGCCAAGGCTATGAAAAATCATCACACAAAAATCAAAATCAGGATCTATAATCTAACATATATCTACAAAAGCAACCTCAAATCATGTATTTCATGTTGATACAACAATTTCTTACTGAAATACTAATTTTAAACCAGGGAATAATAATGTTTTGGATTAAAATGTATTCTTCCCTAGTATGGTCGCCACTATTATATCGTTATGTATTTTTGAGGTTGTAGGAGTAAATACATTGGACAACATCAAACCACTTTTGAAGCTGGGATCTAGCCCTTCCAACTTCAGAGAGGGCTCTCTCTTTATTATTTAACTTGTTTTTTAGGTTGAATTTAGGCTAGTTATGATTATGCTTGGTTGCTTGTTTGAATTTGTTTGATTGGTTTGGTAGTTTGATCTAATCAAATTACTTTCTTTCCATTGGGCTATGGATTCAAATAAAACTAGATTCTACACCAAAAGTTCAAAGGAGTAATCACAGGAAAAGCTAGCTAGATTTATTGGCTAGGGAATCTGTGCTTGGAGGAATGCCATTTGCATTTTATCTTTCTCTAAATCAAAGGTTGACAACATCCTGCTTTGATAACTAGAAGTTTGCTTCCATAAATGATTATATGTGTTGATCTTCAAGGCCTCATTTGTTATAGACATTTTTGGGCACTGCAACCCCAAGCATAAAATGTCCATAAAAAAAGGGCTCCTAAGTCCCTAAAAGTGTTGTTCTAACCCCTAAAGGAACAAGGTCAACTGATTGTAGCTTCTCCCAGAAGTTCTCCATGAAAAACTGCTCAGAACTGGTCAAAACAGGATCATTTCACCTGCTCCATAGGCAAAGTGCGTTGCATCTCACCTAAGTACACTTTGTGGGTGCGTTGCATTTCAAAAAGCCCTTCTATGGGTTGCGATGGGCGAGAAGTGACAAATGGCAGTGTCAATCCGCGAGGTGGAGAGGCATGGAATCTTCCAGAAACTTCTCCTGTGACACTTGCCTCTCTAAATTTGACCAAGGATGAGTAAGAGATCATCAATCTCCAAGTGGAAGCAAGAACTATCAGAGGGAAGACACTAATCAAATCACAAGTTGACTCATCTCCCTTACAGATATCTATAAATGGATCCCTCATCCCAGAGATCGAGAGGCTGGAATTTTGCATCTTGTAAGGAATTGATGTTTGTTTCTTGAGACAACATCATAGTGTTGGGTGATCTAAGCTTTGTATGAGGTGAAGAAGGGCTTACTTGCTGAGAGGATGATGCTGGGTCAGAACAACTGGTTGTAACTCCCTTGGCTCTTTCTTGATTATCAATAAAAGCTATTCAAGTTTTCCTCCATACTCTTGTGTCATTTATGTTTTATGCATTTGTATGGTCAATTTACATTTGATCCTAGATTGTTTATGATTATAGATCCATGTTCTTGTATAGTGTTATGCTACTCTGATTCTATAGGTACTCTGTGAAACTGGGCGTACAAGGAAGCAAGTAGCAAAGGACTATCAGAAGAGAGAGGAATCGAACTAGGAGATAAGCGCAAGACAGAGGTTGGTCTCCTTTGTTCTTCTCTCATCTATACTTCATAAAGGAAAAATGAAAGTAGCTTTACTTTGCTTGTTTCTAAGGTAGCTACCACACCTTAGTGGGATGAGTAGTTCTGTGTAGACACTTTTCCCTGTAACAAAATGGAGACTCCACTAGGGAGCGACTAGGTTGTTTGTTTATCTTCCTTGTTGTTTATTTTATAAACTTACAAACGGAGCCTAAAGTCGAGCCAGGTAGCTTTCGAACTGAATTTGCTACACAAATGCAAAGTAGATAAATGCCGATTCAGTCAATCTCCGGGTTTTGTTTATGAATTAAACAACTGATTTACAAACTCTCTAATTTCCCTTGTGGTAGCTCTAGTAACCTCCTTAGATCTACCCCTGATTGTTGATTTACTGATTACCACTTGCTCGGCCAAAATCCTTGAACTGAACTGCAAACTGTGACCCAGAACCCAAGCAAAGTCTCGTCTCTGGCCCAGCACAGTCTCTGTTCTGTGAACATGAAATTCAGCACACTTCTCGAGTGTAGTAGGTGCGCTGCATTTCAAATTCACTGTGTTACAGGTGCGCTGATCAGACTAGACCTTGTTCCTGAATGTTGGTTTCTGTTCATTCTTTTTAGTTCTATTCATGAGTTTTGTTGCCTGTAGTCAGTATACCTCTGTTTGAAACCCCTTTCCTTACTGATATTCTGCCTCCATTGTGCAAAGAACTGTAAATTTTTTTGTTATTTGTTGAGTCATTTTCAGTTCTTATTTGTAAAAAGTAACGTAATTGTATTGTCGTTTCTTGATTTGAAAGTGTCGCAAGTTTTGTTTTCAGTCATAGAAGAGAGTCTGATTGCTATTGATAGTCGATTACCCTGTTACTATTGTATTTGATCTAAATTTATAGCTTTTCTAGTGTCGAAAGCAAGTATTCATTTCCAAATCGATAAGTGTTGTCATTATCTTCATTTTTTATTTTGAAAAGAAACTTTTTAGTAATTGTCGCTTGAAAAGTCATTCAGATTGCGCATTAGCTTTCTTTTTATCATTCACATATTAAGAAGGCTGAAAACAAATACATACATGTGCATTTGCATTTAGACTGTTTGATTGGTTTGATTTAGGATAGTGCATATAGTGTGTGCTCTTTGCTCTTTGTGAAAGAATTCTATCTTTCTTTCCTTAGTAGCTAGGCTTTTCATTGCACAAAGAAGATAAAAGACTGTTTATCATCTTACATTGCATTTTAGGAATTGTACATCTACATCACGCGGTGAACCTGAAAGGCAAATTTCTTAAGCAAGATCAACTATAAAATAAATTTAATGAATCTAACAACGCTTTGGAACCTAACGCACAACATCTAGAAGTCTAGGCTAGAGACGTATTCTGGCGTCGTAAAGCCTGGTAACTGTTGTTCTCACTGATGGTTGGGTGATTCCTCCACTTTGAGACGATAAGTGCCAGTACAGACTTGTGCTCCCACGTACTGTCGAGTATATTTTGGGAGACCACAGTAGGCTTAATCCTTTATCCATAGGAAGCCGTGTCTACCGCCCTATCGATCGCAATGCACTGAAAACAGCATTCGGGAAGATTGACTACCGTACCGTAAAAAATATTCTGCAGTTTTGAGATTGGTTTGGTAATCCCTCTACCTAGATTTCCAGAGTAGTCCCTTTCGTTCCTTTTCAGACTCCTTAACGGAAAAGGTCCATCTGAGCAATTGTCACTTCAGGCTCATTAAAAATCGAAGGCGACTAGAGTCATCTTTTGTTTTTCCTCGACTCTTTAAAATTGAAAAGACAAGTTGTGTCAAAGTGTCTAAAATTTATTTTAAACGGAATAATCATCACCCTTTCCTACGTTGATCTTAGGTTGAAGAAAATGGAATCCACCAACCAAGGAATTCCCCTTGGAGGAAATACTAGTCCCTTCTCCTCTTGGGGAGATGTTGGTGCACCCCATATGGCCACATTGTCGCTTCCAGGATTGACAATCGGCTTGCCCGTATGGATCTTCTCAACCTCTGTCGTTTAGAACACCGCAATTCCTGAACAATCCAGTCAGCAACTAGACGAATCCAGAGTTACCCCCCAACCCTCTACTTCCTCCAATTCTTCCTCTTCTCCTTCCTCTTCTCTTGATGGGGCTGGTAAAGCCAAAAATCAAGTATCTGAGAAGAAGAAGGAAAAGAAGAAGAAAGAGCAGAAGAAGAAGGAGCCAAAAGCGAAAGGGGGCAACCAAGCATCGTCTAGCGAAAATCCACACACTGCACCGACCAGGCCTAAATCACCATGTGTCATTTGCAAAGAAGACCACTATCATCGAGATTGTCCCTACATCCCTCGGATCTTAAGGGACTGGTCTCCTCGTTTGCACAACCCGGTGTCGTCAACCTCTGATGATCATGTTGAAAACACACCGTCAACTAGTGAAAGTGAAGCCCCAGGACAAAAAGGAAAATATAGATTTCCTTGTAAACTGTGCGAAGGCGATCATGCCGTCCATTATTGTCCCTTCTGAGACGAGGCTAAAAGAGTTTTGGACGATCATCCGGTTTCACCATTACGACTTCCTCTTGGATATAAAAAACTCTTGCCGAGTTTGTCACTAGTTGAAAATCCGGCTGACCCGCCCAGGTGGTCGACCGAAGCATCTATCATTGAAGAAAAACCATCTGAACCCATACCAGACGAAAGTCAAAAGGTTGAGGTGGCAGTTGACCCGGTATTGCCTTCAGAGGTTCCATCTTCAGATGATACAGTCACCGAAGAGAACAAGGATGACACCGTCCAAATTCTTTTCGTAAGCACAGACTCCGATGAACATGGGGGAAATTCACCCATTCCTTTACCGCAGGAAGGAAGTTTGTCAGAGTCGTATCCGGCCGTCTATTTGGTACCACCTCCAAGCAACCTAGTTGTTTCCTTCGACTGGAATCAACTAGGCAGACCCTGTTTACCGGCTAGTGTACCATTCCGAATTATTGCTCAAATATATAGAATGGTTATGGTTGGCACCATCATAGATGAAGGGGCTTCTGTGAGTATTCTTTCCTCGACTGCTTGGAAAGCGCTTGGTTCGCCATCGCTTTTGCCTGAGATGAGAAATCTAACAGGCTTTGACAAAGGAACCAGTCGACCATTAGGGATCCTTCCCAATGTGCCAATAACATTGAGAGGGAAAACCGTTCACATGAACGTAATGGTAGTCCAAGGACCCCTGGATTATAATCTATTCCTTGGACGAGACTATATTTATTGCATGGGAGCCATTGTCTCATCACTCTTTAGAGTAATGTGTTTTCCGCACGAAGGAAGAGTGGTCAAGCTCGTAGACCAGCTTTCATTTCTTGGATCACACATAGCAAATAGTCATATACCATCCCTGAATGGTCTTTTCACACAAGGAATGTCTCATCAATCCCCAGTCCGTCGACCTGATGAGCGCGAGTGATTCGAGGGACATGACTGAAACCCAGGGGGCATGCACCATGGTTTGCTTTGGCAGGAAAACTTCGAGTATAGGGTAGGTTTCCGTGAGAGATATATGACTAGTCTGTACTCCCGTCTGTGATTGGAAGAGGGGGTTAGATCGGAACAAGATTTCCTCATCAAAGTTATGTGAGTGGATTGTCTCACCTTTGTCTATTTCGGTAGACATCGCCGAAGAAGTGTTTTATTTGCGCTGTGAATAGAACAATCTTTGGTAACCTGAAAGAGGTAGACCTTTCCTGATAAAACAAATGTTTTGTTGGAGATTTGAAAGGTGACCTTGAAACTCTGTTTTATACCTGGGGGCATGAAAACCTTTTTGCGTGCAAGCGAAGAGCGATCATTTATCTGTTTTTTGGATTGGTCGTTTCCTAACTTACATAAAGAAAGGATGTGGGGCAAAGTTTTGAAAAATTGCCGGTTTTAAATGAGACATTCTTATTATACGACTGGATTAATCAAGCAGTTTTAGCACATAGTTCAAGCTCATTAAAGATAAACATAAGTCATGAGCAAATGTTTCTCCCCACGTTTAAGCTCATTAAAAAATGAACTATTTCCCGGTAAATAACCATCGTGAATGTAGTACTTCAGCCTTTAAAGCCTTGGTCATGTTCTCATCATCACCTCCACTCTGTATTGGCCGATCATTCACCTCCATTTGATTGTTTACCCCTTTTGAGGAACAACTGCGAAGAGTGATCCCACTAGCCATCCTTGTAACACTGCCGTGATTGGAAAATTCCAAACCTTACCTGGAATCAGCTGCTACCCAATTTTATCACTCGTTCCTCAAAAAACGAGTCTCCTTTAAGCTCTTTTCAACTGACTCGTAAAATATGAAAAGATTGCCGAGCCATTGGCCTCTCCAACTCGTTAAAGGGACCAGAAGTGTTATCCCTCCTTTAGATTTTAATCTTTTTGGACCTGAGGGATTATTACACAAAAAATATCGAGCGCTTGTTTTGTTCGGCTCGTTAAAAGTATCGAAACTTCATCCCTTCTGTATTGTTTTATACTTTTTCGGACTTAAGGGATTAGATGACAAAAAAGGAATTTTGGAGTTTCCTTTACGTCCCTTTTCAAAATCTCTAAAATTGAAAAGGACTGAGTTATCTTTGTCGTTAAACTCGTTTAAACCTAATAGCAACAAACTTGTCCATAGCAGACAAGAACGAGTTTCACTATCGCTAGGCTCGTTAAAACATAGCGATGGGTTTGCCTGAAGGGCAAATTATAGAACAAGCATATGTTATCCTCCTCAAGCTTGACAAAAATAAAGAGGTACTGGTTAGCAATGACTGGGGAAAAATTGGGAAGAAAACTTGAAGAAACTTTGTTGGTAGCAAGTCACTCTTGAACATGACACTTTCACTCCGCATCCGAGTCGGGTTGGGTTGTTTCATTCACCGGTCACATCACCATGGTACCATCACACCATCCACATTTGGGGTTCATGCTACCAATCCATCACATCAGTGTCGTCGATATGTTCAAGGGAAGTCATTCAGAGAATTCACCTGTGTCTCACCTGCTACAATACATTTACGCTCCATTCTTTCATGACCACCACCCTGAACCCTATATCACCAGATCGTTTTCACCTCCATTAAAATCATTTGCTCCGTTCCGTGTCATTGATGTGGGATTTATTAAGGCCCTCCTATGACGGATCACTTCTTGTCAACATCAGCTCATTATCCAAGAAGTCGATCTAGGAACACCCCGTTCAGTACTTTGAAGCTTGCATGCCTCAATGGCAAGTTTCTCACTTCCGGCGACAGGTTTACATCAATGGACTTCGACCGAAAGATTTTGCGTGGTGTTCGACGCCAAGTCCTTTATTCACACCACGTGAATTGTACTGCAGTACCTTGAGGGTCATTATCATTATTGGTGATTCCTCTGGCGCCTGTTAACAGCTTACATCATTGGCTGGTAATCAGGCGATGTCTTTCCATGTTCGACTCCAGAACATCTCTCACATGGATAGACTTTTACTTCGAGTGAAGATCGAACGCGATTGAAGACCCCGAATCTAGTTTCATCCATCTGGGCTGCGATATATATTTAGGG
This sequence comes from Pinus tabuliformis, assembly GCA_031772625.1. Classification (NCBI taxonomy): domain Eukaryota; kingdom Viridiplantae; phylum Streptophyta; class Pinopsida; order Pinales; family Pinaceae; genus Pinus; species Pinus tabuliformis. Next base: position 1,244,271,590 of record CM062816.1, on the reverse strand, counting down.
AAATAAAGAAATCAAATGTACATCGTTGCTGCACAGATAATCATCCAATCAAAGGGATGATGGCTCTACTAGAATCATCAGTCTACACTCAGACGATTGTTTGTCCTATGTACATGAAAATGAATTTATAAAGCTGAGCATGGGAATGCCGGCCTCAGCTAGATCATGAAAAATTATGAAGATAATGTATTGTATTGTATCTTATTACAGGTCTCCTCCCAGCTTGAAAGAACTTCGGATCCTCATAATAAAGCATTTCACCCGACATCAAAAAAGATTAACGACCTCATGCTTTAGGGGGAAACTGTTATAGACATTCTTTGGCACTACAACCCCAAGCATAAAATTTCCATAAAACAAGGGCTCCTAAGTCCCTAAAAGTGTTGTTCTAGCCCCTAAAGGAACAAGGTCAACTGATTACAGCTTCTCCTAGAAGTTCTCCATGAAAAACTGCTCAGAACTGGTCAAAACAGGATCATTTCACCTGCTCCATAGGAAAAGTGCGTTGCATATCACCTAAGTACACTCTGTGGGTGCGTTTCATTTCAAAAAGCGCTTCTATGGGGTGCGATGGGCGAGAAGTGATAAATGGCAGTGTCAATCCGTGAGGTGGAGAGGCATGGAATCTTCCAGAAACTTCTCTTGTGACACTTGCCTCTCTGAATTCGACCAAGGATGAGTAAGAGATCATCAATCTCCAAGTGGAAGCAAGACCTATCAGAGGGAAGACACTAATCAAATCACAAGATGACTCATCTCCCTTACAGATATCTATATATGGATCCCTCATCTCAGAGATCGAGAGGCTGGAATTTTGCATCTTGTAAGGAATTGCTGTTGGTTTCTTGAGACAACATCATAGTGTTGGGTGATCTAAGCTTTGTATGAGGTGAAGAAGGGCTTACTTGCTGAGAGGATGATGCTGGGTCAGAACAACTGGTTGTAACTCCCTTGGCTCTTTCTTGATTATCAATAAAAGCTATTCAAGTTTTCCTCCATACTCTTGTGTCATTTATGTTTTATGCATTTGTATGGTCAATTTACATCTGATCCTAGATTGTTTATGATTATAGATCCATGTTCTTGTATAGTGTTATGCTACTCTGATTCTACAGGTACTCTGTGAAACTGGGAGTACAAGGAAGCAAGTAGCAAAGGACTATTAGAAGAGAGAGGAATCAAACTAGGAGATAAGCGCAAGACAGAGGTTGGTCTCCTTTGTTCTTCTCTCATCTATACTTCATAAAGGAAAAACGAAAGTAGCTTTACTTTGTTTGTTTCTAAGGTAGCTACCACACCTTAGTGGGATAAGCAGTTCTATGTAGACACTTTTCCCTGTAACATCATTCCTCACTTTTATCTCCTTAAAAATATCAAATATGCTTTCTTTTGTCTCCCTCGTAGTAGATGTGTTGACCTGCATAACCTGCTGCTGATCTGTGAAGCTGTGGAGGTAGTGGGAGACAGTGTGGTATGATCACCCACTAATGAGGAAACAAGTGGCTCGTTAGTGGTGATAATGTTCTCTTGCTCTGAATCCTTGCTTAGACTTAGTTTAGAACTGAGCTTGGCCTTCTTTATGTACATGATTTTGAAGCCTTCACTGAAATCTCAGTCCCTGAAGGTGACTCTTTTTCCCTCCTCCTCTTTGTTGTTTTGTTGTTTTAGTACAAGATGACACCAGCTGCTCCTCGGCCTCTTGTAGGGTGTTCTCGGTCCATTCTAGCTGGTTATTGTACTTTTCTATCTATGGTCTAGCTGTGAGGAAATAAGAATTAGATTTATTCTCTACCCTTATCTTAGAGATGACTCCTAATGGATCATATGACCAGGTGAAACTAAGGCTGAACTGCATCTCTTTCAATAGCTTATCTGCTTCTTCCCCTGCTTCCCTGTTGTTGCAAATGAAAGGCCCTATTTGTGTTTTTATTTGGAATTGGGATTTCTTCTTGGAAGCTACAAAGTGAATCTCATCCATATTGAGCACTTGCCTTATGTACTCTAGAGAAAAAATCTTCATTGGGAGGAATTTTAGCAGCTTGTAAGGGGAAAGATCACACCCAAATATCCTTAGTTCTGTATAATTTTGATAGAGGTACTAATCCCCTATCTGGACTTGGTCTAATAGCTACAAAACTTTCTTAATTTCTTCATTGATTCTTGGCTTTGTCTTGTTGCTTGGGAGACCGAGTGATGGATGTACAAACATCTCTATGAACTATTTGTAAGAGTATTCCTTTTTTTCCTTCATCACCATTGTAGTCCAGAAGGTGACTGACTACTGATTTCCTTTTTCATCCAACTTTTGCAAGGCAAGCTTGAGGTTGTCTTCCTGAAAATATAAGAACATATAAAATAACACATAAGCATACTTGAATACCTCCTCAGTCTAGAATTTGATAAACTGCTCATGGATAGAATTTGCAAGAAATTGGCTAAAGTTAAACATGATGGAAGGTGTTATCACTCAGATTTATTAGAAGTTGTTGGGAAGAGGAAAGGGGTCTGAGGTAACCACAAACCAACTTTTAAGTACAGATTCTAGCCAATCTGTACTCAGAGAGGGCTCTCTCTTTATGATTTATCTTGGTTTTTAAAAGATATTAGGCTAGTTGTGAAGTTTGGGGCTTTTGTTTGAGTTTAGGTGGTGAGATTCAATAGCAAAGGGATAAAACTGAGTAGCTTAGTCCATTGGGCTGATGGAGTCCAAGAAAATGGCTTAATTGGACTTGGTTTCTTCATAAAGGATGGTTTAACAGAGCAAGGTGGTCAAATAGGGAACAATTAGAGACTGAAAGATGGAATGGGCTTAAAGGGTTAAAGGGCAACTAAGAATCCTTTAACATACTTTAAATGAGCAGAACATGACTAACCATCAATAGAAAGCAGTTAAGAATTCTTTATTAAATGATTAAAATGAACAAGCTAGGAAACATGAGAAATCAAGAATTCACTGTTTATTCTAGTTCAGAAGAAAACATTAAGAATGATAACGATTGAAAACAGAGTGCAATTAAGCAAATTCTGAGTTATTCTTTTTCGTTAATCATTTAGACGTGAAACATAGATGATAATTTAAACAAGGAAAACTGTAAAACACCAGGTATAGATGAACTTATTGATCTGGTGTTTGATTCAAGAATTCTGAGAAAAGTCCTTAGCTCCAATTCTTCATCCAGCAAAGCCACAAAGTTGGTCCAAATAACACTTTATTACAAAATAGTCAATATTACAACAATTTCTAAGAATCCACCCTCAATACTCCAATTGAGGGGGTATTGATGCAAAAAATCTTTACAAAAATATCTCATAACAGAGTGAGATATATTCTAGTGATGACTAATTATTTTTATAGAAAAATAGAGACACTTAGTCTTGAAGATAAGATAAAGGTGAACTGATGTTGTGTTGTTCCTTTTCTCATTGAATGTGCTGGAGGCAGGCCCTTTTATTTGGCTTGTTACTGTCCTCTTTAGTAACTCTGTGCTGGCTGCCTTGTTTTGGCCAATGTTTTTCACCTGTTCTGATACACTTCGACCTGTTTGACCCCTTTTCATCTTTATTCATCTTGCTATGGTAAAAGCCCAAAATTTACATTTTACCAAAGTAAATTTACAAAATTCTCAATATGTCTTCCCACCATTTTTGCTTTGGCAATCTGTGTTTCTGAACTTTCCTCAGAGTCTCATCAGTTTCTGTATATCCGAAAAAATTAGGCTGGATTTGAAACAAGTGCTTTACCTCATGCTCAATATAGAATAAGTTCTCCAAGCTGTCATAGAGAACTTGGCCTGTGGGAAGTGCTTTTGTTCCTGATGCACTTGTTGATGAACTAGATTGATCTCCAACATACTTATTCAATTTATCTACATAATCAATGTGCTTCATTAACCTGTCATTGACCAAAGGACTTAGTAGCCCTTTAGTTTGAAAAAATGTGAACTTCTCCATAAAAGAATTGATTTCCACCTGCATATCTTGACATCTTCTTTCTAGATTTTTCATCAAAGTTCTTTTAGTTAGCACCCTTTTGATTTCCAAAATAGTGTCAGTCCTGTCTGGGATGCCAAGTGCTTCCAGTTGTTCTCTATTTCTGTTATTCAAAAAATGTATAAACTTGTTGGCCTGTTCAGGCATTTGTCCTAACTCTGCTCTTGTCTGTTGAATTGCTCCATTGCTGCTTTTACTAAATCAATCTGCTCATAAATCACTTGGATAGATGCCCACACATTGTTTATAGGTTGAATGATGTTAGCCCAAAAGATTTTCTTGATCTCTGTCAGAGGCTTGTCAAAAGTGAGCTCTTGTTCTAATGTTTTAACTTTCCTTTCTAAGGCTTTAATCTCCGCAGTTTTATCTACAACACTTATTTTGGATTTATCATAATTACTTTCTATCTTTGCCAATTTTTCCTTTACTTGTTTCAATTCTGTGACTTGTAATCTCATTTCTTCCATGGCCTTTATCAATTCTTCAGTGTTCATATTAGTACTACTACCTATTGCTGTTGCTGCTATTGATGTACCTGTAATCACCTCTGCTGTGCCCGTTGGGATGTTTGGAGCTAATGTTGTTCCCAATGTAGAAGGGACTGCTGTTGAGACTCTAGGAATTACTTCAGAAGGCTGAGAGGTCGACTCTCCTTGCTTTTCCTTTAGTTATTTTTCTAATTCCCACTCTGTATCATTCAATCTTTCATTAAGTTTTAGGAGCAGGTCCATCATATCTTCTTTTGATTTCTGTTGTACAACTTCTACTGTCTGAGGATGCCTTGAAGGAGGCAGTTTTAGCTATTTCCTCAGGGCAACAATGTCCTCTTCTTTCTTCTTGATCAAAGCTTGTGTGCCTTTAGCATCTTTGGGATCATGTCCCAATCCAATGATGATCTCTTCTAATGATTTTATTCTGTTATCCTTGGCTAGGGAAGAGGCTTTTTCCAAGTGAAGTTGAGTAGCTGTATTATCCAAGGAATTTTGTAGCTTGTGTGCCATCATTTCTTTGTTAGTCAGTGTGGAATAGACCATTTCCCCAGTTTTCTTGTGAAGTTCAATCAGGTACATAGGACGACTATCTTTGGCTAAGACCTCCAAATTTGTCCTGATGTAATCTACTATTGACTGAGGTTGTTGCACCTTTGGCTTAAAATAACTCATTAACATTTTTCCTTCTTTAATATCATAAGCTGACATCAATCTCTGCTGGTTGGCCATTTTCAGATACTGATTATAAATTTGAAGCCTTACTGGATCATTCCTGGCTTTTATCTTTGTAAATGTCTTCTTAATTTCTGAGGCATGTTTGCTTTGTGGCCTGGTGGATGATACTTCTACATTGTGTTGTCCTTCTAGCTCTTGCCTTTGTGAGCTAAGAGATGTTTCTCCCAATGGAGAAGTTTGCTAGCTCACTGCCCTTTCTTCTCTGTGGCTGTCTATAGTCTCTTTCATCATTTTCTCTTCTAACAGGGGATTCAATCTTTGTCTTTTAGTCCCAGGTTGTTCCATGGGTCCACTAGCTGGAGTAGTGGTTTCCCTATCCCTCTTTTTGCCTCTTTATTTATTTAGAGGAGTTTGCAAAGCTGGAGTTTCTACTGCTTTAGTTTGAGGTGGAGGAGTTGGTACTTGACCCTATTCTTTGGACTTTCTAGGCTGATCTATCATTGTGGGTTGTTCTGTGGTCTCTACTTCCTTCCCTTTAGGTGTGCTTGTGGCTGGTATGTTGACTTCCGATGGAGGCTGTTGAGAAGTTCCAGCAGTGGATGCCCCACTTTCTGGCCCTTGAGATAGCTTGAAAAATACCTGACCAAAAGAATCCAGGTCAAGGGTTTTCTCAAGATCTCTCATAGCATTTTCCATCTTTTCCTTTTCACTAATATCTTCTATTAGTGTCCCTTCTACCCATTCATCCTAATTTGCAAACTGTTCAATTTCTCGGATCCTATGATGTATATAAACTGATAGCCTGTTTTTTGTCCTTCTGTCACATATAAAACTATTTGGGTCATATGGCACCCACCAAAAACTTTTCTTCAATCTAAGGTGGTTTTCTAAAATGTTTTCAGCTTCTTGCCATGCATCCCTAGAATTGATGATAAAAGGGCCTAACTGGTTCTTGATTCTTAGCTGAGCCTTTTTCTTTGTGCTACAGATATGGATTAAGTCTGCATTTATAAGCTGTCTAAAATATTCTAGTGCAAATAATCTCATGGACACATATTTAGGTAACTTGAAAGGGCAAATTTCACACCCATACATTCTAATTTCTGTGTGATTTTGATATAGGTACCAGTCACCTATCCTGTACTGTTTAGAGAGTTGCAGAATCTTCTTCATGTCACCAGTGATCCTAGGAGGGGAAAATCTTGTCAATAAAGTGGTTGCTAGATGTACAAACCAGTCAATGAACTCATTATAAGTATAAGGGGACTCACTGGTATTATGAAAGATGGAACTCAAAAAAATCACAGACCTTCGATTTCCTTTTGAGTCCAATTTCCTGATGGGGAAAGAAAAGTTGTCTGGATGATGATACAACAAAACATGGTATATAAAAGAAGTATATTTGAAGACTCCTTCCCTATCCAAACTTATGAATTGATCATGGATTTTGTTGGCAATGAAAGTGGCATAGTCATATCTGACAGTAGGGGGCTGTCCTGGAGTAAAGATTGATAGTAAAACTAAAGTGATGTCATCAACATATTCACTAGAATTGAATCCCATGATCAGGGATATCATTTCAACAATGAGTCTGCCAGTGTCAGTGAAAAAAGTCTGCAGATAAGGAGGTGGACCTTTAGGCTGGTGCTTTGGTAGCATGAAGGTCTGAGCAATATGGTTTATCTCTGATGTGGGCAATTGAGATGCTTTTTCAAGTAGATACCCCATGGAAAGAGGAGCAAGGGGCTCAGTGGAGTGGAACTGTATCATTTCATTAATGGACTTAGCAGTTATGGGAAAAAGGACAGTTTGGGATGGGGACATAACTGCTCTATGGACAGGGTCATAGTTAGCACAACAATGATGAATTATTTCTGGGAAAACATGGACTGAGGGGAGGAAATACATGGGAAGATTAGATTCCCACAGTCCAAAAATGTCAGACTTGTTTAGATAGCTATCTCTAACTTGGCAGAAGGCCTGAAGATGGTTCCTGTCACCAGATAAATCTTTTATTTGAAAATCTTTATCTGCTAGAGGTAGATAATCTAAGTCTTTGTGAGGAGCATTAATGGGTGTGACATTCAGGGCTATAGGAGTTTCCATGTTTGGTTCTTGTGTATTCAAACTGGAATTGGGGCTTTCTGTGGAAAAAATGGACTAAACAACAGTTTTGGGGTCTTTTATGGTAATTACAGACTGTCTTTAACTCGAATTTTGGCTTTCGCTGGTAGAATTCTCGGTGGAAACTGAAATTGCAGGTTTACAGGGTAAAACGGATAAATACCTGGATTAAGGAGGAAAACTGTGTAATTGCAGGTTGGTTGGCAGACTGCAGAGCACGATGCTGGATTTCCTTGGCCGGGTGGTGGGCTGAATGCTTGGACAGTCGACTGAACGTTAGTTTGCATGGAGCACAGTTTGTAGTGGATAATGGTGAAAATGACGTTTTTATCGTTTATTTAACAAAATTCGGTTTGGCGGGGCTTTTTGGAATTTAATAGGCGGATGACGTTAGTGTGATGGGACGTGTTGTCGTTATGTGGAAGAGTGGTAAGCGGTAAATGTCGCACCACTTTTGGGGTTAGGCGATTTTGAATAGAGGGCAAGCGAGCATATGGAGTGGGCGACGCGTGGTAGGGGTACGATAGAAAACTGCTGGGCGATCGCGGGTTAAAAAGAGGTGGGAAGGGTGGTCACGATATCGCCATTGATCGTCGGATGGGGATGCGATGATCAGATGGCTGACGGGCTCGGGACATGGCGGGAGTTTATATAGCGGGGCCCAATATAATTAATGCAGATTTAATTGTATCGGGGGTGATTCTATTGGATAGATAGGTTATTAATTAACCAGGGGTTAATTAGTCCCTTTAGTGCGGCGGGGAAAGGTTCTTAATAAGTTTCAAATAAACTTATTAATTCATGTTTTAACTATATAATGGTTAATTTACCATCAGGGTGGCAATTATATAGAATGTCGGGGTTTTTAATATAATTACTTAATACGGGAAATGGGTACATGATTTATTGGGATTTATATAATATTGGTTAATAGGTTAATATGAAACCAAATGATAAGTGCCAAGTTAAAATGTTAGACATTTACATTTAAAACTTAGGCTAACGTGGGAAAATGGGTTTTTAGGTGACATTATGCATTTCTTAAGTAAAATAGGTTTTTTACTTAGGCAAAATTTATGAAATTAAATGAATGATGGATAGATGATTTCTGAGTACTTAGGCTTTTAGGTAATTGGGCCGAGGGTCCGGTCCCTCCAGAAGTCAGAGAAATGCTCTGAGCCCCTTTGATTTTCAAAGTCCTTAATACTTTTAGGGGGAATTAGTGAAATCTTTAGGGGAAAATGTGAATCGAAGTTAGTTATTTATCCTTTCCTTGCTTGAATTTCATCAAGGGTAATGTATGCCTTGCACTGGTGAGGAAAGTAAAGATCAACACATTTAGAAGCATTTTTTGATCACAAGTATCATTCTGCAACATCATCTACCTACCCTATCTACTTTAGCCTGACATTTTTTCTTCTTTATTAGGGTGCACTTAGACTGGCAAACCCTTATCACACTTTTTCTTTTACATATGGAAGTATATCTAAATCTAACCTTATTACATCCAAGGGCTCAGATTAAACTGTTGAGCTCCTTTTTCTTTACTCTACCTATCTACTTATCTGCCAAGATTAAACAGTTTGGTCAGATTTTATTCTCTATATACAACATGAAATTGAAAAATGAATGAGCCAAGTTTGAACAATTTGACTCTTCATTAATTGTGGCATAAGATTAACAAGTTGCACACAATTGCTTATTATAGAAAATGAAAAAGTAGTGGCATTTAGACTTGCACACTTTCTTGGTCTATTTTTGTTTGGGGTTCATTTTTTCTCATTTTTTCGACCATTTTATTCTTTTTACCCTTCGATTTTTCTTTTAGGGTATACCCTCTTTACATTTTTTTAATTTTTATTTTTATTTTTTGACAATATGGAAAACCTTTACAACAAGAAAAGGTATGAACATATTACAGAGCTCATCAAGTCAATCTTGAAATATGACACCTATTGGTATAGGAGCATAACACTGGATCCACTTGGGGATGGCTTTTCCTGGTGGAAAGTCAAGAACAGTAGGTCAGATGGCCTTCTGAATGACTCTGATTGTGCTCTGAAATCTCCTTCTGCTGGTTTCTTTATTGTAGGTATGACAATAATCCTTCTGAAGCTTAGGGCCTTCTCTCCAGGCTTCAACTTCAGCAAGTTACTATCCAATCCAAACTGTGACATTACCAAGGATATAGTATTTACATTTTAAAATCATAATACATTAAAAAGTGGGATCATAGTAATGCTTCAGCATTCGACCATTAACTTGCCCTTCTTTTGTTTCTATGTCATCTAAGTTTTTGAGATAGTAGGTATTGTTCCCTTGTAAAGCATGGATAATAAAAGGTCATTTCCATAGGAAGTCAAACTTCCCATGTTTTGCCTTGTCCTCTCTCCTGGAATCCCATCTTAAAACTTTGTCTCCAATGTAGAAGTCCTCTGCCTTGGTTCTTTTATCAAATATTTTCTTAAGTTTCTCTTGTACCACTTGAGATCTCTGATATACTTCCTCTCTGGTCTGCTGCAAATGGATGGTCTGATTTATTCTCCTTTGAATGTCATTGGGTTCCACTTGAGCTTCCTGAAGTAGTTTCATTACTGGAACTCCTAAGGATGAAGGAAATATAGCCTCCATGCCATAGAGTAATTCATAAGGACTAGTCCCAATGGATTTCTTTGTAGTAAGTCTGTCTGCCCACAGTGCATTAGTAAGTTTCTTGTGCCAGTTTTTCTTGTTCTCTTCCAATAATTTCTTAATGATGTTAATTAGGCTTTTATTGGAAGACTCAGCTAGACCATTACCTTGAGGGTAATAGGTTGTGGAATGGCCTAGAGTGATATGGTATTTATTATAGAAGCTTATCATTTTCTTGGATTTAAAGGCAGCAACATTATCAATTATGATCTTCTCAGGACAACCAAACCTAGACAATATGTTAGTTTCTAAGAATCCTATAATCACAGTATCATTGGCTTGTCTAGAGGGAATAGCCCTCATAGAACTATTATTGAGCATGCTAACGGATTTACCATGGTTGATACAAGGAAGATTGAGCTAGGATTAGAGCGATATGTTCTTCCAAGCCATTGCAACAATTTTTTATGTAGATGTTCCAGGTAAAGTAGGTTGGTCATATGTTGTTGGATATGATACTAGAGGAAGACCTGTAAAAGTATAATGTAGCAGAAGAAGATGAAATTGAAGAAGAAAATGGTGTAGAGGAGCAAGGGGTTCATGCAGTGTCAGAAGAAGATGTCGAAGAAGTTCAAGGAATATATGTTAATCGAGAAAAAGTTAATTTGGATGAACCATATGATATTGACACTGTGTTGGACAAAGAAATCAAACCAAATGTAGAAGAGCATGTTCTAGATGATGATATAGACGATGATGATGATGATAATGATGATGTTGATGCTGATATGGTGAATCCTTTGTACATTAATTCTGAACTAGATGATACATATGATAAGATGGACGAGGAAGAAGATTAATGATATCCAAATTTTGAAAAGTAAGAGGTATGTATTTATAATTTTTCAGTTGGTTTGTTCTCTTTCGTTCACCTTAAATTTTTATTTTCCTAGTTTTTGTGTTTGAATGTTACTACGTTTCTTTCAAATATATTATAGTAGATAGCTTGGGTATGGGGAATTTAGAGTGATGTTGGGGGGGGGGGGGGTGTGGGGTTGGGACCATATGAGATTCCACCTTCATGTGGTTGGCCTTGTTAAGTAGTGAATACATTATTCTTGAAAGGAAGAGAAGCTCATTTACGTATATACCATAATTTCTAATTTTCACTTTAATGGTTCATTAAGCAGACATACCAGATGAGTCAGGCGATGGGTGAACTAGGTGACACAACGACCGGGAAAACATATGAATTAAGGTTAGACCGTGAATTCCCATGAATTGAGTTCCTAATAGGGTGTCTCATAATGATTTTTAGAAAATTGACAAAATTAATGTTTAGGTGTTAAAATTCAGTTTATAATTGACTGATTATGCAACATGGACTTACAGACAAATGATAATATTTTGTTGTCATTGATGAGCTAATGATTTTTGTTTACCAATTATCACAGCAAGGAAAACACCCATTCCCAAGATGCACCTGTGTGAAGGCAGAGTGCTTAGGTGCCCCTGGGGGCGTCACAAGTTGGGAACGCTTGGATGTCCACCCGGTATGGGTTCCCGTGCGATGAGTTGGTGAGTCGACCTGACTTGGCAAGGGGAACATGCATAAAATAAATAAGGTCAACCCATGACTACCCATGAATATATTTCCCACAAAGGGATTTCATAATGATTTTTAGAGAATTGGATAAAGTAATGTTTGAGTGTTAAAAATCAATTTATAATTGATTGATTATGCAACATGGTCCTAACAAATTATAATATTTTGTTGTCATTGATCAACGAATGAAGGTGAGACACCCAAGCCTTCATGGGGGCATCACATGCTAGGCACGTTAGGGTGCCCCCCTGATAGGTGTTCCTATGCGATGAGTTGGTGGGTCGGCTCAACTTGGCAAGGGGTACCCGCACAAAAGAAGTAATGGCATCCCATGATTTCCCATAAATAGAGTTCTGACAAGGGCATCTCATAATGATTTAAAAAAAAATAAGTATATTAATGTATCAATGTTAAAATTTGGTGTATAGTTAATTGATCATGCAACATGGAAATAACAAATGATAATATTTTGTTGTCATTGATGAGCTAATGATTTGTGTTCACTAATTTGCATAGTAGGATGAATGCCCGCACCCTGGGCGCGCCCACACAAAAGTAGGGTGCCCAACACCCATGGGGGTGTCTTGTGCTGGGAACGTTAGGGCACCCGACGCCCATGGGGGCATCGCGTGCTGGGCACGCCAGGGCGCTCGATGCCCATGGGGGCATCGTGTGCTGGGCATGCTAGGGTGTTCATCCGATGAGTTGGTGGGTCAGTCCGACTTAGAAAGGGGTGCTCGCATAAAATAAGTAAGGTAGACACATGATTTCCCATGAAAAGAGTTCCCACCAAGGGGTATCATAATTATTTTTAGAAAATTGACTAAGTAATGTTTGGGTGTTAAAATTTGCTTTATAATTGATTGATTATGAAACATGGTACTAACAAATTATAATATTTTGTTGTCATTGATGAGAAAATGAAGGCGATGCACCTGGGTGCCCATGAGGGTGTCGCGTGTTGGCTAGGGTGCCTGACGCTTATGGGGTTGTCACGTGTTGGGAACTCCAAGGCGTCACATGTTGGGCATGCTAAGGCGCTCGCTTGGCAGGGGGCCCATGTGATGAGTTGGTGGGTCATCCCAACTTGGCAAGGGGTCCCCGCACAAAAGAAGTAATATCGTCCCATGATTTCCCATGAATAAATTTCCCACAAGGGGGCCTCATAATGATTTTTAGAAAATTAACTAAATTAATGTTTAGGTGTTAAAAGCCAGTTTATAATTGAATATTGATCATGCAACATGGAAATAACAAATGATAATATTTTGTTTTCATTGATGATTTAATGATTTGTGATCATTGATTTGCATAATAGGGTGAACGCATATGCCCTAGGCTCATCGCACAAAGGCAGGGCGTCTGGGCACCCATGGGGGCATCACTTGTTGGGCACACCAGGGTGCCCGAGTGACAATTTGGTGGGTTGGCCCGAATTGGTATGGGGCACCTGCACAAAAGAAGTAATCTCAACCCATGACTGCCCATGACTTGAGAATGGGGCCAACATTGAAATTATTTTAGTTTGTGCTCTTATTTATTGAACTTTGATATGGTTATGGTAGATGCATGCATTGCCGATGTGGGAGGGTTTTGAGACTCAAATACAACTCACGTAAATAATTCAACAATCAAATGAAAAACTTATAGCATATACAAATGTCAAGGAGATGGAATTATTTATTATTATTTACCAGTTGTTGGCTTATAATGTACTTCATAGTCCAAAGGTTGAAAAAAAGAATTACCCTTCCATTTGAGAAAACTTCTTATCCTTCATCGTCATCTTTGTAATCATCGTCATCATCAACATCGTCATCATCACCATGATATTTGTACTGCAAGAGATTCTTTACAAATGAATAAATGAATGTATTTCACTAATGCATAATCCTTACTTATAGGCAGTGAATAGGTTGATAAAATGGACCTCGATCATTAAATGAGGAATTGCTGGACATAGTCAATCATGGTCCCTCTTTCTATGTTAATTTAGCCAAATTCACATTCATTTAAGGTAAGGTGGGTTTTATATACCCAACACTTGTTGGAAATAATATTGAGATGGGGGTGAATCAGTATTAGCAAGTCAATACTTTTTCATTTCCATAATCAGATTCATATATGCTACTTCAGTTAATGGAACTTGCATGTATACACAACTATGTTTAAGGAAACTAGCGTATATTCTACAAACTTATGATTCAGTTAATTCATCATATGTTGATCTTTAATCAGTGCATCAGAACAATATAAACAGTAACTAGGTGTAGTAAAATAGAACAGACCATCACACACATGAACACAAGATATAAGGTGGAAACCCAATGTGGGTGAAAAAGCAATCGTCTCTATCTTCTTTTTAAATTAGAAACTTTTTTTTTACAATTTTTGTACTGGTGCAATCTTATACCAGTACACAGGCTTCTACTTGCATAAGGCTACAACCTTCTCTCATTTTGTAGCTTCTCCTTGAAGGCAGCTGCAACCCCCTAGCTCTTGTACTAGCTGATATGTTTACTAGTACGTAGGTGCTAGCCTACAGAAGGCTACAACCTTCTCTTTTCTTCCAGGGACCACGTTTCATAAATTTTCAGATTGGATCCATCAATATCATCATTCAAACATCAAATATATCTGCACCAACCAATCTCCTTTGTACCAACCACAACTGAATCTATCAATCACTTTTCAGAATGCTGTAACCAAAATACAGTAACCAGAACCCAGAACACTACAACAGCAAATAGAAATAGCTAAAACATATTTTATGAGGTATATGCTACTTCCATGTGTTGAACCTACGTGCATACGCACTTTTCTCAAGACGAACCTGCATACAGATCTGCAAATCAAGTTTAAGATGTATACGCTACTTTTATATGCAGAACCAGCGTTTATACACACCTTTTCTAAAGTGAACTGACGTACATATCTGTAAATGATGATTTAAACTTTACAACTATTCAAACTTTAGTTATACCTAGATCATCATATTTACAGACTACAACATGCGCCAGTTATTCAGATAAATGATCAAAACCACACAAAGATACTTCACTTCAAGCCATAAGATCTTGACCCATCATTAGATCTTATCCTTCACTAAGTGCTAAGGTTCATCCTTGGTTAAGATCTAGCTATGCACCACAACCTAATAACCTGTATACTAGATCTTGATCTTTATCAGATATTCAATTCTTGAGTACCCTTGCCTAATGATATTCTCCTCCTTTTATAGTCTTAGGCCTTACTCAATACCATGGACCAAAACCACTTAGGACCAATACCTTTGACCAAATACCTGGGGTCAACACTTTGGACCAGGTACCTTGGACCAATGCCATGGATCAAAATACCATGGATCAAAACTTTGTTTTCCAACATGTACGTGCCTTTCCTTCCATGAAAGTGCGTGTGTACGTTATACGCTCATTTTGATCTGCTAACCCACATGTATACGCGGCTTGGTCAATGGGTAACCTGCGTATACCTCTCTTTCTTAAGTCTGTGAGTATGAATTGTGATCCATCATCTGAGTGAGTTGTCATCAAGGACAACACTTGTGTCATAGTGCCAAATCTGTGTCATAATGCCAACAATCTCCACCTTTGGACTTGATGGCAACCCCAAGTCACTCTCCCCCTTTGTCATCAAGGGAAAAGGGTTATGCTCCCCTTGAGTACATGTTGAATTCTTGATATGTTGAAGTGTACTGATTGAGCTCCATGATCGAGCCCATGCTCCCCCTGAATATAAGCAAAGTCTGCAAAAAAAAGATGTTCTAAAAGAAGAACATGACTCTATACATACATCATAAATGACCTTCCTATCACCAATGACTCATACATACATCCATCTCCCAACCAAGTGGGGATATGCCAAGTTTGACTCATCCACCCAACCAAGTGGGGATATACTAATTGTTTATACATGTCAAAACAAGAACATTACATCATCCATCCCATGCATAGTGGGGTAACAAAATAGGTCTTTTCATGACCTTTACATTAAAAGATATACATGACATAAATAACAGAGACCAAAGCAACAACTTTCATCAGCAACATCTGTCAATCAACATCCAGACCAGCAACCATGTTCTCCCCCTGCACCTGTTCCACCTGAATAAAAAACAACTGTGTGGATTTGTACCAAGATCTTCTAAGATAATGCCAACAATGCATTATTAGAAGTACATGCTCCCCCTAAACCTATGCCAGATGATCACTATCATATCTGATCATTTCATATAGTAGAAGAGTTATCAAGGCATCAAAATCAATTAGATATACATCAAGTTATCAACAACTTATGAGAGCCAACATATTTTCACATGTCATTCACAGACTCTAACCATCATCAAGCAGAGAAGATAATCTACTTAACCATATCAGGCCCCTTTCATTTTGAGTCTAGCCAACTTCTTTTCCTCAAACCAACATATACGCTATTGTATCCATAGAAAACAACGTATGTATGTGACTACGCTTCATGAAACTTGTGTATAACCATCTTTCTCTGAAACAGAGAAGTTTTAACAACAGGATGATGCATTAACTACTCCTAGCTTCTATCTGAGATATTCAAATGTTTCTCTGGGCAATGGTTTGGTGAATATATCAGCAACCTGTTCTTTGGAGGGAACATACTCCAATTTGACCTTTTGTTCAAGCACTTGTTCACGTAGAAAATGATATTTGATGGGTATGTGCTTGGTCTTGGAATGCATGACTGGATTTTTTGAAATACTGATGGCACTTGTATTATCACATAGAATGGAAATGGGTGGAGTACATGTGATCTGAATGTCTTGCAATGTTTGCATCATCCAAAGGAGTTGTGTGTAGCAAGATGCAATGGCCACATATTCTGTTTTAGCTGTAGATAATGCAATTGAACTTTATTTCTTGTTGAACCAAGACACTAATCTGGAACCCATATATAATGCACCACCACTAGTGCTTTTTCTGTCATCAACACTTCCTGCCCAATCTGCATATGTATATGCATGAAGTGTAAGATTTGTATCTCTAGGATACCATAAACCAAAATTTTGTGTTCCTTGAAGATATTTGAAAATCCTTTTGATTGCCTGAAGGTGTGATTCTTTTGGATTTGCTTGGAATCTCCAACTATTCCTACTGCATGCATGATGTCCGATCGGGTACCTGTTAGATAAAGCAAACTGCCAATCATGGATCTATAAGTTGGTTGATGTATTGCTGGTGATTCATCATTTGAGCTGAGATTGCATCCTGTTACCATTGGGGTACATACTGGTTTAGAATCTTCCATGCCGTATTTTTTCAAGATCTGTTTGAGATATTTGGTTTGTGACAGAAAAATACCATCTTTATTTTGTTGAACTTGTAGACCAAGAAAATATGTAAGCTCACCAAGCAAGGACATTTCAAATTCTTGCTACATTACCGAAGCAAAATTCTGACTCATGGATTCTTCATTGCTACCAAAAATGATATCATCAACATACACAAGTATTAGCAATTTATTATTATCAATCTTTGTATATAGATTGCTATCAGCTGATCCTTTTGAAAAACCTTGTTGATGGATATATTTGTCAAGACGGCAATACCAGGCCCTTGGAGCTTGTTTTAGACCATAGAGAACCTTTCTGAGTATGCATACAAGTTTTGCATCATTTACAAGAATGAATCTGTTTGGTTGCTCAATATAGACTTCTTCTTCTAAGTCTCCATTAAGAAAGGCAGATTTTACATCCATTTGGTATACTTTGAATTTCTGAAAACTAGAAAGAGCAAGGAACATTCTTATAGCTTCAAGTCTAGCAATAAGTGAAAAAGTTTCTTCAAAATATATACCTTCTTGTTGAGCATATCCTTTACAAACAAGTCTGACCTTGTTTCTAATAACTTCTCCACTTTCATTCAGCTTGTTTTTGAATATCCATTTAGTTCCTATGATATTCTTATCATGAGGTCTAGGAACTAATTCCCAAGTATTATTCTTTTCAATTTGCTCAAGTTCTTCATTCATGGCTTTGACCCAACATTCATATTTGCATGCTTCATTTACATTTTGAGGATTGGTGGAGGATAGCAATGCTAGATAGCTTGAAGCTTCTGTAATAGTTATTCTTGTCTGCACACCTGCCTCTTTCTGTCCTAAAATTTGAGTCTCTGGATGATTTTTTTGAACATACCTGGACGGAGTCTTTTCTTCTACCGTTATCTCTTCTTCTGGTGCTTCATTTGTTTCTTCTCCAAAATTAGTTTGATTTGATGTGGAAGGATAATCCTCATCTTCTTCATAATCTTTGGTTTTTATTTGCTTTGGATTTTTGCATGCTTCATCAACCACAACATCAATACTTTCAATTATTTTCCCAAGTTTTTTATTATAACATTTATATCCTTTACTTTTGGAAGAGTAACCAAGGAGAATACCTTCATTTGCTCTAGGTTCAAACTTACCAAGTTTTTCATCATTCCTTTTTATGTAACATTTGCTTCCCAAAAATTTGAAGTATTTTACAGTAGGAGTCCTACCAAACCAAAGTTCATGTGGAGTTTGAGTGTTGTTTACCCGAACATTTGGTTGTTTGGGAATAGTGACAGCAGCGAATGCAGCTTCACCCCAGAAGGTTGCAGGAGTTCCAGACTCATCTAGCATAACACGAGCCATTTGTTAAATAGTTATGTTCATCCTTTCTACTACTCCATTTCACTGAGGAGTCCTTGCACTGGAGAATTGCCTTTTTATTCCATGTTCTTCACAAAAGTCAAAGAACTCATCCGAGGTAAATTCCCATCCTCGATCAGATCTGAGGCATTTGATTTTTGTGATTTGATTCATTCTCAACCGAAGCTTTGAAGGCTTTGAATTTTTCAAATGCTTCATATTTATGCTTTAGAAGTCCTATCCAACACATTCTGGAAAAATCATCAATGAACAATAGAAAGTATTCTTCTCCATGAGGTGACTTTTTCCTTGATGGTCCACATAAATCAGTATGAACAAGTTCAAGAGGCTTACTAGCCGATCCTTCCTTTTCAAGGAAGTGCAACCTAGTTTGCTTACCAAATTGACATGATTTGCATATTGTATTTTCTGGAATGTTGATATCAGGAAGATCACGAACAGCCTGGAATTTGCATGCTTTTCTTATTTGAGAGAAGCTTAGATGCCCCAATCTTCTATGCCATAGCCAACGTTCATCATTTTTTCTTAGATATCACTGTTGTTTTCCTCCCTTGAGTATGTATAGGTTGTTTGGAGTTCTTATGCCTTTGATCATGGTTTCACCTGTATCAAGCTCACGAACAACACAGCCATTTGATCAAAATACTACTTCATTTCCTTGATCACACATTTGACTGACACTCAACAGGTTATGCTTTAGACCATCAACATACATAACTTTCCCAGCTTTAAATTTTTCTTTTAAGAGAACAGACCCTTTACCTTTTATGATAATAGGAGTGTCATTTCCAAATGAGACCTTCTTTTCCTTTTCTAAGGCATTATATGACTGAAGTTTTTCTTTGTCACCCGTCATGTGTTTTGAGAATCCATTGTCGATGTACCACTGATTTTCTTGTCCTTCTGCATATAAGGCTATACCACATTTTTCTGTTTGTGATTATTTCTTTCTCCATATTTTGGGACTTAATGAAGTTTGCTCCTTCTGAGATATTTGCCAAAATTTACTCCTGCATTCAGATTATTCATGACTGAAGTTAGTGCAGATAGAAAATTCTATTTCATTTTCAAGAAGAGAAAAGTTATTGTAGTTCCGTTTCATGATCCCTGTTTCATTCCTTTGATTTCGTGCTTCTCTAGTCATGATGGTCTTGTAAGCAACACATTGAGCAACTTTGTGTCCAAAGTTATGACATGAAAAACATTGGCCATTAAAGAAGTTCCTGCGATTATCGAATCTACTGACCTGGTGATTGTAGTTTCTATTGATATTCATTCTTGAAGCAGATTGCATATGATTTACGTGAGGTTGGTTGTAGCTTATGTTCATCCTTGAAGTAAATTGAGCCTGATTTACCTCGTGATCTACTTTATGCCTTCGCTGATGATTGTCAAAATGTTCACTACTCTTTGCTGCATCAAGATAGCTTTTAGTAGAGGTTGATGGCTTATGTGCTTGAGATGCTTCTTTAGTATATCCAAGACTTGCCTTTATCAGAGGAGAATGCTGCACTTTGATAATTTCATTTAATATTTTTGATCCTTTAGCAAATCTAAGATTGAGAGCTTTTGTTTTCTCAATATTCTTTCTTAGACCCACAATTTCACATTATAGTTTTTCATTGTGTTTTTCTCATTCAGCAAGTTGGAATGTCAAAGTATCCATAATCATATTCTTTTCTTCTAAATATATTTTGAGTTTAGAGATTTCTTCATAATATCATCTTCATCTAAAGCATCCAAGAAATCATCATCTTCAAAAGCCATCAGAAGTCTATAGTCATTACTAATTTCATCTTCATCACTAATTGATTAACCATCGCTATCTTCATGCGTATAGTAGCTCTTCTTACTTACACTTTGTTTTCTATTCCATTTTTCTGATTCCTTACCTTTATCAAGCTTATCTTTATGAGGACATTTGGCAGCATAATGACCGACTCTTCCACAAGCAAAACATTTGAAAGGTAGTTTACCTCTGAATCTTTTGGAACCCTGTTGAAGGTTCTTGACAAAGTTTGCTTCTTCCTCTCCTTCTGAAATATGTCCTAATTCATTGAGTTCTTCTCTTCCTAAAGATTTAAATGCGGCTTCTCTCATATCTGATGGACCTCTCCTTCTCATCTTGAAAGCAGTTAAGATTCCTTGTAGCTATGTCATAGTAATAGTCTGAAGATCCTGCTTTTCTTCTATGGCATATAATTTTGATTCAAACTTAGCAGACAAGGATCTTAAAACCTTTTAAACTAAAGTAACTTCTTTTATCTCTTCACCCAAATTCTTCATGCAATTAACAATCTCATCTATACGTAAGAAGTAACTAGATATACTTTCATCATTGTGCATTTTGAGAGTTTCATATTGAATTATGAGAGTTTGTAGTTTTTCACGTTTTACCTGAGAGTCTCCTTCATAGCTTAGAACGATTTTTTCCCATATTTATTTAGTGGATTTGAGCTGCATAACTTTGACAAATTTTTATTGTGACAGACTTCCCAATAATGTAGTGACAACCTTGGAATTTGTTTCATATTACTTTTTACCTATCGCATCTATAGGAATTGCTGATGGAAATGTATATACTCCTTCCACGATTTCCCAGACATCTGTTCCAAGAGATTGAAGATAGGTTGTGGTTCTTACCTTCCAATAAATGAAGTTGCTTCCACCAAAGATTGGTGGTCTAATGGATCCCTTTCTTTTGTGATTACTCATGATGATGGATCTTCCTTCAAGTGATTAAGCTTCTTCTGAAGGACCTGCTCTGATACCAATTCTTGGAAATAATACTGAGAGGGGGGGGGGTGAATCAATATTAGCAAGTCAATAATTTTTCATTTCCATAATCAGATTCATATACGCTACTTCAGTTAATGGAACTTGCGTGTATATGCAACTGTGTTTAAGGCAACTAGCATATATCCTGCAAAATTATGATTCAGTTAATTCATCATATGTTGATATTTAATCAGTGCATCAGAACAATATAATTACTAACCAGGTGCAATAAAATAGAATAGACCATCAGACACATGAACACAAGATATAAGGTGGAAACCCAATGTGGGTGAAAATCACCTGCTGCAATCGTCTCTATCTTCTTTTTAAATTAGAAACTTCTTTTTACAATTTTTGTACTAGTGCAGTCTTATACTAGTAAGCAGGCTTCTACCTGCAGAAGGCTACAACCTTC
Source organism: Pinus tabuliformis (assembly GCA_031772625.1). Classification (NCBI taxonomy): domain Eukaryota; kingdom Viridiplantae; phylum Streptophyta; class Pinopsida; order Pinales; family Pinaceae; genus Pinus; species Pinus tabuliformis. Next base: position 1,244,250,193 of record CM062816.1, on the reverse strand, counting down.
TCTCGTTCTCCAGCTTCTCCTGGAAGGGAGATACAACCCCCTAGCTGATATGTTTACTAGTACGTAGGTGCCGGCCTACAGAAGGCTACAACCTTCTATTTTCTTCCAGGGACCATGTTTCATAAATTTTCAGACTGGATCCATCAATATCATCATTCAAACATCAAATATATCTGCCTCAACCAATCTCCTTTGTACCAACCACAATTGAATCAATCAATCACTTTTCAGAATGTTGTGACCAGAATACAGTAACCAGAACCCAGGCTAGAACCTAGAACACTACAACAGCAAATAGAAACAGTTAAAACATATTTGATGAGGTATACACTACTTCCATGTGTCGAACCTACGTGCATACACACTTTTCTCAAGGCGAACCCATGTACAAATCTACAAATCAAGTTTAAGATGTATATGCTACTTTTATATGCAGAACCAGCGTGTATACGCGCATTTTCTAAAGTGAACCTGCGTACAGATCTGTAAATGATGATTTAAACTTTACAACTATTCAGACTTCAGTTATACCCAAATCATCATATTTACAGACTACAACATGCACCATTTATTCAGATAAATGATCAAAACCACACAAAGATACTTCACTTCAATCCTTAAGGTCTTGACCCATCATTAGATCTTATCCTTCATCAAGTGTTAAGGTTCATCCTTGGTTTAGATCCAGTTATGCACCACAACCCAATAACCTGTATACTAGATCTTGCTCTTCATCAGATATTCAATTCTTGAGTGCCCTTACCTAATTATCTTCTCCTCCTTTTATAGGCTTAGGCCTTACTCAATAACATGGACCAAAACCACTTAGGACCAATACCTTGGACCAAATACCTAGGGTCAACACTTCGGACCAAGTACCTTGGACCAATACCATGGATCAAAATACCATGGACCAAAACTTAGTTTTCCAACATGTACGTGCCTTTCCTTCTGTGAAAGTGGGTGTGTACGTTATACGCTCCTTTTGGTCTGCTAACCCACGTGTATACGTGGCTTGGTCAATGGGTAACTTGCACATACCTCTCTTTCTTCATTCTGTGAGTCTAAGCTATGATCTGTCATCTAAGTGAGTTGCCATCAAGGACAACACTAGTGTCAGAGTGCCAAATCTGTGTCATAATGCCAACAACACTTAGTACATATGGTCTAGTGTGGATCACATTGTAAGCATGTTAGTAGAAGCTAATAGGTTCACAAAAACAACAATTTTAGTAGAAGAAATGAGATCACCATCTCTACATACAATATACCCTAATAATGTGCTAAAAGGAATCCAAAAAATGCACTCAAATTGAAAGAAATATGTGACAATGAATATTGCTCAAACATAAGCCCCAATGGCTACATGGTCTTTGAGTATGTTGTACATTGTCCAAGCTTCTAGATAGACCTCCAAAAACTTGTGAATGTATTATTTGAATGCTACAATGACCATCTTAGAAAACATTGTAGGGGCATACTTAAGTCCAAAATGCATGACATTGTCTAAACCCCATTTTGTAGCAAAAGTTGTCTTTGTTTCCTTCTTGCAACATGGTTAAGCACCTAAACATTGAATGTGATCAAGAAAGTGTCATGGAAAAAATAACCCTTTAATACCTTGACATCCACATAAACACATATCATTTCTCTTGTTTTCTTATCCATAATTACAATCAGGGTAATCCAGTCTTAATCTTCTAGAAAAAAAATATTTCTATAAATAACATCTTGTCTATTTCATTTTTTAAGTTCTTCCTCACTTGATGATACATATTGTAAAACCAATTCTTTATAAGTTTGACATTTGGTTTAAATTTATTGTCCTCTCCCCTAACTCTCTTTCGATTCCATTCATCTCTATAAAATCCATGGAAAAATCCTCATATTCTCTAAGCAAGGTTCCAACTTATGAAATGATATTCACATCCTAGTAATCTCCCATTGACACTATGTTGGGATTCTCTATAGTACCATATTTCATTTCCTTATCTTTAGGGATGATTAATAGATTTACTCACCTTCATCATCCCCAACTTGGTGATGCAACTCCTCACACTATCCTATAACCCTATAACAATATCACCTAATCATTTAATCATATAATATATATAAAGGAGCGCCAACAAAATTTATGACTAGCTATCCAAGGGAGTGTAACAAAATTTATGACCATCTATCTAAAGAAGCCTCACTCCAGCCAAGGGGGATCTGGTTGATTAGGGAGTAGCATGATCAGGACTACTACAGTTACTACCCTCGACCATACATGGATGTGTAGCAGACGGGGCTTCCAAGCCCGGATTTCATGTCATTTATGGAGTATTTTTGATGTAATTAAATTTTGTTTATTGTACATATCATGACTATATATTTCAGAACATATCATATGTATTTATCTTAACAGTCTCCCATTCTTGGGATTGACTCATTTTTGGATAGAACATCACAGAATGTGGCTTATGACCACTTTTACTGCATATGCTACCAACATCTTCAGCATGTAATTTTAAATTATCAATGAAAATTATGATTTTTCCATGGCAACAAAATAGGTTATATAAGGCATTGGTGGAGTAATATTATAACATTAAGAATAAAAATTTTTGGGTTAACACATAGTGAGCATGGAATTCAAGCAGGGCATTTGAGCAGGGATGAGGGCATCGTTAAATGGGCATGGGGACAGGCATTTGTGCATGGCCTTACGGTGGGCTACTATTTCCCTTCTGATGATGATGATATCTTCTTTCACAAGCTTGATACTTCCTATAATATTGTCTACAGTAGAAGATTCCAAGGTGCTAAGTCAAGAATCTCTACTCAAGGTGATATATTGATCCTGTTCTTGAGTTCAGGTCAAAGTTTTGTAGTTGCTCAACACTTACATATAATTTCTCATTTTGTTACCTTTAACAATAGGTCTAGTTCCTTGAGATATATGTAGTGTTCTATTGCATGTTCGTCCCTTTAGGGCTTTCAATAGTCCAAAAAGGATGTGAAATTGATCTTCCTTCAAAGTGTCATGACTCAATGGAGAGAGGGGTTTCTATTTGGCAAGATTTGTATAAATCTCAGAATTTTGAAGATAATTGTGGTCCTTTAAGATTACTGAGCTTTGGATTAGACCTTCCAATTGAACCTATAATTCCTTTATATATTTCAGTCCTGGTCCCTCTTGAAATTAGTTTCCTTGATGCCTATTAGAATTGCCTCTAAAAAAAAAAAGATGAGTTTAACTAATAACTTGATCACCTTCACAAATTTTCACAGAACCTTATGATTTTTGGATCTTTGAAATGTATTACAAGACCTTTGAATTTGAGCACAAGTCTTCGATATTTCTCCTAGTATTTTTAGCCTCACAATGATTCAAAGTCTTCGGGTTTGTATTTCTTATAAGATGTATTGAGATCCTTACTAAATTTGAAGATGACATATCTCTTATGTTTTTGTTGTAGTCATAAAGTCATCTAGTATTCTCAATGACATGTATATGTCTCACTAGTTCAATTTTGTTTTTGAGATGAGTAGCCTGTGATTGCAACTCTGTGATCTTGATCTCAGAAAAACATGCTTCTTTCCTCCAATATTTCATACGTTTTACCAAATAAAATAATAACAAAAGGTCATTATTTTGAAACGATTGTTGGTTTGGTATCCTCTAGCTCAATTCCTTTGACATTCGTTAGCATCCTCTTATTTGGCATCTTCTAATTGCTCGTACATCAAACATTGTAATGAATTTCACATGTAATAGGTATGGAATTGTAGCTTCTTTGGAATGTAAAACGTTTGGTCTCTGAAATCACTCTATCTCATGTTTGGCATTTGTGCATAATATAAACTAGATACACAACTTTGGAATCCTATGAATTGGCAAGGGACCAGACTTGTAGCTACTCTAAATTACGTAATGCAAGCTATGTAACGTGCCACTGTCATCAAACTAACAATACCATTACCATAACTCTAATGTTCTGGCACACTGTAATGCTGCCATTGTCATAACGATATTGATAAGGTTTCCCTATCATAAAATTGTGATGGCTAGTGCCACGATGTGTGCTAGACTATGGAGCTTTCTAGGTTGACATATGCTCAATCTCTCTCTAAATATCAATTATTCATTTTATTTTGCATCTTCTCATTTCGTGTGGAGGCAACATCTCTTCTTTGGTCGTTATTCATGTGAATCCTCCTGCTTAGAGGCACTATGTTCAAGTATGTTTTTTTAACGTTATTTATTTATTTATTAATATTTCTCTCAAATCCAACTTGTAACTTGTTCTGAGGTCCAATTTACAACTTCTCTAGAGGCACCATGATCTCTCTCTCATTTTCTGTCTTACTTGGCTTGTTGGGCATATCATGTTGTTTACATTTAATGAATATTATTATTGAGAAATTGTAATCTCTGTAAATTACAATGGATTTTGCATATAATTCTTTCATATACATCGGAGATAGTAGAGTGTGTCTATGAAGTTCATAATCAACCAAAGTAAAATGTCATAAGCAAGTGCTTGAAGCTTCATTCAGTAGTGATTCTAATTTCTGTTGTCACTCTCCATAGCATTTTTGGTAGACTATAAATTTTTGAGCTTTGAAATTTCTACTATTATTACTTATTTGATGGCTGTAGTAGTCTCATCAGTTAGTAGTCTCATCGTGCCAACAATACCAAACTTTCTAGGCAAGTTTGTCCCTTCATTACACTACATCTTATCTAAATTAGTTATAAAAATTAACAATAACTAAATAATAATAATAATAATAATAATAATAATAATAATAATAATAATAATAATATTAATATTTAATTTATTATTATTATTAAAATAATTATTATAATAATACAAAAAAAACTAAATAGAAATTAAAGACATAAAAAGTTATTGAAACCATTCATTCCCTCATGCATGCCTTTTTCTCTTGAACTCCCCTATGTAGTGCCTCTAACTCTCGAACCCTTTAACCCTCCTATGTAGTGACTCTGACTCTCAAACCCTCCTACCCTCCTACGCATCACCTTCAGCTCTTGAGCCCTCCTACGCTGCACCAGATTAGTCAAATTAGTGAGAAGACTTGGAGGGTTTCTGGGAAAACCTACTACACATTCAATCAACAAAAAGATAGATGCCAAAGGAAATGAGATCAATTCCAAGCCCTGGAGTCATGTTACTATGTTGCTAGTTAGCATTGGAGGCTTCCTCCACTCATCGCTCCGCCTGAAAAAAACTCCCATGTTGTTTCATTTCCCATTCATTTTTTGGTTCTTGCCTCATCTCAAGTTAGATTTGGAGAGGCTTCACTGGGGTTTTTAGAAAATTTTCAGATTGAAATTCTTGAGGAGGCCACATACCTTTTTGGGCCTTTTTCTCTTGGCTACAAGTCTAGAGAGGTCCACCTTCTTTGCTCGTGTGAAAATATTTCCTTGCTCGAACATTTTGTAGATGAATCATTAAATTTAGAGGGTGCTCAAGATTGAATTGGGATATTGTAATTTAAATTTTACCACCATCTCCCAACTGTAGGTCATCATTGCGATTTTCATATAGATTGGATATTATTTCAAACCTCAATGAGGTAATCTAAATTGGGTTAACATTTTGCATCAAGCTTGGTGTTTAATTTGAGGGTTTTTTTTATATTCGGTTTTGGTATTGTCTTTTGTAGGAGGCTACACAACTCCACTTGTAAATCCATCCAAGGATAAGTTGACACCACTTGCACTGTGAAGGAGTGATTAACAGACCCAAAATGGTAAGTTTAAGTAATTTTCTTCCATTTTTTTTAAAATTTAAATTTCATTTTTTATTTGGATGCTTCTAAACATCAACTTCTTTAACTTAATTAAGATATAAATAGGGTGATAAAAATGACAATTACTCAAATTATATGTTTCACTTAAAATATTCTCTATATTCCTGCCACATATAGCATAACCACTAAGGAATTTAAAGAATTCTTCGACCCTATATAAATTTATGACATTATTTTTGGTCCTTCAACTGCTCATTCAAGTTAAACTCTTCAAAATTTTCCCCAAGGTGATGATCTTCATAAGGTGATCACTGCAAAAATTAGGAGTTAGCCCTTGAAAAATAAACAAACAAAATTAGAACCCCACAGGGCTTGCAGCCTCCCAAAATCAAGGTTGTTGGATTAATGCAGAAAGAGTTAGATTAAACACAAATTGAGCTCTAGAAACCCTCGCACAATCCAAGAGAAATTTGCAAAATGAATTTATGCCAAAATTATTGTTTGAAACCCTCTTTGAATTAGTGACAGGATGGGTTTTTATGCCCTCATCTCTCTCATGCAAAACCCCTCCCTCATGCAAAACCCCATGAAAAGCTCGAATAAAATTTGTCAAAATTTTTAAATGAATTTGGTGTATAAAACTCCTCAGCTAGTAAGTAAATTGAGTTAGATCCTCCATAAATTAAAAAAAATCAATTTTTAAGCTATAAATAAACTTTAAAACCCTCTCGGCCTCCTCAAAAAATAATTTGATTCAATCTCATGCCCAAAATCCAAACAAAGTATTAGATGGGTCTCAATAGAATCTCATTCTAGAACAGAGGTTGATATTTCAAACCCTATCCATTTGTGTGAAGGAGGAAATGGCTAAAAAATAATTATATTTTCTTAAAATATGGCCTGAGTCCAGCAACAACAAATAGATTAGATGATAGAATTTGAAATCCCAGTATTTCCTCTTTAGATCTATAAAGAGAAACAAGCGATATGATGACCCATGTTGTTCCACAATTTTTTAAAGGGTGACAAGGTTTTAATGTTGAGATGAAGGAGGCCTCCCCATGATAATATCATGCCAAATGTTGATATGCTCATTAGTTCTTGGAAACAAAGCTAGTTAAGATTAAGGATGGAAAACAACATTGATAATCCTCTAGACTTGTGAACCTTTGTTAAAATATGAAATTGTGGACAAATTTCTACTTTAGATAGTTCACCTGATGAGATAATAATTTCATTGAATTCCTCTTTTCAATAGGACCAAAATCGACCTAAAGATCACTCAAATCAGATAAGGGAAAGTGTACTTACGAAGAAAAGCCCACATGTGCACATTTGACAAGGTTAGCCCAAAACAAAGTGGACACCCTTGGAAGGTTAAAAATACAAGTTTCCTCTACCTCATTTGGACACCATCATGAGACACTCTCCTATCTTGGTTTTTGGCTCTCACAAGATTGAGGCTCGTCCACAGAGGATCAAGTTCACTCTAGGGTGAAATCGCAAGGTCTGAAGCTCGCATCTTAGGTTTAGGATTTTGGGCGTCAGTGGCTAGCACAACACAGGACGAAATCAACCACAGTCACTTGCACATAAGCTCATCTACATGACTAGAGCCTTCTAGTTGCATGGACACCTCTCCATCCATGCTACTGGAAGTTAGGGTTTCAGAATCTCGGTTGCAGGCCCGAGTCACTCACATGCCAGGCTTAAGGGTGCGATTGGGATGCTATAGTCATTCACATGACTTCTCCTCCATGCGACCAAGACATAAATGATGGATCTCAGTTGTCCAAAGATTTCGATCAGTGACCACAGGGTTTGGCAGTTGACTGGAGATAGTGATAATTCATTATAGACTTCATAATCATATTTTTAAGTATAAGCTTTGTTAGGTTCATTTATAGATGTTGTAGTTGTTTTTTCTGGTTAGTCATAAATTAAGATATGGATCAATGTAATCTATTTTGCTGAATTATTTGATGATGATATATTAAGAAGAAGAATTTGAAAGGGTTATCCCCGTAGTGGGTTTTTCCCTAGTCTCCGACCAATCCTGGTGTCTCTATGAGTGAATGATTTTCTTCTATTGTTCCCTTACGTTCCATTGCATTGATGATGATGATGATATTTTTATTTCTACATAGTTGCATATGTTTTTGAATAATGATGAAAATCTGAATAATGTAATGATGTTATGGGGTGAACTAAATGTGTTAACGAATAAATGCAATTATCAAAGAAAAGAACAATATGACCCTATAGAAAAATTAACACCTTTTCTAACTTCTATGATCTAATCAAGGCAATGATGTCACACTCATAGATTCTTCCTATGAATGACTTGATTCCACCAATCATACCTACTTGAAAGGGATTATACCATGATGATATACATGAAAGTTGATAAGGGTCAACCCTAACGAATTCCTAACACAAAAAATGCATATAAAATCCATTGCATAAAGGAGAAACCAACAAATTGTTGTTACATGTGGAGATACAAGCAATGAATCCTGGATTAAATCCAAATTTCTAAAGGAATGCAAACATGAAGCTATGCTTAACACAATTAAAGACATTTTCCATATCCAACCTAAGGATAATACACTTTTCCTCATTATTCCTACTAAAGGGGATAACTTCACGTATAAGGACGATATTTTCCACAATTTGTCTCTTCCTCACAAAACTACCTCAGTTTTCTAAGATAATCTTAGGGAGTATACTTTTTTTATATATTAGAAATGATTTTAGACATAATATGTTGGCATTATGACATAGGTGTTGTCCTTGATGGCAACTCACTCAGATGACAGATCACAGTACATCAGGTTAATAACATAGAGTTACAGATCAAACTTCACTGAATGAAGAAAGAGAGATATATGGAGGTTCACCATTGGCCAAGCCGCGTATACACGTAGGTTCATAGTATACAAGTTGCGTATATGTACACATTCACTTTCACAAAAGGAAAATCGCGTATACCTTGGAAAACTAAGTTTTTGGTCTGAAGTATTTGGTCCATGGTATTTTGATCCATGGTATTAGTCCAAGGTATCGGGTCCGAGGTATTGACCCTAGGTATTTGGTCCAAGGTATTGGTCCTAAGTGGTTTTGGTCCATGGTATTGAGAAAGGCCTACAAACTATAAAAGGAGGAGAAGATCATTAGGCCAAAGTGTGCAAGTATCGAATATCTGATGAAGTGTGAGATCTAATATGCAGGTTATTGGCTTATGGTGTTGTGCTTGATCTGAACCAAGGATGAACCTTAGCGTTTGATGAAGGATAAGATCTAATGATGTATCAGGATCTTAAGGCTTGAAGTGAATTATCTTTATGTGGTTTGATCATGTATCTGAATAATTGGCACATGTTGTAGTCTATAAATATGATGATCTGGGTATGACTGAAGTCTAGAATAGTTGTAATGTTTAAATCATCATTTACAGATATGTACGCAGGTTCACCTTAGAAAAGAAGCGTATACATGCTGGTTCTGCATATCAAATCAGCGTATACATCATAAATTTGATTTGCATATCTGTACGATGGTTTGCTTTGAGGAAAGCACGTATGCATGTAGGTTCGACACATGGAAGTAGCGTATACCTTATAAAATATGTTTTAGTTGCTTCTATTTGCTGTTGTAGTGTTCTGGGTTCTGGCTTGGGTTTCGGTTACTGTATTCAGGTGACAGCATTTTGAAAGATCAGATTGATGGATTATCAAAGTGATTGATTGATTTGGTTGTGGTTGGTTCAAAAGGATATTGGTTGATGCAGATATATTTGATGATTGAATGATGTTGTTGATGGATCTAGTTTGAACATTTATGAAACGTGGTCCCTTGAAGAAAAGAGAAGGTTGTAGCCTTTTGTAGGCCGACACCTACGTACTAGTAAGCATATCAGCTAGTACAAGAGCTAGGGGGTTGTAGCTCCCTTCCAGTAGAAGCTGGAGAATGAGAGAAGGTTGTAGCCTTCTGCAGGTAGAAGCCTGCTTAGTGGTATAATACTGCACCAGTACAAAAATTGTAAACAGATTTTTCTTATTATTAAAAGAAGACAGAGATGACAGCAGCAGGTGGTTTTCACCCACATTGGGTTTCCACCTTATATCTTGGTGTTGATGTGTGTTGCTTATGTGTGATGCTTTATTCTACTTTTACTGCACTATCTAATGAATTCCTGATATACTGGTTAAAGTTCAATGCATGATAATTTGGGTAAATCAAAAGATCTTTGCATACACACTAGTTGCATTAAGTATAGTTGCATATACACGCTAGTTCACTAAGCTGAAGTTTTGTATACAAAGCAATTTTGAAAATTAAATTATTGATCTGATAATACTTATTCACCCCCCCTCTCAGTATTATTTCCAACAATTGGTATCGGAGCAGGTCCTTCAGAAGAAGCTTGATCGCTTGAAGGAAGATCCATTATCATGAGTAATCAAGAAAGCGGGGGATCCATAAGACCGCCAATCTTTGACGGGAGCAACTTTGTTTATTAGAAGGTAAGAACCATAACCTATCTTCAATCACTTGGAACAGATGTTTGGGAAATCGTGGAAGGAGGATATACATTTCCATAAGTAATTCCTATAGATACGGTAGGTAAAAAGCAATATGAAACTAATGCTAAGGCTGTCAATACATTGTTGGGAAGTCTGTCACAATCAGAGTTTGTCAAAGTTATGCATCTCAAATCTGCCAAAGAAATATGGGACAAAATCGTTCTAAGCTACGAAGGAGACGCTCAGGTAAAACGTGCTAAATTGCAAACTCTCGGAATTCAATATGAAACTCTCAATATGCACAATGATGAAAGTATAGCTAGTTGCTTCTTATGTATAGATGAGATTGTTAATTGCATGAAGAATCTGGGTGAAGAGATAAAGGAAGTTACCTTAGTTGAAATTTTTTTAAGATCCTTGTCTGCTATGTTTGAATCAAATGTATCTGCCATAGAAGAAAAACAGGATCTATAGACTATTACTATGACACAGCTGCACGGAATCTTAACCGCCTTTGAGATGAGAAAAGGAGGTCCATCAGATATGAGAGAAGCCGCATTTAAAGCTTCAACAAAAGGAAAATAAGAACTCAATGAATCAGGACATCTTTCAGAAGAAGAAGAGGAAGTAAACTTTTTCAAGAAGCTTCAATGTTGTTACGGAAGATTCAGAGGTAAACTACATTTAAAATGTTTTGTCTGTGGTAGAGTCGGTCATTATGCTACCAAATGTCCTCATAAAGATAAATATGATAAAGGGAAGGAATCTGCAAAATGGAATAGAAAACAAAGTATAAGTAAAAAGAGCTACTATACTCATGAAGATAGTGATGGTTTATCAAATAGTGATGAAGATGAAAATAGTAATGACTATAGACTTCTGATGGCTTATGAAGATGATGCTTTTTGGATGCTTTAGATGAAGATGAACTTTATGAAGAAATCTCTAAACTCAAAATCTGTTTAGAAGAAAAGAATATGATTATAGATACCTTGACATACCAACTTGCTAAAAGAGAAAAACACAATGAGAAACTAGAATGTGAAATTGTGGGTCTAAGAAAGGATCTTGAGAAGACAAAAGCTCTCAATCTTAGATTTGCTAAAGGATCAGAAACCTTAAATGAAATTATCAAAGTGCAGTGTTCACCTCTGATAAAGACAGGTCTTGGATATATTGAAGAAGTATCTCAAGCATAGAAGGCGTCAACCTCCACTAAAAGCTATCTTGATGCAGCAAAGAGCAATGGATAGTTTGACAATCGTTAGCAAAGGCATAAAGCACACCACTAGGAAAATCAGGCTCAATTTACTTCAAGGATGAACAGAAGCCAAAACCAACCTCAGGTAAATCCTACTCAATTTGCTTCAAAGATGAACATCAATAGAAATTACAATCACCAGGTCAGTAGATTCGATAATCGAAGGAACTTATTTAATGGTCAATGTTTCTCATGTCATAATTTTGGACACAAAGCTGCTCAATGTGTTGCTTACAAAACCATCATGACTAGAGAAGCACGAAATCAAAGGAATGTGATAGGGATCAAGAAAAGTTCCTATAATAACTTTTCTCTTCTTGAAAATGAAATAGAATGTTCAATCTGTAGCAACTTTGGCCATGAAGAATTTGAATGCAGGAGTAAATTTCGGCAAATATATCAAAAGGAGAAAACTCCATTAAATCCCAAAATATGGAGAAAGAAAGAACCACAAACAAAAAGATGTGGTATAACCTTGTATGCAGAAGGACAAGAAAACTAGTGGTACATCGGTAGTGGATGCTCAAAACACATGACAGGTGATAAAGAAAAACCACACTCATATAATGCCTTAGAAAAGGAAAATAATGTCTCATTTGGAAATGACACTCCTGCTGTCATAAAAGGTAAAGGCTCTGTTTTCTTGTAAGCAAAAGTTAAAGCTGGGAATGTTATGTATGTTGATGGCTTAAAGCATAACCTGTTGAGTGTGAGTCAAATGTGTGATCATGGAAATGAAGTAGTGTTTCGATCAAATGGATGTGTTGTTCGTGAGCTTGATACAAGAGAAACTGTGCTTAAAGGTACAAGAACTCCAAACAACCTATACATACTCAAGGGAGGACAACAATAGTGCTATCTAAGAAAAAATGATGAAAACTAACTATGGCACAGAAGATTGGGACATATAAGCTTTTCTCAAATAAGAGAAGCATGCAGATTCCAGGTTGTTCGTGATCTTCTAGATATCAACATTCCTAAAAATACTATATGAAAATCATGTCAATTTGGTAAGCAAACCAGATCTCAATTCATCAAAAAGGAATGGTCAGCTAGTACGCCTCTTGAACTTGTTCATACTGATTTATGTGGACCATCAAGGAAAAAGTCACCTCGTGGAGAAGAATACTTTATATTGTTCATTGATGATTTTTCCAGAATTTGTTGGATAGGTCTTCTAAAGCATAAAGATGAGGCATTTGAAAAGTTCAAAGCCTTCAAATCTTTGGTTGAAAATGAATCAGATCACAAAATCAAATGTCTCAGATCTGATTGAGGAGGGGAATTTACCTCGGATGAATTCTTTGACTTTTGTGAACAACATGGAATAAAAAGGAAGTTCTCCACCGCAAGGACTCCTCAACAAAATGGAGTGGTAGAAAGAATGATCAGAACTGTTCAACAAATGGCTTGTGTTATGCTACATGAATCTGGAACTGCTGCAACCTTCTGGGGTGAAGCTGCATTCGCCACCATCACTATTCTCAACCAAGCAAATGTTCGAGTAAACAACACTCAAACTCCACATGAACTTTGGTATGGTAAGACTCCTACTGTAAAATACTTCAAAGTTTTTGGAAGCAAATGTTACATAAAAAGGACTAATGAAAAACTTGGTAAGTTTGAACCCAGAGCATATGAAGGTATTCTTCTTGGCTACTCTTCCCGATGTAAAAGATATAAATGTTATAATAAAAGACTTGGGAAAATTATTGAAAGTATTGATGTTGTAGTTGATGAAGCATGCAAAAATCCAAAACAGATAAAAACCGAAGATTATGACAATGAAGAAGATGAGGATCATTTTCACACATCAAATCACACTGATTTTGAAGAAGAAACCAATGAAGCACCAGAGGAAGTGATAGAAGAAAAGACTCCGTCCAGGTATGTTCAGAAAAATCATCCAGAAACTCAAATTTTAGTGGAAAAAGGGGTAGGCGTGCAGAGAAGAAGAACTATTGCCGAAGCCTCAAGCTATCTAGCATTACTATCTTCCACTGAACCTCAAAATGTAAATGAAGCATGCAGAGATGGATCTTGGGTCAAGGCCATGAATGAAGAACTAGAGCAAATTGAAAAGAATAATACTTGGGAATTAGCTCCCAAACCTCATGATAAGAATATCATAGGAACTAAAAGGATATTAAAAAACAAGCTGAACAAAAATGGAAAAGTTATTAGAAACAAGGCCAAACTTGTTTGCAAAGGATATGCTCAACAAGAAGGTATAGATTTTGAAGAAACTTTTGCACCTGTTGCTAGACTTGAAGCCATAAGAATGTTTCTAGCTCTTTCTAGTTTTCAGGAATTCGAAGTATATCAAATGGATGTAAAATCTACCTTTCTTAATGGAGACTTAGAAGAAGAAGTCTATATTGAACAACCAGAAGGATTCATTCTTGGAAATGATGTAAAAATTGTATTCAAACTCAGAAAGGCTCTCTGGTCTAAAACAGGCTCTAAGGGCCTGGTATTACCGTCTTGACAAATATCTCCACCAATAGGGTTTTTCAAAGGGGTCAATAGATAGAAATCTATATACAAAGATTGACATTGGTAAATTGCTAATAATTGTTGTTTATGCTGATGATATCATTTTTGGTAGCAATGAAGAATCCATGAGTCAGAATTTTGCTTTAGTAATGCAGTAAGAATTTGAAATGTCCTTGCTTGGTGAGCTTACCTACTTTCTTGGTCTACAATTTCAGAAAAATAAATATGGTATTTTTCTCTCACAAACCAAATATCTCAAACAGATCTTGAAAAAGTACAGCATGGGAGATTCTAAACCAATATGTACCCCAATGGTAACAAGATTCAGTCTCAGCTCAAATGATGAATCAGTAGCGGTACATCAACCAACTTACAGATCCATGATTGGCAGTCTACTTTATCTAATAGGTACCCGACCTGATATCATGCATGCAGTAGGAATAATTGGAAGATTCCAAGAAAATCCAAAGGAATCATAGCTTCAGGCAGTCAAAAGGATTTTCAAATATCTTCAAGGAACACAGAACTTTGGTTTATGGTATCCTAGAGATACAGATCTTACACTTCATGCATATATAGATGCAGATTGGGTAGGAAGTGTTGATGACAGAAAAATCACTAGTGGTGGTGCATTCTATATGGGTTCCAGGTTAGTGTCTTGGTTCAGCAAGAAACAAAGTTCAATTGCATTATCTACAGCTGAAGCAGAATATGTTGCTGCTGCATCTTGCTGCAAACAACTACTTTGGATGATGCAAACCTTGCAAGACATTCAAATCACATGTACTCCACCCATCATTCATGCACTCCAAGACCAAGCAAATACCGATCAAATATCATTTTATATGAGAACAAGTGCTTGAACAAAAGGTAAAATTGGAGTATGTTCCCTCCAAAGAACAAGTTCCTGATATATTCACTAAACCACTGCCCAAAGAGACATTTGAATATCTTAGACAAAATCTGGGAGTAGTTGCTGCATCATCCTGCTGTTAAATCCTATTTTCTTTAGAGAAAGGTGGTTATACGCGAGTTGCATGAAGTGTAGTCGCATACATATGCGTGTTTCTGATGGCACAGTTGCGTATATGTTGGTTTGAAGAAAAGCAGTGGGCGAGACTCCGGAAAAGGGGTTTGCTATGTTTTTGTCAATTATCTACTCTGTTTGATGATGGTTACAATCTTATGATAACATATGGAAATATCTTCATCCTCATAATGTTGTTGATAACCTGTTGTATACTAATTTATGATGATGCTTTGATACCTCTTATTGACATATGCAATGATTAGATCTATCAGTGAATAGGTTCAAGGGGAGAACATGGTTGCTGGTCTGGATTCTAATTGACAGATGCTGTTGATGATAGTTTCCAATGACTATCATGGTCTTGTTTAAGATATTTGGTCTCTGTTATATATGTCATGTATATCATTTAATGTAAAGGTCATGAAAATACCTAATTTGTAACCCCACTATGCATGGGACGGATGTTGTAATGTTTCTTGCATAAACATTTTGTATATCCCCATTTGGTTGGGAGATGGATGTATGTATGAGTCTTTGGTGATAGGAAGGTCATTGGTGATGTATGTATAGAGTCATGTTATCCTTTTGCAGACCTTTCTTGTGCTCAGGGGGAGCATGGAGTCGATCATGGGAGCTCAATCAACACACTTTAGCATATCAGATAATTCAACATGTACTCAGGGGGAGCATGACCCTTTTCCCTTGATGTCAAAGGGGGAGAGTGACATGATGTTTCCAGCAAGCCCAAAGGGGGAGATTGTTGGCATTATGATATAGGTGTTGTCCTTGATGGCAACTCACTCAGATGACAGATCATAGTACAACTAGTTAAAAGCACAGAATTATAGATCAAACTTCACTAAATGAAGAAAGAGAGATATACGTAGATTCACCATTGGCCAAGCCATTTATACACGTAGGTTCATAGTATACACGTCGCATATACGTACACATGCACTTTCACAAAAGGAAAAGCGTGTATACCTTGGAAAACTAAGTTTTTGGTTCGAAGTATTTGGTCCATGGTATTAGTCCAAGGTATCGGGTCCGAGGTATTGACCCTAGGTATTTGGTCCAAGGTATTGGTCCTAACTGGTTTTGGTCCATGGTATTAAGAAAGGCCTACAAACTATAAAAGGAGGAGAAGATCATTAGGCCAAAGTGTGCAAGGATCAGATATCTGATGAAGTGTGAGATCTAATGTGCAGGTTATTGGCTTATGGTGTTGCGCTTGATCTAAACCAAGGATGAACCTTAGTGTTTGATGAAGGATAAGATCTAATGATGTATCAGGTTCTTAAGGCTTGAAGTGAATTATCTTTATGTGGTTTGATCATGTATCTGAATAATTGGCGCATGTTGTAGTATGTAAATATGATGATTCGGGTATGACTGAAGTCTGGAATAGTTGTAATGTTTATTTCATCATTTACAGATTTGTACGCAGGTTCACTTTAGAAAAGAATCATATACACACTGGTTCTGCATATCAAAGCAACGTATACATCATAAATTTTATTTGCAGATCTGTACGCTGGTTCGCTTTGAGGAAAGCACGTATGCATGCAGGTTCGACACATGGAAGTAGCGTATACCTTATAAAATATGTTTTAGTTACTTCTGTTTGCTCTTGTAGTGTTCTGGGTTCTGGCTTGGGTTCTAGTTACTGTATTCTAGTGACAACATTCTAAAAGATCAGATTGATGGTTTATCTAAGTGATTGATTGATTCAATTGTGGTTGGTTAAAAAGGAGATTGGTTGATGCAGATATATTTGATGATTGAATGATTTTGTTGATGGATCCAGTCTGAAAATTTATGAAATGTGGTCCTTAGAAGAAAAGAGAAGATTGTAGCCTTTTGTAGGATAGCACCTACGTACTAGTAAACATATCAGCTAGTATAAGAGCTAGGGGGTTGTATCTCCCTTACAATAGAAGCTGAAGAACGAGAGAAGGTTGTAGCCTTCTGCAGGTATAAGCTTGCATACTAGTATAAGACTGCACCAGTACAAAAATTGTAAATAAATTTTTCTTATTATTAAAATAAGACAGAGATGACAACAGCAGGTGGTTTTCACCCACATTGGGTTTCCACCTTATATCTTGGTGTGCATGTGTGTTGCTTATGTGTGATGATTTATTCTGCTTTTACTACATTGTCTAATGAATTCTTGATATATTGGTTAAAGTTCAATGCATGATAATTTGGGTAAATCAAAAGATCTTTGCATACACGCTGGTTGCATTAAGTACAGTTGCATATACACGGTAGTTCACTAAGCTGAAGTAGCGTGTACAAATCAGTTTTGAAAATTAAATTATTGATCTAATAATACTGATTCACCCCACCCGCCCCGCCCCCCCGCCCCCCCCCCCCCCCCCCCCCCCCCCCCCCTCCCCTTAGTATTATTTCCAACATAATATTGTAAGATACATTGCACTATGATATCATCTTGAATGTACAAAGGATGATGGAATTACCTCTTTTTGGACTATACTTAAGAAATACTAATCTGTCCCTCCTCTCAGTGCAAGGAATGATGAACATACTGAAGAATTCACACCATCCACACCAATTCAAACTTAATAATATTCTAGAAATTCTTGCAAAAATGAATGTTGAATTCATCTATACTTGATGTCTTATCAAGTTCAAAATGATTGATTGCACCAAATATTTCCTCTTCTGATATAACCTACATTAGACAAGCATTGTCTTTGTTTCGTATAATACATGGATTATTTTCTTGCATAATATTTGTACTCAATCTATATTGTCTCCTAGTTTAATATATGGGGTGGAATAGGAGTTATATGCTACTTATTTTATTTTTTCATTTGGACTTAGTGTCTCTCCTTCATTGGTGGTGATTTCCTTGTCATTGTTACACTAGTGTTGTAGTTTAGCTTGTTTGTGAAAAAAATTAGTGTTTATATCCCTTAATTAGAGCCACAAACTCTTGGACTTTTACCTCCATTTTTATTCTTCTTCCCTCATTGTATATTTGTAGCACTAGAAGGTTTCTTTTTCTTCAATCATTAAAGAAGTGACTTATTCCTACTCCATGAGCCTTTGAGTTCCCCATAGTTTATATTTGAGGTAGTTGATATCTTTACTCACTAATTGATATCAATCCCTCATCCCAACCTTTAGAGTGAGCTTCGTATTTTTAAGATTTTGTTCCTAGATGTGCACCAATGAACCAACCACCCACTTTCTCCAAACTCAAGAAACAAGGTGAAGAAGGAGGGGTCTTAGAGCCAAAAATTATTGAAATGAAAAAAGAGAGGACCATAATCATCTTGTTTAATCATAGAAAAGGTGATGTTTTAGTGATCTAATCCAACATAAGATATAATTTGAGAAGAAAAAGAGATGTTACTTTCTGCAAAGGAACTATGTACCAATAATTGATCTAGCTTAATGTGTCTAGGACTGAGACATCTATTAGTCCATGTAAGTTTCCATTTTTCTACCAAGATATTCACTAAATGAAGCATTGCAATGGGTTTCTTCGTTCTCTATTTGATTGGATCCCAAAAAATCCCCACTCGCTTACCCCCACTTTACTCATAGTGATGAAGTGTAGTGTTAAAGTCTCTTGCTACAATGTAATTTGAACCCAAATATTAATCCCTTAACTCCATTACAAATTTCTAACATTCTACATTCTCATGATAAATTGGAGGCACATAAATATTAACTACACTGCAATAGTTTTAAATGAGAGATGAGAGAGACTTATCACTAACCAATGATGAAAACACCTAACTTGATTTAAATTTAAAAGAAAATAATTCAAAAGGGTATAAATTCCCATAGATAAAAGCCTAAAACTGTTTTCCCAACCACAATTGAGATGTCAAATGCCATTGTATTTTTGTAAAACTTCATAGCCTTCTAATTTGGTCTCCTAAAGTAGGAGGATTTGGGCCTTTTATTATTTGATCAAATGCATAATTGATGCAAGATTTATAGGACTACGTAATTCCCTTGAATTCTAGGAGATCATTAAAATTTTAATATTTCCACCCGAGGGAGAAATCACAACATTTTGGTTCATTGATTTCATGTTCCTTTACTATACATTCCATCTATCTTGTGATATTTACTTATTAGTTATTCCTTTTAATTTATCTTGTTCGTATCATCAAGATTAATGCCAATCATTGAAGATCACAAACAAAAGAGGACACAAGATGTAGGCACTTAGCCAAGGAAAAACCCCTAACAAGGGGAAAATCCAGTCAAACTCTTCCACTAGTAGATTCAGATCAATTTGAGACAACTAGGACCCTAGACCAAGATAAGTGACATCCTTTAATCCACCAATGCAACCTTCCATAACTAATTCAAATTGATGAGCATCAATATTAGAGTTTCAATTTCTTTCTTCATATTTCCTATAATTTCCGGTCTCTATTTTTCGACCCTGTAATACTCCAGAGAAATTCGCACTTTTTGATAGAGGATTGATAGCTTCAGTCCTTTTCTTAGCTCTCTTCTCTTCTAGGAATAGGAAAGGATTTTATTTTATTTTTCTTCTTGCTTCCACACTCTAGATCAAATGTCTTGTTACCCTTCAATAGGCTGAATTCAGTTGTGTATTTATAGTGGTTTGAATCTTCAACATAAGGCTAACTTGTCAATTTGGTTGAGGTCGACTTGTTAAATTGTTTGAGGCTGAATTAAATGATTAGGAAGTTTACTTGTTGGAGGAGGAGAAAATAATTTTCTTTCTTGACACAAAGATCCCAAGAAGGGTTTATCATATAATAATAATTATAATGAGTCAATATATAATCCTAGAAGCCTACAATGGAGGCTTTGACCTGTTGACCAATGACCCAAGCATGAAAACCATGCGTTAATATGTCAAATTTCTTTTACAATACAAAAATTGTTTTCTTTCTTTTCACAAATACAATTATGAAGACTGGCACTAGTTACATTCTTCAACACCATGAACATCTTCCTCCTTGGTACTTTATTCGTGTTGTATTTGATAAGTGGTTGGGGTCACATAAAACACTTCTAGTTTCATTTAGATATCCTATTTTTCCATAGAAATACCCACTTGCAACTGAGCTGCTAGACTTGCATCCACTTCCTTTGTTTGCATTAATAAATCCTTCATATGAAGCACTATATCAACAATTTAGACACGTCAATCCTATTCAAACTTAGGTATTTGCAATGCTTTATAACTCAGGTGATAATGTAAGTTAGTTAAAACACCTAGCGGTAGTGGTAAGACTATTTGCATTGAGTTTTGTTTACTACAATTGAATAAAAAATTCCCAAACAATGTATTTTGATGTGTATATAATGCTCCTACATAAGCTCTTTCCAAAGATAGATATTGAGATCGGGAGCAAAAATTTGGAATAGAGACGAAGCAGACCCAAAAATGCCTCCTACACTTGAAAAGACTCCTTTAGGATGAAACTACTTTAGATACTCTACACTTATTATGAATTTTACTTGGGTTGGTGAGAATGAGGATTCTCCTCAGTCTAATTTATAAACTTCTCAAGGGCTTAATCTAATCTATCGTTGTGGGCTTGACAACTCAATAAAATTACAGAAGATGAATTGAACAAATCATGTGCAAACCCAACACCCATATAGAAAAATGAAAATCGCATCATAGACAACTCAAATTTTGATGATTTTTGTTGCCTCGAGTTCCTCTCAAAATCCTCTAACACCTCCATGTGTCAAATCATCAAAATACCTCGTGGTTCCACACCCACCTACTTGGGTGCAAAGCCCAAGGGCTTGGGTTCTTAACCCACAAGTCACTTTTGTGTGTCAATTCCTCCAAAACCATATAGCCTAGGGTTTGGAGTACCTCCCAAGCTACAAATATCAATAGCCTCACATCCAAAAACTTTGCTTTTATTCCACCGAAAATAATTATATTCTTCAAGATATTGAAGTATGTGTGTAATGTTTTGTAATGGAAGATTAAAGGTTACTAGATTATGTTGATTTCTTAAGTTATCAAGTGAATTCATTGGTTAGGATGAATAGATTCTCAAGTTTTCAAGTTTTTAAATATTACTTGAATATTTCAAACGCAAAGAACTTGTTTATAACTCACTTGCACTAATATAATTTTCTTGTGGTTTCACCAAAACATTTCTCAACATCCCTTATGCCACTTGCCAACAATTTCTCTCATTTTATGGAGTGTTATAAGACATTCAACCAAACAGGTATTTATCAGATCTATCTTCATGAAGTGATGAAAGTTTAGGTTGGATAGAAGAAATTGACCAAACATTTGCTATGTCATCTATTAGGTGAAGATCAACTATATGTGAAAGGATTAGAAGAAAATTCCGTAAACACATGGAAATGTTTCTCTCTAAAGGGGGGTCATGTTATTATGATAATGATAGCATATATGACATCAAGGTTCCCTTGAAGTAAAAACATATAGCTAAACAATGGGAACCAAAGGATCTTCTTGAAATAAACACTGCCTTTTTTGTCAATGAAAGGATACCACATTGCCCCATCATCATTACATGGTTTGGGGATATTTTACATGGATGGAATAAACGTATGTTATGGAGAATTAACTGAATTGATGGAGTATATCAGACCCTGTTACAACTACAATGATTAGATAGGACTAGTCCAATATACCAAAAGTATACAAAGATATGGAGTGGCTGCAAATTATATACAACTAAAAGGCAATGATGAAAATAAAGGTGCAACTATGTATATTTATGGAAGGCAAAAAGTAGCAAGGAATATTGCAAGGTTTATAAATAGTACATGGCTTGTCACCAAAAAGAAGAAACCCAATTGCATATTTGAGGGATGTGAAGGAAATCATGTATTTGTATTTGTTATTAAATCAATACATGTAGGGGAAGAGTTTCTTATTGATTACAATTTGAATAGAATAAACACAAATATTGCTATTATGGGGGAAGTGTGTATTCAATACCCAGCTTGTAAGCAATATCTATTGTATGTTATGATTTTCATTTACTACGTGAAGTTTCTATATAAATTTATACATATGTCAATAGTGGTTTCCTTATTAATATAATGATGATTAATCATGGATAAATTGAAATTACACTTATTTGGTAAACAGGGTGATAAGGGGAAGGCATCAGCCTTAGAGAAGTCCACATATGCTCGTGACGAATAGGTTATTTATGATGCAATTTTTATGTCCACTGACCTGTTATTTTCTTAGGGATATATTGTTCTTTGCTTTGATTGTTACATTTCTTCATTTCCACATTAAATTCACCCCATAACATCATAACATTATTCAAATTTACATCATTATTCAACAACATATGCAACTATGTAGAAAGAACAATATCATCATCATCAATGCAACGGACCATAAAGGAACAATAGAAGAAAATCATTCACATATAGAGACACCTGAATTGGTTAAAAACTAGGGAAAAACCCACTATGATGAAAACCCTTTCAAATTATTCTTCTTATTAGATTATCATTGAATGATTCAATAAAAGAGAGTACAATGATCCATATCTTCATCCATCCAATTATCCAACAAAAATCAGCTAAACAATATCCATGAGATCAAACCAATAATGCTCATACTCAAAACAATGATTCAGAAGCCTCTAATGAACTGTCAATGTTTGTAGCCAACTGCCAAACATTGCGGTCAACAAGCTAAAACTCCAGACAATTGAAATTTCAACCTTTAGGTCTTGGTCACATAAAGGAGGATTCGTGCATGTGATCGTGAGGTTCCAGTCGCTCCCTTGAGCTTGTAAGCTAATGACTGTAGTCAAAATTAGCCTTTGGAAAGCTTGCAACTGTGAATCAAAAACCCTAGATGCTAGTTGCATGAAGGACATGTTGTGCAAGCAACTGAAAATATTCAGTCACACGGATTAGCCGGCCAACGAGAAAATGCAACTGAGATCTCTCTGTAACATACTTGCGATTGAGGACTAAAACCCTAAAATAGTGATGCGAACTTCAGGCCTTGCAATTTCACCTTTGTGTGAACCCATTCCTCCACAGGACTGCCTCAAACCTGTCCGAGCCAAAAACCAGAAAGAGAATAGAAGATTGATCCACGATGATGTCCAAATTAGGTGGAGGTCACTTGTATTTATAGTCTTCCAAGGGTTTCCAATTTTATTTAGGGTCGACCTAATGAAATATGCACATCTGGGCTTATAAGTAAAAAATACACTTTCCCTTAACCAAATTTGATGATCTTTAGGTCAATTTTGGTCCTCTCAAAAGGAGAAATTCAATGCAATAATTATCTCCATAAAATGAGTTGTCCATAGTGGAATTTGTCCCTAGTTGAATATTTTAATACTCCCTCTCAACTAGGGAGAATTCTACCTACATCATGTCATGTGTATCCTATCATTAAATCACATTCAATATCAAGTGTCTCATCATCATGTATTGTCATTGTTCATTTCTACTCATCTCTTGCTTATTTCTTCTTATCTCTTGATTTTCCCTGGTCATATGTTGAACATTGTTAGATCTAAAAGAAGAATAATTTGACATCATAGGGGAGCTCAATCTACCACTCTCTATCCATCGGGGAGCCACTGCTATCCCCCAGAATCTCCAATAATGGGGATCCCAATGCTACCACCTAGGAAACATCAACAGGGAGCCAAATCTACTACCCACATCAACATCAAAGAGCCTAGCTCAATCCAGAACAACATCGGGGATCTTAATCTCAACCTAGAAACATATCAAGGAGCACATCTCAATTTCAAACCTCATTGGGGAGCATATCTCAACCCATAATCTCATGGGGGAGATAAACATCTACAACACCATATCAAGCAATAGGTGATATAAGGGAGCACATCTCAACCCATCCTATTTCCTACTGATCTTCCCATTAATGACCCTCAAGAATCATGTGATAGAACACCTGCATCATAATCTGAGCTTGGGATAGATACCCGACTTACTAAAAGGTAAGGATCGCATGCCCAAGCCTCCTCAACCCATTGGCCAGACAGGGAGGGACAATCCCAACAAGTCTGACTTGTGGGTATTGTTGTACCTTAAGAAACCAATTTCCTGGCTACAGGGAAATTGTGCTTAAGACATTAATGTTTGTAATTACTGTTTGTTGTCACTTATTTGTCACTTTATTGTTTGTTGTATTCTTAATTGAAGGACCTGGAAAACTTGGTCTTTAACCCTTAATACATAGGTGACCGGAAAATCTCATAATGTCATTTGTTACTAGATACAAATGATGAATGAAGAAAGCTTGAAGGAGAAGTTAAAGATAATATGCTTCTTAGCACATAACCTATTATCCGTCACTTAGAAGAATTATGAAAATGAGAACTGAATCATAGACTATATGCTGCTTGATACAGAAACTATTATCTGCGACCCATGGAGAAGTTAAAGATAATATGCTGCCTTACACATAAACTATTGCCTATAACTTAGAAAGGAAGGTGAAACTTCAAGTATAGAAGTGCTCTTTTAAGGAATTTTAACTTTATCTACATAAGAAAATAAAGACCTGCAGCTTCATTACTATACTTGAAAGAAGAAAACATAATATGACACATGACAGAGAAGTTACAAAATTATACCCAACAATTCATGGAAACTTCTGATTCTTTCATTAATCAACATCTATATTAGGAATATAATAGCTTAGTCTCCAGGTTCTTCCAAAATTCGAACCCCTTCTTTGTAAATTTTCATCTTTTTATACATTTGTGGAACAGTTGTTGATTTCTAAAACTGCCCAAATTATTTAACTATTTCTCTAACTATATGAAGTAAAAACTATTAAAGAATTTTACAGAGGGTAAAAGACACCTCCAAGAACATCAAATAACAAGAAATAACTAAACTAGAAGATGAGGGTAAGTTCTGGCTTGCTCTGTTAATCGGTTGCTAAGTTCTTCTGTATATTCTTAAATAATGATTAATCCATTTTAGTCGTGATAAACTGTGTTAGCTGTGCATAAATCTGGGCTTACGTATGTATCAGGCATTTTGATTGGCCAAAATACAAAGGAAACAACACCAATTGCCTTCCTCTTTGGATTCGGCTCTAATACTAATTTTTCCCTTTACA
The DNA here is from genome assembly GCA_031772625.1 of Pinus tabuliformis. Taxonomy (NCBI): domain Eukaryota; kingdom Viridiplantae; phylum Streptophyta; class Pinopsida; order Pinales; family Pinaceae; genus Pinus; species Pinus tabuliformis. The sequence continues at coordinate 1,244,225,003 of CM062816.1, read as the reverse complement.
CAAAAAAATTAACATAAACCTTCGATTAATACGGAACTAAAAAAGAATTGATTTTGCTTCATAAATCCATTGGATCCACCCGTTTAGCACTCCATTGACTTCACATCGCAAATCGCAATCATCCCTTTCAAATTTTATATCAATCTAAACCTTTACAATCTGCTATAAGATGGACGCACTAGAAGTATTAAACATAATATATAAAATATCGGGTATGGCTTGTCACAAATCGCAATTGGCATAACCATATACATATACATTCAGCGCTTTACGGACCTTCCGGGACTTATAAAATACAACATATAATTTTTCGATTCCAACCCATCATCGCAAATCGCAATCGGCGAAACCAACATACATAAGCTCTGCTATATGGTGGACCCGTTGGGATTATTAAACGTAATGTATATCTGTTTTGGGTCCGCTCATCGTAAATCGCAATCGGCGGAACCAATGTACATAAACTCTGCGATAAGCGGACCCGCCGGGACTATTAAACACGGTGCATATATATATTTCGGGTCCGCCCATCGCAAATCACAATTGGCGGAGGTAGCACTTCATATATAACCACTTCCGCTGTGATTTGCGATTGCGATTTAATCGCATCGCTGAACTATGGCCGACTCTTTAATACTTGTTTTCTTTTTATTTCAATGTGCAATTATTGCATCGCCCCTTTTATTTCAATATGCTTCAATATGCAATTATTGCATCGCCTCTTTTGTGCCTTATCTATTTTTCAGTGATTTTTAAATGAAAAATGAAAATTATAAACAATGAAGATGCATGTTACAACATCTGGCTCCACCTGGGGATAGCTCCTTTTGCCACAGAAGCACTAAGAACTGCAGATTAGTGCCTTCACCTCGGGCATGGGGTCATATATTGCTTTGCATAAATTTAAATTCTATGGCATTTGTACACTAATTTTACTATGATATTTATAATGAAAGACTATTATTCTTCAGAACTGGAAGTAATGCTTGAGGTACTACCCATTGACAGGCAGCTGTAGAGTTTCACCATCAAGATTCTCAAGAATGAAAGTTTTATTAGATCTTGCTTCAACAATTCTAAAAGGGTTGTTGCACAAAATATTATCACCATGACATTCTGCAGTCAGTGTGAGTCACACTTTCCTCCTTTGCAAGTCTTAAACCTCAACTCTTCATGTCAAGCCTTGAAAAATGAGAGAAAGCCCTTAAAAATCTCTAAAACTCTAGTTCCACACTTTCTCTTAGCACTACCTGTGGTCTCGCACCCATTGGTCATGTCCCCTGCGTACTTGACCGCTCTGTTTCTATGTAATGGGTGCGGACCCATGTAAAAGTCAAAAAGGCGCAAGTACATTCTTAAAAACTCACTTTGGGTTATTTCCGAAAGCTTCTAGAGGGAATCTTGAGGTGGCAAGTTCGCTCCTTTAAGGTGCATGCATCCCATACCTAAAGGAGCTAACCCCTTGATGTGAGGAGTTTATCCCTTTGAAGGAGGACTCTATCCCTTCATAGGTGGACCTGTAACCTCCTCCCTCTGCACTATAAAATGAGGCATTGGGTTGGTTATTGGGGAGGTTGAAAGCTGAATATTTTTGAGGTGAAATGCTGTTGGAATTTAGTCTTCCTAATTGAGCTTGAGAGGAGAGATTACATACCTTTTTGATCTCATTTGGAAGAGTGTGAGGCTTGTCAAAGTAGAGGAGATTCTTGCTTGGACCCTGGGAGGAGCTTGTACAACATCAAGGCACCAAAGGTTGTAAAGTTCTTCTATTTTCAAAGTTAATACAATCAAGTTTATTTTTCTCAATAAGATGTGTTTTATAGTTTATTTCATGGATTCCTTGATCACCATGATGAATATGATTTATTATATTAGCTATGCAGGTGTTATTTGATGTGTTCTTGTTTGTGCTTACAAGTTCTTAAAAGGAAACTCATTCAGACGGTCGAAGCATGGCTGCCACAAACTAGCGTTGGACTTAAGGTAGGGTCTAAAAAACCTCTTGGTTTTTATTTATAAATTGCAATATTTAGAGAAAGGTAGATTTGCTTGTTCTGCTTGTCGCTAGATATCAGTTGATACTAGGGAGATCAGTCTTGTCCGCAAGAACGATTTATCTAGCCGACAAATTGGTGACTCCACTGGGGACTTGAATTTTTGGTTTTTTACCTTTACTTTTACTTTGACTTGAGAAACGTTTTCTTGTTTCTAGTTTTTGCTTGATGTGTGTGGGATTGGGTAGGTTTTAGATTCTGAATTGTTTTTTGTTTTTTCACGTTTTTGAAAGAGGACTGCACGTTCTGTTTGTAACATAGTGCAGACATCCCCGCACTGTTACTTTATTACACAGAGCGGTACCGCATCTAGTTATACTGGAGGCATGCAGACCCTGTCAAATTTTTGAAAAAACCTAAATTGCTTTCATTCAGTTAAGTTTAGTTTTTATTTATGACTCTTAGCATCTACCCAGATCTGTATTTTTCTATCAACAAAGCCTTGTTTATGAGTTTCTTTCAGCAAATAGCTCATCTCATCAATCTCCATTAAGTTAATTGGGTGTTTTGAGTCTCTTTTTTGAGAAATTCTTAATTTGATTTCCTTTGGTCATTACTTGGAGGTTTGTCTCAGTATTTTCACAATTTTGCATCTTTTTGCTTTTGCTTTTGCTAAATTGTGTATGAGTGTTAATCACCTTTGAGTGTTTTTATTTTTTGATCTTTGGAACTCTCACCCAATTTTCTTGACTTGCACTTGATTGGTTCTTAGATTACATTAGAATCATCTTGTGTTTGAGAATTCTCTTGCATAGATCACATTTGCATAATTAGAATTCTCATTTTCAGAATATGAATGAAAAATGTGCATAGATTACATTTGCATATTTTTCAAGTGAATTGTGCATAGTTTACATTCTGAAAAATCAATCGTAGATTTAGATCAGTTTTCTTTGATTTGAATTTACATATTTTTATGCTTGTTTTAACACACAAAAATAAAAATAAAAAAACTGTTTTGGAATTGATTTGCATTAGTTTTTCTTTATGAAATTAGTGCATTAGAGAATTTGTTATATTTTCTCTTAGTGATCAATTTTTTGCATTGTTGGAAGTGAATGGAAACTCTCTCCTTACTTTAGTTAGGATTCATCGAATTGAAAAGATTACATTATCATATTCGATTGAATTCAGTTTTGGGTTAGGTCATAACACCATTGGTTTCATCTCCATTTACCTTTTTGAGTATAACAACCTAAATAACACAACGCTTAATTAAAATTCATCTAGTAATTTTTACATTTTTAGGGCTCTTTCCACCAATCTAGCTTAGGCTAGTGTCTTGGAATAGGTTTTAGTTAACTCTCCAAGACAGTAAAACAAACAAGTAGTCGATCTTGCGGTAGGAAAAATTCCAATTGTTGCATGTATGCTCTGGGAAGCTCCTCCTAAAGGAGTCAAGCACAAGATCATATCTGAACCAGTGAGGTAATCAATCCTTCCTCATTGGGAACGATAGCAGATATACATGTATTAAAAATGGTAAACCTCAGATTGACCATTGTCGAGGAGCCTGGGGTCACTTGTTGGTAAACCTTGGATTATGTCAAGGAGCCTTCAAGGGGATTGAGCTTTGTTACTCTGCCCTTGCGTGTGTGTCGGATCGTAGACTGTTCCCCCAGGTATATTAGTTTCTGTTGGTAATCTTAGTGGCCATAATCTATAGGATTCTTTCCTAAGGTGACGGTGGAGGGAAGATCCCACTGTACCTGGAGCAGACATCGACTAGACTCACTTGGACTCTCTAGAGGGTTCTCTTCACTCGAGACAGTTTTGTGAAGAAACTTGTGCCAATCTGTTTCATTAAGCAGGTTGTCGGGGTAACTGTTCCAACCGCCCTTTCTGTATTGAATTCTGCAACGTTGGATTTCATCACCAACTAGTGTTTTCAGTACGAAAAGTTACTATTTGTGTGTGGTTTGACTCCTAGATTTGATAATGCTTGTTAATTTGTTTGTTTTTAATTTTAGAGACCATAGGTGTGAATTGTGAATTTTAATTATTAGGTGTGAATTGTGAATTGTTAATTTTAGTTTTAAATTGTTAATAAAATTCACTGAAGTTGAATATAATGGCATCTATTCTAGAATTTACCAACCAAGGAACCCCTCTTAATGAGAACCCTAGTACTTTTCCTTGCTTTGGAAATGTTGATCCTCCTTATGTGGCTACTTTGTCATTACCTGGATTTACAATAGGTTTACCGATATGGTTATTTTCAACTTCGTTGGCCCCATATACTCTAATTATTCTACCTCAACCGAATGCTTCACCTCAACAGAGTTCACCATCTCAACATCACTAACCTTCTATTGACCCTTTACCTTCTTCGCCTAATATTTCTTCCTCTTCGCTTGGTAAAAGCCTTGACACTAGTAACCAGGTGGCTAAGAAGAAGAAGAAAGGGAAGAAGAAGAAGAAGAAGAAGAAGAAGCAAGATAAGAAAGAAGTAAACCAACCAACCATGGCTGTAAGTGTTAGTTGTGTTGAGGATGTAGGAATTTACAGGGTAAGTTCCTCAGAAAGAATACCAAAAGGACACCGCTCACAACCAGATCTCAAATCAATACACCAGTATTTTTGACGTGGTTAAAACCCTCAGAGTGCAAGGAGGGAAACAGTCCACGGCCTGTCCCAACGTGGGTACTACAGGCAATTTATTAATCAAAGAATGAAAATTTACATAAGCTTCTCTCATGCACAGATTACCCGAACAATGACCCTCCATGCGCTTTAAATAGAACTCATGGACCAATCGGGTGTCAAGCCACGGATCAAGTGTCGGTAATACCGAGGTGAGAGTGAACCATCGGATCACTACATATCGTGACCGTCGGATTGTAAGTTACAAAATGTACAACGGTAAAGAAACACACTTTACCTAACTCTAACCTAACTCTATACTAGACCAAGTTGAACTTAACTATATCCTATGTGTCGGAATATCCTAACATCCCCCCTTAAGAACAACTTGGGATAGGATTGAAGGATTTACAAATATGACACAATAGGAGAAGGAAGGAGGCACTAGAGCCTATCCCCCCTTAGTGACAACTTCCTGAACTCCAAGCATATATCGAAGTTTAGTGAACTTCGCCTCTGTGAGAGCCTTTGTGAAGATGTCTGTAACCTGATCATCTGTTGGACAATATTGCACTTCAAGAACATGGTCATGAATGAGCTTTCTGATGAAGTGCATGTGTAGTTCAATGTGTTTGCTGCGCTGATGCTGGACTGGATCTTTGCATAGCTGAATGGCACTTTGATTATCACACCAAAGTGTGGTTGGATGCTGCTGCTCAAAGCCAAACTCTGATAGGATCTGACGAAGCCACAAGGCTTCCTTACTAGCTTCCATGGCACCACGATACTCTGCTTCTGCTGATGAAAGAGAAATGGCAGCCTATTTCTTACAAGCCCATGTAATAGGTCCTGAACCAAGAGTGAAGACATAACCGGCAGTAGACTTCCGATCATCAGGGTCACCAGCCCAATCAGAATCAGTGAAACCAACTAACAGAGGAGCTGCTTTGGCACTGTAATGAATCCCAAACTGTATTGTACCTCGAACATAACGAAGTATTCTTTTAGCTGCTTTCCAATGACTTTCACGGGGGTTTTTCATAAAACAAGCAACAAGGCCAACAGCAAAGGAAAGATCAGGACGAGTATGGGTTAAATACAAGAGTTTTCCGACAAGTTGACGGTATAAGGTAGCATCAACTTCAGGAGAAGTACAAGAGACTAAAAGTTTGACTCCAGACTGAAAGGGAGAAGGGGCTGGCTTACAGTCTTCCATGTGAAAATGACGAAGAATATCACAAGCATACTTGGACTGGGAAAGGAAAATACCCTCCTGGGATTGCAAGACTTGAAGACCGAGAAAATAGTGTAAGTGTCCTAAGTCTGTCATTTCAAATTTCTTTTTAAGGCTGGACTTCACATGGTTTATAAGGTTGGGATCACTACCAGTAAGAATAAGATCATCAACATAAAGAACAAGGATGATAACAGAGTTGCCCACTTTCTTGGTGTAGACAGTATTGTCAGAATGACACCTAGAAAAGCCAGATTCTAAAAGAAAGCTATCCATTTTGGCATACGAAGCCCGAGGAGCTTGCTTGAGGCCATAAAGGGATTTCTTAAGTCGACAAACAAGGCTGGAGTCTGTTTGTATGAAGCCAATGGGTTGTTCCATATAGATTTCTTCCTGCAAGTCCCCATGCAAGAAGGCAGATTTAACATCCATCTGATGGACTTCCCATTTTAAAGAGGCAGCAAGGGAAAGAACAAGGCGGATAGAGTTCATTTTGGCAACAGGGGAGAAGGTTTCAGTGTAGTCAATGCCTTCAACCTGTGAAAAGCCCTTAGCAACGAGACGAGCTTTATGTTTATCAACTTTCCCATCTGGTCCATACTTGGTTCTGTAAACCCATTTACATCTAACAAGTTTGCGTCCCTTTGGTAGAGGAACAAGATCCCATGTATCATTTGTCATCAATGAATGATATTCTTCATTCATAGCTGCTTCCCAATGAGGATGGCCTGAAGCTTCTGCAAAAGTGTCAGGATCATGATTTACTGGAGCTTGAGCCAGTAAAGAAGAGGCTCTTTCAAACTGAGAACGTGTACGTCGCTGATCTGTAGGATCACCGGCAAGATCACCTACTGCATCCCGAGTAGTACGGACCCATCGTGGAAGTTGAGGATCCTGAGAAGGTGGGGGAGGATTATCATCCTCGCTTTCATCATCTGAAGAAGAAATGTTTTCAAAAGTAGAAGAGATAGGAAGAGGTGGCACATCTGCCGGACTAGGCTCGCAGGCCGATTTATTTTCATCAAACTTTACATCTCTTCTAATGATAACATTTTTGGACTTAAATGGAATAAGTCTATAACCTTTTACATCTTCAGAATATCCAACAAAAGTACATTTCTCACTCTTAGGTTCTAAAGCTTTATGCTTTTCATCTGGAATATGGGCCCATGCTTCACTTCCAAACACACGAAAGTGACTTACATCTGGTTTAATGGAACTCCAAGCTTCTTCTGGAGTGATATTCTCTAGAACCTTAGTAGGAGTGCGATTGATTATATAATTTGCACAATTAATTGCTTCGGCCCAAAAACTAAGACTGAGTCCTTTAGATTGCAGCATACAATTAGCCATTTCCTTTAAGGTGCGATTTTTCCTTTCAGCTACACCATTTTGTTGTGGAGTGTATGGAACAGTATGTTGCATTTGAATTCCATTTTCGGTGCAAAAGTTGATGAATGTGTTTTTAACATATTCTCCACCATTATCAGTTCTTAGCTTAAGAATTTGATGTCCATATTGTTTTTCAACAAAGGCTTTGAAGGCCAAAAAGGTGTTAAATACTTTGCTCTTGAGTTTTAAGAAGTATACCCAAGTGCGTCTGGAGAAATCATCAATGAAAGTTAAGAAGTACTTGCAGCCAGAGAATGAAGCAACAGGAAGAGGACCACATAAATCACTGTGCACAAGCTGTAAAGGCGCTGAGGCGTGCCAAGAGGCACGTTTGTCAAAACTGTCCCGATGATGTTTTCCGAGTACACATCCGGAACAAACACCATCTCTGCAAGATACCATAGGAAGACCTGTCACCATATTTTCTTTACATAGATGCTGAAGGGAGCGATAGTTTAAGTGACCAAATCGCTCATGCCAAAGTTTGCTCACTTCATCATTATGAGCAATAAATACTGAGGGAAGATTTGATGACCCAAAGTTGTGAAACTTATACAACCTTTTGGAATCATCAGCAAGACCAGTAGCTAGAATCTGTTTAGGATCTTTTAGATCCTTGATTACAACATCATGAGGTGAAAATTCAACAATTTTACCTTCACCTGAATGAGTTATCTGATAGACAGATAGAAGGTTGCAGGATAAGGTTGGAACACATAATACATCATTAAACTGACCATTGTCTAGATGAACAGTTCCAGTCCCTACAACATTAAGAGATCTATCATCACCAACATATATATTTTTGGTGTTACAATCATTTAAAGAAGAAAACATGGCTTGGTTTTTGGCCATGTGACAAGAGGCTCCAGAATCAATGAGCCACTCATGAGAATGAGAAGAAGAATAAGATACATTTAATGCATAACCAGACTGAGATGATTGACAATGACATGCAGAAAGTGCCATTCCGGAAGTTGAAGTGGGCTCCACATGGATGTTATGTTTCTTCATTGTGGCTTCCAAGGCTTCCATCTTCTTAAAGCATTTAGATTCTAAGTGGCCATCTCGATTACAAAAGTTACAATGTCTATCAGTCTTCTTCCATTTGTTTTTATTGGTCTTATCATTTTGCTGAAATGATCTTTCATTTTGAGGTTGAGATGGTTTAGGACCATTCTTTTGAGGATATGACTTCTTAGGATTCTTTGAATTTGGTTGCTGCTGGGCGGCTAACGCTTTCGTGGAAGAGTTTCCAAGATTAAGAAGACCAAGGTGTAAGAGTTTTTCTTGTTCTCTTATTAAGGAATCACAAAAGGAGTCAAAGGAAGGGGCCTTGTATTCTTGTCCTTGACAAATGAAAGCTTCCCTTGTAGAATGGAAAGTGGAAACAAATACAGAGTAGGCTGGTCCCAACTTAGTAAGGATGGAATAAATAAGGTTACCATCTTCTTTCTTAACTTTAACACCTTCCAAGAGATATCTAAGGGTCTTGAATTTGGACAAGAAATCTTCAATGCAAGAAAAATTATTAGGATCCAAAGTAAGCAGCTCATTTTCAAGTTGATGGGCTCTAATTTCATTTTTAATCCCAAAAACTTTAGCAAGTTTTTCTAATGCTTCATGAGGAGTTTCAAGGTCTGCAATGTGGAATCTAAGATCAGGAGAAATAGACATCCCTATCAAACCACGTGCTTGATCTTGTCTATTTTCCCATTTTGCCGCCTTGTCTTCATCTTTCAGTTTCTTCTCTTGGTCTGTGGCTATTCTGAAGAGACCTTTACTTCTAAGTAAATCTTCCATGTAGGCTACCCATTGGAAGTAGTTAGTGCTGTCAAGAATGACTTGGCATGGACTTTCCATTTTTTTTTTTTTAAAAACTGAAGCTTAAGATGCTAAAAGTAAGTGTTCCAATGGATAGATCTCGAAAAAATAGGCGGTTTTAAAAAAAACGGCTCTGAAAAAGGCTTCCAGATGAAGAAGTTATGGCTTTTTAAAAAAAATTGTTGAAGTCGCCGGCAAAGTGCGCGAATGTGCGGGAATGAAAAAATCCGCCCCCACAAAATGGAGACTTGAACCCAAGACCTTTACTCTCTTAAAATAGCTTTGAACCAATTGATCTATACAAAAAATTTGAGAGAGAGAGAGAGAGAGAGAGAGAGAGGGGGGGGGGGGGGGGCTTGGTTTGCGTGCTTGCCTTGAGAAAGCTCTTTTTCCCTACAAAACACAAAACACAAAACCCAACACGAATATGCAAAGAAAAACGAACCTTGCGGCTCGAAGTTAGCTTTAGCCAAGAAACTAGAAATTTAAAAAAAAAAATCTCAAAGTTAGCTTTAGCCGAAAAACTAAATATTTTTCTCAATGTTTCTGATTTTCCGAGATCACACTAAGGTGCAGGGAAAAGAGCATACGCATGAGAAAAATCCTTCCTTTCTGTTTCTGATTTGCCCAGATCGCACAGAGTCGCAGGGCAAAGAGCATACGCAGAAATGAAAGGTATAGATCCGGAAAAAAAAGGCTAAATAAACCGAAACCGAAATAAGCAGAGAGAAAAGAACAGTAAACTGCAAAAAACACTGTATACCTCCCGATCTGAAAAATGACGCAGCTAGGGCTACCGGAAACCTTTTCGCGTGAAACGAAAGGGGTTCCTCACTGGAACAGATGCTCCGAACGCAACAGAGCAGTCCTCTCGGCCCGAAAGCAGTCAGAAACAGCAGATCTAGGAAACGACAGCCGCATGCAGTTCTACCGGCTTCAGATTTGGATCACCAACGGACGCGGCCCTCAAATAGCTCTGATACCATGTAGGAATTTATAGGGTAAGTTCCTCAGAAAGAATACCAAAAGGACACTGCTCACAACCAGATCTCAAATCAATACACCAGTATTTTTGACGTGGTTAAAACCCTCAGAGTGCAAGGAGGGAAACAGTCCACGGCCTGTCCCAACGTGGGTACTACAGGCAATTTATTAATCAAAGAATGAAAATTTACATAAGCTTCTCTCATGCACGGATTACCCGAACAATGACCCTCCATGCGCTTTAAATAGAACTCATGGACCAATCGGGTGTCAAGCCACGGATCAAGTGTCGGTAATACCGAGGTGAGAGTGAACCGTCGGATCACTACATATCGTGACCGTCGGATTGTAAGTTACAAAATGTACAACGGTAAAGAAACACACTTTACCTAACTCTAACCTAACTCTATACTAGACCAAGTTGAACTTAACTATATCCTATGTGTCGGAATATCCTAACAGAGGAAACCTCCAACATGCATCGTAAACCCAAATACCCTTGCAGGCTTTGTAAGGGTGACCACTTCCTTATCAATTGTCTTGGTATTCCAAAGGTCTTGGAAGTATGGTCAAAAAAATCTCATCAACTTTCCATTGATCCATCAACTAGTGATAGTCAGGTTCCTGGGAAAAAGGGTAAAGTTAGGTTTCCTTGTAAGTTATGCAAAGGGAGTCATCAAACTCACATTTGCCCTCACATGGATGAAGCCTCAAAATTGTTGGAAAACCTTACTATTCCACAGCAAGAATTTCCAATTGGTTACCGTAAACTTTCTCCCAACCTACCGTCAACTGACAGAGTGATTGATCTAATTTCAAGTACAGTTGATCCCACTCTTCCATTGGAGAGTGAAACTCATATCACTCAGGTTGATGATCCTTTAGTTGATCAAGTGGTCGATTCAATTTCACATTCGGTCGATCCCACTCTCCCTTTAGAGAGTGAACTTCATACCGCTCAAGTTCTTGTTGTTACATCAGATTCTTCTACGTTGGGGGGCATTTCACTCGTTTCTACAGAACCCCCTCCAAGTATTGAGGTCTTTTCCTTTGATTGGAATAGACTGACAAAACCTCATCTTCCTTCCTCCATCCCTTTCCAAATCATTGTCAAGGCTAGTGGTAGGGACATACACCGCACACAGGTAGATGAAGGTGCTTCTGTTAGTATTTTATCCTCAACTGCTTGGAAAGCTTTGGGTTCCCCTAAGCTTGTGCCTATTACGCAGAATCTGAAAGCTTTTAACAGAACCATTAGTGAACCTTTAGGGATCCTTCCTAAGTTTGCTATTACCTTGGAAGGTAAAACTGTCTGTATTGATCTTATGGTAGTTCGAGGTCCCTTGGATTTCAATTTACTCCTTGGGCGAGACTATGTTTATGCAATGAAAGCTATCGTATCGACACTCTTTCGCATGATGTCTTTCCCTCACAATGGAAATATTGTGACTGTAGACCAACTTTCGTTCCCTAGTCTTGTTTCAACTGCCAATAATATGACACCCCTAAATGTTCCTGATTCTAAAGTGGTATCTACCCTGCCACGGGTTAATTATGTGGCAACTGGTCCCATGTTTTCAATTACCGATGTAAGTGAACCTCTCACTGTTTGCTCATCTTCCTTTGATTTAGATCCGATAACTGACATGGAAAACTCTATGGGATTACTTAAACGCGTCGTTCTTATCCCTTTTGAGTCCCTTGACATGTGTTCCTTTCATAGAACTATTCTTCCTTCTGATGAAGACCTCTTTAAAGCCATGATCAATGTGTGTCCATTGACATGTCTTTCTTCCAGTTGGAAGCCATGATCAGTGAGTTCAAGGAAAGTTCCTTTTACTGTGTCGACCTCGTTAAAAAATGAAGTAGTGAGTATGAGGACAATTCTTTTTCTGTGTCAACCTCATAAAAAAATGAATCGGTTGGTCGAGGAAAGTTCCTTTTACTGTGTCGACCTCGTTAAAAAATGAATCAGTGAGTATGAGGACAGTTCTTTTCCTGTGTCAACCTCATTAAAAAGTGAATCAGTTGGTCAGAGGGTAGTTCCTATTACTGAGTCAACCTCGTTAAAAAATGAATTAGGTATGAGGACAATTCTTTTCCTGTGTCAACCTAATTAAAAAATGAATTAGTTGGTCAGAGGATAGTTCCTGTTACTGAGTCAACCTCGTTAAAAAATGAATCAGGTATGAGGACAGTTCTTTTCTTGTGTCAACCTCATTAAAAAAAAATTGAATCAGTAGGTTATATAGGTAGATTGTAGAGAGTAGATGTGAGGATAGTTTTGTTCCTGTATCAACCTCGTTAAAAAATGAAACTGGATGTTTGGAGCATAGTTCCTTGTCTTGTGTCAAGCTCATTAAAAAATGAAACAAGGAGTCATGAGCATAGTTCCTTGTCTTGTGTCAAGCTCGTTAAAAAATGAAACAAGGTGTCATAAGCATAGTTCCTTGTCTTGTGTCAAGCTCATTAAAAAATGAAACAAGGAGTCATGAGCATAGTTCCTTGTCTTGTGTCAAGCTCGTTAAAACATGAATCAAGGATTTTAGAGCATAGTTCCTTGTCTTGTGTCAAACTCATTTAAAAAATGAAACAAGGGTTTTTGAGGATAGTTCTTTTCCTGTGTCAACCTCTTTAAAAAATGAAACAACTCCCTCGAGTCTTTCCAAGATCTAGAAAGTGAACCTTCATTCCATCCACCTGGTTGAATGCAATGAAACTTGAGGGGCATGTACCTCATTTTGCGTCATTATGCTGGGGGCATGTGAACTTATAACAAGCATAGTTTTTCGTTTCAAGCTTGTGTAAACATGAAACCGAATCCAAGCAGAGTTTGTCTATGGGTCAAGCTTGTGTAAAAATGAACCTATACCCGATTTACATCTCGTGATTGCCGTTTTTATCCACTAAATTTTGCTAGATGAGCCTTGGTTGTTTTCATTCCATTGCCACCATCTCTTTGGCTAATCATATGCTTTCACTTGATTGTTTACCCTTCCTGAGGGACTACATCTATGAGTGGTTTTGTTAGCCAGCCTCTTAACCATTACATGTTTTGAGCAATTCCACCATCACGAGAACCAGTTGCTACCCTTTATAACACTCATTCCTCTAGGACAAGTCTTCTTTAAGCTCTTTTTTGACTCGTAAAATATGAAAAGATTGCCGAGTTTTTCCCTTTCAAACTCGTTAAAATGGAATTAAAAGGAAGGTCCACTTACAAGTCTTTTCTGAGTGTATAAACATGAAAATATTGCAAGGCTTTTGTCGTTTCAAGTTCAATATTGGTTATAAAACGACGTGTTGTTGATCGCTTTTTTAATTTTTCAGATCAAAGACACTAATTATGAAAAGTACTCCTTGATTGTAATGGTCAAGCGATTCTCTCAAGTATTATTTTATACTTTTTTAGGCTTGGGAGACACAAATTTACGAAAAAGGACAACCATGGAGTTTTCTTAAGTTTTTCTTCTGACTCCCTAAAATTGAAAAACGTTGAGTTTCTCCTATACTGGACTCGTTAAAATGTAACAGTAAAGGACCTGTTCAATTTTAAAAATAGGAATGAACCACTCCTTCTTAGGGTTTGAATTTTAAACTAAGTTGGACTCATCTGAAGGGTGAGCTTATAACCAAGCAAATGTTATCCTCCTCAAGCTTGTCAAAAATAAAGACGTACTTGCCAGAAATGGTGGGGGAAAAGAGAGAAAAATGAACTTGTTTGTTATAATTTGTGTTTTAGAAAAGCATTTAACCACTCTTGAACATGACACTTTTTGTTCACCTGGGTTGGGAAATCGTTTGCCTAACAGTTAATCAAACCATATTGAAAGTCTTCAGCCGGTTTCTAGGTATTAGCTTTGGGTCAATTGTCACCAAACCATCTGCAGTTTCGTTATGTGTTCAAGAGGTTAGTTCGAATAAACCATTCATATGCAAAATATATGTCATCCATCTTGACCACCCCTGAGTTATTCCTTGCCAAATATATTTCTTCAAACTTGATCTATGATTTCGTGTTGTGGGCTTGCCTACGACGGATCGCTTTCTATCGATTTTAGTTCATTATCTAGAAAGATGATCTAGAAATCGTCAGTACCTTGGAATCTGCATGCCTCAATGGCAGGTTTCTCGCCTTCGATGACAGGTTGCATCATTGACCTTTGATCAAAGGATTCTATGACATGTTCGACATCAGCTCATCTATTCACATTTCATGGATTGTACTGAGTACTTTGAGAGCCATTGACATTACTGGTGGTTTCTCTCACACTTTTTAACAGTTCACATCATTGACTGGTAATCAAGTGGTTTCTACCATGTTCGACTTCGACACATTCATTCACATGGATAGAATCATACTAGTTCAGGACGCAGAAATCAAGACCCTGGATCTAGTTTCCACCATCCAGGCTGCGAGGAATTTTGTTATTCATTATACAGTAGACTATTCATAAATAGATGGTTGCGCCCATACTGTGTCTACATATGTCTATACTTGTGATTTATTACAAAATCATTCCTATATCAGAGCAGTTTAGTTAGTTGTCTAGTCAGTTTTGATCTGAGTATGGGAATGCCTACCTCAGCGATGATATGTTCACATATATATATTTTGTATTGAATGTTTTTACAGGTTTCCAACCAGGTTGTCCACAGGATGATCCTTGAAATGATAAAGTACTTCACTCTTCTTAGATGACAAATAATATCCTCATCTATTACAGACTTCGCACTTTAGGGGGCAATTTGTTGCACAAAATATTGTCACCATGACATTCTGCAGTCAGTGTGAGTCTATCACCACTCACACTTTCCTCCTTTGCAAGTCTTAAACCTCAAATCATCATGTCAAGCCTTGAAAAATGAGAGAAAGCCCTTAAAAATCTCTAAAACTCTGGTTCTGCACTTTCTCTTAGCATTAATTGTGGTCCCGCACCCACTGGTCATGTCTCCTACGTACCTGACTGCTCTGTTTCTGTGTAATGGGTGCGGACCCCTGTAAAAGTAAAAAAGGTGCAAGTGCATTCTTAAAAACTCACTTTGGGTTATTTCTGGAAGCTTCTAGAGGGAATCTTGAGGTGGCAAGTTCACTCCTTTAAGGTGCATGCATCCCATACCTAAAGGATTTAACCCCTTGATGTGTGGAGCTTATCCCTTTGAAGGAGGACTCTATCCCTTCATAGGTGGACCTGTAACCTCCTCCCTCTGCACTATAAAATGAGGCATTGGGTTGGTTATTGGGGTGGTTGAAAGCTGAATATTTTTGAGGTGAAATATTGTTGGAATTTAGTCTTCCTAATTGAGCTTGAGAGGAGATATTACATACCTTTTTGATCTCATTGGGAAGAGTGTGAGGCTTGTCAAAGTAGAGGAGATTCTTGCTTGGACCCTGGGAGGAGCTTGTACAACATCAAGGCACCAAAGGTTGTAAAGTTCTTCTATTTTCAAAGTTAATACAATCAAGTTTATTTTTATCAATAAGCTGTGTTTTATGGTTTATTTCATGGATTCCTTGATCACCATGATGAATATGATTTATTATATTAGCTATGCAGGTGTTATTTGATGTGTGCTTGTCTGTGATTGCAGGTTCTTAAAAGGAAACTCATTCGGACGATCGAAGCATGGCTGCCACAAACTAGCGTTGGACTTAAGGTAGGGTCTAAAACACCTCTTGGTTTTTATTTATAAATCGCAGTATTTAGAGAAAGGTAGATTTGCTTGTTCTGCTTGTCACTAGATATCAGTTGATACTAGGGAGATCGGTCTTGTCCGCAAGAACGATTTATCCAGCCGACAAGGGCCATACCAGAGAGGATCAAACTTCCCATGCTTATCCTTATCTTCTCTTCTGGTATCCCATCTTAACACTAAATCTGCAACTTTAAAGTCAATTTCCTTGGCTTTTCTGTCAAAAATAATTTTCATCTTGGATTGATATACATAATCAAGTTGTCTCTTACCTTGTCCCTGTTCTCGCTTAGCTCCATCACTTTATTCATTCTTCTTATCAAAGCATTTGGTTCTTATTTCGCCTCCTAAATCATTGCAATCACTGGCTTCACAAGTTGACTTGGAAACAAAGCTTGAGTCCCACATAATAATTCAAAAGGTGACTTCCCTGTAGATCTTCTTGTAGTTACTCTAGTGGCCCATAGAGCAAAATTTAACTTAGAATCCCAGTCTCTTTGATTTTCTGTAATGGTTTTCTTAAGGATCTTCATCAAAGTTTTGCTAGTAGATTCAACTAATCCATTTCCCTGTGGATGGTAAGTTGTTGAATGGGACAAAATAATATTATACTTGTGACAAAAAGAAATAAACTTACTTGAATTGAAGATCTGAGCATTGTCTGTTATAATTTTGATGGGGCATCTAAATCTGTTGAAAACATTCTCCTCCAGGAACTTCATTACTATCTGTTCAGTGAATTTCTTGGTAGGGATTTCCTTTACCCATTTGGTGAAGTAATTAGTTGCTGTGAGAACCCACTTGTGTTGTCCACTTGAAGGTGGATTGATCTCTCCGACAAAATCCAATCCCCATTGTCTAAATGGTTCCTCTATGAAAACTGGAATCAAAGGTAAAGGAGACGATCTCTTTTTCTCAGAAAAAAGCTGACACTTTTGACAACCTCTAACAAACTTATATGTATCACAAAATAAAGTAGGCCAATAAAATCTTTCTTGAAGAATTTTATGTGCAGCCATCTTCCAACTGTAATGTCCTCCCCATAACCCCTCATGATAATCTTTGATTGTTCCTATAAACTCATCCTTTGTTAAACATAGTAATAGAATTCCAACAGGATCCTTCCAGTATAAATTGCCTTCCACAATCATATATAGTTGTGCTTTGATCTTTAGTGCTCTATACTTTGTTCTATCTAGAGATTGGGGGCAAGAAAGAGAGCAAAAATAATGAATTATATGCTTCTACCATTCTGAACACAAAAACTTATACCCGATCTTCATACCTGGTCCTTGCTTTCCTTCATTTTCTTCTGTTTCTCCTTCATTCAAAGGTGTCAGCAAGTTGATTCCCAATGCTTGAAAGTTTGATTCCATTAACATTTTTTCCAATCCTTGCCCTTTCACCAACTTTGTGGGTTTTATGTCCAAGTCATAATCTTGGATCTTGGCTATCCATTTTCCTCTTCTGCCTTCTACGTCAGCCTGTACTAATACATCTTTTATTGTAGCATTTGGCACGTAAGCAATGATTTGTGAATGCAGCACATAAGTTCTAAAAGCTTTCAGGGATTTACTAAAGCATATACCTATTTCTCAAGAATATTATATTTAAGCTCAGCATCCCTGAGAATCTTGCTAAAGAATGCAACTGGTTGTTCTTTCTCTTCATCATTTTTCTGCAATAAGACAGTGGCTATTGAATTTGAGGATGCAAATGAAAAAGCTTGGAAAGGCTTTTGATAATCAGGGCTGATTAGGACTGGAGCTGCCTGCAATGCCTCTTTAATCCTAGAAAATGATTCTTTAGCTTCCTTGGTCCAATGCACTTCATTCTCCTTCTTCATCATATCAGTGATTCTTTCACGATTTCTGCATAGTTAGACACAAATCATCTTAGGAAGTTAATCTTTCCCAGAAATTTTTGGATATCCTTTTTACTTCTAGGCAGTGGTATTTTTTTCATAGCTTGTACTTTGGCCGGATCTATCTTTACTCCATCTCTAGAAACAATGTGCCCCAATAGTTTTCCTTCTTCTAGAGCAAAAATGGATTTTTTGGGATTCACGGAAAGCCCAAATCTTCTACATTTATCAAAAGTCTTTTTCAAATGGTCCAAATGTTCTTCATCAGACTTTGAGAAAATAGTGAAATCATCCAAATATATTACTACAAATTTATCTCCCACAAAAGCAATGTCCATAGCCCTCTAAAACGTAGCACCTACGTTCATCAATCCAAAAGGCATTTTGGAATACATAAAGGTCCCCCAAGGATTTGTGAATGTCATATTTTTCTGATCCTCCTTATTCACGGCCACCTGGTTATACCCAGAAAATTCATCCAACATTCACATTCTAAAAGATCTCGTCACCTTTTGCAGTACGTGATCCATTTTAGGAAATGGATAGTTATCTTTCAAAGAAGCCCTGTTGAGATTTCTGAAGTCCACGCATAACCTTATTTCCCCATTTTTCTTTCTTACAGGCACTAAATTAGCCACCTAATCAAAATACCTGAGCGGAACTATTATTTTGGCATCAAGCAATTTTTTGACCTCTTTTTCAATTAATGGTCGAAGCAAAGGATTTATTTGTCTAAGCTTTTGTTTGAAGGGTTTAATTCCCTCCTTCAAGGGAATCTTGTGCTGAATAATATTTACATCATAAGTTTTGAGATCTTCATAGGACCATGCAAAGAATCAACATAATTCTTGAGAATTTTAATATATCTCTCTTGAAAATTAGGTGAAACTCCACCGTACAATTTTACTAACCTGGGTTTCTCCTGAGTTCCAATGTTGTGATCCTGAATATGTTCATCTTGTGAAATTTTCCATGAGTCAATAGCCACATCATTGGAATTGAAAAGCCTTTCAAGAGGAACAAGTCTCTTTGGCAGAATATTATCTTTCAATTGAAAGATCTTCTGATTTTCTATTGAATCTTTTAAACCACTGACTTTTGCAATTTCTGTTGTCTCTTCTTCATCCTGATCAATTTCTATGCCCTCAAACTCTTCAACCATAGTCAAAAACTCTTTAATCTATTGATCATCTTCAAAAACTTGCCAATTTTTAACATTATCAGGAACAGAGGGTATGTGCCTCATTTCTACCTCATATCTTAGTCTTGGATTAATAGGAGGCTTGAAAGTACTATCAACTATATCCAATAAATATGCTAATCTATTCTCATCTCTTGGAATAAATTGAATGTTAAAAGCTTCGAAAAAGTTCTAAATCAAATCCCATACCTCATTTTTGTATGCCCTAAGCCTAGGGTGCTTTGTTTGGAAGTGATCTTTTATTTGCTTAATAATCATCTCTGAATCTCCAAAAGCAGAAATTGACTTAACTCCCATCTGTTTAGCTGTTTGTAGAGAAATAATCAAGGACTCATATTTTGCCACATTGTTTGTTGCCTCGAACTCTAATTTTAAATAAAAAGGGAACATATTATCTCTAGGCACAGTGAGAAGAAACCAACACTTGTTCCTTCCTTGGAATAAGCTCCATCAAAGAAGCATTTCCACACTCCTTCAGTTTGCAGCTCTATAATTGCATTGGCTGAAGCAAGCTACTTCTGGTTATCTTTAGCTAGCTTTGCATTATCATGCAATGTGAAACAAGCAAAATCATCCTTCTCCTGGCTATATACAGGTGAATTACTTGCTCCATTTTTTGTAATTGTTTTTACAAATCTAGTTTCTCTTTACAATCTCCTCTCTTCCCCACCAAAAATCGGTATAAAAACATATGTAAAATCTAGTTTCAAAACACCACCCAATTTTCCCCCCCATGACCTATATAGAAGCATTCCAAATCTAGCAGGGATATCTGTTACTACTACATCCATGAGCAAGCTTCTAGCTTGAATTTGGGCTAGTGACACTGACAGATTCTTAATAACCCCTGGAAACTTAACTTTGTTCGAATCAAAAGAATACAAGTCCCTATAAGGTTTGGTCACTTGTAGATTTAGTTTTTTCATCATTGACAAAGGCATAAGATTATGTGAAGCTCCCGAATCAAACATACAATTATGTAGGAGGAAATCATGGACCAATAAGGAAATATAAAAAGGAGGTATTGAAGAATCTACTTCCTCTACATGTGGACCAAAAACCACGACTGGTTTATCTTCTTGCAGATTTATAGTGTCATTTATACTCTCATTTTCTTTTAAATTAATAAACTCGGCAATCTCCTTTTGATAAATAGGTGTTTTTGCCAATTCTGTAAGGGGAACTTGAATTCTTACCTTTTCCAACTCCTTAGTAAGACTAAATAAGTGACCCTATTTTGCAGTCCTTTCATTCTCATCTTCACCTTTCTTCATGACTGGAATTACTTGAGGAATTGAAACAAATTTCTCCAAAGGAATTTTTTCAGTTTGATCTTGAGAAGACTCACCTTGAAGTATCTGTGTCTTGCCATTTGCATTCTGTTGTTGCTTTCCTTTATTCACTTGTTTTGCAGGTTGAGATTCTTGTGGAGTCGCCTTTGGTGAGGAAGTTGAAACTTGCTGCTCACTTTCATTTTCTTGATTTCTTGATCTTTTCCTCGATCTCAAGTCATATTTCTTATGTAGTTTAGCCTGCATAAAATCAGAGAATTGCTTCTAATATTCATCAATTTTATTTTCATCATGAATGGCATATGTTTCATCATATTCATAGTATTCTTCTTCGATACCAAGTTCATCTTCATCTACTGCATATAATGTAGAAATTTGATCTTCAGGTTGCTCCGGTTCTTCACCAGGATCTGCTCCTATATATAATGGTGCTTCAATCTGATTTTGAACTTTTCTTTCCTTCTGCAAGATTTGCAAAGGTTGTCTTCTATATTCGGTATTAAAGTTCTTATTATACTGTGTTTGCTTTTGAAAATTATTATTTTCTAACTCTAATTTATTTAACTTATCTGACAAAGTTCTATTTACATTAGACATATCCTCCAATGCTTGACTTTGAGAGGATTCCATCTTTGCCTTTCCCTTGTCTTGGATAGGCTGTGTCTCTGGTGCTTTTCCTGCCGCCACCAGATTTGCTTCTATCTCTAATGCATTTGTTTGGATTTGATTAAGGGTTGGACGTCTTCTTTCCCTTAATGTGAATCCAAAATTTGATTCAAAAGCCCCTGCAAAAGTTATTTTTGCACCAGTAGGAGGGGGCTTAATCTCCACTGGAAGACTATTGTACAATTTGTTAAACCTTTTGAAAAATTCAACCATAGTTTCATTAGACTTTTTCTTTACGGCATTAAACTCTGTTAATGAATACCCATGATCTCTTTTTTCTCCCCATTTCTAAATGAATAAATGTTCCATATCTTCCCAAGAAGGAATAGAATTATTGGGAAGCCCTTTAAACCATTTCCTTGCTTATCCATCCAAGAACTGAACAAAAAGTCTTAGAACAACATCTACATGTTCAACATTTTTGTTTTCTACAAAATTGCAAAATACTAACACATGATTCTCTGCAGTTTGTTCATCTTCCCCTGTAAAACAAGGAAGAATCTTGAGGTATTCCTATGGCATTTGATGTAATGGTTGTGGCAATTGAAGAGGTGCATACCTATTCATCAAGAATGTAGGTACTGCCATGTTTATTGAACCTTGATTACCAACAAATGCATAGCTTGACTTAGAAGTAAATGGTGTGTGCAGAGGCGGTAATGTGGTTATTGGTTCAGCTTGAATAATTATAGCAGGTAAATGAAAAGTAACGGACTCTAAAGATTTCTCTTGACAGTTAGGTTCCTGAAATGAAGATGATGAAAAAGATGATTCTTTATCGGATGAATGTTCGGATAGGTTGCTGCTTGATGCAAAAAATGTAGGAATTGGTGTAATTGGGATCTTAGACTTTCCAACCCTCCTAGAAACTAGCCTTTCAGGATCTGAAAGAGCTTGAACCTTCTGTTGTGAGGTGTTTGATCTTGTATGGGATCTTCTTGAAGCCAAAATTATTTCTTTGATTCAAAACATCCAAATATTTCCTCCTCGCTGAACAACCAGAGGAAAATAGTGAAAACCCAGGGAAAAGTATTCTTGTCTTCTCTCCCTAGCAACGACGCCAATTAATGTTGTACCTTAATAAACCAATTTCCTTGCTGTGGGGAAATTATGCTTAAGACACTAATGTTTGTAATTACTGTTTGTTGTCACTTATTTGTCACTTTATTGTTTTTTGTATTCTTAATTGAAGGACCTGGAAAACTTGGTCTTTAACCCTTAATATATATGTGACCGGAAAATCTCAGAATTCCATTTGTTGCTAGATATAAATGATGAATGAAGAAAGCTTGAAGGAGAAGTTAAAGATAACATGCTACTTAACACAAAACCTATTATCTATCACTTAGAAGAATTATGAAAATGAGAATTGAATCATAGACTATATGCTGCTTGACACAGAAACTATTACCTATAACTTAGAAAGGAAGGTGAAAACTTCAAGTATAGGAGCATTCTTTTAAGGAATTTTAACTTTATCTACATAAGCAAATAAATACCTGCAACTTCATTACTATACTTGAAAGAAGAAAACATAAGATGACACATGACAGAGAAGTTACAAAATTATACCCAACAATTCATGGAAACTTCTGATTCTTTCATTAATCAACAGCTATATCAGGAATATAATAGCTTAGTCTCTAGGTTCTTCCAAAATTCGAACCCCTCCTTTGTAAATTTTCATCTTTTTGTACATTATGGAACAGTTGTTGATTTCTAAAGATGCCCAAATTATTTAACTATTTCTCTAACTATATGAAGTAAAAACTATTACAGAATTTTACAGACGGTAAAAGACACCTCCAAGAACATAAAATAGCAAGAAATAACTTAACTAGAAGATGAGGATAACTGCTGGCTTGCTCTGTTAATCGGCTGCTGAGTTCTTTTGTATATGCTTAAATAATGATTAATCCATTTTAGTCGTGCTAAACTGTGTTAGCCATGCGTAAATCTGGGTTTACATATGTATCAGGCGTTTTGATTGGCCAAAATACAAAGGAAACAGCACCAATTTCCTTCCTCTTCGGATTCAGCTCTAATACTGATTTTTCCCTTTACAAAGAAAATTTAACGTAAACCTTTGATTAATACAGAACTCAAAAAGAATTGATTTTGCTTCATAAATCGATCGGATCCGCCCATCACAAATCTCAATAGGCGGAGGTAGCACTTCATATATAACCTCTTCCATTGTGATTTGCGATTGTGATTTAATCACATTGTTGAACTATGGCCAACTCTCTTTAATAATTGTTTTCTTTTTATTTCAATGTGCAATTATTGCATCACCCCTTTTATTTCAATATGCTTCAAAATGCAATTATTGCATCACCTCTTTTGTGCCTTATCTATTTTTTAGTGATTTTTAAATGAAAAATGAAAATTATAAACAATGAAGATGCATGTTACAACAGGTATGATGACAACCTGGGTATACTCTGCAAAGACCAAGATAGGGGGAAACATCTCCAACCCTATGGGTAACAGATAGGGGAGAAACATATACAAACCTATTATCCAAAGATCACTCAACCCCAGGAGCCCTCCATCTCAATTCCACACCCTGGGAGCTCAAACAGGAGGGAAGAGCTAGCTCATTATCCTCAATCAATGATGCTCCCTATAGATCAACAACATATCATCATGCTCATATTTGGCAATCATCATTTCTCAATAGAAACAATCGCCTATTCATGCAAGTCATCAAATCAAATATCATATTAGAATAATATATATATCACAAAAAGGATACGTTATTCATCCTCCCTCTCACACAGGTGCAAACCACAATCCTAGGCTTGTCTCGTATATTAGCACTGTCTCAATATATGAAGGTATCTCAGTCCAACTATATACAAGATTCTTTTCCAATTAGTTCCCACTCTTTTCCATCGCATTGTATTCATGTCATATTTAGAAACTACTCAAACATCTCTCTAAGGAGCTTCTTCATCTTGCCTCACAGTTATCCGTGCTAGCAACATCGTACTCAACCTTGGTCATTCTTAAAGCTACAGAATTCTCATCCAAAACATCATGGAAGATATCATACTAAGGCAACACCCAAGTGTTCTTATCTCATCAACAATGATACCAAAAAACATCAGTACATCCATGTAGTCACATATCATAGGAAGAATTTCTCAGACCAAAAATAGATCATCCCATGCAAATATCTTGATGTGAGCTTGGTGGAAACTCATTGCATATGAAGTGGCTCAATTATGAATTCACTTAGGTTTTATGCACAACAAATATATATATATACAGACAAGTGTTCAAATAGAGCATACATGCTTCAATCAATTGTTGGTTGTTAGGTCAAGTTCAACAATATATTTTCGTAACTTCTTGAAATTTTATTGGAGTGTCCACGGATTTTCATTTCCACTTTATTTAATAACTTCACTATCTATATTTTCTTTTCCAAAATTTAGAAATCGATTCATCATGCCATGATTCATTATTTCCAGCTTCATAATCCAACTCTCTTACTTTGATCATCAGAGGATCATTACCTATCAAGAATAGATCATCAGTATACAAAACCAAAATCAAAGTTATACCTTGGACCACTCTTGAAGTAGAGGTTTTGATCGACACATCATCCTGGCTTCACCAAGTAACTGCCAATGCAAACATATCAGGCTAGGGGAGCTTGATTCATATAATTCTTTATGCAAACATAACACTTTACCAAACCAATATGCTTAGCCTTACATAAATCAATATTGTGTGATCAAATCAACTGAGTCATCTTATCAAAGTTTAGAAACCAGATTAGAACTGATATCAAAATGATCAAATTCTTTAAACCAGGTGATAGGTAGAAATTTTATCCAAGTATCAAGTTATGACTTCATCTATTGTTACGCCAACAAATTATCAAGCAAAATCAAACCAAACTTCATCAAGTCATCCTCAATATCATAATATAAATCATTTTTGCCACTAGATGCAAATGCATACACCAAGGATAATTCATGCAAGTTCCATCCATTCATTGTGAGATTACTTCATACTAAACTACAACTGTTTATACTTCAACCAATGTGTCAAAGCTAATGATGTCAACACAAAATATCATTGAAAGTCACTATGCCTATATAACATTGTTATCAAGGAAAATCACCAAGTGTCAAATCATATCAAAATCCCAAAATTTTCTATCACAGTGAGTTCTATAGCCCAAAACATATCTCAACATCATGTCAAAGTTATAAATCATATTTATGAACTATCACACATTTGTCAAAACTCCAAACATTTCTCATCTATACCAATAAGCTAAATCTTGTCAAAACCTTGCAACTGTTATCAAATATTATCATACACAAGCTTCAATGGTTAAATCATAATGAAATATTGATGTGCATATTCTGGTCCCCTGCAAACACAAGTTTAGTCAACACATTCAAATTCTCTATAGTAAGTCAAATATTCAAACTTCCATGCTCATAGAAATTTCAGTTGTTAGCTCCATGTCTGTAGGACTATCATCCTTCAGGTGAACTTTTGATTTCATGCACAAAGATTCACTTTTGTGTCCTATAGGCATAACTGCATCCATAGGCCTTCTTCTGTGTGGTTAAGAGGCTCCAATTACACCCTTATTCTTGCTTCTGTGTGGTTGAGGCTTAG
The DNA here is from genome assembly GCA_031772625.1 of Pinus tabuliformis. Classification (NCBI taxonomy): domain Eukaryota; kingdom Viridiplantae; phylum Streptophyta; class Pinopsida; order Pinales; family Pinaceae; genus Pinus; species Pinus tabuliformis. The sequence goes on along the minus strand of CM062816.1, from coordinate 1,244,199,568 downwards.
AGTAAGGAAAAATCTTTCTTCTTAGACCAAAAATTTGCCGCAGACAAACAATATCAAATATTTGTCTATTTATGTTCATAAATCTTACTTCAACAAAAGAGTATTCTATACATATAATGTAAATGATAATATGTGTAGGGATATTATGAAGATTTTCTCCCTCTTAATGAGCATTCCCTTTAGCCATAAGTCATCAACCTATCTATCATAATGCTATCATGCATCAACAGAACTGTTAAATCATAAAGTCAAGCTATATCATGTTCTAAAACATATATCATCATCATAACATGTTAGTATTAGTTACTTCATCATCACATATGAACATGACAACAAATTTTACTCAAGTCAGGTCATTAAATTTTACCATATGTCATAATTACTAAACTCATCAAAACCTAACCACGATCAACAAAAGATATTGAATATTAATCTCATTGTTATACTTCTATCATCATGGCTACCATACTTTCCACAAACATTATTAATAGTATGAAGTTACCATCTACTAGATTCAAGGTGCTATCCTTCTTTATGGGATCAAGATATATGAAATGATAGATGTTAGCCAAACATCAAGTATACTAGTATATCAAAGATCAATATTAAGTAGCTTCATAGAGTCAAGAAGTTCATCATGTCCAAAAGATAAGATACTTGTTCACTACCAAGTGCATCATTTAGTAATAGGTATCATGAATCAAACTTCCATATGCATGATCTATATACTCATTACTTCTTAGGGCTTACCTTGCCATCAATATTTCATCTCAAACATAACATTGAAACAACACCATACATTCCTTGAAGTGTTTAGATAGTTGTGCACCCTCTTATTTCACATTGGTAGTTGTAACACTTTGTCACCTTTTCATAAAGTGCCTCTTTACCTTTTCTAACGCTAGTTCTTCTCTTCATGCACTATCCATGATCCTCAAGAAGGATCCACTTATCACAACTCCTCAAGATGTTAGAAGCATTCAAATACCCAAATATACATGCATAAAGTATAAGTTATTGTTATCATTGTATTGTTTAGCATTGATGTCAACAGGTTTTATGTTGTCACCTATGCTCTACCCTAGTCCTCCCTTACAAGCTCATGAGAGCGACTGAAAAATCCTAGTCACACTGAGATAGGCTTGTGAGAGCGACTGAAGCTTCTATTCAATTCTAGCTAGTGTCAATTGTGTGACCAAGAAATTTCATGGCTTTTTCTCTACATTCCTCGCGCTGTTTGGAAGGAAGTTGACTTGGATATTCTTATAGCTTCCAGAAAAAGTGAAAAAGGTCAAAAATTGTTTGAAAAGGTCCTATCATGATGTGAATGAATTTAGTGCACAAGTAGTGACCTTAGTGGATTGATTTGGTCCAATTTGTGCACCTTTGATCCTAGCCCCAAGCTCAATTTCACCCTACATGTTTTATATACTTGATCTTGGAGCTATTTGAAGGTTGATTGTGAGTTGATGATGTATGTATGTGAGTGAGAAGGTATTAGAGAAGGAAATTATGCTTCATACCTTGAGTAGAGCCTAAATGCTTCAGTCTATGAGTGTTATTCAGTGAATAATGTGCATATATGAAGCATGTTATAGAATAGATTAGAATTGAAGCTGCTAGATTAGAGATCATTTGGAGAAGTTTTGTATGCTGCTGGTTAATGTTTATGTTGATGATTATCACACTTCATTTAAGTAGGAGTTGTTGATGCATTTGGAACATATCCATAGTGTCTCTTTCTATTTATTGTATTATGCAACATTATATTACTGTGAGGGTCTAATTATATTCAGTTTATTGAGGCCACTATATGTTCTAGTTTCGAGAGATTTTTCTTGTGGTGTTTATATTTTATTTGATGATGAGATCTTGTTGCTGAGAGCATGTATGCATAGCTGATTTATTGTAGAGCATAGTGTCTTGGGATCTATTTTGAAAATTGATGAAAGGAGGTCCACATAGTGGTAGAGGAGCAGTGACTTCATGAGATAGGAGCAGTGATAACGAAGCTTCAATAAAAGGAATAGTTTCTCATCCAATGGTAGTTGGATAGTCCAATTGGAGTTGGGTGAGGATTGATTGGTCGTGGTGGCTTTCATTGGATGGTAGTTCATAGATCCTTAGAGTACATAGTCTTCTAAGTTGATCAGTAATATCGAGTCTCCTACTTGATCAGTGTTGGAATTTTATATATGAGTTTGAGTCTCCATGCTGATGGGAGTCAACAAGCTATGTAAAAGACCAATTGCTTGACATAATAGAAATTTGTAGTAGAGTAGCAGCAACAATGGTGGTTTTTCTCTTGAAATTGTTTCCACTAGAAGTCTTGTGTCTCATGTGGGATTGATGTGATTTACCTTTGATGTGTTGAGTATAGTTTCTCACATGGTTATCTTGTTTTATATGCTTATATTTTTAAATGCATGGATAATCTAATGTGTTGTTGGTGCATATATGTGTGATTGAGTAATTGAAGAAATAATTGATAAAAATCGTATATATATCACACTATTGATTCACCCCCCGCCCCCCAAGTAGTGCTCAAAGGTTTCCAACAATTGGAATTAGAGCGAGGCTCTTGGTTGCAACTTGATTACTGGAGAGTAGATATGGGGTTTGTTGGCAGATTTTTTTTTTTTGTCAGAATGCTTGTCCTCACTGCTGCAAATTACATTGTATGACACCAAAATCTAAAATATCAATTTTTATATTATGGACCTAACATTTGGAAAGTAGTATGTGAAGTTTGTGGCAACGATCCAATGACATATGAATTTTTGTAGCAAGATGCAAAAGCAAGATGTATAATATACAAGAATATTCATGATGATGATATGAAGAGACTAGTGGTTTTGAAATGTCCCAAAGATATGTGGGATAAGCTAGAATCCATTTTTGGAGATGGAACCAACAAAAAAATGAAAATGAGAAGTAGATCAACAAGAATATTAACAAAAAGAAGGGCCTTTTAAAACAAGAAGCTCAGACACAAGTGTCTCATTCTTCTAGTACACATGATTCAATAGATGATGAGAAGAGATCATAAAATCATGAATCCAAAGGTATAAACAATAATGATTTTCCTTTGAGTTGTAATTTTGATGATTCAGATTAAGATCATGTTGAAGCACATAATCAAGATGAGAATGTTATTAAGGGTCTTAGAGCTTATATTTATAGACTAATAGTTGCATGCAAGGATCAAGAAAAATTATTGTAGATCTGTGATGATAAGGAGACTAAACTCAATGAAGAGATTGTGAGCTTAAACGTTAAATCGGCAGAAGTAGAAAAAGTTGAGGAAGGCATGTGGAAGTAGTAAAAAGTTAAGGAAGATGAGTGTGAAATATTAGAAGTAGAAGTGGTTTCCTTGAGAAAGCAGTGGAAGATGGAGAAGAGTACCGTGGCCTTGTATAATTTGTTTGAGATCCAAAGATCACCATTGGACAAATCTGGTCTTGGATATCAAAAGGGTGAATCTAGTTTGCTAACAACAAAAGTGAGATCCAAGGAAATAAGAAGCAAATCCAGTATCCAATTAGCAAAAAAAAGAACTAGTAGTAGGAAAACAAGCAGAACCAATAGCGGAAAAGAAAGAAAAACCAACAGCAAAGAAGAAAATCTCAAGGAGCTCCTACATTCAGAAGACCTTTTTCTCTTATAAATGATCATGGTAGCTCCATTAGATTTCAAAGGAATCAAAGTCATTTTATTCCTTTGATGCATGAGGTACAATGTTATAGTTGTTACAAATATGGACATGTTGCAACAAACTATGGGAGTAGAATGAATAGGTCATATCAATAGCTCAGCCACCAAGGAGATTGGCCTTTAGGTATAATTGTGATTTTTATGGTTATTGTTACTCATGTCACCTGTTTGTCCATAAGGTGATAGATAGCAGGTCTAACCAATGGAGGAGAAGGAAATTGCAGGCAAGGTATAGACCTGGCATGAGTAGTAAGATATTTGGTACTCTTGCTTCCTATCTTGGCCATGTGGAGTGCTTTATATGCCATATATTTGGCCATATGGAAAGAGATTTTTTTCTGCCCCATTCTCAAGGAAAAACCATGAAAAGTAAAAATCAAAGAGGATCTAGCACACAACCAGTGAAGCAAGAGAAGAGGTATTTGAAGGAAGAGAAGAAGCAGATGAAAGAGGATAAGAAACAACCCAAGATCATGTGGAAAAAAAAAGAGAAGAAACTTTCAAGTAGTGAAGAGAATTCCCTTCTACAATCCATGGTTATTCATGCATACTTTTAGAGGGCTACATAATTTATGAGAGGTGCATAACCTTAGGGGAAGCGTATGTGGAGTTTGTAGCAACACTTGATGAGTTAATTGAGTCTCATGCACATTCAGGTCCATAGGATCAACATGTCTCTTAGAGTTATATTGAGCTCAGGGGGAGCTATGCATGGTATTGCGATTCATGATTTATTTTCTTATCATTCATTCCTTTCTGCTCATGTGATTGTAGCAGTTTTATATGTCTTTCATGAGTAGAAAGTTCAACACATTTTTCAGCCATGTATATGCTTTTGGTTCCCACTGACAGCTGGTTGAAAAGATGTGCAACGATGCATATATTTTGATCATCATTTCAGGATGTATTGAGATGACTTGTGACATGGACCAACCATGTATGGACTGTTATATGCAATTTATTACAGCCATGTATTCATTATTGTTTCATTATTATGTATTATGCATGGTGATAGACTTGTTTTGGAGTCTAATGGAGTCTTATTGTAGCCACATGTATTATCATGATTTATCATATTTTTGAGTCATTAGTCCATAGGAGATGATCATAACAGCTATTTATTTCATTGAAAATTTATGCATAATGCTAATGGAGCCATGTACTTATGTTGTACTGTCATTTGGGTCGTATAGCCATGAGTCATGAGGTCATGTTATGGTCATATGAGAGTATGTATGAGGTCTTATATCACTACTACAATGATGTATTTATCATGTATATGTCACTTGAGTCATGGTCATGTGGATTCGTGGTCCATATGGTGCTTCTCTTTGTCAAAGGAAGCATTATTTGTAGCGGAAGTGGTCATTTCAGCACAACAATTGGTATCTCTACAACTTGGAAATGGCATGTGTTTAGGTGGAGCATTATTTGTTCCTATTTACTTCAGCCATACATTGTTGGCATTATGATCTATTTGGAGGTGGTCATACTATGCCTCATATTGTGCTATGACAGTGGGGTTCTTAGCATCACGCGATGAGATATTTTGGTAGTTGCTACTATGTAGTCATGGGGGAGATTGTATGTGGTTGCCTTATGTGGATATTGCTGCATATTATGATGATGATGCATATGTTGATTATGGTGGCCTTATGTTGGAATGATGCTTCTTGCTGCTAGAAGTTGTTGGATGGTATTTTTCTTTGGATGTTTATTGGATATGTTGCTTGTTTCTTATATGGAGACATAGATGATTTTTTATGCATTATATTTCAGCCATATAGAGATGTATTACTCTAGTGTTTATGCTTCAGTTCTTTCCTCCTATTCATATGGAGTTGACCCTTTGCCATTGATGTCAAAGGGGGAGGGAACTTGGATATGTATGGAGATTAGTCTCACACGTTGTTGAGGTTGACATCAATGTCAAAGGGGGAGTTTGTTGGCACTGTAGTGTTTGGCATTGGTGTCAACAGGTTCATGGTGCTGCTTGTCATGTGCATATGTACTTGGCTTGGTTGTCCTAGTGGTTGGTGATGTGATTCATGATGGTTTGTGTTGACATGTGTTGGAATTGATGTTGTTCCTATGATGATGTCACACTTGATGGCACACTCTTGATGGTTAGTGGTGTAATTGGATTGGATGATGATGCTTCTACAATTTGATGATGCAGATCTACATGTGATGGTGATGGTTCACGACACACTAGTTGGGTTGACAACTAAGTATTAATTAGGTCTTCATTTCTATGCTTGTGAGGATGAATTATGGTAGTGATGTGATGGCTTGATGATGGTACGATAGAGGTATTTTAGGTCTAACAGAGGTGTTTCAGCTCTTTCAGAGGTTTGATGGAGAGTGGAGGACTTCTTGGCACACTTGAAAACCTTGTTTGTTGGCCTTCTACGTAAAATTGGTAGTGACACTTGGGAGACATGATTGATCCACTTATAGACATGTCAGAGGCTATGTTAGAGGTTTGAGGCTTGCACAGGAGATGGAGAAGATGACCTAATAGATAGAAAAAAATTTGGACTGAAGGTTTGATGTTTTCACCTATGCTTTGCCCCAATATCTCCCTTACAAGCTCATGAGAGTGACTGAAAAGTCCCGATCGCACTGAGGCAGGCCTATTAGAAGGACTGAAGATTCTGGCCAATTTCATCTAGTTTCAAGAATGTGACCGAGACATTTCACAGGTTTTTCTCCACATTCATCACATTGTTCAAAAAAAAATTAATTTGGAAATTCCTAGAGGCTTCCAAAAAATGTGAAAAAGGTTAGAAATTGTTTGAAAATGTCCTCTCATGATGTGAATGCATTTAGTGCACAAGTAGTGACCTCAGTGGAATGATTTGGTCCAATTTGTGCACCTTTGATCCTATACCCAAGCTCAATTTCGCCCTACATGTTTCATATACTTGATCTTGGAGCTATGTGAAGGTTGATTGTGAGTTGACGATGTATGCATGTGAGTGAAAAGAAATTAGAGAAGGAGATTATGCTTCAAACCTTGAGTAGATCCTAGATGCTTCAGTCTATGAGTGTTATTGATTGAATAATGTGCAGATTTGAAGCATGTTGCAGAAAAGATGAGAATTGAAGCTGTTAGAGTAGAGATCGTTTGGAGAGGTTTTGTATGTTGATGGGTAGTGTTCATATTGATGATTCTCACACTTGTTTTATGCAAGAGTTGCTGATGCATTTGGAACATATCCATAGTGTCTCTTGTTGTTGATTGTATTATGCAACATTATATTTTTGTGAGGGTTTGATTGTATTCAATTTATTATGGCCACTATATTTTCTACTTTGGAGAGATTTTTCTTGTGGTGTTTATATTTTATTTGATGATGAGATCTTGTTGCTGAGAGCATGTATGCAAAGTTGATTTCTTGTTGAGAATAATGTCTTGGGATCCATTTTGAAAATAGATGAAAGGAGGTCCGCATAGTGGTAGAGGAGAAGTGACTTCATGAGAGAGGAGCAGTGATGGTGAAGCTTCAACAAAAGGAATAGTTTCTCATCCAATGGTAGTTGGATAGTCCAAACAGAGTTAGGCAAGGATTAATTGATCGTGGTGTATTTTAGTGGGTGTTAGTTTGTATATATATAGAGAACAAAGTCTTCCGAGTTGATCAATAGTATCGAGTCTCCTAGTCGATCAGTGTTGGAATTTTTTTATGAGGTCAAGTATCCATGTTGATGGGAGTCAGAAAGCTATGTAAAAGACCAATTGCTTGACATAATAAAAATTCAAAGCAGAGCAACAAAAACAAGGGTGTATTTTCTCTTAGAAGGGTTTCCACGAGAAAGCTTATGTCTCATGTGTGATTGATGTGATGTGCCTTTGATGTGTTGATTATTGTTGATCTCATGGTAAGCTTGTTTTAACTGTTGATATGTTTATATGCATGGATATTATAATGTGTTTCTAGTGAATATATGTGTGATTCAATAATTGAATTAATAATTGGAAAAAATTGTGTATATATCACACTTAATTCACCCCCCCCCTTTCATTAGTGCTCAAAGGTTTCCAACATTAATAATCAAAACAATAATTAGATCAATAGGTCTAAAAAAAATAAAGACATAAAGGAGCACCATAAATTGAAAAATACTTATCCTCAATGAGAGGTGATCATCTCCCTCTTGAATTAGCCTTCAAGAGCCATGACTGTCCATTTACCAAATAAAATTGTTGCCTTCAATATATTTACCAACTTCATCAACAACTAGGCCTAATAAAGACTATCCGATTTAAGGATTCATCAAATCTATCACAAGTGCTTGAGTATCTTCAAATTGATCATGCTATGGTTTCTAGATTTCATATCTCAATTTTTTTCCATAATCTAGGGTTTCTCTCAAACCCTAACCTCATAATATCCATCAAACCCTAATGCGAAATTGCCTAAAGTTACCTTAAAACTATAGTATTCTTTTAGGTCTCCACCATCATTTCTTGCTTCCATCAAAAGTGTCTCCACAGGGGTGATATTCAATGACTTTTCTTCAGCTCAACTTTGATACCACATTAGTTTTTCTTAGGGATATATTTTTCTTTGCTTTGATAGTTTCATTTCTTCATTTACACATTAAATTCACCCCATAACATCATAACATTATTCAGATTTACATCATTATTCAGCAACATATGCAACTATGTATAAAGAACAATATCATCATCATCAATGCAGTGAATCATAAAGGAACAATATAAGAAAATCGTTCACATATAAAGACACCAAGATTGGCTGGAGACCACAGAAAAACCCATTATGGGGAAAAGCCTTTCAAATTCTTCTTCTTATTAGAATGTCATTGAATGATTCAACAAAAGAGAGTAAAATGATCCATATATTCATCTATAAAACTATCCAACAAAAAGAAACTAAACAACATCCATGAGATGAACCCAGTAATGTGCATACTCAAAACCCTGATTCAGAAGCCTCTAATGAACTGTCACTATCTACGGTCAACTGTCGAACACTGCGGTAAACAAGCGAAAAAATTGGACAACTAAAATTTCAATCTTTAGGTCTCAGTCACATGGAGGATGAGTCATGCATGCAACTGGGAGGTTTGAGTCACTCCATTGAGCCTATAAGCCAGTGACTGCAGCCAAAATAAGCCTTTGGAAAGCCTGTGATTGTGACTAAAAAACCTTAGATGCTAGTCACATGGAGTATGTGTTGTGAAATTGGTTGAAAAGCTTCAGTCGCATGGACGAGCAAGCTAGTGAGTGAATGCAGCCAAGATCTCTCTGTAACATGCCTACGACTAAGGCCCAAAACCCTAAAACAATGATGCGAGCTTTAAACCCCACAATTTCACCTTCTTGTGAACCCATTCCTTTGTGGATCTGCCTGAGGCCTGTGCGAGCCAAAAACCAGAAAGAGAATAGAAGAATGATCCATGATGATTTCTAAATAAGGTGGAGGTCACTTGTATTTATAGCCATCCAAGGGTGTCGAATTTTCTTTAGGGATGACCTGATCAAATATGCACATGTGGCCTTATAATTCAAAAATACACTTTCCCTTGACCAAATTTGATGATCTTTAGGTTAATTTTGGTCCTCTTGAAAAGAGGAATTAAATGAAAACATTAGCTCCATCAAATGAGTTGTATAGAGTGGAATTTGGCCCTAGTTACAAATTTTAACACGATCTAATGAAAGCAATAAGGAAGCTTAAATTCCAAGAAAATATGAAACTTAATTCTTTAGTTCTGATTGAGCCTTAGACAAATGAGATAAAAGGAAAAATCAAAACCTTGTTGCAACAAATTCATTAGTATGGGGTGAGCAACTCAATTAATTATCCCAATTATTTGTTGATGATTTAGTTATCTCATTTTTTATAATAAAAAAACTCTTTATTTTACAGTAGTTTTTGGCAGAGTACGATCCTCATGCTATGACTATGGATGAGGCCGATGTTGGTAGAAGCATCAACGCTCCACCTATGACTAAGTCACCAATTATTAATATCGGTACAACCTCTCAACCACCCATAGCAAGATCTGCACTCCCCTGAACAACGTACGTCAGGATCTACACATGATGATATGGATGCAGAGCATGATACAATTGCACAATTTGAAATGAGGTTTCCTAGATCTTCCTGTGTTACTAGCATGAGATCACTATTGTTCACGTTTTGCGTAGATGATGACAATGTCCCTATTAAATTAGAGAAATTTCTAGGTATTTAAGAAATGTTTTAAATATTAATTACAACCTAAATGAAATTTACATATAGTCTGTGATTATTTTAAATTAATGATAGTACCATTTTGTAGGAAATGATGTATTTTATAGGCGTTTATATGACATAACTTTGGAAATATTTAGGTCATGATTCACACAAACTAGAAATCCAAAATTTCCAAGTTAAAAGAGGAGCTTATTAACAAGATGGTTCACATGTTTAGTGATAGTACCTTCAATAAATCTGGAGTTACCTCAAAGGCAAGCCTACATTTAAAATATTTGCGGGACCAATTTAGGTCTCAATTGGAAAGGGTAAGGTCACATGAGCACCCTCCATCGATTATAGAGATGGAGTGGAGAGCACTCATGGAAAATGCACACGAGAAGGTACTTCGAAAAGCAGGGAAGACTCCACCTAGACCAGGAAGGTATGAGGCACATTTAATAATGTAATTATGATGCTTTATCATCATTGCGACATCTAATTAAGTTTTCCAATGTTTTAAATATAGGCTCCCAGATACTTCCAAAGCCACATATGATAGAATAGCCAAACATGGGTAGCGTCATCTTGGCTTCGGTTGTTACTCTAAACTGGCCACAAAACTTGTAAGTATATAAAAAAATAATTTGCATCAAAATTATAAATTTTTAACAATTTTAATTTAATATCACAAAAGAAGAAAAATTTATGTTCTAATGAAAATTTTCTAGGTACACAATTCAAATAGGCTCCCATGGAGGAAGACCTAAAGCTTGCTTTCAAGTACATCTATTAAGCCATGGTTGAACAAAGGACAAACTTGGTGTCTTCATAGTCTTCCAACATCGAACATAACACTCAGGAAAATAAAAGCAATGAATAAATTTATAAATCATTACTTGTAAAATTTATTGGTTATTATTTTTTGCCATAAAGTAATGTGATTGATTGTAAAAATCAGGCTAGCAATGTAGATACAACACATAAGCCTACTGATGGTGGAGTGCTTGATCTTGAGACTCACGTTCAACTCGGTACTAGAGATATTTCATGTGTTATAAAAAAAATTGTAGTATGGAATACAATTAAAAATATTTAAATGAAAATGGTGCATTAATTATAACCTTTCTTGTCTATACACCAGAGCATGTACAGGATGTGGCCAGAGAAGAGGAGGAATATATGGCCACATCCGAAAGTATTATGTTTCCCTCCACTACTAAAGTAGGTAAAGAACACTATACTATTTTTATTAATAAAACATTTGTAATAATAATAACTATAAATATGAATTTAACATTTATTTCTTATTGTAGTTGATGCTCAACCCCACTTGCAACAACATAGTCACAAGAATATGTCAACAACAATACATAGTACACTAGAGACCACAATTGAAGGTGCCCAAGATCAATACATCTTAGCTAATTACACGTTAAAAAGGAGAAAGAAAGCTGATAAAAATTGACTGAACTTGTTTATTTAGATCCCCCTTTTTTTAGTACCACACTTTTTACTGAGAGGTCGAATGCCTCATGGCATGTGGACATGTAAGTTTAGACTATCTTAATAAAAAGTTTTGATTTTTCCATTGCAAAAAATTAGAATGATTTTGTTTCAAATTGTGTAAACATATTTTTTGTGACACAAGGAGGGTGTAGAATACAATATATTTGATAAATTTGAGATATAAGTCAATTAACTCTGTTACGAACACCAAGAACCTATAATTAGATTCATGTGTTAAACTAAGCCTTTACACAATCCATGCCCATGATAAGTCAACTATCTACTAATTTGTATACCTATCCCACTCCACCATACACTACCACACTCCTAATTTAGGTGCTAGCTACTCCTACTTCAATGCCTAATCACAACAATTTGGGATTAAAATGAAACTTTAAGTATATATGTGTGTAATGTCCATGGTGGGACGTATGAATTTTCGTCCCTGAATTATCTGTCAATGATTATAACCTTAAATGGGCTAGCAATGGTATATCTCATCATCTCAAAATGACCCGGCAAATGAAAATTTACAATTTCTACCATCATCACTTCACACTATCTCATGAATGACCCTTCCTATAGATTATATGCATGAATTTAGGGAGGGTCACCCCCTCTACCTATCCTATGATTGATTGTGATAGCAAGTGAATAAAGGACACCTGACAAATTTTTGTTGAAAAGATCCCCTACTTATAAATTGTACTTTGTTCACTTGTTCTCACAATCAATCATAGGCTAGGTAGAGGGGATGGTCTGTTAGAACTTCATGTATATAATCTGTAGAAGTGGTCATTTATGATATAGTGTGAAGTGATTATAACAAACATGATAATTTTTCATCTGTTGGGTCATTTTGATATGGTGATGATAGACCAATGCTAGCCCATTCAAGGTTAAAATCATTAATGGGCAATGTGCGAAGGAAAATTCATACATCCCATCATGGAAATTACACTCATGTTTACTTAAATTGTCATCATAATCACAAACAATTGTGAATTGACATCAAATATATGTTAGAATTTTGTTAGACTATTATAGATTAGAAAATGCAACCAATATATAGATTAGTTACAATAAATATAGTAGAAATTAATATATTAGCCATTCCAATAGTGTCGACTAATATATATTGAGACTAATATTGATGCTTCATGGGATGGTTTAACAACTCCTCTCATGCTTTATCCCAATAATCATTGAATGTCATAATATTTCTCTAAGGTTTTATTCAAATTCTGACAATCTATAAGACTTGTAGTCTTCCACTATTTGCATGGCTCTCTAGCTTCAAGTGGTACACTAAGTTTAGGTTAATTAGTATATGTTTAATGAAGGTAGTTTATTGTCCTTAATCCATATTCAGAATATATTGCAAACATTTCGTCATAGGTATGGGCTCTTGTAGGTTATTCATATTCTATATTTTCTTAGTTTGATTGATATTAGAAGTCTCATGCTCATAACACACACACACATACGCATATGCCAATATTTATCCAATATTAATAATTAAGATCTATGCATCAAACATATCTCTTAGCTTCTATACTCCTGTTCAGACTTCAGATCTTATATATGTATGTGAAATACTACTTTGTCCTATTCAAGTACCATGACTATAGTTTTCAGACTAGGTCCGATCTTTTAACAATGCGCTTTCAAACTTAATTTAGATACCCTGTTTAGAAAGTGAATTTCAGTCTTTAATCGTGATTAATATTTGTTTCTGGATTTTTGAAATGGTGTAACAATTCAGATGCCTAGTTTAAAAAACAATGCTCATGCATACCATTTGAATGAGATCTTAGAATCTATCGAAGGATAAATGTGCAATTATTAATTTCCAATGTTATTGAATTTCTCATTTTGGGCATCTAAAAACATCATCGAGTACACTCTTCGCTATATATTTTATACAAACCCCTCTTATCTATTCCCATAAAGCCCTAAGTATTTTGTATATATGATTAATGAATGAATAAATGAATGTTACATGCTAATGAATAATTTCTATATGTCTCTTTATGTACATGACATTTTTTTATATTATGTAAACATATTTTTTATGATAAAAATTATTGAGATGAAATATTTATGGATTTACAAATGAATGAATTAATTTTTACTATTTTTATGTATATTAATGTTTTGTTTTCATCTATTTCCTATATAGTACATATATTGGGTATTGGGGGTTTGAGAGTGATGTGGTGGGTGGGGGGCGGGGGGAGGCATGAGAGCTTCCAACTTCATGTGGTTGACCCTGTTCAGTAGAGAATAAAATAGGATTTAGATCATCTTGGAGAAAAACACCCTCAATCCAATAGAGTAACAACAAATTCAATGTTGACTTCGCTACTACTTCGTCAAGTGGAGGGAGGTTTGCTCGACCAAGATTAAACTACTCCAACAATTTATTCTCGAAACCAAGAGGAGCTCATTCAGATATCAATATTGTCTATATTAGAATCTCCATATTATAATGATTTTGTTTCTTATTGTCCATATTAGTATTGTCATATTTCCTTTGTTTGTCCTCTTCTTGGAAAATACAATTTTCAACCATTATATCATCTCCACAATCCATTAGTGATTCATGTCTTAAAAAAAATGACAGACGTTAAAAAAACCTAGAACTGATCTTCAAAACTTTAAAAAATGAAACAATTACCATAATATCAAAATGGAAAAGTACAATTCTACAAATACTTCTCAAACAAAGTGTCACTATTGATCAAGACAACCAATATTTCCATCATCTTCACCAATAGCATTTGGGGCATCTATGAATTCCAAACATACTCCTGCATAGATGCCATACATGCTACTGGTGAAGATGGGAGGCAATATTGGTTGTCTTGACCAATGTCGATTCTCTGTATGAGAAGTATCTACAAAATTACACTTTATGTTTTGATATTGTGGTAATTGTTTCCTTTTTTAAATTATAGCATTGACTAGTGAACGAGGTAAATAAAAATATAATTTTATTTTTATTAATGAATAATAACAAAAATATCAATTTAACATTTATTTTTTGTTACAGTTGATGATCCATCCCTCTTGCGGCAACCTCGACAACGTCATGAGTACACGACCAGGCCATAAAAAATAAAGAAATAGAAAAAGAAATGATTGTAATAGTTATATCATTAGAAACATCACATACCATATTATGAAAACATATTTTTGATGATATTTTTTTTTGAGATGAAGTATTTTGTGTCTATGATTAATGAATGAATGAATGTTATATGTTAATGAATAATTGTTATATGTCTATTTATGTACATGATATTGTTTCCTATTATGTAAACATATTTTTTATGATAAAATTTATTGATATGAAATATTTTGTAGATTTATGAATGAATGGATGTTTTCTATTTGTTTTTTTTATGTATCTTAATGTCTTGATTTTAACTATTTCCTATATAGAAGATAGATTGGGTATTGGGGAATTGCGAGTGATGTGAGGGGGGCAGGGGGTGCATGAAAGCTTCCATCTTCACGTGGTTGGCCTTGTTATGTAGAAAACAAGTTAGGATTTGGATAATATTGGAGGAAAACACCCTCAATCTAGCATAGCAACAAAAAAGTCCATGTTGACTTCATTACTGCTTCGTCGAGTGGAGGGAGGTTTACTATAAGATTAAACTACTCCAACAATTTATTCTTGAAACCAACAGGATCTCATTAAGGTATTCATGCACGCAAGTCTTTTTAATTATTATTTATTCATGTAATTAAATTTAATATTTGGTCAAATTTAATCTAAGTTTTCCTCATTAGTCTCATGAATATATGTAGGACAACTAGTTTCAATTTGGATGTTGAAGTGGAATAACTATTTGAAGAAAATAGCACAAAATGGTACGGGTTTAGGTGAGACAACATTTTTTTTTTATTTGTCTTGTATATATTGGTTGAGTGGGAGTTAAATAAAGTTTTATAAGAAAAAAGAAACTTTTCCATGAAAATAATTCATGTAGTATTTGTCTTTCTTTGACAATTGCATTTTTATTTGCATGAAATACCATAAATTGTGATTTTTCATGCAGGGGAATAGGAGAAACTTTTACTCGATTAATTGGGCATGAGGCACTAGTATGATTTTTCTTCAATTTTATTAATTATTTATCGCATCTAAATTCTCCTCCTTCCTTTTTTTTACAGGTACTTTCATTCGCATATATGGATTTGAAAGATTAACTACAGTTGGAGTCATATACGTGAAAAAAACTCATCGAAGTATTGCTCAACTTTAGTCCACCAAGTGCTTATCTACCAGGTGTGTGATTTAGTTTTCCATTGCATTTCATTTCAAGCAATTTTTTATTTCTACATTGCAAATCTTCCAATACCATAAATGTTGAGAAAATTACGGAAAACATAATTAGGGTTTATTTTATAATGTTTTCTATTGTTATATTGGCAATTCTTGTGATATAATGTTAGTTCATCATCATAATTATTATTTTTTGTTCATCATCAATACAATGCCAATAAAGATGACCACAATGCAAACAAGAACACCAGAAATAGGATCTAGATCAAGGAAAAACCCCTCCATAGGGGGAAAACCAAAAAAAATCTCTTCTTATATAAATTCAAGGAAGAATTCCAAGACCTTTGATCAAGACAACCCACCAAGTGTTAGGCCAGCCACCCAAACAACAATGCTTCTCTCTATAACTTGGTTTGTTTCTCTTCTCTATTTTGAAATCTAAACAAAGATAGCTTTATTCACATATGTGTGAGATTTACAAACAAAGAATCGATGCACAATCCAAATAAATATACCTTCTTGCTTTCCTCGCTATCCTTCACCTCTTTCTCGCTCTGAATTTGCCTCAGACTTATTGAAGAGACTGAATTATTTTTGTGACTGAAATGAGATTCAATACCTCTCCTTTGTTGAGAAATATATGGGCATTATGTGAGTTAGATTCTTCAATTTGATTTCTCTTATCTTGACAATTACTTGTGAAATTAGATGTTGATTATGTTAGTGTTCCTTTCATCAAATAAATGGAAACATGAAGATCACAAAGACAATAGCACTAGATGTAAGCACAAAGCCAAGGAAAACCCCCTATGAAGGCTAAAACCTAGAAAACTCTTTCTCTAGTATATTAAATCAGGTTGAGACACACTTGACCCTTTGACTAAAGAAATAGACTTACTCCAACCACTAAACCAGTTCCTCCTGCAATTGTCTTTGCAATCATGGTTCTTGGCTCTTTCTGTTTCAGCTTCAAATTTTTGATCCTCCTTCTACAATAGTCTCGACCCTCCTACTTCAGAAATCTTTGTCTTCCTACTTTAGAAATCTTGGCCTTCCTTCTGCAACATTCACAACCCTTTTTGTAATCATCTCTATAACAAGGAATTTTAACCTCCCTATAATTGTTTCTGCAATTCACATTTTTGGCTTCCTCTCTATAATGGTCTTCTAATATTCTCTACTTCCTCTCCATTTCTCAATCTTATAATACTTTCTCTTACTTCTTGAATTAATGCTTCACTTCTCTCCTTCAAATGGTGAAATAGTATGCTATTTATACTTATTGGTCACTATGCATTTTAGGCGACATGAACAAATTGACTTGAACCTAGCTTTGAAGGATGAATGGTAATCCTCTTGAGAGAAGGAACTTATTTGGTGGAGGATATATTTAGACACAAAAATATTTTTCCTTTCTTGACCTTAAGGATCCCAAGAAGGGTCTCTTACAAAAATGACTTTGACTTTGGCTCACAAAAATTTGGCTTCACAATTCCCAAAAAATGTATTTGAAGGCAAACATTTAAGAAATTATATTTCAAAGGCCTACCCCTTGATCATTCAATGTTGTCTTTTCTATAATGGATATGCAATCAAAGGAACATTTCTTGTTAACAAAATATTTCCATGTAAAACAATCCATTTTCAAGGTTCGATGATAAAGTTGAAAGAGATGAAATTATGTTCATTGCCCAAGTATCAACTCCTTGGAATATGTGGAATGATATATAAGTTGAGCACAATATCCATTTCAAGACATTTGGTTGCATTGCTTACTTATGGATAGATTCCAAAATATTTGTTTATTAAGCTTGTAATCAATGCTATAGAAAAAAATCAGAATGTACTTAAAGGTGAAACAAAAGCTTGGCAAGTTGTAAATAAATATAGAGATTTAGATGACGACCACATATGACATAATGTTATCATGTGGAATTCCTTTGCATGAATGAATTCTTATTGGATTGATCGGAACCACCCTTGGGGTACCATTAATTAAATGTGAAGAAATGATCTCAAAATAGGTATCTGGAATAAGCAAATGCTCCTAGGTCTGATGCAGGGGAAATATATGGATAACTATAGACATATAGCATATTAGATTTTACATAGAACCAAGTCATTTGTTAGTCCCTTGATGCTGATAGGAAAGAGAGAGGAAAAGTGTATAAGCCCAAATTCAATCCAAAACAAGATGTGCTCCAACTTATCCAAAGTATGGAAAACTAGTAGATTAATGAACCCATGATGGGATAACAACTCATTTTTACCCCTTTTTTTTCCTTGGAAATAATTCCATTTATGGATTGTAGGAGGAAGTATGACACTTTTATGGTATCTACAAGTTATAAGTGTGGTTGGTGTCTAGTTGGTATAGGAGTCTGAATTAATAAACATAAACTATACTTAGCCTTCTTCCATAGGATATGTATTTTAAAAATGTGATATGCTACCCCATCCTAGATACCTTAATAATAATGCCTTTAGTCACAAAAATTTCAATCCCCTTAACAATAGGCACATGTCTATCTTTCCCTTTTTCTGAAAATTCATGGAAAATTCCCTAGCTACATCATTATTATATCCTCTTAATTTGTTAAGTAATCCATCCAATGGTATCTCTCAAAAAATTTCACCACCTCGGGGTGTAGGCAGATCCTAAAGTGATTAGTGTGTTCCCTATGATTAAAGGTCTCCCCCATTTCAAAATCATGTGTTATATAATTATATACGAAGGTTGCAATGTTGAGGGATCTTATAGATGACCTCAAGGTCAAAAAATTATTTCGAGAGGAAAATCCCAATTACATATATAAGTGAATTCCCTTCTCGTTTAGAAAAATTGGATCAAAGAGATTCATTAGAATATTCTATTCAGTTGAGAGGTGTGTTCTATTGGAATGGTTAACAATAAATGAGTACATAAATTCCCTATTGCATTATATGTTTCCTAAAAAATTGTGGTGAATTCTCCTTTCTCTATATGCAAATATTTATACACTCTCCTATAGAGTAATAGGAAAAAATGTAGTGCAACAACAAAAATGAAATCTAGTCAAGGAACATGATTTGTGAGAAGTTCAACAACTTATTGATATATGACCAAACTGACTTATAATGTGGCTTCACGATAGGAGGTGTATTGGTGTTAGTGCTAGAAATGACCCTATATTAACTAATTTTGTAGTGTCCATTATCTTGTAATATAAAAATTTCTATAAGAGCGAGAGGAATTTTGATTATGATAGAGCCTATATATTTATGTTTGTATTATTTACAATGGTTAAAATAACTAATTGCATCACATCAGATCACTGGTTTAATTATCATGGAACCATGTGTGCACAAGACCCTACACCTACAAGGTAGAGTGGATGCCACACCACTATATCTAGCATTTTCATTAGCCACAAATGAAAAAGTTTTTCCAATATAACATGTTATTATAAAATTTAACTCTTCCTCATCGCCTACTTCATAGATATCATTAATTTCATATACGTTACATACATCATATGAAATGCGCTTCGTGAGCTGCATTGAGAAAATCAAGATCATCTCTTAAATTAAATGTTTAAATTTGTTTTAATGGTTGGCTCAAAGATGTTTCAATTTTTTTTAATGGTTGGCTCAGTCCCATTGCTCTTTCAATTTTTTTTTTGGGTGTATGTGTGTGCATACAAAATAAATGGAAATGGCCAAGTCAAAATAACAAAATAAGAAATAGTGAAGCTAGTTGATAGCAATTTCCATGGCCACAACCTTGTACCTCGCTGCTTATCCTTCCCAGGCCCAATTAGATGTATGTATCTCAGATCCCCCTCGGCGTAGGGGTCGCAAAATCCCTCCCAATTGGAATTGTTTCAACCAATTTTAGGGCACCGAATGATATACCATGAATAAACACCCATAATCCATTGAATTTTCACCGGTGACAAAACCCTACAATATCCCCCAAAACAACCAATCGAGTGGGCCAAACTTAAGATGATCCAACGCTTACATGTTAGGGATCAATCCTTACACCTCTACTTATTTTCTACATAATATCTTTGAGTTTACACTTCACTTCTTCCTCACTCTCCATGCAGAGAAAGACAAAGACAATGAAGTTGAGACGAAATGAGGTAGAGCCATAAGGGAGAGCCACAAAAGAAACAACAAAGTTAGGACAAAACAGAACATAGGAACAGAATGATGTCACTTATTATAGTCTTCAAAAGTTTATTGTGTATATATATATATATATATATATATATATTAAATGCATATCTCCATCAAATATTCGACGGACTAGTCTTCTTTTAAAAACATGACTTTGTAGCATGTTCGATGGCAGAGGCATGCCATCGAATATTAAATGATTGTTGGTTGAATTACTCATTGGATACTCAATGATTGAATCAATAAATGGAAGTGTCGATACCTTAACACTCCCCTTGGACATAACTCCCATCCGTCACATATCCAACGCTTCAGTGTCAGCTTGAAAGTGTCAGAGAGACAACACTTTTGTCGCATAATTTACATATGTCATCGATTATTTGATGCCTCAATGTTGGTTTGTTCCATCAGACAAAATTGTCAATGTGTTGAATATTTGACTGTGGTCTAGTGTGCAACCTACTAGTATTCAATGTTCTATCTGTCGGATATCTGGCGATTTGTAGCATCACAAAACCAACTTATAAACTTCGGTTTTTTAATGACCATTTCATAATTTTTATGTGTCAGATAATTGAAATTTGTACCATTTCATATCTGATGATATCTAAACTGTCGACTATTCAACAAAATTCCAATAAAAATTTGATAAGAACCAATGTGTCGGATAGCTAATGTCAATAAGTCACATATCCGACCAATAGTTGTCAGGCTTTGGCCTCATTTGTACTAGTGGTTAGTTTAAGATCCAAATCCATATACCTCAACCTCACCAAGGACATGCATATAGAAACAAAAAAGAGTATATTTCTCTAATACCATTTATTTGGATTGTGCATTAGATGAATGAAAGTAGAATATAAATGTAAACACACAGATATTGTAGAGATAAAAATAATACAACAAAACTCAAATTTTATTAATGTATGAAATAGAAAACTATTGTAAAATATAGGGCAATATAAAATATTTATAATGATGGTATCTTATATTTGAAAAGAGATGTGTTGTCTATGCTCATTCATAAGGAAAAATTGCAAGAGGTAAAAACTACTTTTTGACATAAATTGTGATTCTCTAAGTTACAATAACCCTAATCATATTACAAATTTTATTTGTAATATTTCATGGATATTCCATTGGATAACTCATCATAACATATCTACATGAAAATCTAAAATCTACAATGTTAGCATTAATTTCTCTTTATGTTTATGGATTCATTAATTACTATAGTATGCTTATACATGCAATAGATAAAATATGGAAAATAGACATGTTGACATTGCGATAAACACCCTCCAATTTTTTTCCCACACTTGAATTTTGGAGCCCATTGAGGATCTTACAGTCTATCGTCTTATGTTTAATCCATCTTCTTTTGATGTTTTGTAAATATTTTAAGTCTTCTTCCTAGTTTTAAATTGTCAAGTCACTTGCACACACATGCTCAGTCTTCGATGGGTTCATGAGAAAACTTCCTTTATGAAAGCTTGAATAGGCATAACACCATCCATAAACACAATGTTTAGGTAATGTTCAACTCATGTCAATAATCAGTGTGTACTTTCATTGACGATATCCCTCACTTTGATTGCAATTGCACTTTTAGTTCAGTGTTTTTTCCTAACTGTCGCTTTTTCTTACCTTTTCTTTCACAAGTGTCACTTTCATGTTTACAGCTATAGATTTTTCTTATTTCCACTTTAATAGGTGTATTTTTCATGATCTCATCACTCTGGCATGTGTCTATTTCAATTTCGGTCACATTTTACAAGTGTCATCTTCATGTTTTCCTACTACCTCGTGCAAGTTATAAAATCTTCAATCCTTCACCAAGTGATCAACGCCATCTATTCATGAGCCTCATTGATGTATCTTTTCCTCCTCTACTTGTGCACTAAGTAGTTTCTAAGGTTTCCTCCCTCTCACAGTGCATTAGTATTTCCTAGGATGAGTGGTCTAGCCTTTTACTACCTCCCTTAGTAGTAAGTCCATTCCAGATGAACAAGCAATCACTGTTGGATAAAAATGTGCCATCACAAGCCTAATGCAATTTGAAACAACGAAGCGAACTTCAAAAAAATTAAGTGTACTTTGGAAAAATTAAGACATATTTTGAAAGAAAAAGAGCCTTCTCTCCTTTCAAAATTGCATTTTAGAACAACAAAGTGCACTTCAGAACAACAAAGCACACTTGGGAAAAGAAAGGATCCTCTGTCTCTTAAAAATTGCATGGCATACTCATGAAGCAAGAAGACATAGGGTACACAACACACTTATGAATCATGAATCCTTCATCTTCCCTTAGGGTGCATGGGGAACTCATGAAGCACAGAGCCTTAGGGTGCATGGTGCACTCATGAAGCACAAAATCTCAGCATGCATGGCGCACTCACAAAGAAAAAATCCTTCATCCTTCCCTTAGGGAGCATGGCACACTCTTGTAACATGAAGCCTCCATCCTTCCCTCTTCCCTTAGGGTTTATGGTGTAATCATGAAGATTGAAACCTTCATTTGAGTGCACTCCTTCACCTTGAAGAATTGCACCCTCCTAGTTCCTATTGAGTGCACAAGCACACTACGAAGGTTGAAAGCATGACCCCTTCATCCCTTTGGTGTGTGCCCTTATGTCATCCTTGTCTCTTGAGTGCATAAGTGTAGCTTGCATGAATCTTGTGAGCCTTGAACTTTCATTTCCTTTAGCATAGTAAAAATTAACAGTGGAGCCTTACTAAGCCACTAATGAGTTTGACTATGCCCTCCTAATAAAGCCTATTTCTTTTAACCCTCTCACTGGCCTATCATGAGCTGATCATTCCATGAGTTAGATAGTGACAAACTAGATTTTTTAAGACTGATTTTATTTTTTCATGAATGATTTTCATCGGCAGGAGTACCTTCCTAGCATGACAAGGTAATGCTAAAAGTAGATAGCAAGGAGAAAGCATAAAGAAACATTTGCGGAGAAGAAAAAAAAGAGAGATATAATTGAGACATGAAGCATATCATAAACTGAGACAAAAAGAAGAAATTGCGTGATGACTCAGAGGATTTTGATATTGATCAAAGACCCTTTGGAGGGTGAATATAAACAACAAAGTTGATATTTCATGAAGATGAAGCATAGATTAGATCTACCATCAAGAATGCAAGATGAAGTAGCAAGGAAGACAACTTAACATTGCCACCTCATGATGAAGTCCATGTCACCATTGTTAAGTTGTAACTTGTACAAGTATCATCATAATGGTCAATATGTGTCTCTGTATCATGCCACATGATCATGTGGATTGTAATGATGTATATTCAAGGAAAAGGACAAAATGTAATGTGTGGAAGTCCAAGAGTCATATGTGTAATATGAAAATTCACATATCCATATATGTAAAAGAGTTTTGTATAAGTCTAAAATTCATATAAAGAAGTCCAAGAGTCATTCAAAAGTGCAAGGGTTGTTTAGAAGTCCAAAGGACATACTAAAAGTCCAAAAGTCGTGAGTAAATTCCAAGAGTCATGAGGATATGGAAAGTCATTCCTCTTGTTATAAAAGCAACCTCATAGCTCAAGCAAGGGGATTTTGGAGGCTTAAGGTTTGGAGATCAAGTCCTAGCATAGGAGAGAAAACTATTATTTGGAGAAGAAAGAAGTGACTTAATGTTCCACTATTGGAACTAGTGCCTCACCATTTTAACTTTGTACTTGGTATTTCACCTTATAATTGAAGCTCAATGAGGCAACACATTTTTATGCATGTATTGTGAATGTCTTAGGACTAGTCATCATATGTTTTCTATATATGTTTCATTCATATGTACTAAGGAAATTGAACTATTTTGGTGGCCTTAGTACTTATCTTTTTGAAGATGAGGTGCATGTTGTTGTGTCTATGTTAACTATTTTTCTAGATAACTAATGAATCATTCTTTTCTCATGTATCTCTCTTAGGTTATTACTATTATTTCCTTCTAGAGGCTCACTTTTGTCTCCCCCCTCGTGAAAGTCTCTTTTACACATTACAATTGGTGTTTAACTGTAGAAATATGGAGATAGAATTGCAACTACTCAAGAAATTTAATCTAAATCAAGTGACACAATTCTACTCTACTGCTATGCAGAAATTAATTCACAATTTAGAGAAACGTTCACAAACATGCAACAATCACGTACACAAGTACACAAATTTATCTAGAGGAAACCAACTGGTAAAAACCCCTTAAGCCTAATTTCATTAATTATATGAATAGAGAATGTATTACAATTGCTTGCACGATCTGGGATCAATCTGCAAGTGAATAACCGTTCTCTTTGCTCAATGGAAATATTTGACCCAGACTTATTCAATTTATGCCTCCACTTGAGCTCCTATTTCCTTGCACAAACCTTGAGAAAATTGGCCCCTATTTTTTAGGAATTTCCTCCAAATTGATTGCACAATTCCTAAGGATTGATCACTAATTGCATTGTTGTTGGGAAAAGTATCCAATACGGAATGACCCTATCCCACTCTAAGGGTGATAGTTCCTTAGCAACAATCAAAGCAAAGCTATCTGAGATTACTTCTTTATGAGATGTAAAAGAGGGGAGAAAGAGATCCACTAACCGATGTCTTTTGCTAATGGTTGATCCAATCTTCTCTCCTTGCTGCTTGCCCCCAGCTCCTTGCTCTTTCACTGGCCCAGCTACACCAAGATCCTGCAAAATAGCAAGAGAGGGAAACTACAAGAAGCATACATTCATAATTGATTCAAGGATTAGAATAAATCAAATACACAAGTATAACAATACACCATTGAGACACATGCATATAGAAGAACCTCAAATTCTTTATTAATGGAAGAAGTAAGGTTCAGGAAGTGATACAACCATAAGAGGCCCAATCCAGCATCACCTTCCCAGTAGAAAGAAATCTCCTCTTCACCTCCTTCAAAGCAAATCACCCAATAGTTCTAAACCCAAACCAACAGCAATTCTTTACATTCACAAGATTCCAGCCTCCTGGATCTCATGGGAGAGAGATCCATATATAGGAGTTTGGAGAGAGGATGAGTCAGCCTGAGATGTGACTAGTGTCCTCTCCCACTCCAGTTCTTCTTCAGTTCTTGAGTCCACTTGGAGGTTCTTGCTTCCACTTGGGGATCTAGAACCTCTTACTCATCACCAGTCGAATTCCTTGATCCAAGTGTCATTTTGGAAGCTTCCTGGGCATTGACACCTTGAGGAATGACTGTGCCACTTGTCCAAACTCGCCCAGCGTAGGTAGCCTTCTTTGCAGTTGACATTCAACGCAGGTAGATAGTGGAGCAGTTGACATTCAGCGCAGATGCTCAGTGGAGCAGTTGACATGATCCAGAATTGCCTTGTTTTTGAGTGTTTTCAGGTGGAGAACTTTTGTTCAGTGTTGTGGTTTGCTGGCCTTGTTCCTCTAGGGGTAGGAACAACATGTTTAGGGACTTTGGATCCCTTAGATTATGGACATTTCATGCTTCATGTTGTAAGGCACAAAAATGTCTATAACAGTTGCCCCCTAAAGTATGAGGTCGTTTATCGGGTGAAATGCTTTATCAGGAGGATCCGAAGTTCATTCAATCGCTGAGAGGTGACCTGTAATAAGATACAATACAATACATTATTTTTCATACTGCTTTCATGATCTAGCTGAGGTGGGCATTCCCATGCTCAGCTTTATAAATACATTTTTCTGTACATAGAACAGACAATCGTCTGATGGTAGACTGATAATTCTCTGTTGAAATTATCATCCTTTGAGTAGGATGATCATCTGCTGCACATGTCAATGTCTTTATTTCCTGAATATATATCACAGCCCGGATGGATGAAACTAGATCCGGGGTCTTCAAACTCGTCCGATCTTCACTCTAAGTACAAGTCGATCCATGTGAGAATTTCTTGGAGTCGAACATGGAAAGACATCGCTTGATTACCAGTCAGTGATGTAAACTGTTAACAAGCGCGAGAGGAATCACCGATAATGATGATGACCCTCAAGGTACGGCAGTACAATCCACGTGGTGTGAATAAAGGACTTGGCGTCGAACACCACGCAAAATCTTTCGGTCGAAGGTCATTGATGTATACCTGTCGCCGGAAGTGAGAAACTTGCCATTGAGGCATGCAAGCTTCAAAGTACTGAGGGGGTTGTTCCTAGATCAACTTCTTGGATAATGAGCTGAAGTCGACAAGAAGTGATCCGTCAAAGGAGGGCCTTAATGAATCCCACATCAGTGACACGGGACGGAGCTAATGATTGTGATGAAGGTGAAAACGATCTGTGAAATATGATTCAGGGTGGCGGTCATGAAAGGATGAAAGATGATGTATGGTAGTGGATGGGACACGGTTGACTCTTTCTAAACAACATCTCTTGAACATATAACGACACTGATGCGATGGATCGGTAGCATTACCCCAAATGTGGATGGTTTGGCGAGACCATGGTGATGAGACCGGTGAATGAAACAACCCAACCCGATGTGGTACGGAGGAAAAGTGTCATGTTCAAGAGTGACTTGCTACCATTAAAGCTTTGAGGTTCTCCCAATTTTTCCCCAGTCATTTCTGACCAGTGCCTCTTTATTTTTGTCAAGCTTGAGGAGGATAACATATGCTTGTTCTATAACCTGCCCTTCGGGCAAGCCCATCGCTATGTTTTAACGAGCCTAGCGATAGGGAAACTCGTTCTCATCTAAAGACAAGTTTGTCGCTATTTAATGCATTTTAACGAGTCTAGCGGCAAAGACAACTCGGTCCTTTTCATTTTTAGAGAGTCTGAAAAGGTACGTAAAGTTAACTCCAAAATTCCTTTTTCGTCATCTAATCCGTTAAGTCCAAAAAAGTATAAAACAATACAAAAGGGATGAGTTTTCGATAATTTTAACGAGCCGAATAAAACAAGCGCTCGACCTTTTTGTGCAATAATCCCTCAGGTCCAAAAAGATTAAAATCTAGAGGAGGGATAGCTCTTCCGGTCCTTTAACGAGCTGGAAGGCCAAAACTCGGCAATCTTTTCATATTTTACGAGTCAGTTGAAAAGAGCTTAAAGAAGACTCGTCTTTTGAGGAATGAGTGATAAACAGGGATAGCAACTGATTCCAGGTACAGGTTGGAATTTTCCAATCACGGCAGTGTCACAAGGATGGCTAGGTGAAATCACTCTTCGCAGCTGTTCCTCAAAATGGGTAAACAATCATATGGAGGTGAATGATTGGCCAAATGAAAGTGGAGGTGGCAGGTGCAAACACGACCAAGGCTTTTATGGCTGATAAATTTACGATCACAGCGGTTATTTACCGGGATAGGTTCATTTTTTAGTTAAAAATGAGCTTAAACTCTGGAGGAAACATTGCTCACTGCTTATATTTATTTTTTAACGAGCATGAAGACCGCGTTAAAACTGCTCGGATCTTGCGTTTATTTTTTAACGAGCATGAACTTTATGCTAAAACTGCTCGATTGTGCGTTTATTTTTTAACGAGCATGAACCTTGCTAAAACTGCTCGCTTATATAGTCAAATTTTGATTTTTACCATAAATAGCTTTTCTCTTTTCGAGGATAGTACTACATTCTCAATTGCTGCAACAAACTTTGTTAGAAATGAATAATATTTTCACGAAAATGAGATTATAACCCTAATATTTCGCTTTGAACTATGTAAAAAGCCATTAAAAGTTGTTTTTACCTCTCATTTTACCATTTCATTTGCATTTGGTTTGTTGGAGCTTTGGAGGTGCCTCTTCCCCCTTGATTTTCACCCGCTGATTTCGGGAGATTCTGCGGACGATTTTCAGCGCCGTCTGGACCAGGTAGGAGCTAAACCCTAGCTCTTTCTTTTCATGGTTTCCTTTTTCAGTTTTATGCCTGTTTTTCAGTCTTTCTGAGCCTCAGGGGTTTTGCCAGGGTGCCCTAACTTCAGCGCAGGTTTCCCATTCGAAACCTGCGTTGAATGTCAAGTTGCCTTAAGGCAGCCTGACCTTCAATGCAGGTAGGACACTCTCTGCCTACGTTGGGCTCAGAAAACTGAGTTTTTAGCACATTTTTTGATGAATTTTCGCCAGTTTCTCATCAAACTCAGGAACTTACTCCTTCTCTTGTTTGTTTTGCAGGGATCTTTGAACAAAATGTCCCTTACATGGCGAGAACGAGAACATGAAGAGGAGGACATGATTGCCCTCCATGACCCTGTCACGGTGAACGCGCTGTGGAACTGTGGCCTGCTGAAGTTTTTCCGTATTTCTAGCATGAGAGCACAGATCACTTTGCTGCAGTATATGCTTGATGCTTGGGATCCCATTAACCAAGTATTCCAGATCAGGGGAAAATCATCCCCTTGACCATAGAGGACATTTACTTCTTGACTGGATTGTCAAGGCGAGGTGCCCCCATTTCTTTGTCAGGATCGGCCCGGGGGACTGACTCTGTGAGAGATTACGTCCGCCAGTATTGCAGGGAAGGTTCCCAGCCGAGCAGAGACGGCAAGGTTGTTATCCGTGAGATTACTAATAGGTCTCTCAGGTCCATTCTGTATACCATTGGTAGGATGGCCGGTAGCGCAGCTCTACATGTTGCCAACAGATCTTATGTGCAGCACGCCTTGGAGTGTCTCCAACCGAAAGTATTCAACTGGTGTGATGCAGTACTTGTTCAGATGAAAAGTCAGTTGACCAAGGTAAAGGACAGGAAGCTGAAGAACTTTGGATTTGGTTCTATTCTGACTGCCTTCGCCTTGGAGAAAATCCCACTGATGTAGCCTCAGTATATTATACTTGACTTGCCTTCTCTGACCGAGCCACGCATGCAGAGGTGGGTCGATCACATGTCTAGGCATGCTGGTCAACCTCAGATTACTTTTACTGATGCCTTCTTCAGGTGGTTCGAGCGCCAGGAGATGGTCTTTTCGGAGTATCCATATGTGGGTATGGATTTCCGAGGTGATCCGGATTTGGTGCTACCGGATGGCGAACAGTGGGGCGCTATTGGTAAACTCTTTGACCATATCACTGTTTACTGTTTTTATTCATAATGTTCATGTGCTTTATTCTATCAAGGCTTTTAATCATACTCTTGGATGCATGCAGATGTTGGTCCTGTCCGTCCAGCAGTTCGTCCGAGACCGCCAATTGCTGCCCCGGCAGTGGAGCCTGCTAGGAGAGTTATTCTCCGCGACCTTGACGATGCTGAGACCCTTACAGCTGTGCAGGAGCAGGTTGAGAGCCTTACTCTCGGCATTCCCGATGTGAGGATTGATGAGTTACCTTTACAGCTGCAGCGACATACTACTGGTGTGCCTAGACGATGGACTCGTCTCTTGCGCATGATTGCACAGGCCGTGACGTGCTATCATGAGCACCACTAGGCTAGGGTGCCCCCTAGCACTTTTGAGTTTTTGGGTCATATGACCGATTTTGTCTTGGTTACAGAACATTATGTATGAACGATAAACAGCTTATATATATTTTGATTTTCGAGTTTTATTCTAGTTGAGTTATATGATCCATATGTACAATCTTTGATGATGTGTCCTTTTTATAAATGTTGCAAATGTCTATCTAACACATAGTTTGCTAATGAGTCGGTTAATGTGTTTAAGTTTATGGAAATATGCTGGTATTGAATTGAATCAAATTGTCTTTCCAAAATCTTAACCCTTAGGAACATGCGATAAATAGCTGGATTGCGAACGGAATATATACCATTGAGTTGTAGTATTACGAGCTGTGAGTCTAGCCTGACAATTAGTCGGCGTATGCCACGTGTGATGGCATCAGAGAGTAGTTCTATCAACGCGCTATACTCAATGATGTTATTCATTGATTGCCCAATACATACACCTCTGAAACTTACTAACTCGCCGCTTGGATCAAAAATGGCCCAAGCTGCGGAGGATAGGTTCCGCGAACTACGACTTGCTCCGTCGGCATATCCAACACATGTCTCCAGAAGGTTCGACATCTGCAACAAATGAAAAAGGTGGATCACTCGACCAGGACAAATACTTTAGCGAAAACAAAATACAACAAAAGCATGCAGGTTACTATTTAAGCATAGTAACGCTTGAGGTACAACCCGTTACGGGGCTGCGCCAGTGGAATTCCGTCATAATCCATTAACTCGTAGGCTCCTTTTGCTAACACCCTTTTAACAATATAGGGGCCCATCCATAAGGATTTGAATTTACTTGCTCCCAATTTATCGGATTCTTGGTCATAAAGCAAGACCAAATCACCTTCTGAGAAGACACGGGGTTTGACACTTTTGTCGAACTGCGCTTTGACTCATTTCTTATGGGCTTCGTTAGCCAAAGCGGCATCATGACGGGTTTCATCCAATTGGATTAATTCCAAGAAATGAGCCTCTTCTTCTGAAGTTCTGGGGAGGAGATCAATTGCGAGTTTAAGCGACGAAATTTCGCACTGGATTGGCAAGACTGCTTCCAGGCCATACACCAGTTGAAAAGGTGTGAACCCGGTTGCGTTCTTTACCGACGTTCGGTAAGCCCACAAGGCCGAGTACAAGATTAGGTGCCACCTTCTTTTATGAACCCCGATCATCCTTTGCAACATACGCTTTAGGACCTTGTTGATTGCTTCAACTTGTCCGTTGGCTTGCGGATAATACGGGGTAGAGCTATCGTGAGATAGCCCTAACTTGGCAGCTAATTCGACCATCATGTGATTGCAAAAATGCGATCCATGATCTGTAACTATAGCCTGTGGTACGCCGAACCTGGCGACTACATGATTGAAAAAGAAAAGGGCAGTTGTTTCACCAGTGTTATCCAATGTAGGCATCGCCTCGGCCCATTTGGTAAAATAGTCAACAACGACTTTAATATACCCATGCCCCCTGGTCGAGGTGGGGTTACATTGCATGAAATCGATGCCCCACTTGGCGAAGGGCCCAACAGCAACTATCGGCTGTAAAGGTGCGGGTGGTCTTCTGGTTTTGCTATCAAAAATTTGACAAGCATGGCAACTTCTGACTGCAGTTATGCAATCTTTGAACATGGTTGGCCAGAAGTATCCCGCTCTCAAGATCTTTTGTGCTGTTGCATATCCAGATTGATGCCCCCCACATGCGCCTGAATGACACTTATTCAGGGCTTTTTCGGCCTCCTCATGGGTAAGGCACCTCCTCAGGACTGTATCGATACCACGACGGTAAAGTGTATCACTGACGATCATGTAGTCTTTTGCTTGGTATCGTATACGTTTTTGTTAGGCCTGAATTTTTGGGTTTGGAGATAAACTATGATATCTCCATACCACTCATCGCTTTTAGATATCAGAAACAAACTTTTGTCCACGATTGACTCTTCTGATGTTTCATCATTGGACAACAATGGGAGATCGCATAATAATTCTGCGAAAACTAGAGCTTTCTTTGATTTGGATTTTACAAATTCCAGATCAAACTCTTGAAGGATCGCTATCCATTTTGAATATTTGCCCCCCAGCAACTGTGGCGACAGTATATAAGTGATGGGGTTGCAATCTGACAAGATGGTAGTTTTCCGAAAGAGGACATAATGTCGAAACTTTTGAATCGCTTGAACAGCTGCAAGCGCTAGTTTTTCAACATAAGAATATTTACTTTCTGTATCATTTAAGTTTTTACTTAAATAATATATAGGATTTTCAATTCCATCGACTTCTTGAACTAAAACCATCGCAATGGTCGTATCCGCTGCAGCCAGATACAGGTTAAAATCTCTTTGATAGTCTAGGGCGTACATTAATGATGCTTTTACTAGACAATCTTTCAGAGCATCAAAGGAAGCTTGCGCCACCTGGTCCCAGATGAAAGGTACATCCTTTTTCAAAAGACGAGTATAACCTTTAGCAAGTTCTGCGTAATTTGGAATGAACCTCCTCAGAAAGTTTGCTTTCCCTTGGAGTTTCTGAATCTGAAGCAAATTTGAAGGTGGAGGCAAATTAATGATTGCCTGAACCTTGCAGGGGTCGAGACGAATCCCATCCTTAGAGACTACAAAGCCAAGTAAACGACCAGAATCGACGCAAAACACACATTTGTGTGGATTGAGTCTTATCTTGTAGTGTCGGCAACGTAGAAATATCGCTCTTAAATGCTGCGGATGATCAGTCCGCTTTCGCAAATGAGCCGGAAGGTCGTCTAGATAAGGTTGAACAATGTTCTTGATGTCATGGAAGGCATAATTCATTGCCCTCTGAAACGTCGCCCCTGCATTCTTTAAACCAAAGGGTAATTTTCGATAAGCGAATGTGCCCCACGGACAAATAAATGCAGTCTTTGACTTGTCCTGTGGGCAGATATTTATTTGATTATACCAGGAAAATCCATCCATAAATGAAAAGATTTCACATCCGGCGCATTCATCAATTATCTGGTCGATGAAGGGTGTAGGGTAGTTGTCCTTTGGACAAGCTTGGTTTACATCCCTATAATCGACACACACTCTAATCGTCCCTTGTTTCTTCATAACAGGGACAATATTCGATACCCAATCGGTTAGAGGAACCGGGTAGATGAATCCAGCATGGAGAAGTTTTTCGACTTCCGCCTTAATGGCAGCGGCTTTCTTGGGGTGCACCTGCCGAAGCCGTTGTCTTACTGGTTTGACATCAGGATACATTTTAATTTCATGTTCAACGATACTCGAGTCAATGCCTGGCATTTCATCATATGACCAAGCAAAGACATCTCTGAATTCACGAAAAAGAGCGTTATACATTTCCAGTTCTGAAGGGGAACAACCTTTGCTGACATAAATATTCTCTACAACATTTGTTTTAGTCGAGATATTTATGGCTATAGTCTCTTCAATATTGGATAAGTTTCGCTCAGAGTCCACCGTATTTACAGTAATTGTTAGGAATTCAAAAACTGAAGGGTGATAAAGGTCACTTTGAGTATCTTCTTCATATTCCGGAAGAAGGGAACGATGGTGGTGATCATTCCATGGTGCCCCCTCAATCAACATTGATTGTAAGATTCCTTCGTCCGTCCCATGTACTTTAGACCAAGGATCTAATGAGGTACCATATTCTCTAGACCTATCTACCCAAACGCTTGACGAGCGTTGATTTGGGTTCGCCTCCCATGCTTGAAACATTGATTGCTACAATATTTCTAAAGGGCTTGGGGTCAAAACAATTGCTTGATCCATGTCGACATTGTCTTTTGCGACCTTCGTGGAAGATATCATGTTGCAGGTTGCTACAAACGGTATATTACCTATGTAAATAGGAGGTGGTAGCGCGAAAGTTCCCATCAATGTGGGGTCTTTCAATAATCCTACTCCGATATCTTGAAGCAAATGGTTGCTCTCATGGATCATGGGAATGCTTCCTGTAACTTGTGAACCATTAGGGAGGAAGTTTTGTCGGTCGACGACCGTAATCCCTCCTTCAAACGGGAATGCGATCTTCCTAAAATAAGTCGACACAACAGCTGCCATGGCATAAATCCATGGTCTACCCAGTAGGATGTTGTAGTCAAGATTTCCATCGATGACCTCAACATCAATTTCTACTGTTTTTCCTCCCAGTTCAACCTTTAAGTTATTAAGGATACCATACGGGGTATAAGTCCTTCCGTCGAAAGCTTTTAATGTCATTGAAGATCGCAACAAGGTTGGAGATCCTAATGTTTTCCAGCAACTCATCGACATAATACACGTAGATGCTCCCTCATCAATAATTGTTCTGTGAACAGTTTTGTTAAGGGCTTTCACTTGAATAAGGAAAGCTAGTTGAGCTGGTAACTGAGGATCGTATCCTTTGTGATCAAAGGATACAAGATTGGAATCCTTAGGATCAACCCCACCAATAGCTGATAACAAAGCCTGCCTTTGGGATGGGCAATTTTGTAATACCTCAAGAGTCGACATAGTGGATGGCGATTGGGCCAAATCTTCCACTATGTTATAATCTTCCACTTGTGTATTACTCCCTTTGGCGGTTTTATTGTTAATTCAGGAATGATGGGTGGTACAACTTCTGTTGAAGTTGTTGTCTAACTACTTGGTTGATCTTTACCTTTGTCGTTCGACAGCTGAGGATTCCCGTAATCTTTGTTCCTTGTCGAAATCAAAGCATCATTCTGCTGTTTTGAAACCGACAACATAAGTACTTGCGACGGGGAAGCATTTCCACTATCAATCAGATTTTGACCTGGGTTGGGGAACGGATCAGTCAACACAGCTGAGGTTTGGGAACTTTTAAAGAACCTCTTTAACTCAGCTTTGAATGGAAAATTCTTTGTGTAATGATCCTCTTCATCACATATTTGACATGGATAATTTGGTTTCCCTTGACCAGGAGGTTTTGAAGAATTTTTCCGAGGAGATGATTCACCCTGTTTCTTCTTCTTCCCTTTGTTTTGCTTCTTCTTGCTTCCTGGTTGATTGGTTTCTTTGCCCTTATCTGCTGATACGACATTTACTTCCGAAGCAAGAATTTCTTCTTTTGCATTTTGATCCGAATTCTTACGGGCTTTCTTTGACGAAGCCTTTATCGATTTCGCGTTTGCCGTGCCAATCACGCCATCACTGGCATGAGAGTCACTATTGGATTTAGGAGGAGGAGGAATTGAAAATTCCGGTCTAGGAGCGTCAGGTATTTTGTCGTAGAGCGTGCTGGACTGAGTATAAACTAAGTCCAAATACTGTGCACGAGCGATAACTTGCTCCTCTGTTACGACTCCCCCCTTTGCCACATCTTCCGTTATAGCAGGAAGTAACGACTTTATAAACCATTCAGCTAACAGCTGATCGGGAACGCATGTTTTCACCATCCTACGACGACGATGCCACTCATGTATATGATCAGATATATGGGTGGCAGTTGTCTGCTTGAAGTTGGTTAATATTTCTGTTCCTGTTTCATACCTTATCGATAATTGAAAATGGGTTAAGAAAGTCGTGGCTAGGGAACTAAAATTGTCGAACGAGGCTCTAGGTAATTCAATATACCATTTAGCCGCTGGACCTGTCAATGTCCTCTGAAAAAGGCGAAGCCTTATCGAATCGTCATTTAGGGTGTTCGACGAACACCACAGATGAAAATTCATCACGTGATTCGATGGGTCTTCACCTGGATTTCCATTGAATTTAGGAATGTCAGATGGAAGTTTATGAGGAATCGCTGGCCACCAAGGGGCATAAGCAATCGGATCGTTGGTTAACCAGTGTAAATCGGGTAACTCTAAAGTCGCCACGAATGGTAACTGTCGATTCAGGTTAGGCGAAGCATAACCAGGGTACAATGGGATCGCTTGAGCAGTGGGCCTTTGCATACCAACATAATGTAATTGATGTTGGTATGACTGGTACGGTTGGTGGACTTGACCACTGTAAAGTGGTTGGTTTTGACCGTTTTGGATATACGGTTGTCCACTGTTCGCAAAGATCTGTTGTTCAGAACCTTGGTACACCTGCTGGAATTGTGGTTGTTGGTATTGCACTAGCCATGGTTGTGAAGCCATGTTCTGTTGTGCTATGCTAACCGTTGGACCGAGGTGTGGGGTAATTGTACCCGTTTGGACCTGTGTCGCCCCACCAGTTGGCGATTGTGGTTGTGACCCATGGTCAAGGGGCTGTTGCATTACAACCTGAGGTTGACATGCAATAGGAATTGCTTGAACTTGTGACACTGTTACAATAGCCAGTGTGGTTGGGATGTTCATCATAGGTACACACTGTTGCATAGAATATACAACCCTTGGTTGTTGAGGTAGCATAGGTACCCAACTAATTGATGCAATTCCAGTATAACCTGAATACTGTTGTGAACTCCCGTATGGGTACCCTCCCGAAGGGGGTAATGAAAGGGCATACTGCCCCCCATACGGTATGTTATCACTTAGAACTATAGTTCATGTATATAAGGTTGTCCATAAGTTTCATATAAAGGTTTTCAGTTTTGTGAATAGGTTTATTGGTGTATGTCAATTTGAAATTTGAATTTCAAAAGGTATTGATGTGAATTCGTGTAAGGAAAAAATCATTAGATACCCTCCATCATTGTTAGTTAAAGCATGTCATGTCATTAGTACTTTGCGCAGTTTCGCAGCGCATGTTTGATTGGTCAGTTTAGCTGCGAAATGATGTTTTCGTTTTTTCGCAGCGTTCTGTTTGTCAGCCATTTAGTAGCGCATCTTGTTAAGTTTGAACTGTCCGCGCTACGAAATCGGGGTTTCAGGGTTTTTTGTAGCGCTCTTCCTTTGAATGTCAAATCCGAGAGAGGTGAGTCATAGGTCCGTTCATGTTTGTCAGTTTACGTCCTCTCCAGGTTATGATAAACCATCATTCCGCCATAAGGTCCAGAGTCATGCATTTGAGTGTCAGTTTAAGGGATTTTACAAGGGATGGTTATATCATAATGGGTTTTTCATAATGTGTAAACATGATTGCTGTATGAGAAGCCCAAGTTCTTATTTAAAGGGATCATTGCAAGCGAGCCTGCACTCCAAAGTCGAGTTTGTTTTCACGCTATAGCTACCATTAGTTCCCTGTGTGAAAATATTCAAAGCAAGATGGAAAAGAGGGAACATCGATCCGGTAAGTGTGTGAGGACAGAGCCGGAGGGGTTAGATGTTACTCTCAGGGATGAAGGTGTAGCAAGAGCCTTTCGAAATGCTGGTTGCTGGAGGTTTTGCGAAAAAATGAAGGGAGGACATGCAGAGGTAACGAAGGCTTTCGCATTAAATTTTACTGGACTGAATTCAAAGGTGTCAATGTTAGAGTTTCCTGTGTCTCCTGAAGTTATTTCCACTGTCACTGAAATTCCGAGGGGTGGCCAAGAATGGTTCAAAAACTTCAAGTTCGACATGAGTCCCTGTAAAGAGTTTTTGAAGGAACCTTATGTAGATGAAAACCTCACCAAAGCGGTGTCAAGGAGTTATATAAAAGAACATTATGCTATGCTCCTCACATGCATCCAGAAATACCTGACATGCGAGGGTAGGTACAATAAAGTTTACTCCTACCATTTCAAACTTTTGTTACATTTCACAGGTAAGGTTTCAATAGACATACCTTTCTATTTGTTCAGAAGCATTAGCAAAATGTGTGATAAAATTCAGTTAAAGAAAGATGGTTGTGAAACATCCCTGTTTCATCATGGTCTAGTAAAGTTGCTGGTGTTGGATAGTTTACAAAAGATTGGCAGAGATTGGGATTCATTTGTGTTTATGGCCGGCTTCCCAAGCAAAACAGGCCTCACTCCATTGCCTGTGAGAGAAAGGGAAGAAAGGAGTGAAGAACCTACTTTGGCTGAACTTAGGAGAGAAGTGACAGACCAAAAGAAGCCTAAAACTAAGTCAAGGAAATCAGAGAAGTCTTTGGCAGCTAAAGAGACACCTGAATCATCAGTGAAGAAAACTCCTAAGCCATTATCTAAGGAGACATCTAAAGTATCAGAAAAGGAAACTCCTAAGTCATCATCTAAGGAAACACCTCAGTCATCAAAGCAGAAGATTCAGAAAAAGAAGGATGAAGCTAAATCAAGTGAAGTTGAAAAAATTTCAAGGGTGAGAACCAGAGGTCAACTAAACAAAGAGAAAGGTAAGTCAATTACTGTGGAAGAAAGCCCTATTTCAAAAGGTAGTTTAAATGACTTACTTGAAGCCATTGAACTAGAGCAAGATCAGCCAATACAGATTGAACCAATAGAATTTGAGCAAGATCACCCGGTGCAGCCAATGCATATTGACCTCACTCAGTCTTCACCCGAAAGTTCTAAAAAATCAAGGGCTTCTAAAAGGTTGAAATTTGAAGAGCCTAGTAAATAATATGCTTTTAAGCCACGTAGACCAGTCACAAGAAGGCAAATCAAAGAAGTGGAGAAAGCGCAGAAAGAGAAGGCACCTTTAGAAGTGCCTAGGACAGAGGTACTTGAGGTTTTGACTGGAATAGTTCAAGCAGCCAAAAGTAAGAACAAGGGTAATAGGGTTATCATCAGTCAAGGTGGAAATGTTATTGCTATCAAGAAACAAGCTGGAACAACAAAAGAAGAAATACCTCAGATTAAAAATGTTTCTAAGGAAAGGGCAGTGAGATATGCAAATTATAAAAAGGCTGTAATGAAAGGCAGAACAAGTTTGATGAGTCAAACTGACTCAGTCTCTGATGCATATGTGTGGACGGTGCCAGCTCTGAAGCAGGCAAAAATCATGAAACAGATGAATACAAGCTTAAGAGTAGAAAACAAGGTTTTAAAGGAAGAAGTTAGCAGTTTGAAGATGAAGCTAGGCAAACTAGCTAATTAATCCAAGGGAAAATATGCCTTCCAAGTTTTGGTAAATTTTGGTTATCATCGTTTTGAAACTTTTTGAAAATTTTTGAAGTCCTTACACCTATGTAAAATAGCTGAAGAAATCACAGAGTTAAGTCATTATTTCTTTAAGGTTCATATGCTTAGTTTTGATTACCTACAGCAGTTTCGTAGCGCGCTACGAAACTGCTGTAGATGACTGTTTATGTGAAAAATTTGAGATTGATGCTGAGGTCAGCGAATCTTAAAGGGATGACTCGAGGCTAGAATGGAGATTATATAAAGCCATTCAGATGTTTAAAAGGTGACAGGTGTGAGTATTTAAGGAAAAGGTGAAATTTTTGTCTTTTGTTAAAGTCTTCACTTTATATCCGAATTTTTAGGGTTCTGGTAGGGTTACCGAGATTTTGAGTGGTACACCTGTTCAGTTTACAAGGTGGCCAGATCATAAGGTTTTTTCTATCATGCGTGATTATTAAAGGATTAAATGGCTTGAAGCATAATCTTTAATGCATGAAGACTAATGGGAGGCAGAGACCGTGAACATAGGGCACAGATTCTTATCAGTTGATGAATCATCCACATATCAGGCATCCGAAACTGCTCATTCAGTGAATGTTCTTCCAGCATGGCTCGGCTATCATTGAAGTGATACAGGTGTCAAATTTCAAGAAAGCATCAATGCACACGAGGAGATAGACTTGAAGTTTCAATGGGAATGGAACCCTCTGCTTTCACAGCGCAATACCTTTGTAATTAATTAGTTTGTTTAGATATGGATAAGATAATTAATGATAGGATTCCGAGCTCCCTTCATGCTTGTTGAGGAGTCTCAGGTAGTAGTATTTTGGTTTTGCTATATATGGAAATGACTCTGATGTAAAAAAGGTTGGACATTTTATACAAAAACAGAGTTATTTGGGCCAATGTAAGACTTGTTACAGTAATAGTAAAACAGTGTTGATTTCTTCTCAAGATTCTCGATGGATTATTTTGTTCAAATATAATGGTGGTGTTTTATATTATATGTTCTTTTACAGCCTTGTTATAGCACAATCACTCAGAATTCATATCTTATGCTCTGACTTCCTGTGTGTTTGGCAAGCTGTGGTTTTTGTGGAGTATGTTTGAACATTTAATGCAAAGAGCCTTGACTTCCATGAAATGACTATGTTTTTCTTGTTTACTTAGTGTATGAGACTCCATAGCCCAATGAGGACCAGTTTGATATGTATCCAACCAGCTTTTTTTTTCATGAATGAGTAAAGAGTTAGCCATCTGTTGTAGTGAATGATTTTTATCAAGAGTCTGTGAGAGAGCCCTCTCTGACCAAAGAGGCTAATCTTTGGTCTAAAGTCTGGTTGAAAGAGTTACATGAAATCTTGCTTGGTTGCAGCCCTTAGTAGTGATTTTGTGATAACACGGTAGCAATCCGGAACTCAAGGGGATTGATTGTCCTTGGGGACTGGATTGCCCAAATTGACCTCCAAATGGATCAATTTGGCGAGTCTCAACATAAGAGTTTCCGGATATTACTCTGGATGAACAAACTGGAACAGACCATACTGTCGAAATAGTCCCTTGGTGGACTCCTTCTAGCGGTTGTGAGCTAGTTGGGATAGATGGTATGCCGGCAAACATTGTTGGAGTGATGGCAGGGGCTTCTGCTGTCGCTGTGTCGTTTGACACAGTCCTAGATGATGACGTTTGTTCAGACATTTTAAGTCTATCCAATAGATTGCCTAGCGATTCTACAGGAACCTCCACTTGTGGTGGATTAACTTCTGATGAAGGAAATAGAATGACCCCGACTCCAAAATGGGTTGGAGTACTTGCTTGCGGATCCTCTACAATTTCCTCTATCGCAATCAAACCCGGTGGAAGAGGAAGACCGTCAGGTCCGTAAAATATTTCTGGTGCCGAAGAAGTGGTTGTTTCGATAGCGACAGTTGTTTGAGGAACAAAACTCTCTGGACCGGTTACAGATGGAACTGGTTCAGTTATACAAGTATTTGCCCCCAGACTAGGATCAGTATTACTGTCCTTCTGTGGCTGTTGAACTTCTTCTATAGAGGCAGGGTTTCCAGAAATGTTTGGAGTAACCGGAACCTCAGATGTAGTTGGAACACTTGTTCTAACTTTTATAGGAGATTTTGAACCGGTTAAACGAGTTCGCTTTGTCCGTACTGTTTTCGATTCCGGAGACAAAGACGGTTGACTCGTAAGCCTCCGCGAACGACGAGGTTTCAATTGACTTTCTTCCATGATTGCGGATTACTCGATCAACCAAAATATTAAAAGGGGAAATTTGTGTTTCCGAATTGAATGAATTTTATTAGACGCTTTTAGACACAACTTGCTTTTTCAGTTTTAAAGAGTCGAGAAAAAGCTAAAGATGACTCTAGTCTCCTTCGATGTTTTAACGAGCCCGAAGTGACAAATGCTCGGGTGGACTTTTTCAGTTATAGAGTTTGAAAAAGGCCAAAAGAAACTACTCTAGAGTTCTAGGCAGAGGGTGTGCCAAACCTTTCGCAAAACCACAGAATACGTTTTACGGTACGGGTGGTCGATCTTCGTGAATGCTGTGTTCACTACATTGCGATCAGTAGGGCGGCCGACACGGCTTCCTAAGTATAAAAAATATATGCCTATAGGGGTCTCCCAATATATATGCGACGGTACGTGGGAGCACAATCCGTATTAGTGCCACCGACTCTCAGGAGGAATCACCCACCTTCTTCGAGATCGACAATCACTATGTTTAACGATGCCGGAACACGTCTCTACCTAGACCTCTACGATGAGCGTTATGTTGCAAAGCGTTGTTAGATTCATTCAATATATTTTAAGTTGATCTTTTTAAAGTTTGCCTTTCAAGGTTCACCACGAGATGTATGATACAACTCCTAAATGCAGTCTAAAGATGAGAAGCAAGCTTTTTCAATCTTTTCAACTTATGAAAATCTTAACTACTGAGGGAAAAGAAAGACATCATCTTTTCACACAGATCATAGAGCACAAACTAATGCACTTTTTCCTAAATCAACATGCAAGCTGTCAAAATGCACATGCACAATGCAGGTATTTCTTTTCTCTTTCTTAATGTTGATGTACTACAAAAAGAAAGCTGTTGTATAATTTTGAATTCAATTTCAAGTGAAAGCAAACAAGCTTTTGTCCAAAATCAAAAGACACCTTTAAGATTTACTTGTTTCAACACTAGAAATACATAAATTCAAACCATATGACGAAAGCAAAAGCTCAATCAACTATGAACAGCAAACAAACTAACTCTTAAGATCAGAACGACACTTATCACAGGTCTAGATCTAAGAGGCCACAGCAAGACTAGTTCACTTTCGTTATGGGAAACTGCAAATGATGTAAGAAATACACAAAGAACAAATACAGTTTCTTTATACAACCGAGGTGGAATAGTGGCAAAGAAAGGTGGTTTCAGATAGGTACATTGACTGATAACAGGCTGCAAAAACAGGGATGAAAACAGGGCAACAGAAAGCAAAGAACCCCAGTTGCACAAGGCCACACTGGTTCAGCGCAGGTAGAACACTGTCAGTTTGACATTCAGCGCAGGTAGCCCCTTCGAGACCTGCGATGAAATGCAGATTGCCTTCACAGTGCCTGCAATGAAGAGAGAAACTCTCGTTTCTCTTGGGTTCTGGGTCACAGATTGCTCAAAAATCAACAGTTTTTGGCCAAATCAAAGCTACCAATCAAGTACACACTAAAGGATGATTCAAAGGAGGATGAAAAGCTATCACTAAGAGCTGTTCAGAGTCCTTGTGGATCAGCTCTTCAAATCATAAACATGCCCAGAAACTGAGCTAGAGTAGCTGCCCTCTACTTTGCATTTGAAAGATCCAAATGCAGTTCGATTCGGTACTCCCTGTGTTTAGGAAATGAATAGCAAAAACAAAAACAACCAACAAGATACGATCCCCAGCGGAGTCGCCAATTTGTTGTTGGGAAAAGTATCCAATACGAAATGACCCTATCCCACTCTAAGGGTGATAGTTCCTTAGCAACAATCAAAGCAAAGCTATCTGAGATTACTTCTTTATGAGATGTAAAAGAGGGGAGAAAGAGATCCACTAACCGATGTCTTTCGCTAATGGTTGATCCAATCTTCTCTCCTTGCTGCTTGCCCCCAGCTCCTTGCTCTTTCACTGGCCCAGCTACACCAAGATCCTGCAAAATAGCAAGAGAGGGAAACTACAAGAAGCATACATTCATAATTGATTCAAGGATTAGAATAAATCAAATACACAAGTATAACAATACACCATTGAGACACATGCATATAGAAGAACCTCAAATGCTTTATTAATGGAAGAAGTAAGGTTCAGGAAGTGATACAACCATAAGAGGCCCAATCCAGCATCACCTTCCCAGCAGAAAGAAATCTCCTCTTCACCTCCTTCAAAGCAAATCACCCAATAGTTCTAAACCCAAACCAACAACAATTCTTTACATTCACAAGATTCCAGCCTCCTGGATCTCATGGGAGAGAGATCCATATATAGGAGTTTGGAGAGAGGATGAGTCAGCCTGAGATGTGACTAGTGTCCTCTCCCACTCCAGTTCTTCTTCAGTTCTTGAGTCCACTTGGAGGTTCTTGCTTCCACTTGGGGATCTAGAACCTCTTACTCATCACCAGTCGAATTCCTTGATCCAAGTGTCATTTTGGAAGCTTCCTGGGCATTGACACCTTGAGGAATGACTGTGCCACTTGTCCAAACTCGCCCAGCGCAGGTAGCCTTCTTTGCAGTTGACATTCAACGTAGGTAGACAGTGGAGCAGTTGACATTCAGTGCAGATGCTCAATGGAGCAGTTGACATGATCCAGAATTGCCTTGTTTTTGAGTGTTTTCAGGTGGAGAACTTTTGTTCAGTGCTGTGGTTTGCTGGCCTTGTTCCTCTAG
This sequence comes from Pinus tabuliformis, assembly GCA_031772625.1. NCBI lineage: Eukaryota > Viridiplantae > Streptophyta > Pinopsida > Pinales > Pinaceae > Pinus > Pinus tabuliformis. The sequence continues at coordinate 1,244,156,455 of CM062816.1, read as the reverse complement.
GGGTAGGAACAACATGTTTAGGGACTTTGGATCCCTTAGATTATGGACATTTCATGCTTCATGCTGTAAGGAACAAAAATGTCTATAACATGCATGCAACACCTCTATGCTCAAGACTAGTCTACTACTGATGTTACACTGCGTTGGAATCTCCACCACAGCTAAGCAATTTGAATTCCTTGCATGCATGAGGTATTTTTGGTTGATTGACTAGTTAACTGGATGATCTCTAAGTTAGATTTTTGTCCCACTACACAATTGACCTCCATCTAGTTCTATTAACCATTAGAATTAGTTTGACTGAGTACAACTAGAAATAATTGAACTAGATTGTTGAAAATTAGCAATCAACACATGAAAAATGAACTTCAAGCAAACTAGCTCGAATTTACTGATCTAACAGAGTGTCAAGGGCCATGTCACCTTGTTTAATTGTCTCCAAGTTGTCTTCTGATGTGGAAATTTCGAATTTACTCAATTTGACCAAGGCTAAGAAAAATTGAGCCTTTCTTGCTACACTTCTCAACACTCTCTCTTAGAAAGAAAGGGATTTTCAACCACCCCTATCCTACACCTATGGAATTCAAACTTCCCTCTTCAAAATTCCTTTGTCAAGATGTCAACATCTCGTTCCTCTGTCGGAATGTATTGTAGCAACATTATCCTCCTCTACACATAATCTTGTAAATGATGATAACATATATCTATATGCTTGGATCGATTGTGAAACACTGAATTCTCAGAGAGATTAATGCAACTTTGATTATAACAATAGATCACATTTGATTCCATCTCTTGACCAAACAATCCCAGAAGTATCTTTCTCATCTAGATTCCCTAAAATGTTGTTTAACTTGCAATCTCTCTCTACTGTAAAACGTGCTTTTCTGCAAGTTAAACAACATTGTTTAACTTGCAACCGTGTATTTAGGTTCCATCAAGCCGAGCACCACAGATCTCTGCTTCCTACTGTACCAAGAAATTTTTGCGGAACCAACACTAAAAATTCCACCTGATGTACTCTTTCAGTCGGATGGACTCCCTACCCAATCTGCGTCTATGAATACACACAAATTCACTCCCTTAATCTATTTGTGCCATAATCCATACTAGGTAGTGCCTCTAAGGTATTGTAAAACAAGCTTTACTTCCTTCCAATATAATTTGGTCAGCCAAACCATAGCTTGACTCAGCTGGTTGATTTCATAACTCATATATGGTCATGTGTTCACAAGATACATTAGTGGACCCACTAGCTATCAGTAAATGGTAGCATCAACCTCTTCATCTGAAGTGACATTCTCCTTCCTCCAGTTTGTCACTATAGGTGTCTCCATGGGCTTACAACTCTCTATGTGAAGTATCTATAGTATATCAGGGGCATACTTTCCTTGAGACACAAACAATTCCCCATCACCTTCTCATACTTCTAACCTGAGGAAGTAATGCATAAGATGTTGGAGATCAGATGCACAACTAACAGTAAAACATATACACAGCCATAAACTCATGCACAAGCAACACAGGAATTAACGTGGTTCACCCAACCAATCTGGGCTACGTCCACACAACTAAGGCATCGGCAATTCTTATTAATCAAACAGGAGATTACATAAATCAAACTCACACTCTACACCCAGCTATCAGTATGACTACCTATTTTATAGCAAGGAGAATCTAACTGTCTCTCACATCAAATTTAGGATGCATTAATTTTCTCCCAACAACCTGGAGCTAATCCAGCAACAGATTTTCTATTGTTGTCACACATTGGGATTTTTGCCTATTTCATCTAAAACAGAAAAATCTCAACAATCTCCACCTTGAAAACAATTAGCCTGATGCCCTATACGTTTATTATTTTTATCTTTTCTGCAAGCCAAGAGAAGCCAAACACCAACGTAGCTTCTCTAAAAAAACTGGTTTCGTGAACATGTCTACACAGTTTTCCTTTGTATGCACCTTTTCAAGAGAAACTCCTCTTTCAGTGATAACCTGTCTTACAAAATGGTACTTAATTGGAATATGCTTTGATTTACTATGATAGGCCGGATTCTTAGCCAAATGTATTGCACTTTGACTGTCACAAAGTAACCTGATGTTGTCATGTAACCTACCAAACTCACCAAACAAACCTTTCAACCAAACCGCCTCTTTGCAAGCATGCGAAGCAACAATGTATTCTGCTTCAGTAGTGGATAAAGCAACAATGTTTTGTAGCTTTGACATCCAGCTAATAGCTCCACCTGCAAGAGTAAAGACATACCCTGAAGTTGATCTTCTCTTATCCAAATCACCTGCAAAATTAGAATCAACATATCCGCAAACAGATTCACTACTCTTATTATAAGTAATACAATAACTACTTGTGCCTCTCAAATACCGAAGCACCCATTTTACTGCTGACCAGTGCTCTTTACCCGGATTTGCCATGTACCTGCTGACAACCCCAACTGCATGTGAAATATCTGGTCGCGTACACACCATCGCATACATCAAACATCCTACTACATTGGCATATGGAATTCGAGACATATAATCCTTTTCTTCATCTGTATTAGGACATAAACTGGAAGAAAGCTTGAAATGGGAAGCTAAAGGGACTGACACAGGCTTCACATTATTCATACCAAACCTCAAAAGTATTTTCTCAACATACTTCTGTTGTGATAGCCACAGCTTACCATTACTCCTATCTCTGAAAATCTCCATGCCCAAAATCTATCTTACTGCTCCTAGATCTTTCATATCAAACGTCCTTGCCATCTGAGTCTTCAACCTGTTGATTTCTTCAATGATTTTGCTTGCTAAAAGCATATCATCAACATACAACACTAAGATAATGAACATGCCATTATTTAACTGCTTAAAGTAAACACAATGATCATATTCACTTCTTACATATTTCTGACTCAACATGAAAGAATCAAACTTCTTATACCACTGTCGAGGCGACTGCTTCAGGCCATATAATGACTTCTTGAGCCTGCAGACAAATTTCTCATTGCGATGCTGAACAAACCCTTCCGGTTGTTCCATATATATTTCCTCATCTAAGTCTCCATGTAGAAATGCAGTCTTAACATCTAATTGCTGCAACTCTAAATCAAGTAAAGCCACTAATGCTAACATAATTCTAATTGAAACAATTTTAACCACTGGTGAAAATATCTCATGAAAGTCTATGCCAGCTTTTTGAGAAAACCCTTTTGCAACCAGTCTCGCTTTGTACTTGTCTTCCGTATCATTCACACCCCGTTTCACCTTGAACACCCACTTTCATCCCACAATTTTCCTGCCTTTGGGAAGTTCAACCAGATCCCACATGCCATTCTTACCTAAGGCCATCATTTCTTTCTTCATGGCTGCTTTCCATTTGTCACTATTTGAACCTTCTACAGCTTCCTGATAACACAAAGGTTCATCATCGTTAGCGGTCAAAGCAACTGAAGTAACATAATCATCATACCTTCTCGGAGGACGTTTGATCCTTGTAGACCTCCTTAAGGATGTTTTTGGTGCTTCCACAATTGGCTGTCTACTATCTATAGGAACTTCTTCATGATCGCCATCTGAGACCTGTTCATGTCCTCCATCTGAACCCTGTTCATAATCTGATTCTGAAACCTGTTCATGACTAGAATCTGAACTATGATCATCATGACTATCATCAGAAGTGATGTCAAACTGAATGTGCTGAAAATCAGATACATCATCCTGTTTCAATTTATTATCTACATCTAACTGTACAAGAGAGGATTCATCAAACTTTACATCTCTGTTGATGATGATTTTGCGGATAGTAGGATCCCACAATCTAAATCCCTTTGTTCCATCACCATACCCAACAAAGACATACCTTTTCGATTTCGGATCTAATTTAGTTCGCTGATGTTTAAGCACTAGAGCATATGCATCACAACCAAACACTCTGAGTTTAGAATAGTCACAAGGGTATCCTTTCCATACCTCTTGCGGAATCTTGCAGCCTATCGCCGTTGATGGAGATCGGTTTATCACATAACAAGCTGTTGCCACCGCTTCCGTCCACAACTCCTTCTGCAACCCAGCGTTACTCAGTATACACCTTGCTCTCTCTAGAAGAGTCCTGTTCATGCGTTCAGCAACTCCATTTTGTTGAGGAGTATAAACCGTGGTCTTATGTCTCTCGATCCCTGCATCCTTGCAATAGCTGTCAAATTCCTTGGAAGTAAATTCACCACCATTGTCAGTTCTTAAACATTTTATAGTTCTACCAGTGTTGTTTTCTACCAATGCTCTAAACTGCTTGAAAACTGTAAAAACATCAGACTTCTTTTTCAACATGTAGACCCATACTTTCCGAGAAAAGTCATCAATAAACGACACAAAATACGACGAGCCACCATACGAGGTTGTAGGTGCTGGACCCCAAACATTTGAATGAATATAATCAAGTATTCCTTTACTAGTATGTTTTACTGTTTTAAACTTTTGTTTACTTTGTTTTCCAAACAAGCAATGTTTACAGAAATCTAACTTTCCAGATCTTAGATTAGGAAGTAACTTGCGGTCAGCCAAAATTTTCAACCCTCGTTCGCTCATATGGCCCAACCTTTGATGCCATAGGCGAATGGAACTACTGTCCTGTTCAGACACCAACACATGATCTGACCCAGTTCTTCCTTCTAACTGAAACAGATTTCCTACTTTCTTAGCTTTCATTACTAGTAAAATACCTTTGTAAATTTTCATTACTCCACCTTGAATGACAGTTTTATATCCATTTGTATTAAGTGCCCCCAGTGAAATTAGATTTTTTCTTAGATCTGGTACATGTCTCACATCAGTTAACAATTTGGTTGTGCCATCTAACATTTGCAGTTGTATACTTCCTATTCCAATAATACTGCAAGTGACATCATTACCCATGTACACGACTCCATCATCAACTGATCTATATGTCTTAAACCAATATTTATGAATACACATGTGGTTAGATGCCTCGGAATCTAACAACCAATGTTGATCATGTTTTGATACATTAACAGACAATACCTCATCACTCATACCTGAACCAGATATCGAACCTGTATCTGTGGTGTTGGCTTCCTTCTTTTCTGTCGAAGAGCCTTCTTTAGCAGCCTTCTTTCGCTTCCAGCAATCCTTTTTCAGATGTCCAGCCTTGCCACAATGCCAGCACTTCACCTTTGTCTTCTTTCCTTTGGACTTTGAACGAGAGTCGCTATGCTTGCCCCCGGAGTGTCTTTCTCTTGAGCGACCTCTGGCCATCATTACTTTTGATGTAGAGGTGTCTGCATTCAACCTTTTCCTCGTCTCCTCAGACAACAAGGTTCCAACAACATCGTCAAACTCAAGGATGTCTGTTGTACTAAAGCTTATGGAAGTAACAAAGTGATCCCAGGATTCGGGCAATGAACACAATAGAGTTATTGCCTTATCCTCTGAATCAAATTTCACATCTAGACTGTCTAATTGCACCAGTAAGGTATTAAAAACATTCAGGTGATCAGTAATCGAGGTACCTTCTTTCATCCGCAAACCATAAAGCTGTCGCTTCAGGAGAATCCAGTTTGTCAAGGATTTTGTCATATACAGCTTCTCCAACTTCGTCCATAAACCAGCTGCAGTCGTCTCTGACACAATGTTAAATAAAACATCATCAGCCAAACACAACCGAATTCCGCTCAAGGCTCTTCCATCCAATTCAGTCCATTCATCATCTGTCACGGGGGAAGGCAGTTTGGACCTGCCCAGCAACGCCTTTGCCACGCCCTGCTGTACCAGCAGATCATGCATCTTTACCTTCCAGATCTCGAAATTATTTTTGCCATTAAATTTCTCGATTTCGAATCAGGCACTCTGAGTTTTCGCCATAACAAAGAATCTCCAATTTTAATTTAACAAAAACAAAATTGAATGTCAATAAATACCTATGCCTCAGATTATCTTCGCCTTTTTAAAACAAAATCAACAACCCCCGGTGCTTTTGCTATTTAAACCTCAAATTTCAAATTAAAAAATCAAATGGCGCTTGCTGATCAGCACCTGAACCGCGCCTATTAAAAAACGGTTTAAGTGATGACATATTGGCACGAGAATCGCACTCAAATGCACGCCAATCGGCTCATTAGCGCATTGGCGCTCTTAACTAATTCGTATCCGTGCTAATTCATTCGTTGGCGCACTTTATTAATTTGTTGGCGCGCCTGTTATTAATAAAACCCGCGCCAATCCGCAGCACACCATATATACATATAAAACACAGCGCATCTATCCACGCAGTTTTAGAATATAACTACGCCGTTTTTAAATATATATCCACGCTGTTTGAAATATCATAACCACGCATTTTTTTAATATAATTCCATCTCCATGCAAGTGTTATAATTCATTGCCACGCAGGTTTCAAATATATATCCACACGCAGAGCACATGCATACCTCCAATCAAACGCACCAACAGCAATGTACAGGCCTCCACACACAGTAAAATGATCCACGTCTCCAGCAATACAGCTCCACGCAGGTAAGAAAACAAGGCTCCACGTAGGTTGTAATACCTTCACGCACGCAGCAGCAATAAACTCCACGCACCAGCACGATCGCCTCTGCCTTCTTGAGGCTCCAGGTTTGGGACCCGCGGCACAACGACGACCTCGTCCTTGGCTTTGTGGATGACTAAGATTAAATCCGATTGGAAACTTTTGCTTCGGCTAACAGAAGCCACATTACCGCTTCTTGGAGAACAACGCACATATGACAACACATTAAAAAAAAACAGACAATCAACAACGATGATTTACAAACATTACCAGCGCTCCACCTTCAGCATGCTCATCAGTTGCGCCACGCCTCCAACTGCTCTGATACCACTTGTTGGAGATCAGATGCACAGCTAACAGTAAAACATATACACAGCCATAAACTCATGCACAAGCAACACAGGAATTAACGTGGTTCACCAAACCAATCTGGGCTACGTCCACACAACTAAGGCATCGGCAATTCTTATTAATCAAACAGAGATTACATAAATCAAACTCACACTCTACACCTAGCTATTCGTATGACTACCTATTTTATAGCAAGGAGAATCTAACTGCCTCTCACATCAAATTTAGGATGCATTAATTTTCTCCCAACAACCTGGAGCTAATCCAGCAACAGATTTTCTATTGTTGTCACACATTGGGATTTTTGCCTATTTCATCTAAAACAGAAAAATCTCAACATAAGACCCATGTATTTCATCTTCAATTCCCTTGCAAGGTCCTCCTTGCAAGAGTTGATCAATTTCTCATCACCTGTCAATATTAAATCATCAACATATAAAAAAATGATAAACTATAACAGACCTGGTGAAAATTCCACGTAATAAAAGTTAATAAAGGAAAAAATAATAACCACGGATGATGGGACAGTTATTCCAAGCTGACTGTTGGGCAAGACATCCGAGTGTGGGTGTTCATATTTTATTATGGCTAAGGAAATAGGAAAAAGCTAAGGCTTTGGAAAGGAAAAAATGACATTTTTGACACATTTATTTATGAAAATAATGGAAATTAGGAGAAGATAAAGGTGAAAGGTCACATGTTGCATGTGAGGAGGGAAATGAAGAAAATAAATGCCTAATTGACAAAAAGGCTTCTGAGGATTAGTTTGTAACCTTTTTTCGATTTAGTTTTGGAAGAGCATAATCAAGCAGTTATAGCAGGATTCTTTGCAGGTATAAATTTGAATGTGTATTTTCCTTGCTAGATTTGGCATGCATGGTATTGCATGTGGTTCTTTCATTGTTATGGCATGGGTTTTTCCAGGTGTGACAGTGTTTTCATCCTAGCCTTGCCATTTATGGATAGCTATCGTGCGATGGGGTTCTCATGTTTTGGTTGAGCTGGATTATCTAATGGATTTGAAGCTGAGTGAGGTGGATCTTTAAATGATAGAGCACATGCCCTAGTGGTCCCTGAACCAGACTGTGGATCATGGTAAAGCCACTGGCCTAGTAACCCCTAAGCCAAATTGTGGGTTGCGGTAAAACCAGGATTGCGTTGCCTCAGTGGACCTAGGAATCCTTTCCAGTGAATGGTAGGATATACAGTAAAGACAAGAGGTGGATTGCTTTTCTTTGGGCCTAGTAATCCCAGGTGGGATATGTGGTAAATTATGGAAATTGAGTCTCTATTTAGGGCTTAGTGATTTGATGTAGATTACAATAAAACCTGAGAGACTGGGAGATAGGAAAATTCCTCACGGTGTAGGTGGAGAGATATGGTGGCATTCATGCTTGGTTTAGCCTAGTGATATGGTGTTGATCATGGTAAAGACAATTATTACATGTTTATTGTGTTTGTCTAGTGATCCGATATGGATTATGGTAAAGCCTAGTTTTTATCAATGAGGGTGAGGTGGTTTAGCCTTAGGATGCCTTGGTTGGTTCTTTGGTTTGAGTCCCACATTCATGTTTGGAATATGGTACAGGGGTGAATGGTTGAAGAGAGATTTGGCTCAACCATTCTATGGTTGGGTGGAACGTGATAGTCCCATCTCGGGTTTGGATTTTGCACCATCAATATGATGTTATTTCTCCTTGTATTTCTATGAGTATTATACTGGTTATATGTGGATCATATATATGTGATTTCCTTGGTAATTTTGTTGCTATTATGTTGGTTATGTATATGTTTTATGATAGTGAATATGTATGGCTCTCATCATGTTTTTAATTGTAATGAATGAAAAATGTATCTATGACCTCATAGATGATAATGCAACAAATGATATAAGGGAACAATGCTTCATAGTGATTCTCATATAAGTATAAGAACCATATGCTTAAATTTTTTGTTTACACCTGTAGATTGCATATTTGTGATATCTTTGACAAAATTCATGGAATGGCTAGTACGAGTTTGGTTAAGGGCTTGTTAAAGCATTTGCATTTTCATTATTATTTCCTTATTACCTTTATGTTATGAAGGTGCCATTCAATTTTGGGCAGTGACCTAGGCTCTGGGCCTGAAAAATTGGCTCAAATCCCAGGGACACTGGGAAAACATTGGGAAAAATAGTCACTAGACGTTGACATGCCTCGGCATGAGAGCGTCCATAGCCTCCTAGAAGTTGTAAGGTCCATATCATGGGAGCATCCAGGGGTCAAGTGGTCTAAAACCTCAGTGGGGCCCAGGGGCTAGCTACTTGAGTGGTCAGGATGGTTTTTGGGAGTCTTGTAGCTAATGTGCAAGGTTTTTATGTTATGTTTCCATCGATTCCATTTCCTTAAGGTCAAATAGGAGGTTGAATACAATCATAGTAGCCTCCCGTCAGATGTTTACCCTGATTGTCTAGTTACTTGGGTAAATGTGGGAGGAGGGTGTTACATAAATAGTTTACCTTCTACCAAAATATGATATAGGTTTGCATCTTCTTCACTTTTGGTGAAGCCTAATCCAGTGAGATAACTATCAATCCAAGTTTACCAAGCTTGGGGTGCCTATTTGAGACCATGCAATGTTTTCCTATTTGAGACCGTACAATTTTTGCTTCAGTCTGAGCACATGAGACTCCTGATCAAATGTCTCAAAACCTTTTGTTTTCTCTATGTACATTTCCTCCTCAATTGAAGCACTGAGAAATGTTGTTTTTACATCCATCTGGTGGATCTTCCACCCCATCTGTGAAACCATTGAAAGAATTTATCTAATGGATGAACACCTTGCTACTGGAGCAAATGTTTCCTCATAGTCAATTTCTTCAAATTGAGAGAAACCTTGGACACAAATCTGGCCTTATACTTCTCTATGCTTCCTTATGCTACATGCTTAACCTTGAAGATCCATCAAACCACGACTAATTTATCTGTCAGTCTTGAGACTACTTCCCAAACATTGTTCTTCATGATGGATTCATATTCTTCCACCACTGACCTAACCCAAACTGGTTTCTCAACTAATTCCTCGAAAGAGGATGGCTCGGTCTCTATAATATTAGTTATTAGATCCATGTAGCCAATGTACCTCTCATGTGACCTCCTTTTCCTGTGCAAATTTGAAGGAACTCGCACATTATCCCTCACATCCTGCACCAATCTATCAACTCCCATGGTTCTTTTTCTACCTTCTTTGAATGGTTCTGCTTGAGCGGGTGTCTCCACTTTGCCTCCTCTATGCTCCTTCATTTGTGGCTTCTCCACAACTTCTTGATTCTCCTCCTTTGGAGCTAAAACCTCCTCTTCTGGTGGGATTTGAAACTCCCCCTCAAGAGAGAATCTCATTGCTTTCTTCTCATCAAAATTTACATCCCTTCACACAACTTTGATTCTAAGGTAAGGTAAGTACACTCGATAATTGTGTGGAGTTTCAGTGTAACCCATAAACATTCCCAACTATGTTTTAACCCAAGTTTCTTCCTTGACTATTTCGAGACATCACAGTAAACAAAGGCTCCAAAAAATGTGAAATGAGACGCATATGGCTTTATCCCAATAAATCATCCTCCGATGTAATCATACCAAGAATTCAATGAGGGCTCTAGTTCTATAAGTATACTGCTAAGTTACATGCCTCTTCCCACAAATGTAGTGGTAGGCCTTGGACATGTAGCATAACTCTTGTAACTCCCACAATGCTCAAGTTCTTCCCCTTCACTAACCCATTCTTCCATGGGTTGTGGGGAGTTGTCACTTCTCTTCAAATTCCTTCTTTGGCACAAAATTCCTTGAAGTCATTCGAGACATACTCACCTCCATTGTCCCTCTTGAGAGCCTTCACCTTATTTTCGGTCTCTTTCTCAACTAGTGCCTTGAATTCTACAAATTTTGAGAATGTCTCATCCTTCTTCCACATGAATAATATCCAACACTTTCTTGAGAAATCAACAATAAAAATAGCATAGTACTTATGTTTGGTAGTGGAGGCTATCGAGGATGGTCCACAAACATTAGAGTGTACCTTCTCCAAGGCTGCATTTGCTTTTCTATCTTGATCATGGAATGTGGATTTTACATACTTCCCCAAGGTACAACCCTTGTAGACATCTTGTTGTTCAAGTTATACTTCAGGGAGGTCAATGGTTATTTGCTACATAATTTTAAGGGTGCCATGCTGAAAATGGCCCAATCTTATGTGTCGGATTTCACCGACATGACGACTTTGCACTTTCTTTAACTTACTGCTTAATGCATCACAATATTCCACATCAAGTTTATATAGGTTCTTCACATGAACTGTGATTTTCTTCACCTACCCAATAGCTATGTGTCTTGTAAATTCTTTCCCTTTACTGAATATCACATCATAGCCATGGTCTTCCAAAAATGCTACAGAGATGAGGTTCTTCTTTAAGCCTGGTAAAAACATGACATATTTGAGGCGAAGAGGGGATCATGGCTCCCTCTTAAAGGTTACTGTACCAATCCCAATACTATTGTACCAATGTAAAATTTTCTTCATTCAACCAATGTAAAAATTTTTATCCTCTCCCTTGGATGAACTTCCATATTTGGTATTTCACCTAATTTCTTCTTGTACCAAATCATATCATAAGAATTCCCAATTCAATAATTTCTCCCTCTCGTTCACCAAGTCCTGGTAGTTATGCTAGCTTTTGGGAAGGCCTAATAGAGCAAGGCTCACCAGGTCATCTTTTGCAACAATCACACCAACCCTTCCAAGGTCATCCCAAACTAGTGTAAATATGGTGAGATACTGGGGAATAATATCATTCTTTTGCATTTTAATGTTTTGAAGTTTGTCTTTGACGACCAATTTTCTAAGGTTGTTGCTATTCGTGAATAACTTAGTTAGTGCCTTCCACATTGTGAAACAAGTCTCTTTCCCGTGGATATTTGAGACAATGTGGTCTCACAATCCCTCTAAGACTATTCTCCTCACCTTGGCTACATCTTTCTTCCATTGGGCTATGTTCTGGGCATCAACCGATCTTGGTTTTGGAATGTCTATCTTAAAATATTCCAACAACCCATTGTCATCAAGTAGTGCCTCAATGAGATCCTTCCAGGCAATGAAACTTGAGTTTCCTTCCAAGGAATACTCTAATCTCAGTCCATTGAAGGCCATTCTTCCATCTTTGGAGAAATACTACTACACTAAAGTTGCAAATTCGAACCTCTTGAGGAAAATAGTCAAAATTCTTATTCTAATTTGAATCCTACTCTGATACCACGTAGAAATATGGGATAGAATTGCAACCACTCAAGAAATTTAATTGAAATCAAGAGACACAATTATACGCTACTGCTCTATGGAAATTAATTCACAATTTAGAACAACATTCAAAAACATGCATCAATCACATGCACAAGTACACAGATTTATCTAGGGGAAACCAACTGGTAAAAATCCCTTAAGTCTCCTTGCATTAATCATATGAATAGAGAATGTATTACAATTTCTTGCTCGCTTTGAGATCAACTTGCAAGTGAATAATTGTTCTCTCTGCTCAATGAAATGCTCAGACCTAGACTAAATCAATTTTTGCCTCCACTTGTGCTCATATTTCCTTGTGTAAATCTCAAGGAAATTGGCCCCTATTTTTATGAATTTCCTCCAAATTGATTCTACAAATCCCAAGGATTGATCACTAATTTCATGCAACACCTGTACACTCAATAATAGTCTACTACTAATGTTACATTGTGTTTGGTAATTTAATTGATGTTAAATTACTTATGAAATGTATATGCACTATATGCGCTAGGAATATTTTTCACTCACACAATTCCTAAGTTAATTTCAGATATAAAAACACACATGTTTCTTTACATCTATGTAAGTAAATAAATCACTCATAAAAATGAAACCAATTCTATTTCTCTTGCTTAAAAGAAAGATAACACTCTTCTTGAAATAAACTTCACACTTTCTTCACACTTAAAAATAAAATAACACTCACTCTTTGCTTGAAATAAAATCTCACACACATTTGCTTTAAATGAAATCACTCTTTATTATAAATGAAATCACTCATTCTTATAAACAAAATCACACTTGAAATAAAATCACACTATAAATAAATCTATTTTAGTAGAAAGAAAGATTAACTCTACAAATGGAAATCCTATTTATACCACTACAATGTAAAGTTATGCTTCTAATCTATGTTAAATTATACTCTGTCCATGTGCATAAGAGATCTCGCTTCACTAAACAATAAAATGATTAGATGAACCTGTTGCAAAACAATCTGAAATTTACATTCAAAAATCAAAACTTGAGCGATTAAATGAACTAACAAAAGTCCTACAGGAAACACGGAATAAAATACTAACTGCAAATAAAATAAAACCTTACTGTCTTTAGGGGGCCCTCCTATGAGAAGTAGGTATCATTATGATTCCTTCACAAGATGATTAACCACGCATTGGAATCACATAGTAGATAATTAAGAACAAAACAAAGTTTATATTAAAACAAAGTGTTTATAACATAAAATTCCAAGTCTATGTTCACTATGCCGAGAGGCATATTTATAAAACTCCTCGCATTAAATGTTTCAGAGTATTACACCTGATTCTTAATCGACATTAGCTATAATTAACTTTGAAAGATAAGATATCGTGATCTGCTCATGATTTTCTATCAATGCAGTAAATCATGAGGCTAAAAATATGCATCTTGCTCGCCTGGCTCTCCATCTATGGTGGTTGACTTTTGCTTTGGCTGGGTTGTTGGGGTGTCTTTTGTATCAATCTAGGCTATGAAAGTAGGAAAAATCATTGTACCAACTACTTTACATCTACCCATATGCCCTATTCTTCAGTTGAAGCTTCGCAACCCATCAAACCTTGGACTTAGCTGAAGAAACATACATAAGCTACAGAATCGTTGTAATTCAGTAGCTCAGGTAAATTTTGAGTTAAGTAATAAATACAAATGATATTTATTAAATAGAAGATGATTATGTATCTGCCATGCTATCAAACTTGTAAAATTATACAATTGGAGTTATGAAGGTCAAAAAGGGAGGAATGGAGTGAAAAAGAGTTGTCAAAAAGAAGCAATTTTGGGGTTCAACACACTCTCTTGGAAACTCCACCACAATCGCACAATTTGAATTCCTCGCATGCATGAAATTATTTTGGTTGATTGATCAGTTAAATGGATGATCTCTGAGTTAGACTATTGTCCCACTGCAGAACTGACCTCCAACTAGCTTTATTAATTATTAGAACTAGTTTGACTGCGTACAACTAGAAATAACTGAATTGGATTACTACAAATTAGCAATCAACACATGCAAACTGAACTCCAAGCACACTAACTCGAATTTACTGAGCTATCTATGTGAAAATATCCATGTCACCTCAGTTAACTGTCTCCAAGTTGTTTGTTGATGTGGAGATTTTGAATTTACTCAATTTGACCAAGGCTAAGTCAAATTGAGCATTTCTTGCTACACTTCTCAACATTCAGAATGTCAACTTACTTTCTTGTTCAAGGGTTATGTATATAATCTCTTATGTTATTAATTTAACCTAAGGTGAACCTTATAATTATGGTGGTTAGGTTGATAATCCATATGGGGCTCCTACTCCAAACAATATGAGGTCGAATTGGAACTTCACATCGGGGAGGCACCCTATATGTTGGTGGTATCCAAAACCATCAACGTTCTAGGGCTAGAAGGAGGACCAGATGAAAAGTTGTTCCCATTAAGTCTATTTTGAATCTCTTATCATAAATGGCTCTTTCCAAAATTATAATCCCAGGATGTTTTTCTAAGGAGCTTGATTTTACCTTCCTTGCAGAAATCATTCATGACTTGTCTCAATTCAAGTTTGATGGTGAGAGAAAACTAACTATCCTTGGACACTTATTTAAATTGTTAAATTTTTGTCTTCCTAATGGAATTCATTGTAAATATGTCATGACCAGGTTGTTCACCCTCACATTTGAAGTTTGAGTTAAGAAATGGTGTCATACATTACCAGTTGCTTCTATCCATTCACTCGAGCAACTTGTTAAGGAGCTTCGTGAAGGCTTTGACATGTATGATTATCAAGATGTTTTAAATAGAATTAATTTGATTAGAATGGAACCTGGTGAATCCCCAGAGGAATTTATTAATCGAATTCTTCACCTTTGTTGTGAAAGAGGGACCTATTGATTCAGATTTCATTATGGAAAAAAATCAGAATTTGATTATACTCTCTTCGATATATTTTGAATCTAAACCCCCAAACGATTCTCTCTCCCAAAATTTTGCAAACCATGGGATGCCACAATATTTTTAGGAGGAACCTACTATTCCTTTTGTTCCTTGTCCTCCTCCATTTTCAGTACCAATTTGGGTGACCCCTGGTAATGATGTTAAAGTTGGGAAATATAAAAATCAAATTGTTGATATGTCCATTCAAACTCCATCTAGTTATTATGATCCACATCCTACTAAGAAAAACTTGGAATGGTTCACTAATTACATGGAGCCTAAAATTAAAACTCATTCCTCTGGTTTTCAAGATCACATAAAAATGCATAATTCAAGTCTTGGATTTGATTTAATTTCTTATAACCTTCAACCTACATCATCCATGTTTCATGATTCCTTGTTTGTTTCATCTACTTCAAATGATGTTCAACATGTTGTTTGAAGTTGTAATCAAGAACAAGGTATTTGTATTTCACATGTAGAGAAAATTCTTGAGAGTATGTCTTATCTTTCCTCCCTATTTCAAGATGATAATCTCACCTTTCTGGATGATCTTCAATCTTCTAACCTTGATAACCTATCAAATTAATTTGAACTTCGCATCCAAGTTGAGACTTTGGATAACCATCACCATGACATCCCCGTTTCCATTAACTCACATGGTGGTGAACATTCAAGTATATTAGATGATGTCTTCTCTTCTTCTAAGAGATTGGATTTGCAAGGTATCAATTCAAAATTTGTTTCTCATAGTTTACAATCTCCATTTGTGAATTTGGATGTTGTTTTAATTCAAAATGATCCTAATTTTTTTTTAATTCATACGTCCATAGATGAAAAATATGAAGTGGTAAGTTGTTAGGTTTTTAAATCTTTGGAAGATCTTGGTCAATCTGAGTGTCATATTGGTATGCCTATCTTTGACCATTATATTAATGACAATGATGTTGATATGTTGTTCTTTCAAGTTCAATCTGATTTAAGTACAATTGTTGCTCCTCCTCCCGAGTCTTTCAATCCTTATTCACCTCTAGCACACTATTCATTGTACCCATACTTGTTTGATAAGTTTGTTAGACTAGAAGTTTCCATAAACCCTTTCGATCTTTATCCAGTTGATCATGGTTGCAATTAGGTATAGGATGGTGTGATACTACAATCAAAGGATGAAAAGTTTGAATCTATTATTCATGATCTATTCAACTGTAAATCTTTCGCAAGTCAGGAGGAATATGTTCCAACTCTAAATGATCAAGGTATTTTTCAAATTGTTGTATCTCAATTTTCTATCCATCAAGAGTTTAATATACTTAATCCTAAATATGATCAAACCTATGACATTAATAGTGTTTTCATTAATACATGAAATCTGAGTGGCGCCTGTCTACTTGTTGATGTTTCTAAGCCAACCAAATTTGATGATCCACCATCAGAAAGTAATGAGACCTGCAAGGAAGTCGAGGCATCTCAACTCCTATTGATGGTTATGCTAGGTCCTCGCAATCCTATTGCAATATCCAAACTAAGTTGGATCCATATTTTCATGCATAATTCTTTCCTCACATTCATCCACTGGTTATGAGTTCATTATTAAAGGGATTCTCATATTTTCAGTTGGATCTTCAAGATAGAATTTTTTATCAGATGAAAGGTTCTTGTTTGGCTAGTTCCTTTTCATGTCAACCCCTTGAGCTATACCGAGGGTTGGAGAGCACATCTTTCATGGATCCTTATGGTTCCAATGGCTATCATTTTGATGATCAAGATAAAGTTCATACTAGGTTGAAGGATTTTTCTCTCTTAAACTCTTCCAAATATGTTATTTTGTGTAGAAATTTTGAATAATTTAACACATATTCACAGAGATTATCCTGATCATACAATTATAAGCGGAACATGTATAATACATAATCTCCTCTATGTTGATCATCAATTTATAGAAGCAGAAACATTCACAGGCGTACATAGAAGCATCAATCACACATATCAACACAGTATTTTCCCGGGGAAAGCATCTCGCTAAAAACCCCAACTATCTGTATATTATAGTGATTGAATCATGTAACAATACATAGTACAATACTCCTCACAAGTACTCAGTACTATCTCCACATGCTACACACAATACAGCTCAGATCTGATCTCCAAATCTCCCTCGCTGCTTTCCTGCTTCCATAGTTCAATACCTGCTCAAGAACTGATGAGAATGGTTTACCAAACTCGTATTTGACTTGAAAATAATCACTCACACTGTGTTGGACGTGAGCACAGGCTACAATTCTTGGTATTGGCCAATTCATTGGCATACTCAATCCCTCTGATTGTGCAAATCATCATGCACAACTATAGTCACAACTAATAGCAATCTGATCCTCTAACACCTGTCCCTGCTGAACTGAACATGCACTGACATGCAACTAAGTTAACTGATGTATTCTATAGTTGCATTATGAGTTAATAACTTGTGAATTAATTAATAACTAATTCACCCAACTCATCTCTAGTCTATTGATCAGTTAGACTAAATACAACTAGTTTAACAAAGCTAAACTGAACACAACTCCATCAACTGCACCTCCAGTCTACTAAACTCAACTCACTTGAGTTCTAACTGAAGTCCTGCATGAAAATATTAGTCATCCCATAGGTAACCACGTATTTCCTTCTGGGATCTGCATGTACCACATCCGTAGCTCATCCTGAAGTGCTCCAAGAGAATAAGACAAAGTTTATAGTCTAAATATTATTATGAGACAATAATATTTGACTTTTCTATTTTTGACAGCCAGTCTAAAAATAGACTTTGATCAATCATACTGTGATCACTCATACTGTTCTCACCCATACTGTGATCACCCATACTGTGATCACCCATACTGTGACCATCCCTGCTGTGGTCACTCCTGCTGTGATCATCCCTGCTGGGATTCAAAAATAGAACTTGCGCCATAATTTGCCTGCGGGCCCACTTCGTGAAGGCGACTCCTTTCCACTAAGCTCCATCATCTTGTTGCAATCTCAACAAGCATTTCTTGTTGCACACTTTTCAACATTTTGTGCATATCATGAAGCTAATAATCTCCATGGAAAATTTCCTTTTCTGGAGTAATATCAATTACTTCAATCATTCAATCGACCAAAACCATTATCTTGGTATATAACTATTGGGTTTGATTTGACATATTTCTAATTTCTTGTCAAGTCAGTATCCTCATTGGTTTCCTAAATTCACAATGTCAGTAATTGTTTTGAATTCCCTAAGATTTCTTATTGTTTACTTTCCATGTAATTAGATACAAAGGGAACTGATAGAGGCTCGAGAAGCTTATATGTTAATCAACCAATCTGATCATTATACAAGATATTCTCTTTGTGATTTAAAGGTTTTAACTGAGAATTTACCTTCTCATAATTCTCAGGGTCTTCAAAGTGGTTGTTATGAATATCATCATCCAATTGTTGAATATATAGAGCAATCTTACCTCGCAAGCTTTGTTACAAATAACAAGTTTGGATCATTTATAATGTTTGCAAGAATTGAAAACATAGATGAATGTGTATTCACAAGTAGCCTGCAAGGTTTGTATGATCAACATTTCAAACAAAAAGGTAAACTTTGAAACTAGATCAAATCGGTTAGTATGGAAAATTCTTTTGCTAATAAGAAAGACTTTCAGTTAGTTGTGCAGGTTTTCAAAGTTCTTATCTTTTATATTGCACATTATTTTATATTACTTTTAATTTCTCGTATCTTTGTGGTTGTAGGTTGGGAACGAAGATGGTTACATTGGAAATATCATTACATTTATCCCTGACCTTCGAGATGATTAGGTTAGGAGTAGGCTTAGTTGCATTTAGTTTCCCTCGCATTTCATCCACCCTCTATCTTGCTCTCCATCGAGTCTCTTCATTTTCTTGTTTTCTTATTGCATATTCTACATGTTGTTTTATGTTACCCCTCTATTTTCTTTGTTCTTCAATTTTGTTTTGTTGTCTTTTCATGTAATTTCATTTTGTTTTGTTTAGTAATGCTTTGCATGAAATATGCTCTTGTTTGGCTCAAAACACAATGTGGAAAAACTAGAAAATGGAAATTGTGATGATGAACAATGCTTGGCTAATCTGTTACCTCTTATCTATCTTGGGGTTACATATATTTAAATTCAATGATGTCAGAATGGAAAATATGATCCACTTGAATGGAAAGGCTTTGTTCAAACTATAAATCTTATATCTATTCCAGGATCTTCGTTCCTCAACTTGACAACGTAAATAAATAATGTTTTTTTCTCACCAATCCAATCGAGTAGAGAAAGGTATTAGGAAAATTGATTGGTGATCAAATCAATATCAGGGGCCTATATTACCTTCTTTGAAGGAAAAACCTCTCCTGCTCACAATAAGTCGAGTCCTTGTTCTACCCAAACAAATAAAAAATTGTCGAAGCATAGTTATACAAATAAAATAAATAAAGAGTGAAGGAAGAGAAAGGCTTCTTAAAATGGAAAGGTGAAACAAGCAACTTCGTCAGGGTGTTGGTCAGGCCTGCTGGCAATGAATCAATGATTGTGTTCCTTTAGTGACTCTTCCGAGCTACTTTCCAAGCTTGCTAGTAGCGGAGCAACTCCAAAGATGAAAAATCATACTCTGATTATCTTAAACTTGCATGTATATATTACCCTTTCCTAGATTGAAAAAATTATGATTTAGCAAGCCTTGATATGTGTTTAACCAAGTAAGGGAATGGAGGGGACTATATCTATAATTGGGTTAAGTAGGGAAGCTAAAGTAATCTGCAAGATGAATCAATACTTACTAAAAGACTGAGACCTTGCACTTAAATAATTAAACTTTAAACAAAGAAGTTGGAGTTCTACTGGTGTGGTGCCAAGTGTTGACGTTGCGATCAACACCATCCAAAATTTTTCCCACACTAAAACTTTAGAGCCTACTGAGAATCTTACAACCTATCTTCGTATGGTTACTCCATGGTCATTTGATGTTTTCTAAAGCATTTAAACCTTCTTCCTAGTTTTAAAATTTCAAGACGCTTGCACACACATGCTCAGTCTTTGATGGGTTCATGAGTACACTTCCTTTATGCAATATTGAATAGGCATAGCACCATCCATCAATATAGTTTTTTGGTAATTTTGACCTCATGTCGAAAGTCAATGCACACTTTAATTGACAGTCTCCCTCACTTTGATTACAATTTTACTTTTAGTTCAGTGAGTTTTCCCAAGTGTCACTTTTGTGCACCTTTGACTTCACAAGCATCACTTTCATGTTTACAACTATCAATTTTGCTTGCTTCCACTTTAATAGGTGTCTTTTTCATGTTATATTTTCTCTGACATGTGTCGCTTTCATGGATGGTGACATTTTTCAAGTGTCGCTTTCATGTTGTCCTACTACCCAGTGCAAGTTGTGAAAGCTTCAATCCTTCATTAGGTGATGAGAATAGCCTATTTATGAGCCTCATTGACTTATATTTTCCTCCCATACTTGTGCACTAAGTATTTTATAAGGTTTCCTCCATCTCACTATGTATTAGTACTTCCTAGGATGAGTGACCTATCCTTTTACTACCTCCCTCTGTGAAAAGCACATTCTAGATGAACAAGTAGCCACTATTGGAGAAAATTGCGCCCTCCCAAGCCTAAGAACACTTTGGAACAATCAAGTACACTTAAAAAAAAAAACTCACTTTAGAAAAAAGAAGGCACACTTAAAAATAAAAAGGGCCTTCTTTCCTTTCCAAAGCGTAATTTAGAACAATGAAGTGTGATTAGGAACAACAAAGTGCATCTCGGAAAACAAAGTATCCTTTGTCTCTTAAAAATATCATAACACACTCACAAAGCATGAAGCCTTAAGGCACATGACACACTCAAAAAGCATGAAGCCTTCATCCTCCCTTAGGGAACATGGTGCACTCATGAAGCATGAAGCCTTAGGGTGCATGGTGCACTCATAAAGCATGAAACCTTAGGGTGCATGACACACTCACAAAGCATGGATCCTTAATCCTTCCATTAGGGCACATGGTGCACTCTTGAAGAATGAAGCCTCCATCCTTCCCTCTTCCCTTAGGATGCATGGCGCAGTCACGAACTCTAAAGCCTTCATTTGATCACACTCCTTTTACTCAAAGAACTGCAGCCTCCTAGTTCCTATTGAGTGCACAAGCGCACTGCAAAGGCTAAGAGCATGACCCTTTCGTCCCTTCGATGTGCACTCTTGTGTTTTACTTTGTCTCTTGAACATAAAAGCTTAGCTTGAAGGCCTCTTGTGAGCCTTGAAATTTCATTTTCTTCAGCGCAGTAGAAATGAATAGTGGAGCCTTAATAAACCATTGATGAGTTTTATTATTCCTTCCTAATCAAGAATCTTTCTTTTAACCCTCTCACTGGCATATCACGAGATGATCGTTCCATGAGTTAGGTAGTGACAAAATAGATTTTTTTAAGACTGATTTAATTTTTTCATGAATGATTTTCATTGGAAGGAGTACCTTCCTATCATGACAAGGTAATGCTAAAAGTAGATAGCAAGGAGAAATCATAAATCAACCCCTGCGGAGAAGAAGAACAAAAGAGAGCTATCATTGAGACATGAAACATCTCATAGACAAAGACAAAAAGAAGACATTGAATGATGACTCAGAGGATTTTGATATTGATCAAAGACCCTTTAGAGGGTGAAGATAAGAAACAAAGAAAATGTTTCATGAAGATGAAGCATATATAATAACTACCATTAAGAATGCAAGATGAGGTAGCAAGGAAGACATCTTGGCATTGCTACCTCATCATGAAGTCCATGTCATCATTATCAAGTTGTAACTTATACAAGTGTCATCATAATGTTAAATATGTGTTTATGTGTCATGCCACATCATAATTGGGAATGTAATGATGTATATTCAAGGAAAATGACAAAATGTAATGTGTGGAAGATGAAGATTCATATGTGGAATACAAAAAGTCACATAGTCTTATATGGACAAGAGTTGTATAAAAGTATAAAAATAATATAGAGAAGTCAAAAATTCATTCAAAAGTTCAAGAGTTGTTTAGAAGTCCAAATGACATATTAGATTTCCAAGGGTCATGAGGATACTCCAAGAGTCACAAGGATATGAAAGGTCATTCATCCTGTTATAAAAGCAACCTCATAACTCAAGAAAGTGGATTTTGGAGGCTTAAGATTTGGAGAGCTAGTCTTGACTTCTCTACTTGGCATAGGAGAGAAAAACATTATTTGGAGAAGCAAGAAGTGACTTAATGTTCCACTACTGGAACTAGTTCCTCACCAATGTAACTTTGTACTTAGATCTTTCACCTTATAGTTGAAGCTCGATGAGCCAACACATTTTCATGCATGTATTGTGAATGTATTAGGACTATTCTTTAGATGTTTTCTATATATGTTCCATTCATATGTACTAAGGAAATTTAACTATTTTGGTGGCCTTGGTACTTATCTTATTGAAGGTGTGTTGTATGTGGTTTAATGATCATTGTGTCTACGTGAACTATTTCACTAGATAACTAACAAATATTTATTTTCTTGTGTCTCTCTCTTATGTTAGTACTATTACTTCCTTCTAGAGGCTCACTTTCGTCTCCCCCTCATGAAAGTATCCTTCTACACATTACAATCGATGTTTCACATTGTCAACTTACTTGATTGTTCAAGCATTATGTATATAATGTCTTATGTTATTCATTGAAACCAAGGCGAACCTTACAATTATGGTGGCTAGGATGATACTCCAGATGGTGGTCCTACTTCAAATAGTGTGAGGCTTAATTGGGACTTCACATTGGGGGGACCTCCTGTATGTTGGAAATATCCAACATTGTCAACAAGACAATAGTAAAATAAAACTCACAAAGAACAATGAACATATTAAATGATCTAGGAAACCATTATTGGAAAAACATCAGTTGGAAGGTGAGGTTGCTATGTTCTCTCTTTCTTTGAATTAAAATGAATGCAAGTATAAAGGAGTGAGACCTATGGCCTATGGGATCCTATAGTGAAAAAAATCACTTTGTTTTCTGTATCCATATCCAATCTCATCTTGTCTTCTCATCTATGGAACAAAATGCACATGGATAGAATAAAACCATTTTTCTCCCAGTGCTCTGATTATAACAAAACTCTATATCCCACTAGGGGTTAAGTCTGACTTCTTCAACTCTTAACTAGAGTTACAATATCAACTCTTCTAGAGTTTCCTTCATCATGATCATGTGGACATCCCCTTTCCATGACTAATGGTGGATGATGTGGCATCGTCTCATATCATGGTGGTAAAAATAGGAATGCCAACTTTAATGTGGCATAATTGTTGCATATGGACTTTGATTGAGGTGGTTCATGCAAAGTTTGGAAGGTATATATGTGTAGAATAATTCTAGGGGTGAAACTTTAACAACACATTTTCACCATAAAAAATGTTGTTTAATGGCTTAAACTACTTCCAAAAGGTTTCAAACCCAAATTTTCCAAAATGGGAACTATTACTAAAAATGGTCCTACATGTTAATTCCTCCACTTTTCCCACTATTAAAGCTTCAACTATGGATGAAAAATAATATGATCATACAATTTAGATCAAAATATTTACACAAACTTGTTGGATTCACACTTATCCTTTTGGGTGGGGGGCTTGAATCAATATAAGACAAGTTCTCAATTAATCATTCATGAATTTGTTGACAGTGTTGGACCCGCCAACATTTAGTGGATCTCCCCGATATAAAGTCCCAACTAGACTTCACACCGTTTAGAGTAGGAGTCCCAGTAGTGGGTGGTAATGTAATTCCTTAACCACGGTAGCATGCAAAGGATAGTTTGATAACTTTGGGTGAGAGCAACCGTGTGGGAGAGATTCAAGTGTGATGCATGAAGGCTCTAACACACAAAGGGAAAATGAAGTGCACCCCTTGGAATCCTGTAATAGTATGTAGATTGAAAGGAACACATGAGTGAAATTACATCACAATCTAAAATGCAGAATAGCCCACAAGTTAAAGTGATGAGTCAATCCAACAACACGCATTCAACAAGATTCATACAAATGCATACAAAGTAGTTCATAAGCATGTGTAAGTTAAATAACATACATTTCCAATACAACAAGAATATTCCTACTATATTAACAACATATGCATGAAAGTGTGTTGGCTTTGATTTTATTATTATAAGTGAAAGTTCCATCCATACATACACCATTGACGACCACTATCCCTAATAGGGAAACATTACAGTCAATAAAACTTTCTCCTCCAAATAAGTATGCTCACTCTACACTATTGAGAAGCCAAGGCTCTTCACAACACTCCCAAGCCTTCTCTAAGCCTAAGCCTAGCCAAAATCTTGGCTCCCAAAGGCTCGTTCTATGAGTTATGAGGTTCTATTTATAACAAAGGGTGGGGTGACCCTTGACATTCCCCTTTGTGACTCTTTTACTTCCCTCTTGACTCTTCAACTTCTTCAAAAAATGACACATTATATTACATGATGACTCTTCATATTCCAATATTGACACTTGGAATTTAACTTGCAATCATGATTAAAAATAATATTACATTTTCCACATGTACCCATGTAAGACAAAATAGGGTAGAGACAACCTAACAAGACACAACATTATGTTTCTTGAGTTTGAGGAAATTCCATCTAAACAACCTCCACTTGTTGCTTCTCAGTCACATATCAGTGCCAAGATTGGTACTATGTGATGGTTTCCCCAAAATATTTGACAGTGTCTTTCTGGAAGCAGACTCTAGCCTCGATGGCATCCATCTAGCCTCCATGGAATCTGGGTTTATTGTTTTGGAACTTGTGTCCAACACGTTTTGAAGCATGAGTAACATGGTCTTAACCTTGATAGGACCATCGTTGTACTTTTCCATGTTGTGTGCATTCAGCTCCAAGTCTTCCCTAGTGTCTTCTCGTCTTAGCTACTCCAATTACTCATCGATCTCCAACCAGACTTATTTCTTGGGTTTAACATCGGTGAGGGAACTAATTGATGTGATCTTGTGTTTTCTCACCAAGAGATCCAAGATATTGTACAACAGTGCATATGAGGCCTATGTGCTATTGATTAATGAGGCGAGCTACTCATTGTTTTGAATCAACATTCAGACCTTCGCTTTCTCTAGCTCTTCATGTTGCTTCATCTTCTTTGCTAAGTAGAGTGGGGCCCCTTTGTACTGCATTTTCCAATCTTGTACATGGGTAATGGAATCATGTATGTTCTTGAGAGTTTGAACAAACTCTTTGCTCCACTATTGTAGGCCATGAAGCTGGACAATTTCTTTATGCACAATAACAAATCCATCATAGATCTTCGGCATGGTATCACCAAGTGTTGATACTTGAAGTTGTTTTTCCTCTTGCCTAGCATTGTGCAAGTTCTTTGTCATTTGTTGATTCTCAGCCATTAGATACTGAAAATTTGAGCTTGTTGCTCCTGCATATGCCAAGATGGCTTGGGAAATGGTAGTTGGATGCTTCTTGATGTCCAACACTATCACCCTTTCCTTGATGAATGCAAGTGATGTGTGATCATCTGGAAACTAATTCCTTCGCGCCTATACAATCCTCTTTTGGAACTCGTCAAATGATAGATTGTACACATCCATGACTGGATCATCATTAAGGAGAACAACATCTCACTTCTCGCTTAGGGCTGGCTCTATTATTGGAGGTGGTTGAGACTGAGAGATGACCTATGGTGCTTTCGGCATTAGCTCAGTGTATTCTTGCTACAAATCTTGTTCCAACTCCATGTTCGTCACTTCAATCAATTTCTAACTCTGTTGAGCAAGCTCCTGATCCTTCATATTTTCACCCTCTTTCTTATTTGTTGGTTGTTCCTGCTCATCAACCTGTATCGACGGTGTTTCCTCTATCATCACACCTTGCCTTTGTTCTTCTTCTTGCTTATGCTTCTCTTCTCTTTCTCTCCTCCTCAACTCTTGTTCTTCCTTCAGCTTCTTCTATATATCCTGCAGCTTCAGTTCTGCTTCCTATAACCTCTATTTTTCTCTCTTCCTCTACTCTACTCTCTTCATCCATTTCTCCCTCTTTTCTTCCACTACCAAAGTTTCCTTTGCTATAATATGATCTGTCACCATTTTGCAGCTTTTCTCTCCCTCTGGATCATTAACAATCTTCCTCTTTCCCTTGTCTTGCATTGGATTATTTCCTTTTGCTTTTGTTGTTGTTGCTTCCAGAGTTGCCGCTGTCTATAGAGCGGTCTTCCAAGTTCTTTCAATAATGATAGGCTCATTAAGTCTAGAGGCATTGTAGTAGTACCTCCAAGGATCCTCCTCTAGCCATGAAATGTATCGTGGATCCACGGAAAGTAAACTCTTGTACATTGGTCCTTGCAAATATCGTGGGGATCATACGGATTAAAATCCTTGGTGTTGAACTAAAATTTGACTATGCCCTTAGCTTCAGCATCTTCATCTTTAAGGTTCTTAATCTCGTATAATTCAATCTGAAAAGGAAGAGTGTTCCATGGCGCTTTCTTCTTCCTATGCACTCCTGTTGACAACCTTGTAATGAGGTGGTATGAAAATTATTGCATGATCAGTTTGTCAGTGGCATACCTTGGTAGGACATGTGGATGCTTATCTGTGCCAAACACTCTAATGAAGGTGCCACCTGGTGAGGCATACCAATCTCCAATGTTAACTATTTCCTCCATTGCTTCTCAGGACATGCAAGGTGGATCTTGCTCAAATATAAGCCTGTATAATGGGATGATAAAGTGGCCAGTTAGCCTTGCCATCACTCCTCGATATTTGCAGTCAGAAAGAAACTTGCAATAGATGTTCATGAGAATCTCTTGTGGTTTCCATGTCTAGCTCATGCCTGGGAACTTTTTCTGGCCACAGATTTCATCTAGTAAGTATGCGGACATGTAAAACCTTGCTTGCTCATTCTTGGGCGGATTTCAAGCCTTAGTTATATGGGACTTCAACTATTGAGCCAATAGATATAAACAGTTGAATGCCCCCCCATGATTCACCAACTGGTCCAATAAGACTGCCCACCCTTTAGGGAAGATCTTTGCGCTCTCTTGACCATATATTCTGCAAGCGAAGATGATCAAGGACTAGTATGCCTTCCTAAGGGACTTCGTCTCGTAAACATGGGTGGGTTTCTGTCTAAACTTCGAGGGCTCTTTCACCCAGTGCTTGATAATGTCTCTTGTGTTCACATAGATATGGGTGGCATAGAAGAGTGAGTCCATGTGATTCACTAGCTGAGGCAAGTGATACATCTGAAGAAAGTATTCTACCCTGAAGGTGTCAAGCTTCCTCCCATTGGCACTGATTAATGTCATAGTTTTTTCATCTGTATGTGAGAAAATCCAACTAACTATGTTCGCACACAGGAAGGTGGTGTACTTACATGCAACCTTATATAACCTTGACCATTAGATGTTAAGATAAACCTGCCAGCCTTCTAAGTATGCCTTTGTTGAACTATGGCAACAAGAATATTCCAATTTAATTTGTCCTTGAATTAAATTGTGAATTAAAATCGAATTTAGTCTTAACAACTACTTGGAAATAATTAATTAATTTATTTTAAATTAATTAGTTGGAGAAATTCAAGTTAGATGTCTTTCTAAAGTCATGCAAGATTTATCCCTTAAATTAAGGAGATAAGATTGAGCTATATTTGAGTTGTAATTAGTTAACTCAGTTTATTGAGTTAAGTCCAATTAAATTAGTTCCAAACTGTTTGAGGAACTAATAGTGAGTTAACAGTTAGTTGATGCATTAATGCACTCAACTAGTGCTACTCCAGTTAACTGAAGATTTCCTCATCAAAAACTCATGCATGTCTATTCTGAGAAAGACCCACTTGAGATTAATTTTCAAGGATAGTGTACTATCAGATGCATGTATTTCCTCATGGAGAAAACTCATGCATGCAGTCAAGGATTCATCCTTGGGGATTACGCATTTTTTAAGGCTTGGTTTTCCACTTGATAATAGGCTAATCATCCACAAGGAACAACGCAAGGAAATAGGAGCTTGGAGGGTAGAGAGGAAGGCTGGAGAGAAGCCAAGATTGCATGTAGCATCTGTGAGGATTGTACTGAAAGCTAGCTAGCTGTGAGAGCTAAGGCTTTGTATAATTCCTATGTATTTCCACCATGTATGATAATACAATAGTGTGGGGTTTTTATCTGAGACTTTCCCCAAAGTATTTTCATGTGTATTGTGCCATTGATTCTTCTTCTTCTAGTTATGTTGTTCAGCTTGATATTTAAGCTTCCACAAATTGATAGTAGAAGTAGATTATATTATTATTCTTTGATTTATATTGCATTATCGGGCTAACCTATCACAGATTTTCTACATGGTCTCAGAGATGTGAACAGTATACTGAGAAGAGAATTCGAAGTTTGAAGTTCAGGGTTGTAGGTGCAAATCGAATTCATATCATACTTCAAGGTTGGCCAATGGCATTCTATGGCTTGAGACTCAAGTATGCCTTGGAAGGTAGCTCAAATTACATCGCATGGAAAGATAGAATGGAGATTGTATTAGAAGACAATGGCTTGAAGGAATTCATTGATCAAGGAATCCCAAAGCAAGCTTCAACTAATGCACAAGAGTTGGATGAGTGGAAGAAGTGTGTGGCAAAGGCAAGATGGATCATCGTTGAGGGAGTTCAAGACCATATTGTCTCGAGTCTCCATGGGAAGGATACTCCATTTCAATGTGGAAGACATTGAAGGACCTCTGCCCGAATAGTAGCGACTAGAGGAAATTGGCACTCATGGATTCGAAGAATCAGGATAGAGAAGGGCGATACTATTTCCACATATCTGAACAAGCTCACCACTTGCAGAGATGAGCTTGGCAGTGTGGTAATAACTACTACTGATGATGATATGGTGAGCCTCGCTCTCCTTGGCCTTCCAAAGAGTTGGAATAGCTACCAGGACTCTATGAATGGAAGGGAGAAACTACTTGATCTAGGTGGATATTGGTGGCCACCCGCCAATTCCTCTTGGACCCCCACCATTACTTCTTTCAGTTTTTTAGTTTCCTTAATTGTAGCACAGTTTACTACTTTTAGTTGTTTTTCGGGTCCTAAACTTCCAAAGCCATTTTGAGGCCCTAAACGACATTTTTTGGGAAATATATCACCAGCGATTTTTTGTTTAAATCGTCTCTTCCATTGTATTCCTTATAAAGATCTTTCCAATGGGTTATCATGTGCATCAAATGGAGATAATATGACCAAGTCATGACCTCGGGAAGTTGGCTGTCAAACTCACCCCAACGAGGCCCATAAACTCTTGGTGTTACATCTCCTCGGGTTAGGGTTTTGGCTGTTTAGGGTTTTCTCTTATTGTTCAATAATAAAAAGGCCCTTGAGCCTCATTGTAAGGTAGTTAAGAGGCATGTAGCTGCCACATCTCTTCTCAAAGATAAGCTATCATCGCCCTAGCTGGTTTATTTCCATTTCTGTTTGTAAGCATATTTCAATATTTTACATTAATGAAGTGAAGTACTATTTCTGGTGCATCTCTGTGTTTATGGTTATCTCTGTAATTTGCTTCATTCTTGTTTAAATCCAGATCAGTGGTATCAGAGCGGTATGCTTTTTTTCTCTATTTTTATTTGCATGTCCCCAACAAGGTCAGGATATAAGGAGTTAGGGCTTGAACTGGTCGAACCTTTGCAAGACCATCCACACAAATCCCGACGGCTTCCCATGGCAGATGAAAAGAAAGATGAGGGGCAGGAGATCCTATCAAAATCTTGCTCAAAGAAGCCCTCGAGCAACAAAGGAACATGATGATGGACAAATTTGCCCAGATCCTTTAGCGGCTACCCAGGGGCGATGCATCGGCTCCCAACAACTACTTTGGAAACGCCACCGTTTAAGGTACATGTTAATTTTGAAATCCTCATATTCGAGGGTCAGATAGATGTAGATGCCATCAATAAATGGTTAAATCTGTTAAAGGGTTATTTTTATGTTCATGATTTTTCCAGTCGGAAAATATTATTTTTTCTCTTCTCAAAGTAGGCCCCCACGTCAAGGATTGGTGGGAACCTACTGCAAGCAGAAGGATGAAAGTACAAGCTCACTATTTTAAGCCACACCCACTTGAAATTCATTCTAGGATGTCATCAAGGAGTAGTACTACCCTGTTGAAAGTTATGAGGATCAATACATAAAGTGGACCATGTTGTGACAGGGAAGGGACCAAGACATGCTGGAGTTTACAAATATTTTCCATACCCTTCGCACAAAGTTGGGTATTAAGGATTTGGAGCAGCATTTGATAATCAATTACTGCAGCTACCTGCACAAGTACATCTAGGAAGAAATAGAATTCCTTAACATCTCGCTTGACATGGCATACCGATATGTCGTCAAGGTCGAGCAAAAGTTTAAACAGAAGAAGCGAGACTTTGGATCTACGAATTCAAAGCAAGGGAAAGGTTCCCCCAAACTGCAAGATAAAGGACAAAGCCAAGGCAGGGCGGCCCAAGACAACCTGCCAAAGCTACAAGCAAAGAACAACACCACGAAGCCGAAAAAGGACACGGGAAAATGGTGTGAGTTCCATAAGAGCTCCACTCACAACACAAGTGAGTGTTGGGCCAAGCAGTCACTCATGGCTGAGCTAAAGGTTTCAGAATCATATGCATGTTCTGACTCTAAGTCATAACCTGACAAGGGGAATGACAAAGGGAAGCAGATTATCGATGCAGAGCCCAACGACACCATTGCCACCACGAAGATCCAGAAGGAGTAACCCAAAGATCCAGAGGAGGAGGAGCGTCTCTTCCACTCCCAGATGTGGGTAAAGAGCTCCCCGCCACAATTCATTGTTAAACTCAAGAGCCAAAAGAACCTCATTTCGGTAGAGGTCGTGAAGCGGCTGGGCTTACCGACCACAGTACATCCTCAACTGTACACCATCGGGTGGCTTCACCAAGGACGGGATCTTCGCGTTAGCCAGCAGTGTCACCTTCCATACAACATCAATCCCTTCACGGATGAGGAATTGTGTGACGTTGCTCCCCTTGAAGTTTGTGATGTATTATTAGGACAACCATACTTGTGGAAGTGACATGCTGTGTATGAATCAAGGCCCCATGCTGTTATTGTTACTTTTGGAAATAATTTGTACAGGATAGTGGAGGCAGCACCACGTATCGTCGTCTCTTTGGTTACTACAAAACAATGCAGTAAGCTAATTTTCAAAACTAGGAAATTTGTTTTCCTGATGATACAGCCTCAAGGAAAGAAGAAGATGGTGGCCATGACCTTCAAACAGGGACCCTCTGCACAACAACTATAGATGGACAAGGTCGTGGAGGAGTACAAAGACATCTTCACCTCCCCCGCAGGGGTTCCTCTGTATTGTCAGGTTAAGCACTCCATCGATCTGACCCTAGGTGCGCCACTGCCCAATGGACCAATCTATTGGTGCTTCATTCTGGAGAATGATGAAATCAAGAGGCAGATTCAGGAGCTATTGCAGAAAGGTCACATCCGTCCGAGTTCATCGCCCTGTGGGAGCCCGATCGTGTTGGTACAGAAGAAGGATGGGACTTGGAGACTCTGTATTGACTATCGGGTGCTGAACAAGATCACTGTTCATAATAGGTACCCGATCCCATGGATTGATGACCTCTTGGACCAACTGAAGGGGGGGAATATTTCAGCAAGATAGATTTTAAGTCAGGATATCACCAGGTACCAATCAAACCCACCGATGTGTGGAAGACTTCCTTCAAAGCCAAGGAGGGCCTTTTCAAATGGTTGGTTATGCCTTTCGTATTGACGAATGCTCTTGCAAACTTCATGAGGCTAATGGATGACATCTTGCGACCATTCACCAACTCATTTGTAGTGGTATACTTGGATGACATCCTAATCTTCAGCTAGAGTTGGGAAGAGCACCTCCACCACATCCGACAGGTTCTCCAAACACTGCGGCAACACAAGTTATGTGCCAATTTGGAGAAATGCACTTTTGGCATGACCCAGGTTTAGTATCTTCTATACATTATTGATGAACAGGGGGTGCATGTGGATCCAGCCAAGATCCAAGTCATTCGGGATTAGCCATCTCCAACCACTCTGACAGAGCTCCGCAGCTTTCTAGGTCTTGCCAACTTCTACTACAGGTTTGTGTTGGGATTTTCTCATTTCACTTGGACCTTGAGTCAAGTCACCAAGGAAGGAGTGAAAGAAAAATCCTTTTGGTCTGAATCTCAATAGAAGGCATTCACAAAGTTGAAACATCACCTCTACTTAGTGCCAGTGCTCGCATTACCAGACTTGCAACAACCATTATGAGGTCGAGTGGCATATCACAGTGAGACACTTTCAGACATAGTCTAGAAGTATCCCACTTAATAATGAGAAAGAGATGTATTCCATTGTGTAGGCCTGCCAACAATGGAAGCATTACATTTTGGGGAAGGAAACGGTCATCCACACAGACCACCAATCCCTATAGTTCATATAGACCCAAGGGAAATTGTAGAATGATTGCCATCAGAAGTGGTCCACATACCTGCAATAGTTCCATTTGAATATCAAGTATAAGAATGGCAGCACCAATAATGTTGCATATTGCCTCAGTCGACCACCAATCATGGCATTAACCACCGTGCTCAACTCTTGTGGGCACGAGACTTATGATTTACCACTTCTCTACAAAAGTGACCCAAAATTTGGCCACACATACCAGACACTCTTGGAGGGTCAACTTGTTCTAGATTTTCACCTCCAGGATGCCCTGTTATGCCACCTAGGTCAACTTTGTGTTCCTTCAAAAGAGCATGCCAAGATGATATGGGAAGCACACTACAGTCAAGCTGTTGGGCATTTCGGGGTCGAGAAAATGGTGGCAGTACTATAGAAGTATTTCTATTGGCCGAATCTTTGACAGGATGTCGAGAAGTACATCAGAACATGCACTGCCTGCACCATTACCAAACTGCCCATCAAGAAGAAAGCCCTCTATACCCCGCTGCCTACCCCTAGTCAACCTTGGGAATCCATCTCCATGGATTACATGTCAATCCTTCCTTCCACTAAGCATGGAAACAACTATGTTTTTGTGGTCGTCGACAGGTTCTTAAAGATGGCCATCATGGCGGCCTGTAAGAAGAATATCACAGCAGAAGCCACTGCTAAAATCTTCTTTGAACAAGTGTGGGTACACTTTGGGATCCCATAGTCTATCATCTCAGATCAGGACAACAGGTTCCTTAGTACATTTTTATCCAGTCTCTGGTCGATGCTGGACACCAAACTTACTAAGTCCATAGCCTTCCATCCTCAAACTGATGGCCAGACAGAGGTTGTCAATAGGATGATTGTACACATTTTGCGCATGTACAACTCAAAGCATCCACACACATGGGATGAGATTCTCCCCTATGTTTAGCACAGCTACAACCAGGCTCTCCACAACTCGACTAGCCACAACCCTTTTTAGGTGGGCTTGAGATTCCAGCCACTATGTCCCATTGATGTGGCCATGCCATTTGCAGCTACTCACGCATATTCGGCTCATGTCGAGTCTGAAACAGATAAGGAAAACAGCTTCATTGAGCACATCCAACATATTTGCCATTAGATCCATGACATTTTGGAGAAATCAAATGCCAAGTACAAGCAGCGACATGATCAACATCGGGTGCCACATAAGTTTCAGGTGGGCGACAAAGTTTGTTTGCATTTGCAAAAGGAATTCCTTACTGGAGCCTATCGGAAACTCAGACCACTCTGATATGCTCCTTACACCATTACCAAGGCTGTGGGAGATAATGCATTTGAGCTAAGAATTCCCCCATTCCTTGGCCTGCACCCAGTGTTCAATGTCGACCACCTTCAACTATACTTTCCACCATTACTAGACACATCCGACATTGCAGAACAACTCACACCCACAGAATTGAATCCATATTGCATGGAACAAGCTGCAACTGATCAGATCATGGAGACATAGATCAAGCACACTCACCAGCAGAATATCCAACTATATTGAGTTGTCAAAGTAGGCCAACTCCTTCACTAGGGCAAGTGGCTCACCAGGGACCAAGTTCAGTAAATGTTTCCTCATCTCATGGAGGAACTCAACGCAATGGGGACTATTACTTCCTAAGGGGGGAGGAATGATCAAGGTGGATATTGGTGGCCACCCACCAATTCCACTTGGACCCCCACCATTGCTTCTTTTAGTTTTTCAGTTTCCTTAATTGTACTACAGTTTACTATTTTTAGTAGTTTTTCGGGTCCTAAACTTCCAAAGCTATTCTGAGGCCCTAAACGATGTTTTTTTGGAAATCTACTGCTAGTGATTTTTTGTCTAAAATCGTCTCTTCTGTTGTAGTCCTTGGAGAGATCTTTCTAGTGGGTTACCATGCACGTCAAACAGAGATAATATGACCAAGTCACAACCCCGGGAAGTTAGCTATCCAACTCACCCCAATGGAGCCCATAAACTCTTGATGTTACATCTCCTCAGGTTAGGGTTTTGGTTGTTTAGGGTTTGCTCTTATTGTTCAATAATAAAAAGGCCCTTGAGCCTCATTGTAAGGCAGTTCAGAGGCATGTAGCTACCACATCTCTTCTTAAAGATAAGCTACCATCACCCTAGTTGGTTTATTTCCATTTCTGTACAGTAAGCATATTTCAGTATTTTACATTAATGAAGTGAAGCATTATTTCAACTGCATCTCTGTATTTATGGTTATCTCTGTAATTTGTTGCGTTCTTGTTTAAATCTGGATCAGTGGTATTAGAGCGGTCTTGTTTTTATCTCTGTTTTTCTTTGCATTTCCCCAACAAGGTCGAGATATAAGGAGTTAAGGTTAAGGCTTGAACTGGTCAAACCTTTGCAAGAACATCCTCGCAAATTCCGACAGCCTCCCATGGTGGATGAAAAGAAAGACGAGGGGGCAGGAAATCCTATCAAAATCTTGCTCGAAGAAGCCCTCAAGTGACAAAGGAACGCAATGATGGACAGCTTTGCCCAGATCCTTCAGTGGCCACCTAGGGGCGATGCATTGGCTTCCAACAGCTACTCTGGAAACACCACACCGTTTAAGGTACAAGTTAATTTTGAAATCCCCATATTCAAGGGTTAGATAGACACAAATGTTGTCGATAAATGGTTAAATCTACTAGAGGGTTGTTTTTATGTTCATGATTTTTCCAATTGGGAAAAGATTATTTTCGCTCTTCTTAAAGCAGCCCCCCACATCAAGGACTGGTGGGAAACCTACTACGAGTAGAAGGATGAAAGTACAGGCTCAATATTTTTAGCGCACCCACTTGGAATTCATTTTGGGATTCCATCAAGGAGTAGTACTACCCTGTCAGAAGCTATGAGGATCAATACATAAAGTGGACCATGCTGTGGCAGGGAATGGACGAAGACGTGCCGGAGTTTACCAATATTTTCCATACCCTTCGCACAAAGTTGGGTATTAAGGATTTGGAGTAGAATTTGATACTCAAATACCACACTGCCTGCACAAGTACATCCCGGAAGAAATAGAATTCCTTAACATATCCTCGCTCGGCACGACATACCGATATGCCGTCAACATCGAGAAAAATTTTAAACATAAGAAGCGAGACTTTGGATCTACAAATTCAAAGCAAGGGAAAGGTTCCCCAAAACTGCAAAACAAAGGACAAAGCCAAGACAAGGCGACCAAAGACAACCCACCAAAGCTGCAAGTAAAGAATAGCACCACGAAGCCAAAAAAGGACACGGGAAAATGGTGTGAGTTCCATAAGAGCTCCACTCACAACACAAGTGAGCGTCAGGCCAAGCAATCACTGGTGGCTGAGCTAAAGGTTTCAGAATCAGATGCATGTTCCGACTCTGAGTCAGAACCCGACAAAGGGAATGACAAAGGGAAGCAGATTATTAATGCAGAGCTCAATGCCACCGTTGCTACCACAAAGATCTAGAAGGAGGAACCCGAAGATCTAGAGGAGGAGGAGCATCTTTTCCACTCCCAGATGTGGGTAAAGGGCTCCCCGCTACAATTCATTGTCGATAGCAGGAGCCAAAAGAGCCTCATTTCAGCAGAGGTTGTGAAGTAGCTAGGTTTACTGACCACAACACATCCACAATTGTACACCATCAGGTGGCTTCACCAAGGACGGGACCTTTGCATGAGCCATCAGTGTCACCTCCCATACAACATCAAGCCCTTCACGGATGAGGTATTGTGTGACATTGCTCCCCTTGAAGTTTGTGATGTATTATTAAGAAAACCATACTTTTGGAAGTGACATGTTGTGTATGGATCAAGGTCCCGTGTTGTTATTATTACTTTTGGAAATAAGTTGTACAGGATACCGGAGGTAGTACCGCCTATCACCATCTCTTTGGTTACTGCAAAACAATGTAGTAAGCTAATTTCCAAAACCAGGAAATTTGTTCTCCTGATGATACATCCTCAACAAAAGAAGAATACGATGGCCATGAGCTCCAGACAAGGACCCTCCGCATGATAACTACAGATGGACAAGATCATGGAGGAGTATGATGACATCTTCACCTCCCCTGCAGGGGTTCCTCTGCACTGTCAGGTCAAGCACTCCATCGATATGCACCCAGTGTGTCACTGCCCAATGGACCAATCTATCAGTGCTCCATTCTAGAGAACGATGAAATCAAGAGGCAAATTCAGGAGCTGCTGCAAAAAGGTCACATCCATCCGAGTTCATCACCCTGTGGGAGCCCGATCATGTTGGTATAGAAGAAGGATGGGACTTGGAGACTATGTATTGACTAGCAGGCGTTGAATAAGATCATTTTTCATAATAGGTACCCAATCCCAAAGATTGATCACCTCCTAGACCAACTAAAGGGGGGGAAATATTTCAGCAAGATCGATTTGAAGTCAGGATATCACTGAGTACCAATTGAACCCTCCGATGTGTGGAAGACCGCCTTCAAAGCCAAGGAGGGCCTTTTCAAATGGTTGGTTATGCCTTTTAGATTGACAAATGCTCTTGCAACCTTCAAGAGGCTAATGGATGACATCTTGCAGCCATTCACCAACTCATTTGTAGTGATATCCTTGGATGACATCCTGATCTTTAGCTAGAGTTGGGAAGAGCACCTCCACCACATCTGACCAATTCTCCAAACACTGCAACAACACAAGTTATGTGCCAATTTGGAGAAATGCACTTTTGGCATGACCCAGGTTCAGTATCTTCGATACATTATTGATGAACAGGGGGTGCATGTGGATCCAACCAAGATCCAAGTCATTCAGGATTAGCCATCTCCAACCACTCTCATAGAGCTTCGCAGCTTTCTAGGTCTTTCCAACTTCTACCGCAAGTTTGTGTTGGGATTTTCTCATATCACTTAGACCTTGAGTCAAGTCACCAAGGGAGGAGCGAAAGAAAAATTCATTTTGTTTGAGTCTCAACAAAAGGCATTCATAGAGTTGAAAGATCGCCTCTTCTTGGCGCCAGTTCTCGCATTACCAGACTTGCAACAACCATTTGCAGTCAAGACAAATGCCTCTGACTATACTATTGGGGTAGTCTTTACTCAACACGAGCATCCAGTGGCATATCACAGTGAGACACTTCTAGACATAGTTCGGAAGTATCCCACTTATGACAAAGAAATGTATTCCATTGTGCAGGCCTGCCGACAATGGAAGCATTACATTTTGGGGAAGGAAACGGTCATCCACACAAACCACTAACCCCTGCAGTTCATACAGACCCAAGGGAAATTGCAAAATGATCGCCATCAGAAGTGGTCCACATACCTACAATAGTTCCATTTGAATATCAAGTATAAGAAGGGAAACATCAATAATGTTGCATATTGCCTCAGTCAACCATCGATCATGGCGTTAACCACCATGCTCAACTCTTGTGGGCACGAGACTTCTGATTGGAAACTTCTCTACAAAAGCGACCCAGAATTCGGCCACACATACCAGACACTCTTGGAGGGTCTGTATGTTCCAGATTTTCACCTCTAGGATGCCTTGTTATGCCACCTAGGTCGCCTTTGTGTTTCTTCAAGCGAGCGTGCCAAGATGATTTGGGAAGCACACTACAGTCGAGCTATTGGGCATTTCGGGTCGAGAAAATGGTGGCAATACTGTAGAAGTATTTCTATTGGTTGAATATTTGACAGGATGTTGGAAGTACATCAAATCATGCACTGCCTGTGCCATTGCCAAACTGACCATCAAGAAGCAAGGCCTCTATACCCCGTTGCCTACCCCTAGTCAACCTTGGGAATCCATCTCCATGGATTACATGTCAAGCCTTCCTTCCACTAAGCATGGAAATGACTGTGTTTTTGTGGTCATCGACATGTTCTCAAAGATGGCCATTATGCCGACCTGTAAGAAGAATATCACAGTAGAAGCCACTGCTAAACTCTTCTTTGAACAAGTGTGGGTACTTTTTGGGATCCCACAGTCTATCATCTAAAATTAGGATAGCAGGTTCCTTAGTACATTTTGGTCTAGTCTCTGGTCAATGCTAGACACCAAACTCACTAAGTCCACAACCTTCCATCCTCAAACTGATGGCCGGACAGAGGTTGTCAATAGGATGATCGTACACATTCTGCGCATGTACAACTCAAAGCATCCATGCACATGGGACGCGATCCTCCCCTATGTTCAACGTAGCTACAACCAGGCTCTCCACAGCTCGACTGGCCACAACCCTTTTCAGGTGGGCTTGGGATTCCAGCCACTATGTCTCATTGATGTGGCCATGCCATTTGCAGCTACTCACGCAAATTCGGCTCATGTCAGAAACAAATAAGGAAAATAGCTTCATTGAGCACATCCAACATATTCACCAGTATGTCCATGACATTCTAGAGAAATCAAATGCCAAGTACAAGCAGCGACATGACCAACATCGGGTGCCACACAAGTTTCAAGTGGGCGACAAAGTCTGTTTGCATTTACACAAGGAACACCTTAGCAAAGCCTATTGGAAACTCATACCACTCCAATATGGTCCTTACACCATTACCAAGGCTGTGGGAGACAATGCATTTGAGCTCAACATTCCCCCATTCCTTGGCCTACACCCAGTCTTCAATGTCGACTGCCTTTGGCCATACTTTCCACCATTACTAGACACATCCGACATTGCAGAACAACGCACACCCACAGAGTTGAATCCAGATTGCATGGAATAATATGCAATTGATTA
The DNA here is from genome assembly GCA_031772625.1 of Pinus tabuliformis. Taxonomy (NCBI): domain Eukaryota; kingdom Viridiplantae; phylum Streptophyta; class Pinopsida; order Pinales; family Pinaceae; genus Pinus; species Pinus tabuliformis. The sequence continues at coordinate 1,244,117,009 of CM062816.1, read as the reverse complement.
GATCATGGAAACACATATCAAGCACACTCACCAGCAAAATATCCAACTGTATCGAGTTGTCAAAGCAAGCCAACTCCTTCACCAGGGAAAGTGGCTCACCAGGGACCAGGTTCAACAGAAGTTTCCTCATCTCATGGAGGAACTCAACACAATGGGGACCATTGGTTCCTAAGGGGGGAGGAATGATCCAGGTGCATATTGGTGGTCACCCTCCAATTCCACTTTGACCCCCACCATTGTTTCTTTCAGTTTTTCAGTTTCCTTAATTGTAGCATAGTTTACCATTTTTAGCAGTTTTTCGGGTCCTAAACTTCCAGAGTCGTATTAAGGCCTCAAATGACATTTTTTTGAAATCTACTGCCAACGATTTTCTATCTAAAATCATCTTTTTCATCATAGTCCTCAGAGAGATCTTTCCAATGGGTTATCATGTGTGTCAAATGGACATAATATGACCAAGTCACGACCCTAGGAAGTTGGCTTTCCAACTCACCCCAACGTGGTCCATAAACTCTTGGTGTTACATCTCCTCAGGTTAGGGTTTTGGTTGTTTAGGGTTTGTTGTTATTGTTCCATAATAAAAAGACCCTTGAGCCTCATTGTAATTCAGTTTAGAGGCATGTAGCCACCACATATCTTCTCAGAGATAAGCTACCATCGCCCTAGCTAGTTTATATGCATTTCTCTTTGTAAGCATATTTCAGTATTTTACATTAATGAAGTGAAGTATTATTTCCACTGCATCTCTGTGTTTATGGTTATCTCTATAATTTGTTTCATTCATGTTTAAATCCGGATCACTGCTTGATTGGGAACGACTGTGGTTGGATCTTATGCAGGAGGATATCAGGAGGAGCAGACGAGATGGTTCTTCATCCAAGAATGATGATGAAGAAAATCTGGCCTTAGCAAGTAAGGCAAGGAAAGGGAAGGGGAAGGCTTCCCATTTAAAATTGAATTCTTCTCACGGAGGGAAAAAGGGTGACATGTCTAAAGTAAGATGCTTTAATTGTCACAAGATGGGACATTATGCGACTAATTGCCCATCGAAGAAGTCCAAGAAGGGATCCTCGGAAGGTGAGGCATTAGCCTCTCAGTTCGAAATGGACTTTACGCTCATCGCATGCATGGTGTCATCGATGATGGGTTGTGTTTGGTATCTTGACAGTGGAGCCTCATTCCACATGACCGGTGATAAAAATTTATTCAGTGACTTGGACGAGAAAGACCTCAAGATGCACATAGAGATGGGTGACGACAGAAGGTATAGTGTTTCAAGAGTGGGCATGGTTGCTTTTCAGAGGGAGCATGGAGCTCCTCTCACCTTGACAGATGTGATGTATGTGCTTGGACTAAAGAATAACTTGGTATCAGTTGTGATGTTGGAGGACAAAGGCTACGATGTTGTCTTCAGTTAATGAAAGGTGTTCCTAAGACACATAGCCACGGGTCAAACCAAGAGGATAAGGATTCGGGTGACGAATCTCTATAAACTAGAGGTAGATGATTGTGCAGCATTGAGTACAAAAGCAAAATTGGTGCAAATCCAAGACATTGGCAAGTTATGGCACAGGCGGTTGGGCCATTTGCATCATGGGGCTTTGAAGATAATGCAGCAAACATCTACAAGACTTCCCAAAGGTAAACTTGAGCAAGTTGACACATGCAAAGGTTATACCTTGGGAAAGTACACCAAGTCTTCCTTTCATGATCAAGACAGTCGAGCAAAGGCTATCTTAGAGCGAGTTCATACTAATTTGTGTGGACCATTCTTTACGACATCCACAATGAAGCAAAGGTATTATGTGAGTTTCATTGATGACTATTCTCGTAAATGCTGGATTTATTTCATGTAGAAGAAGGACCAAACTTTCACAAATTTTTGTGAGTTCAAAGCTTTGGTTGAGAAAGAGTCAGGGAAGAAGATAAAGGCCTTGAGAAGCGACAATGGTGGAGAATATGTCTCTCAAGATTTTAAGGACTTCTGTGAAGTGGAAGGAATTAAACGAGAGTTGACGGCACCTCATAACCCACAGCAAAATGGGGTGGCCGAGAGGAAGAACATAACTATTGTAGGGGCAGCACGGGAAATGTTGCATGACCAAGGCCTACCACTTCAATTGTGGGCTAAGGCATGCAACACAGTGGTCTATTTGAAGAATAGAAACCTGCATCCCATACTTGGGATGAAGACACCAAAGGAAGCTTTCTCCGGTAAGAGACCAGATGTGGGTCACTTCAGTATCTTTGGCTCATCAGTATATTTCCATGTGACAAAGGATGCACAGAAGAAGCTTGAGCCGACATCAGAGTTGGGGATATTTGTGGGGTACATTGATACACCTCACAACTATCGGGTGCACTTTCCTACCAGTCAGAGGACAGTGGTTCACAAAGATCTCAATTTTGATGAGCAGAAGGCCATGCGAGTTTCCATTGATAGGGAGCTCCAACTACAGGCTATGGAGGAACTGTTGGTTCCTAAGGAGGAGGAGCCTCAAAATGATGTGGAGCCGCCCCATGTAGAGGTTCCAAGAGTGGAGACATCCACTTAAGCAGAGTCTTCCAAAGATGGACGAAAGCACATAAGAGAAGCTGACATATTGTTGGAGGATGCGAGAGAGAATGTGGGAGCACCACCTTCTCAGCGCAAACAGAGGAGGTGACTTTAGAGGTACACTAGATACATGGCCTTGCTGGGGAATGTGTTGATACCAAGCCATCTTCCTTTGAGGAAACAGTGCAATAGCCGATTTGGGTTGATGCTATGGTGGAGGAGTATGACTCCATAGTTCATAATAATGTTTGGGATGTGGTTCTGAGACCGAAGAACAAGTCAGTTGTGAGTTCCCGTTGGCTTTACAAGGTAAATAAAGCTGCTAATGGTAGTGTGGAGAAGCATAAGGCAAGATTTGTTGCCCTTGGATTTTCACAGGTCGAGGGGATTGACTATGATGAGACTTTTGCTCTTGTTGCAAGGTACTCATCTATCAGATCTATATCGGCACTATCAGCACAGATGGGTTGGAAGATCCATCAGATGGATGTGAAGACTGCATTCCTCAATGGCCAAATTGAGGAAGAGGTGTACATAGAGCAGTCGAAAGGTTTTGAGACCTTTGATCGTGAGTTGCATGTGTGCTGACTCAAGAGAGCATTGTACGGGCTGAAGCAAGCACCTCGTGCTTGGTACACCAAGATAGACAACTACTTCACCGAGTTGGGCTTCACAAAGAGTGAAGCGGATGCAAACCTATACTACATCGTGGTGAAAGGTAAGCCATTGATCATCGTACTTTATGTTGATGATCTCATATTGACTGGTAATGATTAGTTGATCGTGTCTTGCAAGGAGGACCTTGCAAGAGAATTCGAGATGAAAGACATCGGTCTCATGCATTACTTCCTTGGCATGGAAGTGTGGCAGAAGAATGAGGAGTTGTTTGTGTCTCAGGGCAAGTATGCCAACGAGATACTCAGGAGATTCCACATGGAGAAATGCAAGCCCATGCAGACTCCTCTAGTAGGTAACTGGAGGAAGGAGGTTGCTACTTCAAGAGAAGTGGTAGAGGCTACCATGTACAGGAAACTTGTGGGTTCACTAATGTACTTAATGAACACACGACCATATTTGTGCTATGCGGTGAACCAATTGAGTCAAGTGATGGTCCAGCCTACCAAGATGTTTTGGAAGGAGGCAAAGCATGTATTGCGATACCTCAGAGGCACATCTCAGTATGGATTATAGTACAAACGGATAGAGGGAGTGAAGCTACAGGGCTTCACTGATGCAATTGGGCAGGGAGTCCATCAGATCAAAAGAGCACATCAGGAGGGATTTTCAACCTTGGGTCAGTGGCAGTTTCTTAGTACAACAGGGGACAGAGGTTAGTTGCACTCAAATCGGCAGAGGCAAAATACATGGTTGCAAGTCAGGCATCATGTGAGGCCATCTAGATGCGGAAAATCCTGGTTGGTTTGTTTGATTAGAGGATGGATCCAACTCTAATCTATTGTGATAATCAGAGTTGTATCAAACTCTTTGAGAATCTAGTATTTCTTGATAGGTCCAAGCACATTGACATCTGGTATCATCATCTCAGAGACTGTGTAGCAAGGAGGATCATGTTGTTGCAGTATATTTCGATAAAGGAGCAAGATGCTGACATTTTGACAAAAGCATTGTCAAAGTGTACATTCGAGTTCCATAGAGATAGGATCAGGGTGGCAAATAATCCCTTTCTTATTGAGAGGGAATGTTGAACTATGGAAACAAGAATATTCCAATTTAATTTTTCCTCGAAATAAATTGCGCAATAAAATCGAATTTAGTCTTAACAGCTACTTGGAAATAATTAATTTATTTATTTTAAATTAATTAGTTGGAGAAATTCAAGTTAGAAGTCTTTATGAAGTCATGCAAGAGTTATCCCTTAAATTAAGGAGATAAGATTGAGTTATATTTGAGTTGTAATTAGTTAACTCAGTTTACTGAGTTAATTCCAGTTAAATTTGTTCCAAATTGTTTGAGGAACTAATAGTGAGTTAATGGTCAGTTGATGCATTAATGCACTCAACTAGTGATACTCTAGTTAACTGAAGATTCCCTCATCAGAACTCATTCATGTCTATTCTGAGAAAGACCCAGTTGAGATTAATGTTCAAGGACAGTGTACTATCAGTTTCATGTGTTTTCTCATGGAGTAAACTCATGCATTCAGTCAAGGATTCATCCTTGAGGATTGCACAGTTTTGAAGGCTTGGTTTTCCACTTGGTAATAGGCTAATCATCCACAAGGAATAGCGCAAGGAAATAGGAGCTTGGAGGGTAGAGAGGAAGGCTGGAGAGAAGCCAAGATTTCCTGTGAGCATCTGTGAGGATTGTACTGAGAGCTGGCTAGCTATGAGAGCTAAGGATTTGTATAAGTCCTATGTATTTCCACCATGTATGATAATACAACAGTGTGGGGTTTTTATTTGAGACTTTCCCCAAAGTATTTTCATGTGTATTGTGCCATTGATTCTTCTTCTTTTGGTTATATTGTTCACCTTGATCTTTAAGCTTCCACAAGTTGATAGTAGAAGTAGGTTATAGTATTCTACTTTGATTTATATTGCATTATCAGGTTAACCTATCACAGATTTTCTATAGCCTTAAAGTCCCTTGCAAAAGTGTCTTTATCTGTTTCCATGTCAATGTTGTTCCCTTCTCAATAAACAGTTGAGTATCTGCATACATTGGTAATTCAACTGATATTTGCTCAACTGCTTCCCCAATACTTCTCTTGATGGTTTCCTTTTATATAGATCTCTTGGACGCCATGTTAATTCTGACTACTGGAGAGATGCTCAACAATTGTTTTACCTATGGGATAAAGAGCACACTCATGGAAAGAAAATGTTAGTTAAAAACCAAAACAAATTCAAGGAAATTTCAAGAAGCAAGTCAGGCACTTGATAGGAAGCATTGCATAGTTTTTCTTGATAGGGGTGATTAACTTACTATGGGAACTGGCCATTGTGCAGTCCCAACATTCAGTGTGGGAGCTTGATGACTGGATCTATTCAATGCACAGTTCATTTTGCCAGCCAAGGCCTGGAAGAGACTATGCATTGTGCAGTATTATTGGCCAAGCTAAGAGGCTAGCTCCTAGAACTACGCAGTTGGAGCCATCCTAGACTATGCTCTGCGCAATTCCAGAAACCAATTCAGAGGCTTAAGGCTCCAGATTGCGTAGTGCAAGCTATGCAAAGTAATATCTGGGCAAGGGGACCCACATATACCCAAGGGGAGAGTGGAAAACAAGTGAATCTGAATGATGGTGTGAATCTGAGTGCATATCTGACTAAGTGTTGATGCATGCATGTGAAACAAGTGCAAAAATTGTTTAAATTAAAGGAAAATGAAGCATGTGAGAAGAGTCACCGCAACAACGACTGTTGGTGCAAAACAGGGAAATGTTGAAATAGCAACAAGAAATGATAAAAATAGAATCTAGAATATTCCAATTTTAATTTATCCTTGAATTAAAATTCGAATTTAGTCTCACCAGTTGCTTGGAAAATAATTAATTAATTCATCTTGAGTTAATTAGTTGGAGAAATTCAAGCTAGAAGTCTTTTTGAAGTCATGCAGCAATTATCCCTTAAATTAGGGAGATTATCCCTTAATTAAGGAGATACGATTGAGTTATATTTGAGTTGTAATTAGTTAGCTCAGTTAACTGAGTTAAGTCCAGTTAAATTAGTTCCAAACTATTTAAGGAACTAATTGTGATTTCAATCAATTAATGCATGCATGCATCCAACTAGTGTACTCCAAACAACTAAAGATTCTCTCATCAGTAACTCATGCATGTCTATTCAGAGAAAGACCCAGTTGAGCTAAATTTCAAGGATAGTGTACTATCAGTTGCATGTTTCCTCCTATAAAGGAAACTCATGCATGCAGAAGGATTAATGCACAGGAGGATTGCGCAGTTTTACAGGGTGTGAGATCAGTGTGAGTGATCATTGTTACACTTGGTAATAGTAGGATCACCCAGGAGAAACTGCATAAGGAAATAGGAGGCTTGGAGGGCAGAGGAGAAGGTTTGTGAGAAGCCTTGTTTGCATGTGAGCATCCAGGTTGATTGCATTGAGAGCTGGCTAGCTGTGGGAGCTAAAGCTTTGTGTAATCCTGATATATTTCCACTTGTATGATAATACAGATAGCGGGGTTTTTAGCTGAGTCTTTCCCCATAGTATTCTTATGTGTTTCATGTGCATTGATTCTTCTCTATTATATGTGTTCCGATTGATCTTGCTCAAATCTATTAAGCTTTTGCAAATTTGATTATAGAAGTATATTAAAGTATTTTTCTTTAGTTATATTGCATTATCAGGTTAATCTATAGTCAGAATTTCTCATGGTATCAGAGACAAGTTTATCAGAGTAGTGAACAGTATACAGAGAAGAGAATTCAAAGTTTGAAGTTCGGGGTTGCAGGTGCAAATCAAATTCTTATCATGCTTCAAGGTTGGCCAATGGCATTCTATGGCTTGAGACTTGAGTATGCCTTGGAAAGAAACTTAAATTACATAGCATGGAAAGATCACATGGAGGTTGTATTAGAAGACAACGGCTTGAAGGATTTCACTGATCAAGAAATCCCAAAGCTAGGTTCAACTAATGCACAAGAGTTGGCTGAGTGGAAGAATGTGTGGTTGTAGGTTTTAACCCTGTACAGAAATTACCTGCATACGAATTCTTAAACAAAGAAAATAAACAATGCGAGAGCATAACCCATAAAACACATATGCACAGAGATTTTTCCCTGGATCCCAAAACCGGGACTACCAGCTTGATTTTTCATTATGTTCCTTTCAATGTTACAATACATATTTATACATGCCGAAGCATCCAATACCATGAACCGAAAAACCATCGCGTCCAATACCATGTGCGAAAATCATGCACAAAACCATAGGTAGGTTCGCCCAACCTAATATAGGGTCCAAAAAAAATTTTCCCGTGGCGCTGCCCCAGAACCCGTAGAGGGGGGCTACCCGCCCCCCTCAAACCCCCCGGACAGGGGGGGCTGCCGCCCCCCCTATGACCCCCCTGCTGTGCAATCGGCGCAATGAAGGGGGGCTACCGCCCCCCTCTAACCCCCCATTTAACTACGTAGGTTAGTCGTGGAAAGAATATAACACAACCCAACAATCTCCCACTTGTTGTTTTCTTTCCACAGGGGGCCACAGGAGAGCTTAGTCATTTTTCCAGCCTTGAAACACCCATTGTTTCTCTACACCAAGAGAACTTCTCAGAGCTCACAGATTTTGTCAATGCATCTGCAATATTCTTCAAAGTGTCCACCTTTACCAGCAACACCTTTTTGTCTTCTATCATATCCCTCACAAAGTGATACTGAACATCAATGTGCTTTGTCTTTGAATGATAAGCAGGGTTCTTTGCCAAGAAAATTGCACTTTGGCTGTCACAGTCTATTCTTATAGCTCCCTGTACTAACCCCATACTTGAACACAATCTCTGCAACCAAACTGCTTCCTTGCTTGCATGAGTGGTTGCCATGTATTCTGCCTCTGTAGTTGATAGTGCCACTACAGATTGTTTCTTACTCATCCAACTGACTGCACCTCCAAATAGGTTAAACACATACCCACTTGTAGATCTTCTCTGATCCAGATCTCCAGCCCAGTCTGCATCAACAAAACCATGAATATCCAACACTCTGTCCAATCCTGGTCTTCCTTGGTAGCACAAACCATAATCACTGGTGCCACGCAAATACCTGAAAACCTGCTTCACTGCTGTCCAGTGCTCCTTCCCAGGTTTTGACATAAACCTGCTCAATACTCCCACTGCATGTGCAATGTCTGGTCTAGTACAGACCATTGCATACATCAGGCTACCGACTGCACTTGCATATGGAACACGGGACATGTCCTCTTCCTCTTCTTGTGTCTTGGGACACTGTTCAGCAGATAACCTCACACCTACAGGAATAGGAACCTTCACCGGTTTACTATCCTGCATATTAAACCTCTGCAGTACTGTCTCGACATACTTCCTCTGGTTTAACCAGAGCTTCCTCTTTGCCCGATCTCTTTTAATTTCCATGCCCAAAATATAGTTTGCAGCACCAAGATCTTTCATGTCAAATTTGGAGGACAATTGGGTCTTCAAATCCTGGATAATTTCTTTGTCATTTCCAACCAGCAACATATCATCCACATACAAGACCAGATAAATAACACGGTCACCAATTAATTTAAAATACACACAATGATCTACTTTGCTTCTGGTGAAGCCAAGTCCCCGTATAAATGTATCAAATTTCTGATACCACATCCTTGGTGACTGTTTTAACCCATACAAAGACTTCTTTAACTTGCATACCAGTTCTTTCTTACCCTTCACCGCAAAGCCTTCAGGTTGCCTCATGTAGATTTCCTCTTCCAAATCCCCGTGAAGAAATGTTGTCTTCACATCCATCTGTTCTACCTCAAAATCAAAAGCAGCAACAACAGATAAAGTAATCTAATAGAAGCTACCTTGGCAACAGGAGAAAAAATATCACCAAAATCAATTCCCGGCACCTGGGAATAACCTTTTGCTACCAACCAAGCTTTGTATTTCTCCACCTTTCCTTTTGCATTAGTCTTCTTCTTGAACACCCATTTGCTGCCAATGGGTTTCCTTCCAGCCGGCAACTCTACCAGATCCCAAGCCTCATTTTTGTGCAAAGATGCCATTTCATCAACCATGGCCTCTTTCCAGAGTTTTCCATCCTCTGAATCCACTGCTTCCTTCACAGTTCTGGGATCATCATCAGTAACAGACAAAGCAAAATTTGAACTGAAAGCAGATGGACTATACCTTTCTGGCTGCCTTCTTTCTCGACCTGATCTTCTCACAGCCGGAGTTTGTGGCTCTTCATCTTCTGATTCCTCCTCTGCTGCAGAGTCTGATTCTTCCTCCTTTGGCTCAAACTCTATCTTCTCAGGTTCCTTTGGTTGGACTTCAGATTGAATAACATCTTTTACCTCTCTGAACACCACATCTCGACTGTACACAACCTTCCGTGTGACTGGGTTCCAAAGCTTATAACCCTTTAAACCATCCTTATACCCAATAAAGATGCACTTTTCAGATTTACTATCCAACTTGGTTCGTTTCTCCTTTGGAACATGTACATATGCATGACATCCAAATACCCTCAGATGTGAAAGAGAGGGTTTCTTACCAGTCCATACTTCTTGTGGAGTCTTATCCTCCAACGCTGATGAGGGTGATCCATTGATCAGGTAACGTGCAGTATCCACCGCCTCTACCCAGAATTCCTGTCCTAACCCGGCACCACTGAGCATGTTTCTTGCCCTTTCCATCAACGTCTTGTTCATTCTTTCTACGACTCCATTTTACTGAGGTGTATATGGAGTAGTCTTCTGCCATGCTATACCACACTTCTTACAAAATTCTTCAAATTCCTTGCTGCAAAATTCTCCACCATTATCTGTCCTCAGCACCTTTATCTTCTTCTCTGTCTGATTTTCCACCAGAGCCTTAAATTCTTTAAACCTGTCAAAGACTTCAGATTTCTTCTTAAGGAAATATATCCATGTATTCCTTGAGAAGTCATCTATGAATGATACATAGTACACAGACTTACCCAGTGATGGAACCTTCACAGGTCCAAACACATCACTGTGCACAAGCTCTAATATCTGTTTCGTCCTCTTACCACCAGAGGGGAAACTCACTCGATTCTGCTTCCCATACACACAATTTTCACAGAAATCAAAATCCAGAGAGCTATCATTCATACCTTCTACCATACCTTTACCATGAAGTATTCGAAGGCCCTTCTCTCCAATATTTCCAAGCCTTTGATGCCACAACATGGTCTTCTCTCCAGAGACCACTAGATTTTCTACTCCATTTTCAGGAACCATAGAACTATTGCGCCCATCAACAACAGTGCTACCTTGCAGCTTGTACAGAGTTCCAACCTGAACTCCCTGCATCAATATCAGTGCTCCTCGAACCATCTTGCAGGTATCTTTCTCGAACACCGTCTTTACACCTGCATCATCCAACTTGCTTACAAAAATCAGATTTCTGGCCAATGCAGGAATATGTAGAACACCCGGAAGTGTTCTAACCCTTCCACCTTGCAACTTCAACTTCACTTTTCCCCGACCAATGATTCTAGCCTTCCTATCATCTCCTAAGAAGACATCACCACCATCGTATTTCTCATACTCGCAGAACCACTCTCTATGGGGAGTGAAGTGAAAGGATGCACCTGAGTCAATCAACCATGCCTCATGATCTACATGTGTACTTGAAGAAGCCAAGTACACATCCCCACCTTCATCTGAGGTGGTTTTCGCCTCTGCAGAAGGAGCATCATCAGATCCCTTTCCTTTATCAGGAGCTTTAGATTTACAATCCCTTCTGAAGTGCCCTTCCTTTCCACATTTCCAGCACACCACCTTTGTAGGTTTTCCTGGAGATTTAGATCTCCCTCTAGATTTAGATCTCCCACTCGATGACTTATTTTTGTTTCTGTTCTGGGACCGTCCTCGTACAGACAAGGCATCACCATTCTGGTTGTCCATATTCTTCCGTCTCATCTCCTCCGTCAGCAAGGCTGAGACTATTTCATCAAACTGCAAAGCAGTTGCATTGCTACCTATTGCAATAACCAGACTATCCCACGAATCTGGTAGAGAACACAATAGACTGATGCACTTATCTTCATCTGAAATTTTAATATCAACAGATAATAATTGACTTACCACAGTATTAAACGCATTCAGATGCTCTGTCACCGAGTCTCCATCTTTCATCCTCAGGTTATACAGCTTTTTCCGCAGGAACAGTTTATTCACCAAAGACTTAGATTGGTACAAAGTCCCTAACTTGACCCACAAAGCCTTTGCCGTAGCTTCCCCTGATACATTCAGCAATACTGAATCTGAGACACACAATCGTATTGTGCTCTTTGCCTTCCGATCCAATTTCTTCCATTCTTCATCGGTCACTCCCGATGGTTTAGTACCCGGATCTACCGCGATCCACTGATCTTTATCGACCAACAGATCCTCCATCTTGAGTTTCCACAACTCAAAACTCTGACCATTGAACTTCTCAATCTCGATCTTTCCACTGCTCGCCATCTTCTTTCACCACCAGAATCGATCTCGCAGATCTCCCACTGAACAGGGTCTACCACAGGCCCGAGCGAAACCCCTCAGCAACAAAGGCGTCCCCTTGAAGCCAAAACAACTCTGATACCAAATGTAGGTTTTAACCCTGTACAGAAATTACCTGCATACGAATTCTTAAACAAAGAAAATAAACAATGCGAGAGCATAACCCATAAAACACATATGCACAGAGATTTTTCCCTGGATCCAAAAATCGGGACTACCAGCTTGATTTTTCATTATGTTCCTTTCAATGTTACAATACATATTTATACATGCCGAAGCATCCAATACCATGGACCGAAAAACCATCACGTCCAATACCATGTGCGAAAATCATGCACAAAACCATAGGTAGGTTCGCCCAACCTAAGAAGGGATCCTCGGATGGATCAGAAGGTGAGGCATTAGCCTCTCAGTTCGAAAAGGACTTCACCCTCATCGCATGTATGGTGTCATCGATGATGGGTTGTGGTTGGTATCTTGATAGTGGAACCTCATTCCATGTGACTGACGATAAAAGTTTATTCAGTTCCTTGGAGGAGAAAGACCTCACGATGTGCATAGAGATGGGTGATGACAAAAGTTTCAACATTTTAGGAGTGGGCATGGTTTCTTTTCAGAGGGAGCATTAAGTTCCTATCACCCTGACCGATGTGAAGTATGTTCCTGGACTGAAGAACTTGGTATCGGTATCGATGTTGGAGGACAAAGGCTACGATGTTGCTTTTAGTAAGGAAAAGTTTTTCCTTAGACACATCACCACGAGACATGTGAAGCAGATTGGTTCACAAGTCAAGAACCTATATGCTCTTGAGGTTCAAGATGCATGCACATCCTTGAGGAGCAAGGAAAATGTTAGAGACTTGGTGGTTGAGAGGGAGAGTAAATTACCTCTCAACATGCAGTCCTAGAAGAAGTCTCAGACAATTATGGAGGAGCCACAATTAGAGTCAGTAGAGGGATCACATGCAGCCATACCTATAGGTGTGAGGTGGGGCGATGTGAAGTGATAGTCTCAAGAAGGTTGAAATTGGGCAGGGTCCATTGAGAGGTTTTATCTCATGGATTGTACCTTGATACAGGAGTCCAAAGTACAAAGTAGCAAGAGGAATCAGTGGGAATGATGCAGTCAGAGATCAAAGTGACAGATGCTAGAGTAGTTAGATACTGAAGAGCACAGAGAAGGATTGAAAACAATGTAGAAAGGCAGATTCAACAGAAGTGTAGAGTTTTTCAGTTGACAGAGGCAATACTAGTCAGATACTTTGATGACAGAGGCATCATTTTGATTCAGGTTGGATGTTTTTTTTTGTTTCTGGAGTTGCTGGAGTAACAACATTAGAGAGAAGCATTGCATGCAAAACATTCCAAAGGTCCAGGATTGGGATCGAGTTGAATTCCTTTCCTGTTGAGAGGGAGTGTTGAAAATAGCAACAAGAAATGATAAAAATAGAATCTAGAGTATTCCAATTTTAATTTGTCCTTGAATTAAAAATCGAATTTAGTCTCACCAACTGCTTGGAAAACAATTAATTAATTCATCTTGAGTTAATTAGTTGGAGAAATTCAAGCTAGAAGTCTTTGTGAAGTCATGCAACAATTATCCCTTAAATTAAGGAGATTATCCCTTAATTAAGGAGATAAGATTGAGTTATATTTGAGTTGTAATTAGTTAGCTTAGTTAACTAAGTTAAGTCCAGTTAAATTAGTTCCAAACTATTTGAGGAACTAATTGTGAGTTCAGTCAGTTAATGCATGCATGCAGCCAACTAGTGTACCCCAAATAACTGAAGATTCTCTCATCAGTAACTCATGCATGTCTATTCAAAGAAAGACCTAGTTGAGCTAAATGTCAAGGACAATGTACTATCAGTTGCATGTTTTCTCCTATAAAGGAAACTCATGCATTCAGAAGGATTAATGCGTAGGAGGATTGTGCAGTTTTACAGGGTGTGAGATCAGTGTGAGTGATCAGTGTTACACTTGGTAATAGTAGGATCACCCAGGAGAATCTGTGCAAGGAAATAGGAGGCATGGAGGGCAGAGGAGAAGGTTTGTGAGAAGCCTTGTTTGCCTGTGAGCATCCAGGAGCATTGTACTGAGAGTTGGCTAGATGTGAGAGCTAAAGCTTCATGTAATCCTGATATATTTCCACTTGTATGATAATACATATAGCGGGGTTTTTCGCTGAGGTTTTCCATAGAGTATTCTTCTGTGTTTCATGCGCATTGATTCTTCTATATTATATGTGTTCCGCTTGATCTTGCTCAAATCTATTAAGCTTCCGCAACTTTGATTGTAGAAGTAGATTAAAGTATTTTGCTTTAGTTATATTGCATTAGCAGGTTAATTTACAGTCAGAATTTCTACAGGAAAACCATGCGACCCTTGGGAAATGAAATCTATAACTTAAAACGACACTTCTACAAGATAAAATAAGTTAAAACACTAGCATTCATGCAGAGAAACAAATGAAACAACCCTCGCACAAGCCAAACAACAAAAAGCGATAGAAAAAGTGGCAAAAGATGACGGAAGCAAAACTCACCCGGAAACAAAATGGTGATTACACTGAAGGATCCTTGATCTCCTTGGTAATGCTAGAGATCCAAGATTGAGTCTAAAAATGAGTTCTAGTAGCATCGATTAAATAGATTTGGTCAAGTTATGGTTTATGAAAAAAATGCCTAAAATCAAGGAAAAAGTGACACTTGGAAAAATTTATAAAAATAGCATAAGTGACTCCTTTTGGATACTAAAAATAGATCCCTATTTTTTAGGGATGATTTTTTCTTTTTTTCTTTTTCCAGGGAAACTTTCTATGCACACTACCAAGAAAGGCAATGCAGTTATGGGAGTTGGGCAACTTCCTAGCTCAGTGCACTGCACATTTTTTGAGCTCAATGAGGGTTACGCAATTTCTAGGCTCAGTGCTAGGTTTCCCCCTCATGACTATGCATTTCTAAAGCTCAAAGCTCACTGGTAGTCAGGACTGTGTAATTCCAAACAACAAGGCTAGTTTCCCTCAAGAATTGTGCATTTTTCTGGGGCAATCCTAGAACTACCGAGGGACGAAGTCAGCGGATCAGATTGTGGGTCAACAAATCAACTAAGTGATAAAACACAAGCCAAAATGAAAATATTAAGTCTCAGTCGAAGCATGGATACTTGGATTAGTGCAAGATGAGCTCCTGTGGTTTAGAAGGAGGCTCCAAAATCGAAGCATAGGAAAAATTATGGAGGGTGGTTGTAGCCGCTACAACATTGGAGACACACTAGTAGAACTCCATCTCTCTGTATGGACCTTGTCTCATGCAAAGATATTCTAACTCTTCTGGAACTATTATTCAGTTTTTCAATTATCATAACTTCTTCACTTAGCTTGAGTTAAAGATGTAGTCCCTCCCATTCTCTTCATCTATAGCACACATACCAAGCCACGTCAAACTGAGTTGTTTTGATTAGGGATGAGGGGTATATAGGTGCACAAGTAAAATAGTTTGTTAGAGTTTTAGTTTCATCTCTGGTGTTGCTCCACTACCAGTAGGCCTGGACAGTACCCTGACTAAGTCACTTCAGGAACATAAACATTGCTCCATTGCCAACAAGCCTACACAATACCTTGACAAAGTTACTTGGTTCACCTCTCTGTGTAGGAAGCCTTTCTCTTATTTCACCCTTTATTTTTATTTTTTTCATTTTCAAAGAACTATGCATATGCACTTATTTATTTCATGAGGTAGAAGAGGGAGCCCTACTTACTGAGAGAAAAAATAGGTTGTCCCTTCATAGAACAATATTTATATATGCCTCTGACATACTTGTTTAGGTTTTCCCCCTCTCCTTACTCTACTTGATTGAGTTGACAAGGGTTAACTGAAAATAGAAAACCAATCAAAGTAGGCAGTGCTAGTTAAGAGTGAAAGCATTGTGATTTCACCAAGACTCTCTCTGATAGGAACATATTTTCCATCAGGGTATCATCAAATAGAAAAAAAATATGAGATTCAAATAAAGAGAAGGAATAGATAGATAACCAACTTTTGATAGCTGTATAAATTCCTCTTGGACTTCACCCTACTTTTCTATGAACCCAAACACGGTTTCATGTGAAAACTAACCTATAGGTGCAAAAGAAAACAAACAAAGGACATAAGTGAGATAAAGAAAAACTAATAAAACCAAGAAACAAAAAAGAAAATAAAAACCACTCCTACTCCTAGCCTAAGAAGAACATAGTCCAACTCAAGTAATGTGATACTTCCAATGTAGTCATCGACGCATTGGTTGGCCCATGAAGGTGAGATTACGACCGACAAGAAAGATATGCAATTAAACCAACAAATAAGAAAGATAAAATAATGGAAACTAGAACATTCGAAGCTTGAATGCATCCGCAGAAAAGTAAAAGTGAAAAGCACATGAAAGGCATTCTGTAGATGTACCATGGTGTCCTGACACAATTGCGAGTGGAATACAAGCATGTACACACTTTCAAACTTGAAAAACGAGAAAACATGAAGAAATAAGAAAATTTTCGTTTTGTAGTAGTGCTTGCTACGTACGACTCCTCCAATTCTTGAGCAATAGGATCATGTGATTCTAGTGGAGGATACAAAACATGTAAGATAGATTGATTTTCAATGTGAACAACAGAGTGATGAGGAGCCTAGAGAGATTCAACAGATTTCTGATCAAAAGTAGAACTGACCTCAAGCCTACAAGAACCTGACATAACCATCAGCTCGGGATGAGGTGCCTTGACAACTTGAGGAGTTTCCAATTCATCAAAAGATGGATCATCAAAGACTAGTGGCTTAAAAAGATCCACAGTGTGCAAATCAGGATCATGATCAGATGAATGAATAAAAATATCACAACAACCACAATCAAAAAGTTCAAGATGAAAGACAGAGGAATCCTCATGAACTGACGAATCATATAGAGGGGATAATGAAAAATGATAAATTTCACCCTCTATGTTTTTGGAAAGTTAAGAAGAGACTGAGGGAATCAGGGAAGACAAATTTGTTCTCTCTGCATTCAAATGAAAAACTGGCATTCCACGTGTTCTACGAATGATCGAAAGTAGAAACATCCAAAAATTAATCTTCGAAAGATTGAATATAAATGATAGAATTGTGGAATATGTCAGGGTAAAGAAAATGAGGTGTAGATAGAAGGCGGTCATCCCTCACCATAGATTCATGTTCAGATTCCCACACATACTCATCAAAAATGACATCGCAGGTCCGTTTTTCAACACCAACTCCATCTACAACTTGATCCTCATGAACATCACATGTGAGATCCAAGATAGATGAACACGATGAACCAAAATTTAGAGAATCAAAGGGACCAAAGGATGGAGGATGAGGAGATAACACTTCATGGCAACCATCAGAGTTACAGTCCAAATCTATGCAGAAATTCTGAGTAGGTGGGGTAGGAGGAGATGGTGATAAATCAATAGGTGGATTCCCAACTTCTCCCACCTTGACCTACGGAGCTAGAGTTGTTTGATGAGAAGGGGATAAAGGGTCACTTGAGATAGAAACCGTGTCCATCTCATATTTAGAAGCTATAACACTGAGATATGTTTGGAGATGTTCAAAAGATTCTAACTCATGTGGATTTTCATAAACGTGAACAAGACATTGAAATATTTCATCCAAGAATTCCCAATCAACTTCGTCTTCAGGAAATTCAAGATAGTAGTGAACACAATGATCATGAAAATATTGAAGAAATTTGTTAGGTGATTTTCGCAATTTTAAATTTTGCTATTAAGGGCTTTACAATCATAAAGAATGAAAGCACGACATTGTTATACGACATTTATACCTACGGATAAGTATATCTTTCCTAAGTGGGTAGTTACACTTAGAACAACGGAAGTAAAGATGTTTAACCTTTTCCTACAATGAACAGATAAGATAAAAGAACCTACTTGTGATCCTTTGCTTCCTTTGATCTCCTTTGAATTGCTCTCATCACTCCCACTCAAGCTGAATTCACTCAATTAGTCCCTGCCAACAAAAACAGAAGACAACAACAATCGAAGCATATGACCTATTTATTGTAAACAAATGGAATCGACAACATTTGAACATACATTCATCATAGATATAGACAAAAGTATTGGAAAAAGAACAAACAACTTTATTGATTGATAGAAGGATAAGTTGCACCCAATGTGGTTTGATCTCATGTCACACATCCAGCTTAGTCCAAGCCCTCATCACACCAATAGAAACATCAATCCAGCAGCATAACATTACTTTGACAATGATTTCAAGTCTCTAAATCAACAATTTTTCTCTATAATATCCAAGCTCTTTGGCTCTATGATGGGAGGCTAATTTATAGATGAATGCAAGTGGTTTGGTCATTAATATGGCATTGAATGGTTTTCCATAATTGGATGATTAGTTTCCATGTTCAAAGGGATGAGAGGATAGAGGATTAGATGATCCAAGGCTATCCTAAGTTGAGCTCATCTTGATAGGATAGGAGCTGGGTTCCTTCTAGAAGGCTCTAGAATGGAGGAATATACTAAGGATCCAATGAACATTTCAAGGATTCTCGCCTAGCGTAGGCTTGAGTGGGCATAGGTGCTCTGCAATGTAGCCTTGAATGGGGCTACTTGCTCTGCAGAGCACTTACCCTTGACCAGGGGTGCACTGGTGACCCAAGGAAGCACTTCAGCATGGTTTGAAGTCAGGAAACTCTCATGGATGAAAGCACTAAATGAGGTGGCATGTCTAGGGCATGTAGCAACTAAACTAGAGTTTGATAGACCCTATTTACATTGATTTGATCATCAGGAGTGATGTGCCCAAATAGACCTGCAACAACTGCCCCCTAAAGCATGAAGTCAAAAATTATAATGTTGAGTGATATGCTTTATGATGTGATGAGGAGGATCTGAAGCAGACGGTGACCTGCATGAATTACAATACATAATATCATGATATCTTTGAATTTTTCATGAATTGCTGAGGGAAGGCATACCCATGCTCAACATATAAACTTTTCATTACATGAACATAAATCAGATAGTCTTCTACAGATATAGATCCATGATAAGATGATTATCTATTTAAAGCCATCGTACAGGTGATTTAGTACTCTCCTAAAATCGCAGCTCGGATGGATGAAACTAGATCTACAGTCCTCTATCTCATCCAATAGTTTGCTCAAGTACGAATCTAACCATGTGAAAATGTGATCTGAATTCGAACATGGGAAGACACCATCTGATTACCAGCCAATGATGTAAGTTGTTAATAGACGCAAGAGAAATCACCAATAATGATAATGATTATCAAGGTACTACAGTACATTCTGCATTGTGTGAATAGATGTTTTGACGTCGAACACCATAAAAATTATTTTGGTTGAAAGCCTGTGATGTCAACCTGTTGCCGGAAGCAAGAAACTTTCCATTGATGTATGCTAGCCTCAAGGTACTGGAAGGGTGTTTCTAAGTCAACTTCCTAGATAATGTGTTAATGTCGACAAGAATTTACTTGTCGCAAGAGGGCCTTGATGTATCCCCCATCAATGACATGAAATGAGTGTAATGATTTTGAAGACAGAATGTGACTGATGACACAATGTTCAGGAATGGTGGTCATGAAAATGAAGGTTTATGAGTATTGCAAAGGATGAATTTTACTGACTGACTTCTCTTGAACATGTCAGTGACACTGAATGAATTGGCAGCATTAACCCAAAACCAAAGTGGTGGATGGTGTGATAGAACATATGTATGATAACCATCAAGTAGAAACCCAACCCAAATAGTCATAGAGATGAAGTGAAAGTGTCATGTTCAAAAGCAACTTGCTATCATAAAGTGATTTATCCCTTTTCCCATTTCCCCAGTCATTACTGACCAATGCCTCTTTATTTTTAAACAAGCTTGAAGAGGATAACATGTGCTTGATGTATAATTCTACCCTTTGGGTGAATCCATCTCTATGTGATGTTTTAACAAGTCTAGTGAAGGTGAAACTCGGCCTTGTCATGATGGACAAGTTTGTCTCTATTTGACGATTTAACAAATTTAACGAAAATGAGAACTCGGTCCTTTTCATATTTAGAGAGTTTGAAAAGGGACAAAAAGAAAACTCCACGAGTTATTTTTCATAAATTTGTCTCTCAAGTCCAAAAAAGCATAAAATAATACAAGAGAGAACCTATTGACCATGTTCTATCAACGTATTCCTTTTTCGTAAGTAATCTATCTCAGTGTGGAAAAGGGTTAAACTTATACTGAGTAGATGTCGTTTCCAATCTGTTTGCGAGATGAAAATGACAAGCACCCAAAAATATTTTCATATTTAGAGAGTTTGAAAAGAGTTGAAAGAGGACTCCAAGGGGGTTCCTTTTTTGATGTTTAATAGAGCTAAAAAAGGAGATAAAAGTATGCTCTATGGTCAAAAGTACATTTTATGATCATGCACGTCAAATTCACTATGTCAGTTGTAAACCTGCTCAAAGAACTACCAAACGGATTAAACATACCTGTTTCATTGGTGAAAATAGGTAAAAACTATATTTTATTCATTTAATGAACATGAAATAACCATTACCAAGTCATTTTACCATTTGACATTTACCATTTAGTTTTGTGCTCTGAACCAGTTTTTTACCTCAAACTTCAATAGCAGATTGTAGGAGATTTTGTGGATCATTCTTCATGCCGTCAAGACTAGGTAGGAGATCTACCTCTTCTCTTTCATTTAAGATCATTCTTTTTCAATTTTAGGCAAAAATTTTAGGCTTTTTGGGTCCCTAGGGTAAATATATCACGCCCTAGGATCAATGCACCCTTATGCATCAAAAACTGCATTGTAGAGCAGTAAAACAGAAGAGAAATTGCTCTGCATTGCCCTATCTAAATATCAGGGGTGCATTTGGTGCAATTTAGAAATTTGATTCATCATTTCTACCCAAAATATCTTCAGGTTTTTGCATGAAATGGATCCTAACTAAGCCTATGGTGTGATTTCAGACTTTGATCGGATCAGAATGGTTATCACATGGCGTGAAAGAGAACATGAAGAACAGGATATGGTTTCCCTAAATGATCCTAGTACTATTGAGGCCCTTAGAGATTGTGGGTTACTCAAATATTTCAGGTTATCTGGGATGAGGCAACAGTTAGAACTATTGGAGTTCTTGGTTCATTCATGGGATCCAGCGGAACAGGTTTTTAACATAGGGCAAAAAGTTCTCCACATATTGATCGATGATATTTAATTTCTCATAGGATTATCAAGATGTGGTGCCCCCATTTCTCTTTCAGGTTCTACCCGTGGGGGTGAATCATTGAGGGACTACATTTGACAATTCAATCGGCCAATTACACAGCCTAGAAAATATGGAAAGATAAACATCATGGATGTTCGTGATATGCCCTTGCGAACAATCCTCTTTACTATCACAAAGTTGGTAGGTAGCGTGACACTTCATGTTGCGAATAGATCATACATGCAGTATGTGCTCGAGTGTCTCGAGCCAACTATGTTCAACTGGTGTGAGGCAGTGTTCTCTTTGAGGAAAGAGCATCCAACTAAAGTAAAAAGTGGTAAGATGAAAAATTTCAGCTATGGATCAATCTTAATCGCTTTTACTTTAGAGAGAATTCCATTGATGCAACCTCAGCATGTGACACTGAGTTTAGCTGGTCCTAGAGATCCACAGATGTAGAGATGGGTAGAGTTGATGGCTAGACATGCTGGTCAGTCATCAATCTCATTTTCTACCACATTCTTCAGTTGGATCTGTTGACAACATATTTTCATATAGGAGCATCCATATGCTGGGATGGATTTCCGTAGAGGTCCAGATTTGAGATTACCAGTGGGTGTTTAATGGGGTGCTATAGGTAAATTGTTTTGATCATGTATTTTTGATTTTTTGAGTTTTTACATGTTTCTATGTTTTTTGATGTTTCCAAGACTAAAATACAAATGTTCTCATGTATACAGATGTTGGCATTGTTTGACCAATGGGTCATCAACAAGAGGCGGGTGAACCAGCAAGGAGAAATGTCGGAAGAGAAGTTCTCCAGGATTTAGATCTGATCGAGACACTAGCGGAGTTTCAACATCATATAGAGGGGTTAACCCTCGGTATACTGGATGTTTAGATCGAGGAGTTATTGATGAGACTACAACACCATACTATTGGTGTACCTAGCAATTGGGTGAGGCTATTACGCATGATAGCTCAGGCAGTGACCTGTTATCATGAGCATCATTATATCTACTTAGGATGATTTATTGTATGCATTTTGAGGTTTTGAGGTTAGATGACCAACATGTCTTGGACACAAATTTTTGTAAAAACTTTGAACATCTATCTATTTTACTTTCAGTGTTTTTGTATGGTTATGTGTAATCCTATTCAACTATTGATGTGAATTGAAAATTTACTCTTTACATATGTCGTAAATGTCTATTTAACACGTAATTTGCTAAAGAATAAACCAATGTGTTAAAGTTTTTGGAAATGTGTTGATATTGAATGTAATCAAAATGTCTTTCCAAGAGACAAACTCTAAGGAATATACGATGAATAGTTGGATTTCAGACGGTATAAACATTCGTAAGTTGTAGTACGACAAGTTGTGAGTCTAGCCTAATGATGATTCGGTGAATGCCAAGTGAAATGGCATCAGAGAGGAGTTCGATCAATGCGCTATACTCAGTGATATTGTTCATAAAACAACCGAAACAAATCCCTTGAAAACTCACTAACTTGCCACTTGGAGTGAATATGGTCCATGCTGCAGAGGATAGGTTCTCCGTACTACGACTAGCACCATCAACATAACCAAGAAATGGTTCCAAAGAATCTGACATCTGCAACAAATGCAAAGCGGATTACTAACCACATAAAAACTCTAAAAGTCACACTGTGACACACACACACAATCAAAGCATATATACAGTTTTTTTTACTACGGACAATCAAGCATAGTAAAGATACAACCTGTTTTAGGGCTGCAATGGAATTCCATCATAATCAACCAACTCGTAAGTGCCTTTTTCCAAAACATGCTTGACAATATAGGGGCCCATCCATAGTGGTTCAAATTTTCCTATTCCTAATTTCTCAGCTTCCTGATCATAAAGCAAGACCAGGTCTCCTTTTAAGAATGTGTGAAGCTTGACATTGTGGTCATATTGAGCCTTACTTCATTTCTTATGTGCTTCGTTGGCAAATGCAGCTTCATGACATGTTTCATCTATATGGATGAGTTCTAAGAAACATGCTTCCTCAACAGAAGTGTCAGGTAACATGTCAGTAGCGAGTTTTAGTGATCAAATCTCACATTGTATTGGCAAGATAGCCTCAAGACCATACACCAATTGGAAAGGTGTGAATCCAATTTCATTTCTTACTGAGGTTCGGTAAACCCCTAAAGCTAAGTACAGGATCAAATGCCAGTTTAATTTGTGAACTCCTATCATTCGTTGAAGCATTCACTTAAGGACTTTTTTGATGGCTTCAACTTGTCCATTAGCTTGTGGATAATAAGGAGTAGAACTATCATGCGAGAGTCCTAACTTGGCAGTTAATTCAATCATCATGTGATTGCAAAAATGTGAACCATGATCTGTAACTACAGCTTATGATACACCAAACCGTGCAACCACATGTTTGAAGAAAAAAAGTGCATCTGTCTCACCACTCTTTTTTAATGTAGGCATTGCCTCAACCCATTTCATAAAATAGTTAACGACGACAATAATATACCCATGCCCCCCAGCTGAGTGAGGGTTACATGTCATGAAATCAATGCCCCATTTTGCAAATGGTCCAACAGCGAAGATAGGATGTCGTGGTGCAGGTGCTAATCAAATTTTACAGTCAAAATCTGGCATGCATGATAACTTCTGACCGCAATAATGAAATCGTTCAATATGGTAGGCTAGAAGTAACCAACGCAGAGAATTTTTTGTTTGGTAGGATAACCAGATAAATGTCCACCACAAGCACCAGAATGACAATCATTTAGAACTTTCTCGGCTTCCTCATGTGTGAGGCACCTATGAAAAGTTGTATCGATACCGCGATGGTAAAGGGTGTCGCCAATGATTAGATAATCTTTGGCTTCATATCGAATACGTCAATGTTGCAAGCGAGAGGTATCAGACCAGAAAGTTTGGGTTTGGAGATAGATTAGTATATCTCCATACCAAGGGTCAGATGATGAGATCAGAAATAGAGACTCATCCAGAATTGATGGTTTCGTTGTTGAGTCGATGGTGGTAGAGGGAAGGTTGCAAAGAAGCTCGACAAAAATTAGAGATTTCTTTGACTTAGATTTGATGAATTCCAAATCAAATTCCTGCAAAATGATGATCCATTTTGAATATTTTCCCCCCAGCAATTTACGTGACAAGATGTATGTCATAGGGTTGCAATACCAAATGACAGTGGTCTTTCGAAGTAGGATATAATGGCAAAATATCTGTACAGCTTGAATGGAAGCCAAAGCTAGCTTCTCAACGTAAGAATACTTAACTTTCGTATCATTGAGATTACGACTCAAATAATAAATCAGATGTTCAATCCCATCTTCTTCTTGGACTAAAACTATAACAATGGTTGTATCTGTAGCCGCGAAATATAGGGAATAGCCATTCTGATAATTAGGGGAATATATTAATGACACTTAGATCAGGGTATCTTTTAGAGCATCAAAGGAATCTTGCACAACTTGTTCCCAATGGAAGGGAATTCCCTCTTTCAAAAGACGAGTGAATCCTTTAGCCATTTCGGCGTAGTTGGGAATGAATCTCCTTAGAAAGTTAGCCTTCCCTTGGAGTCTCTGTAACTGAAGTGAATTGGAAGGTGGAGGTAGATCAAGAATTGCCTTAACCTTCAAGGGGTCAAGTCGAATTCCTTCTTTGGAGACTATGAAACCAAGAAAACAACCACAACCAACACAAAACAAACATTTATGTGGATTGAGTCGAATTTGGTAGTGTCAACACTATAAAAAGATGGCTCTCAAATGTTGCAAGTGATCAGCCTGTTTCCGTGAATGAGAAGGTAAGTCATCTAGATAGGGTTGAGCGATGTGTTTGATGTCGTGGAAGGCATAATTCATTGCCCTCTGAAAAGTTTCCCCAACCTTCTTCAAACCAAAAGGGAGTTTCCTATATGTGAATGTGCCCTAGGGACAAATAAAGGTAGTTTTAGATTGGTCTTCTGGGCGGATATTGATCCGATTATAGCTGGAAAAGCCATCCATAAATGAAAATATTTCTCATACGGCACATTCATCAATTATCTGGTCGATAAAGGGAGTGGGCTAGTTGTCTTTTGGACAAGCATGATTAACATCCCTGTAATCAACACACACTCGTATTGTTCCTTGTTTCTTCATGACAGGAACAATATTGGAAACCCAATCGGTAAGAGGAATGGGGTATATGAAACCAACATGCAAAAGTTTTTCAACTTCTTCTTTTATGGCAGCAGCCTTCTTTGGATGAACAAGACAGAGGCATTATTGTACCGGCTTGACATCAAGATACATTTTAATCTCGTGTTCAACTATACTAGAATCAATACCTAGCATATCCTCATATGACCAAGCAAATATATCGTAGAATTCACGAAAAAGACCACAATAATTTTCAAGTTCCGATGGAGAACAAGATTTGCCAACATGGATGTTTTCTACAATTCTAGGTTTGGTCGAAATATCGATAGAAATGGTTTCTTCGATATTCGATAAGTTTCGTTTGGAATCAATTGTGTCTATAAATACGAAATTTGAAAGGAAATCAATGATTGAAGGGTGATTTAGTTCATTTGGAATATATTCTATGTGATCTGGAATATGGGATCGATGATGATAATATTCCCATGGTTCTTCTTCTATCATCATTGATTGTATGATTCCTTCATCAGTAGAAAACGTATGTGAAAAAGGATCAAAGGAAGTACCATATTCTAATGAATGATCAACCCATACAATCGGTGATGATGGATTTGGATTTGTTGTGAAAGCCAAAAATATTGATTGTTGTGCAAGCTCAATTGGGCTTAGTGGAATGGTTTCATTATGCATATCAAATTCAAAATTATTGGAAATATTCCATTAGTCAGATGAAGTGGAAGGTATCATGTTACAGGTCTCAACTTTTGCAACTTCTGCTATTTTTGATGGTGACAGTAGTGAAAAGGTACCAATTAGGGAAGAATATTTGAAGAGACCTACTCCAATGTTCTGAAGAGATAACAGAGGTCTGTGAACTAACAAACTGCTTCCAGTTGCCTATCAACTAGAGGCGAAGAAAGCGAGTTGATCAATTACTGTGATTCCGCCTTTATGAGGGAAAGAGATCATATGAAAGTATGTTGAAACCACAGCAGCCATAGCGGAAACCCATGGTCTTCCTAGTAAAATATTGTAGTCAAGGGTTCCGTCAACGACCTCAACTTCAACAGTTACAGTTTTCCCCCCTAGTTCTATCTGCAAGTTCCTTAAAATTCCACAAGGTGTATAAGTGTGACCGTCAAAGCTTTTAATGTCGTAGGTGATCATGACAAAGGCGGTGAGCCAAGTGCTTTCTAGAAATTCATTAACATGATATAATTAGATGCACCTTCGTCAACAATGGTTCGGTGAATGAGATGATTCAAAGCATTTACTTGGATCAAGAATTCTAATTGTGCTGGTAACTGTGGCGTATAATCCGCATGGTTAAAAATTATGAGATTGGAATCCGTTGGATCAATTCCACCAATTGCTGACAATAAAGCATGATTTTGGGAGGGACATTTTTGAATCACCTCAAGCATCGACATAGAAGAAGGTGACTGAGACAAATCTTCTACTATGTTATAATTTTGTGCTACTTGAGCTCGAGGGTTGAATGTAGATTTATGAACAACTCCCTTAGGCGATTTTATTGTTAACTCTGGTGTAATGGGTGGTGGAATGGAGTCAGACGAAGTCGAAGTCAAAGTATTGGGTTGATCTATAGCCTGGTTATTTGACGACAATGGTGGATTACTGTAATCTTTACTTTGTGTAGTCACCAAAACATCAGTCTTATGCTTAGTGGTGGATATCATAGGCACTTGTGAAGTGGAAGCATGATCTGTAGTGACCAAATGAGTCTCTAGGTTTGGAAAAGGGTCTGTCAACACAGTAAGAAGTTTTGAGACTTCAGAGTGGTGAGGACAGTCTCGCGTAAAGTGCTCCTCATTACAAATTAAACATGGGTAACGAGATTTCCTAGCTAGAGAAGAGGAATCAGATGATTTCTCTTGAGAGGGAGAATTTTGTTTCTTTTTGGTTTTCCCCTTTTTCTTGCTTCCAGGTTGCTTTTCATTTTTACATTTGTCAGATGACACGGCATGTATTTCATAAGCAAGTGTATTATCAGGTGTATTAGAGGTTTGATTTGAAATAGAAAGTGTTTGACTAGATGGTCTACTTATTATTTGAGTGCTTGAAGAAACTATCACACCATCACCAACATGAGATTCCTTACTGGATGGAGGTGGTGGAACAGTAAAATCTGGTCTAGGTGCATTTGGAATCTTATCATAGAGCGTGCCAGACTGGGTGTATATCAAGTCTAAGTATTGGGCATGAGAAATTACTTTCTCTTTAGTAACAACTCCTCCTTTATCCACATCCTCGATGATAGATGGCAACAAGGATTTAATAAACCACTCAGCTAAAAGATGATCAGGAACAAAAGTTTTGACCATTCGACGATGCCACTCATGAATATGATCAGAAATGTCAGTAAGAGTGATTTGTATAAAGTTAGTCAACAGTTCCATTCCAGTTTCATATCTAATGGGTAACTCGAAATGGGTTAAAAATGTAGTGGCTAAGGTTATTAAGTTGTCAAATGAAGCTCGTGGTAATTCAATATACCATTTTGTAGCTGGACCAGTGAGTGTTCGCTGGAAAAGACATAGTCTTATTGAATCATCATTTAGGGAGTTGGATGAACACCATAAATGAAAAGTCATAATGTGATTGGGCTTCTCTAGGGTTTCCATTAAACTTAGGAATATCAAAAGGCAATTTGTGTGGAATCACCGGCCACCAAGTTGAATAAAGAATGGGATCATTGGTAAGTCTATTTAAATTTGGTAATTCAAGTGTTGTGACAAAAGGCAACTGTCGGTTTAGGTTAGGTTGAGCATAACCAGGGTAAGATGGAATTGCCTGGGAAATAGGCCTTTGCATACTAGCATAAGGAATCTGTTGCTGGTAACCTTGATAGGGGTAGGTTTGTTGAGCATATCCAGTATAAGGTTGTTGTTGGGAACTAGGATAAATTTGTTATTGACCAAAACCAACATAGGCTTGTTGACTAGAACCTGGGTAAGCTTGTTGTTGACCAAACCCATCATAGGCTTGTTGACTAAGTCCAGGATTATTAATTTTGGTACTTTGGAATTGTTTTTGTTGGTATTGTGGCTGCCACGGTTGTTGATACAATGGTTGTTGCCCACCAATATAAGTTTGACCAGGTTGTGGATAAATTGGACCAATATAAGTCTGAGTCATCCCAGTTAATGGTAAACTAGCCTGAGGTTGTTGGATTCCAGACACAAATGGTTGTTGTAAAATGGCCTAAGAAGACTAAGTATGTAGACCTGAAACTTGAGGGTAAGAGGTTGAAGGACCAGCTTGCAAAGGTTGAGATACAATCCACTGAGCTTGCAACTGTGGTAAAGTCATAACGACAGGCGTAGTAGGTATGGATGAAACAGGTTGTATTGGTTGTGATGAATACACAAGCCTTGGTTGAACAAGCATTGTAGGTTGCCAGTGACAAACAATCATTCAAGAATAAGTTGGATCTAAAGATGACGGTATACTGCCATATGGTGGCCCCCCAGAGTATGGAGAATAAGAAGATTGGTCATCTTGTTCTCCATATGGAGGTAATCTAGTGTTAAGTGGATATATTGGATGGTAACCAGATGAAATATCTTGATATTGACTTGATGGATCAAACTGTTTAGTATCTGTAAGTGAGAAACTAGGTAAAATTCCTGTGGACGACATGATTGAAGGCCATGGACTAGAAGAAACACTGGAGTGAATTCCAGATAATGATTGGTAACCCAGTGGGATGGATGGACCACCATATATATGTGACTCAGGTGTTGTGGTAAACATCGAAGAAGTAGCAACAATAGATGATGTCGCAGCTATAACAAATGATACAGTCTGGGATGTTGTTTCAACCATAGTCAAATGACCTAATGAATTTCCTAATGAATCTACGGGAGTTTGAAAGTAAACAGGATCAAGAGGAGAAGTATAAGTTAACCAAGGAAAAGAAGGATAAAGATAAAGCCCCGGTCCAAAACGATTTGGAGTTCTAGGTGAAGTTTCTTCTTCAAATTCCTCTTTAATAGTAATCAAACCGGGTGGAAGGATTTCACCGTCGGGCCTGTAATAAATTTCCAGTGTTTCACTCTGCAATAAAGGATAATTATCAACAGTTATATATGTCTGAGGATAAATCGATCGATTGTCTTCTGCTACAAGAACAACTTCTGGTTGTTCAACTTCATGATCCAAGTGTTGTGGTAAAAGAACAACGGGTTCAGGATGGATTTCTTGAACAATTTTTGGTTGAGGATCAACTTCTTATTGGACAACTTCAGTTATCGTTTCACTAAGTTCACTTTCAGTGTCCTCAAGTAATTGTAAAGGTTCCACTTTAGTAATAGATAAACCAGTAATAGTAGGAGTAATTGGAATCGTAGTATGTACTGGTATAGGTGACTCTATTAAATCTGATGAAGAACCAGGTTTGTGATGTATTGGACTCAGTTAAACAAGACCGCTTTCACCAACTAGGTGTAGCTTCAGGCGGTAAAGGTGGTTTACGCATTGTCCTACGCGAATGACGGGGTAAAGGTTGATTTTCTTCCACAATTGTGGATTTATTTTATTATAAAAATAAATAAACAAAAAGAGTGTAATCTAGGCAAAAGAATTACTAAGTAACTGTGAACTGCAATATACCGCCTCGGAGTAGCCAAGGACTTAACATATGTGCAGGTAATCTCCCCGAATGTTGTTTT
This sequence comes from Pinus tabuliformis, assembly GCA_031772625.1. Classification (NCBI taxonomy): domain Eukaryota; kingdom Viridiplantae; phylum Streptophyta; class Pinopsida; order Pinales; family Pinaceae; genus Pinus; species Pinus tabuliformis. The sequence continues at coordinate 1,244,087,180 of CM062816.1, read as the reverse complement.
TGGTGTATCACAGTATACAAGGTGTTGACTCAGTTACCTATGGATGGATAGCAACCTAATGTAGTCCTCCTAAATATACTCGAAAGTATGTGGAGGCCCAATCCGTGTTAGCTTTGTCTAATGCGAAACCGCATAGTGAGATCATTCCTTTATACTTTTCATACTATAACACCGCCAGATATACCTGAAAGTACGTGGACGAGCTATGATGTACTTACATATGTGGAATGAGGTATCACACTCGGAATGTATCATAGACTGTTAGCGACAGCTACTATTTTTAACGACACTGGAACACGTCTCTAGCCTAGACCTCTAAATGTTATGTGTTAAGTTACAATGCTCCATTAGGTTAATTGAGATAAATTCTAGTTGATCTTGTTTAAAATTTTGCCTTTTCAGGTTCACTGCGTGATGTTTTTGAAACTCCTAGAATGCAACTAAGATGGGAAGCATTCTTTTCATTTGATTTAAACAATGTAAACTATAACTAAAAGGGATAGAACAATCAGAATCTTTAAACAAAGAGCATAGAGTGCATCTAGTGAAAATTTCCCTATACCATTCCTACAAGCACACACAAACTTCTAAATGCCTTATGCATGTTTTTCTTTTCATTCCCTTAATGTTTAGATGAACATAAAGAAACTAAATGCACAAATGATCAATCAATGCTTTTCACAAGAAACGAAGACTTTGCGACTGTTTCTTTTTCAGAAAAGTAAAGACTAATCAATGTAAGCTAACTTTGGGATTGATTCGAAAAAGATAAAGAAAACTAAAGAAACAATGAACAAACAAAGCCAAAGTGGGCATGGAAAACAAATGCTAATTTGGAATTCAGGGACAGAGAAACATTGACCATTCAGAAAACAAGATGTGAAACAGTTAGGAAAAAATCAAGCAAAAAGATGGGTTTTTGGCTTGACAGGGACTAGCGTAGCCCTGAATGGGAGACAATGCATTGCAGAGCATTGTCTCTAGGTTAAGGCTGCTCTGCAGCACACTATGTCAAGAACAACAGTGCGTTGATGCCAAAGAGCACTATCAACACACAAATAAGCACATATTTTGACCAAACAAGCTTCAAAATGACTGAATATAGGTAAATGAACTCAAGCAAAGTCTACTGGTGCTGCTAAGACAAGGGATAACTACCAGGAACGATGGTCATTCCCCAGTGGAGTCACCAATTTATTATATGGAATTTATACCTATGGATAATTATATCTTCCCTAAGTGGGTAGTTACACTTAGAACAACTGAAGTAAATATGTTTAACCTTTTCCTACAATAAATAGATAAGATAAAATAACCTACTTGTGATCATTCACTTCCTTTGATCTCCTTTTAGTTGCTCCCGTCGCTCCCGCTCAAACTGAATTCGCTTAATTGGTACCTACCAACAAAAATAGAAGACAAAAATAATCAAAGCATATGATCTATTTATTGTAAACAAATGGAATCGACAACATTTGAACATACATTCATCATAGATATAGACAAAAGTATTGGAAAAGGAACAAACAACTTTATTGATTGGTAGAAGGAGAAGTTACACCCAATGTGGTTCGATCTCGTGTCACTCATCTAGCTTAGTCCAAGCACTCATCACACCAGTAACAACATCAATCCAGCAACATAACATTACTTTGACAATGATTTCAAGTCTATAAACCAACAATATTTCTCTATAATATCCAAGCCCTTTTTCTCTATGATGGGAGGCCAATTTATAGATGAATGCAAGTGCTTTTGTCATTAATATGGCATTGAATTGTTTTCCATAATTGGATGATTAGTTTCCATGTTCAACGGGATGAGAGGATATAGGATTAGATGATCCAAGGCTATCCTAAGTCGAGCTCATCTTGATAGGATAGGAGTTGGGTTCCTTCTAGAAGGCTCTAGAAAGGAGGAATATACACAGGATTCAATGAACATTTCGAGGATTCTCTACAGCACAGGCTTGAGTGGGCTTAGATGCTCTGCAACGCAGCCTTGAATGGGGATACTTTCTCTGCATAGCACTTACCCTTAACCAGGGGTGCACTGGTGACCCAAGGAAGCACTTAAGTAGGGTTTGAAGTCAGGAAACTCTCATGGATGAAAACACTCAATAAGGTGACATGTCTAGGGCATGTAGAAACTGAATTAGTTTTGATAAACCCTGTTTACACTAATTTGATTGTCGGGAGTGATGTTCCTAAATAGACCTGTAACAGACATGATTCACTAAAAAAATACTTGAAAGAGTGTATAGAGGTTGTAGGAAAAGTGTGGTACCATTTCTTTGCGCACCCTTAGAATTTGAAAGAAAACAACCCACAGGCAATATCCTCAGACGAGATGTCATGCCTATCACAAAAACCATAAAAATCAGTTGTGTGCCTAAGCAAGGTTATTTCACCCTCTCCATTAAACTTAATTTTGGACAATTCAGTTAAAATTCTCACCAGCACTTCAAAATGTGCAGAGTTAGAAAAACATGTCAAGGTTTGATTTGGGAAGAAGTCATGAAATATGTGCAAAATTCAAAACAAAATCAAGGGCTCAGCTTGTCATATGGCCCTCCTTCTAGTGCAAAAAATTTTGATGGTGTTAGACCAAACAAAATTCATGGGATCTCCTCGATATGAAGTCCCAACTAGACCTCACACCGTTTGGCGTAGGATTCCCAGCAGTGGGTGGTAATGTAATGCCTTGACCACTGTAGCGCGCAGAGGAAAATATGATAACTTTGGGTGAGAGAAAGTGTGTGACCCTCTAGAGAGTCAAGTGCGATTCATGAAGGTTTTAACACATGGAGGGGAAAAGGAAGTGCGCCCCTTGGAAGCCTATAATAGTACACAACTTGAAAGGAACAAATGATCGAAATGACATCACAAGATAAAATGAAGAATAGTCCACAAGTTAAAGTGATGAGTTAATCCAACAACATGCATTCAACAGGATTTGTACAAATGCATGCAAATTATTTCATAAGCATATGCGTAAGTTAAATAGCATACATTTCCAATACAACAAGAATAATCCTACTATATTAACAACATATGCATGAAAGTGTGTTGGATTTGATTTTATTATTATAAGTGAAAGTTCCATCCATACATACACCATTGAAGACCACTAGCCCCAATAGTGGAAAATTACAATCAATAACACCAGCTAATCCAAATAAGTATACTCACTCTATGCTATGGAGAATACAAGGTTCTTCACAATACTCCCAAGCCTTCTCTAAGCCTAAGCCTAGCCAAAATCTTGGCTACCAAAGGCATGTTCTATGAGTTATGAGGTTCTAATTATAACAAAGGGTGGGGTGACCCTTGATATTCCCCTTTGTGACTCTTTGACTTCCCTCGCGACTCTTCATCTTCTTCACTAAATAACAGATACCATTACATGATGACTTTTCATATTCCAATATTAACACTTGGAATTCCAATTGCAATCATAATTACAAATAATTCTACATTTTCCACATGTACCCATATAAGAAAAAATAGGGTAGAGACAACCTAACAAGACATAACACTATGTTTCTAGAGTTTGGTGAAAGTCCAGCTCAATAACCTCAACTTACTGCTTCTCGATCACATATATGTCCAAATCTTGGTACTGTGTGATGGTGTCCCCAAACTGTTTGATGGTGTCTTTCTGGAAGCAGACTCTAGCCTCCATGGCATCTGGGTATATTGTCTTGGAACCTGTGTCCAACTCGTTTTGAAGCATGAGTAGCATGGTATTGACCTTGACAGGACCACTGATGTACTTCTGCATGTTGTTTCCGTTCAGCTCTAAGTCTTCCCTAGTGGCTTCTTGTCTTAGCTCCTACAAGTACTCATCGATTTCCATCCAGACTTGGTTCTTTGGTTTAGTATCGATGAGGGAACCGATTGATGGGGATATAGTGTTTTCTCACCAATACATCCAAGATATTGTACAACCACACATGTGAGGCATGTGTGTTGTTGATGAATGAGGCGAGTTGCTCATTGTTATGAAGAAACATTTGAACCTTCTCTCTCTATAGCTTTTCCTATGGCTTCATCTTCTTTGCTAAGTCGAGTGGGGCCCCTTTGTACCAAATTGTCGACTCTTGTACACGGGAAATGGAAGCATGTATGTTCTTGAGAGTTTGAACAAAATATTTGCTACATTGTTGTAGGCCACGCGAATGGAAAACTTCCTTATGCACGGTGACAAATCTGTCATAGAGCTTCCGCATGGTATCACTAAGTGTTGATACTTCAACAACGATTGTTGTCCTCATCTCCCCTAATGTGAAAACTACATTCTGAGCTGATGCTCAAAGTTATTCTGCCTCTTTCTTGACAGCCCACAAGTTCTTTTCCAGTTGGTCATTCTTGGTTGTCAGATACTAAACATTTGATCTTGTTGCTCCTGCATAAGCCAAGTTGTCATGGGGAATTGAAGTTGGAAGCTTCTTGTTGTTCGAAACTATCACCCTTTCCTTGATGAATGCAGGTGATGCGTGATCATCTAGAAAGTGCTTCCTCCGTGCCTATAAAATACTCTTCTGGAACTTGTCAACTGATAGAGTATACACATCCATGATCATATCATCATCAAGGAGAAAAACATCTCCTTGCTCGCTTAGGGTTGGATCTTCTACTACACGTGGTGGAGACTGAGAGATGAAATGTGGTTCTTTTGGCATCAATTTAGTGTCTTCCCGCTACAACTCCAGTTCCAACTCCATGTTTGTCACTTCAATCAATTACTCAATCTGCTGAGAAAGCTCCTAATCCTACATCTTCTCACCCTCTTCCTGAATTGCTGGTTGTTTCATCTCATCAACCTATAATGGCGTTGTTTCCTTTGTCATCGCAGCTTGCATTTGTTCATATTTCTACTTTTGTTTCTCTTCTCTTTCTCTCCTCCTCAACAAATATTCTTCCTTCAACTTCTTCTCTATCTCCTGCAGCTTCAGTTTTTCTTCCTGCAACCTCTACTTTTCTCTCTTCAATCGCTCTGCTCTCTTCATCCATTTCTCCCTCTTTGCTTCCACTACCAAAGCTGCCTTTGCTATAATAGGATTTTCCATCATTTTGCATCTTTTCTCTCCCTTTGAATCATCAACAATCTTCCTCTTTCCCTTGTCCTACACTGGATTATTTCCTTATGCTATTATTGTTGTTTCTTTCGGAGTTTCTACTGTCTATAGAGAAGCCTTCCAAGTTCTTGCTATACTAAACATCTCATTGAGGCTAGAGGCATTGTAGTAGTACCTCCACAGATCCTCCTCTGGCCAATGAAATTTCCTATGGATCCACGGAAAGTAAAATCTCGTACATTGGTCCTTGCAAATACTATGGGGATCATACAAATTAAAATCCTTGGTGCCGAAGTCGAATTTCACTATGTCCTTAGCTTTGGCATCTGCATATTTCAATTTCTTAATCTCGTATAATATGATCCACAAAGGAAGAGCTTTCCATGGCACTTTCTTTTTCCTATGAGGTCCTACTAACAACCCTGTAGCGAGTTGGTATTAAAATTCTTACATGATCAGTTTTTAAGTGGCATACCTTGGTAGGACATGCAGAGGCTTCTCTCCATCAAACATTCTAATGAAGGTGCCACCTGGTGTGGCCTACCAATATGCGATGTTTACTATTTCCTCCATTGCTTCTTAGGACATGCAAGGTCGATCTTGCTCAAATATAATCTTGTACAATAGGATCATAAAGTGGTCAGTTAGCCTTTCCATCACTCCTCAATAGTCGCAGTAAAAAAAAACTAGCAATAGATGTTTAGGACAGTCTCTTTTGGTGTCCATGTCCAGCTCATGCCAAGGAACTATTTTTGGGTAGAGATTGCATCCAATAAGTATGCAAACATGTAAAACCTTGCTTGCTTATTCTTGGGCGCTTCTGAGCCTTAGCTATGTGGGACTTAAACTATTGAGCCAACAGATCCGACCAGTTAAATGTCCTCCCATCATTTACCAATTGGTCCAGTAAGACTGCCCACCCTTCAGGGAAGGTTTTTGTGCTCTCTTGACCATATATTCTACAAGCGAAGATGATCAAGAACTGGTAAGCCTTCCTGAGGGACTTCGTCTTGTAAACATGGGTGGGTGTTTGTCTAAACTTCGATGGCTCTTTCACCCAATGCTTGAAAATGTATCTTGTATTCACATAGCTATGAGTGGCATAGAAGAGTGAGTCCATGCACTTCACCAACTCAGGCAAGTGATACATCTTCTGAAAGTCGTATGCCCTGAAGGTGGTAAGCTTCCTCTCACTGGCATTGCTCAATGTCATAGTTTGTTCATATGTATGTGATACAATCCATTTGATGATGTCCACAAATGGAAAACTGGGATACCTACATGAAAAATTGCATAACCCTGACTACTGGATGCTAAGATAAACTTTTCGGTCTTCTAAGTCTTCCTTAAAGTCCCCTACAAAAATGTATTTGATCTGCTACCATGTCAATGTTGTTCCCTTCTCAATAAAGAACTGAGTATCTAAATACAATGGTAAATCAACTGATATTTTCTCAACTACTTCCCCAATACTGCTCTCGGCAGTTTCCTTTGATACACCTCTCTTGGATGCCATGTTAACTGTGACTACTAGAGAGATTATCCATAATTTTTTACTAGTGGGTTAGAGAGGGCACTCATGGCAAGAAAATGTCAGGTAAAAACCAAAACAACGTCAAGCCAACTTCAAGCAGCAAGTCAGGCACTTGATGGGAAGGATTACATATTTTTTCTTAACAGGGGTGACTAACTAACTGTGGGAACTGTGCATTGCATAGTCCCAGCAGTCAATCTAGGCCAAACCCTAGGAGAGACTACACATTGCGTAGTCTTATTGACCAATCTAAAAGGTTAGCTCCTGGAACTACACAATGCACAGCTGGATCCATCCCAGACTATGCTCTGTGCAATTCCAGAAGCCAAGACATGAGGCTTGAGGCTCTAGATTATGCAGTGCAAGTTGTGAAAAGTGAGATCTAGGCAAGGGGACCCATATCTTCCCAAGGGGAGTGTGGAAAAAAAGAAGATCTGACAGATGGTGTGAAGCTGAGTGCATATTTGGCTAAGTGTTTATGCATGCATGTAAAACAAGTGAAACAATTTATTAAACTAAATGAAAATGAAGCATCTGAGGAGGGTCTCCGCGATGATGACTGTTGTTGCAAAAAAATGAAAACTCATGTGACACTTGGTAAAGTAAATATAAAAGTTGAAACAACACTTCTACCAGCTAAAACAAGTTAAAAAACCATCAGTCATGCAGAGAAACAAATGAAACAACACTCACACGAGACAAACAACAAAAAGCGATAGAAAAAGATGACAAAAGAAAAACTCACCCAGAAAAGTGACGATGATCACACCAAAGGCTCCTTTATCTCCTTGGGAATGTTAGAGCTCTAAGATCAAGTGTGAAAATGAATTCTAGCAGCATCAATTAAATAGATTTGGTGAAGTTAGGGTTTATGATGCACATGCATAAAATCAAGGTAAAGTGAAACTTGGAAGGAGTTTCTAACAATAGCACAAGTGCTTCCTTTGGGATACTAAAAATAGATCCCTATTTTTTAGGGATGATTTTTGAATTTTTTTTCTTTTTCCAGGGAAATTTTCCATGCACAATATCAGGAAAGACATGGCAGTTGTGGGAAATGGGCAACTTTCCGACTCAGTGCACCACACAATGTCTGAGCTCATTAAGGGTTGCGCAATTTTTGGGCTCAGTGTCAAGATTCCCCCTCATTACTGTACATTTCCAAAGCTCAAGGCTAATTGGAAATCAAGACTACACAATTCCCAATAGCAAGGCTATTTTCCCTAAAGAATTGTGCAGCTTTCTGGGGCAAGCCTAGAACTGTTGAGTGAACCCCAGAACTGCTGAGGGATCAAGTCAGGAGATCGACTTGTGGGTCAGCAAATCAACTAAGTGAGAAAACACAAGCCAAAATGAAAAGGATAAGTCTCAGTCAAATCATGGATACATGGATTAGTGCGATATGAGTTGTTTTGGTTTAGAAGGAAGGCTCATAGATCGAAGCATAGGAAAATTTTTGGAGGGTGGTGGTAGCCACTAAAACATAATCATAACCAAAAAATCTCAGATATGGAACACAAGATATAAATGAATATTTCTTTATAACATGTTTTTGTAGGCAACAAATTATAGGAGACAACAATCCCTCGTGCTACAATATTTGTAGGCACCAACATAAAATAGACATTAATCTCCTTTGTTGTAATATTTGTAGGGACTAACCTATAGGATAGACATCAATCTCATTTATTGCAATATTTGTAGGCATCAACCTAAAGGAGACACCAATCCCCCGTGTTGGAATATTTGTAGGTACGAACCTACAGGAGATACCAATTCCATCTGCTACAATATTTGTAGGCACCAACCTACAGGAGACATTAGTCTTCTCTATTGCAATATTTATAGGCACTAAGCTATAGGAGATACTAATCCCCTTTGTTGCAAGATTTGTAGGAACAAACCTATACGAGACACCAATTCCTAATGATGAAAATATTCATAGGCACCGACATACTTCACTAAGTCTACTTTCTACTTGTACCTACACCAAGTCTTCTAGTTGCTTCTGCCTTCACCAAGTTTACTTTTTTCTCCTGCCTTTACCAGGTTTGCTTTCTGCTTTTTCCTTCAACATGTATTCCTCTCCCAAAAAAAATTGTTCTTGGCCTCTTCCTAAGAATAACTTGTACAACATGCCACTTATCCAAATTTTCAAATTTTATTATGAAATTTTTACTTGGGGAACTTTTATATGCCTTCTTATATCTCTAAAATTTTCACATTATGAAAAGTACTAAAAAATAAGTCATAGGAAAAAAAATCCAAACTAACATGTTTAACATAGGTTTTGGGACTATTTAATAACCATAATTTCCATCGAGAATATCTCTAAAATTGTAATGAACCAAATTCTAAAATTTTTACAACATGTATCAAGAGATCTCTGCTATATCTCCTCCATATTTCATGATTTGAAACATCTAAAAAAAATTATATTGATAGTCCCAAGTTGATCTATTTGAAGAATATTTCAAGAGAATTCAAGAGCCTAAACTTAAATCATAAATTTGAAATTTAAGCAAACAAAGTTTGAAATTCTTTTAACACAAGTACATGAATATCTTATCTTGATCTCCTCAAAGTTTGATGGTATTGTAACGGCTACAACACCCTCCAAAATTTTCGGTTGTACTCAAATTTCAGAGCCTAATGTGGATCTTGTGATCAATAATTCCTTAGTCACGTATTAGGAAGTTAATCATCTCAAGGTGCCCTCTTCGATCTTAAGATTCGCTCATGCTTTTATCGTTATATAGCATGAGTCATATTTGGGCATGGGGATTATCACTTGTCATACAAAGAGAAGATTGTTTCTCCTCAAGGGGAAATATTTGTGAGAGTGGGTAGTCCTCACCACATATACATGTTTCACACTCATTTCACACACTCTTACACAAGTGTTTCCTTTTTCTTCTCAAAGTCTCTGACCCGAGCCGCACTTGTCATAAGCTTCCACAGAGGTTGTTCCATTAAACGAAGTATGTGTTATATGTTATGGATGGCCTATGTTGTGTCACTAAGTGTTCAAGTCTGTGATCATATTCAAGTTATATCACTGTTCACATCAGTTCCACTGATCCCACACTTAGCCAAATTTCGGAGTTTCTCAAGCAACCTAGCCTCATCTAGCTTTCTGAAACTGCGCACTTTGCATCTACAACCCTCAAGATTTTCCCTTGCCTATTGGAACTGTGAAATGCACAGAAATCCCAACCCCCCTTAGCATTCAAAACTACATAGTGGTTTCCTCCATTGTCCTTCTCTCAGCTGGAACCCACTGTCTCCAGAAACTACGTTGTTTTGTCCCTCAAATGCCTAGTTTGCCTTGCACCCTGCAACTATGCAAATGTGTCCTCCCAGGGTCTCATCCTAGAAGAAGTCACTACCCACTGAAACTGTGCATATTCGTCTCTCAGTGATCAAAATAAGGATGACATGCTAGAGGAATCTCAAGGCGCTAAGGAAGAAGATAAGTAGACCAAGGAACCAGAGGTATGATAGAAGATCAGGACTGCATGAAGACTCCATCTGTTGCATAAACCTTTGGAGGGTAGGTATGGAAAACAAAGAAAATATTTTGAAATACACCTCTTAGTGTAGCTTGAAGGACCTCTTATCATTGCCACATCATTTTGTCTTCGATGACATGCATGGTTGCTAGCACTGAAAGTCATTCCACGTGTTTCCTCTACGTGTCTTGCTCCCTTTTACTTGTTGGATCAATTGTCGGCTTTCGACATGTTTGGTTGTTATGTCATGTTTGTGAACCATTCTAATGATATTGAAGGTTGGTATTTATGTATACAAGTTGTCCTAGCCATGTAAACACTTATCGTACTTGTTAGAGCCTAAATCTTCCTTAGGATGAAGGAAGGCAAAATTCAGGGTAACCACAAACCACGCTCAGCCTCGTAGATAGCCCTACGAGGACAAGAGAGGGATCTCTCTGGGTCACGCTCAGTGAAAAATAAATGAATAGTGTCTGAGAATGACTTAAATTGATACTGATTTTAGGTTAGGTAAATAAATATGGAAAAAGGTGATTTTTGAATGACTGAATTTTCTAGGCTGTGTGGGACCAAAGGACCGCATGAGCTGGGAAATTAAATCGATGATATAGAATATTTCGTGAGGCAAGATAGGCAAAAAGTTTAGCAATCAAATTTGAAATATTATGGAGTGGAAAGACTATTAAGAGGCTGAAAAGGGCATGTGTAATGAATCCTTTTAAGACAGAAGAAAAACACACAGAACCTGAACGCTTTCACAAGGCAGAGCAAATAACTGGATTCTACCTCTCATACTTAAAAGCATTTAATCAGACGTGATTATGAAGGAAACGGTAAACATAACAAGGTACATATGAAATAGAGAAGAAACACATTTGCTAAACCCATACCATAGGGATCTCCTGAATCAGAGCTGCATCATTTTATTTATCTCCTCGCCAAAACTGTACAATAAAAGTGCTGGGTTTTTTCCTCCACACTGCTCCCAGAAACTCCAACCCTTTACAAAATGACTCTCAATACAATAAATAAGCTTTTCCATGAGAAGGTTGATCAACCCAGGCAATGAAAAGCCAACCATCAGCAGTTACATTTAATTTTCTATGAAGACCAATTAGAAAAAAGCAAATATGAGCATAGATTTTGTGGGTGGTTGTTCGCCTTCATTTGGCCACTTGGATAGAAGCCAAAAATGTTTTTTAAACTTTGCCTTTCATGCCAGGAAAAACTCATTGAAAATGAGTGGGTCCACTTGGAGAAAATTTCGAATCAAAATTTCGCGAAGCGGGCCCGATTTTGGCCTTTGGGTGTCTGTGCGCCGTGCCAAAAACTGTATGCGTCGCACTACTTTGGAGCTGGTTTTAAGGACCTTTCCAAAGTCAAAATTGAGCCCAAGTGTACTTGTTGGAAAGCCCTACCTGGCTACTCTCCAACCCAAGTGGAATTTCTTAATTTGGTGCCCATTTGCCCCTCCAAAACTGCAATCTCCCAAGACTGCTCCCTGTGTCATTTTTTTGGTGTTTTTAACCTCCCGAGGACTCAAAACTGGCCCAAACTTCTAGGAAACGCACCAACAGTCATGATTTTCCATGGAAAATCCAAAAATTCAAACCTTTTTTAATTTGGAGCTCCCTATTGTAAGCACGCGCCAGGTGGCGCGGCGCACAGGGAGAAAAACCATGTTTTTTGCACAAAAATTTCCAAAAATCTAAAAAATGCCCCAAATTTCTTGAAATTTTGGCTGGAGCTTCCGTATCAAGTGTTATGGTGGGCCAAGGATTGCCTCGGCCAATATCTGGATTCAATCATGCTCTTTTTTCCTCTTTTGCCTTTTTGATGCCTTCTTGGTGCATGCAGTTCAGTGGTGGAAATGACTGTCTTGTTCATATGATGTTTCAATGTTTGTCTCTGTAATGTCCATGCAAGGTGTATGTTTAGCAACTTGTTGAAAAAGAGAATTTGGTACCCTTTATTTCAATGCCAAATATGTGCCAAGTAGGAAGGGACTGTGATGAATAGGGACAGTGGGTATAGTGGAGTGTGGGAAAAATGTGGTTCAATCGAGTGAAGGTGAGGACAGTCACTTGACTATGTTTGGGAATTGGGATTTGAGGATTTTACAAGTGAAATGAGAGAATGAGAGTGATAGGGAATGGTAGGGTTTAGGAATAGGGATAATAGAACTTAGGAATAAGTGATTTGGGAATTGGGAGCATGGGCTTAATGAATTTTGGGGGTATGTTAACTTGGGGAATAAGGGAAGTAAGGAGAGTATGGGATTAGGAAGTGATGAGGTGAGGGGATACTTAGTTGCAATGCAAAACCCTAGTAGCAATATCCTTGGAAAATTTTGAAGAGATAAGGTTTGTTTTCTTTAACACACTTCACCATGCATCAAACACCATCAACAACCATCAATCTTGGATGAAAAACCATGAGAGAAGTTCAACCTACTTGTACCAATGGCAATCCATGCATTTTGGGGCAATCTTGGAGCAAATTTTTAAAAAAAATCAGCCTTGTCATCTCTATGCGCCGCGCCTTCCCAGTGCGCTGCGCCAGTGTAAATTTACACTGGAAATTTTCTCCAACTGCGCCGCGTCTCTCTTGTGCGCTGCGCATTTTTCTAGGTGAATTTTGGAGGCCTTCCTGGTGTCCAAATTGGGTGCAGGATAGCTCTTTGGAAAGGTCTTTGAATTTAATTACCAACCCAACCAGAATTTTTCAATTTTGAGTTCATTTTCCCTATAAAAAATCAAATCTCCGAAGGCTGGTCAAAATGTGCCAAATGAGGCTTCCTCAAGGAAGAGTGCTATTACAGTCAACTTTTGAATGCCTTCCTCAACTCCAAATTGAGCTCATGATAGCTCATTGGAAAGATATTTGTGTCTAGTTATCATTTTACTCATCAAGAAAGTCATTTGGCTAACCAAGCTGGGAGAAAAATTGAGTTTCCCAAGGTCACTTTAGAGGTGCATCAATTCTCCCGAGGCGATTGTATTTTTGACATTTCTCTAGAGCCATGACACCTGTGTAAAAAGTGAAGGAGGTTTTTCTTACTTGGCCTGTTTTGGATAAAATATTCTCTCTGTTTTTCCAAATTAATATTTCCTTGCTCAGAAACATCATTTGAGTAAAACCTAGCCCGATGTGTGGAACAAGAGATTTGTCGGAAGCGAAATGAAAGGGATAGGGAGCTTCTAAATTCTTGGGAAAATTCTTGGAAGTAGGGAGGGATTTTAAGAAGCAGGGGAAAGTCGAATTTCAAATATTGAGTGAGGGGAAGGGGTCCAAAAAGGCAAAACACAGGTCCAACCTATAAAATTGCCAGGTTGTAGCAAGAAACTAGGGTTTGTGCGAAAATGAAGAATTTGGGGGATCTCAGTGATGGGAAGTGTTTGATAAGGTACTTTAAGGATAGGGGAAGGTGTATGAACATCAGGATACAAGTTTTATTGATGATTTGACCATCCAAGCGAAATTTCCTTCAAAACCCTAGGAGAAGGAAATGACCTTACCTAGATGCAACTGAAGCACGAACAAGGTGTAAAATGACCCATTAGACCCTGACGTGATGATTTCAATCCTCTGAATGATGGTACACTCAGCTGAATGGTGACACAGACTGGAATTTGGACAACTTTGACAGGAGTAAAAGAAAACCCTAGACCTAATGCCTAGTGACCAAATTTTGCTTGAAGACTCACTGAAATGACAAAATTTGACCTTGACACTCTGAGACCACTTTGTAAGAGCATATTTGATCACTGGAGGAAGGCTGTAAAGACTGAAACTAACATTGGCTCCAATGGGGATGGTAGCTCCTTGGAGGTGCCAAGAACGACAGATCTTTGGGAGAGCAGACTATGCCTTCATCCATTGGGCAATGGAGTCCATTATTCCGACAAACCAACATGACTCAATTTATTGACTGAAACTTGACTCAAACTGACTCAATGCAAAATGAAATGACTGAAAAATCTTGACTCTAACAAACTAACTCAAAATACTAAGACCTGAACTTAAAACTTAAAGCTTGGTGGCAGTACTTGACCACCTGTGTTTCTTACAAGACAATATATCCTCAAACTATATCAAAATGCCAATGTAAGCAATCAAGAAGATGGATTCTTGACTGATTCTCCTAATCAGATCTCCAGGTCAACAGTATATACTTGTAACTGGGCATCCAAAAGGCTAATTGACCCTGATCTCCTTCATCACCGAATACTGCAATAATCAGCTTCACTGCTGGCTGCAATAGATTTGCCATTGGATCATGAAAAACATGAAGATTTCCCTCCTGCTGAGGAAACAAGATGTCTTCCTCCTTTGATTCTGGTCTTTCTTTACACTGTAATTCCATAAGAGAATGTTCCTGGTCCTCAAAAAATTATGAACAAGTGGATGAGCAGATTTCCTCTTCAAAGAACATTTCGAAACACGAAACATAGGAAGAAGAGTCTGAAATGGAGTCCTGAATGATCTGATCTTTGGTAGTCTGAATATATTGTAGGTCATCTTCATATGATATGACAGCCAGATTGTCTTTGCATTCATCAATCATGAGAAAAGAAACTTCAAATGATTCTTGAAACCCCACACTATCATTTATATCATCTACCACAAATTCATTCAGAGAAACTTTTTTACTTACTTGAACAAAATTCTTTTCTTGCTATTCATGAACTGACTGGATTATCTCTTTATGAAGTCTTTGTTCTGATGACATGAGAACATTTGGATTCATAACTCTGTTTTCTTCATTCCAGGTGATTTTAACAGTAGAATTCTCTTTCATGGGACTTAGTACAAGGTTTTCTTGGTCATCACAATCTGAATCTACATCTGAAATGGTTGTCTTAACATTATCACATTCTGAATTTGAAAGTTGACTTCTCTGCATGTTGTCTTCTTTTATGGAAAGATCTGAAATGACACTTTCTCTTTCATCACTTTCAGCCATATGGAAGTCTTCAACCTGCTGATCTATAAAGCTGCTTACAAGACTGTCATCATTTTCGAAAGAGGAAGAAGATCCACCATCACCTTCTTGACCATGTGCACACTGTAGATCTACATTAACTTGAGCTGGAACATGACCGTTCAAGAGTTGATCTATCTCGTCTTCAGACAGAGGAGATAATACTTTTCGTTTTCTCTTGCTCAAACAATGATTATCTTCATTAATTTCAAGTGAAGGAGCGTACAAATTCTCCTCATACTGCTGATCCATTTCATGTAATTCCTGTTGATCGTCAAGATGCGAAATTCCTTCGTCTTCCACCGTACTAAAATCTTGATTCTGCTGCAAATTTTCATGATCATCTTTATGCTGCTGAAGTGGTTTTTCATACAATGCTTCCTTGATTTCTCTGTCCATCAAGTCATCACACCCATAAAAATTCTCAAGATCTTCAATAAGACTATGAACATGGCTACAACAGTCATGAACTAAAGCCAAGGATGGATATGATTCTTTATACCTTTCAAAGAATATTGTATGAAAATCTTTTAAACAATGAATAGAAGCAGGTGGAAAACTTTCATACCAAGATTGGGCTTCATCTTCCAGAGTATCCATAAACATTTTCATCAAACAGTCTTCAGGAAAATTGATCTTTAATTTATGCACATGAATGTGAAATTTCAGCAGATGAAGAGCAGCATCATTACCTTCCACACTGAACATAGGCAAATTCTGAAGACAATCCACCTTGGGCATTTTATTTGGGAACCTGGGATGTGATCTCGGCTCATGGGAGCGTATCTTCTTGCAATCTGTTCCATCTTGAAAATCTCAAAGATACTGATCTCTATGCAGTGGAGTCACCATGAAGGAATGATTGTTGGATTCTTCAGTGAATGGAGTCACCAGGTGAATGATTTCAGCCTTCTTATGTCTAATCATTGTTCACCATCAACCATCAGATCTGAACTTGATAGATGTACTGGGGCAAGAAAATCTTCAAGCAAACCGTTTTCTTCCCCAGTATGGTCGCCACTATGTTAGAGCCTAAATCTTCCTTAGGCTGAAGGAAGGCAAAATTCAGGGTAACCACAAACCACGCTCAGCCTCGTAGCTAGCCCTACGAGAACAGGAGAGGGCTCTCTCCGAGTCACGCTCAGTGAAAAATAAATGAATAGGGTCTGAGAATGACTTAAATGGATACTGATTTTAGGCTAAGTAAATAAATATGGAAAAAGGCGATTTTTGAATGACTGAATTTTCTGGGCTGTGTGGGACCAAAGGACCGCATGAGCTGGGAAATTAAATCGATGATACAGAATATTTCGTGAGGCAAGATAGGCAGAAATTTTAGCAATAAAATTTGAAATATTATGGAGTGGAAAGACTGTTAAGAGGTTGAAAAGGGCATGTGTAATGAATCCTTTTCAGACAGAAGAAAAACACACAGAACCTGAACGCTTTCACAAGGTAGAGCAAATAACTGGATTCTACCTCTCATACTTAAAAGCATTCAATCAGAAGTGATTATGAAGGAAACGGTAAACATAACAAGGTACATATGAAACAGAGAAGGAACACATTTGCTAAACCCATACCATAGGGATCTCCTGAATCAGAGCTGCATCATTTTATTAATCTCCTCGCCAAAACTGTACAATGAAAGTGCTGGGTTTTTTCCTCCACACTGCTCCCAGAAACTCCAACCCTTTACAAAATGACTCTCAATACAATAAATAAGCTTTGCCATGAGAAGGTTTATCAACCGAGGCAATGAAGAGCCAACCGTCAACAGTTACATTTAATTTTCTATGAATACCAATTAGGAAAAAGCAAATATGAGCATAGATTTTGTGGGTGGCTGTTCGCCTTCATTTGTCCACTTGGATAGAAGCCAAAAATGCTTTTTAAACTTTTCCTTTGATGCCAGGAAAAACTTATTGCAAATGAGCGGGCCCACTTGGAGAAAATTGCGAATCGAAATTTCACGAAGCGGGCGCGATTTTGGCCTTTGGGTGTCTGTGCGTCGTGCCAAAAGCTGTATGCGTCGCGCTACTTTGGAGCTGGTTTTGAGGCCCTTGCCGAAGTCCAAATTGAGACCAAGTGTGCTTTTTGGAAAGCCTTGCCTGTCTACTCTCCAACCCAAGTGGAATTTCTAAATTTTGTGCCCATTTTCCCCTCAAAAAATGCAATCTCCCAAGACTGCTCCCTGTGTGTCAAAATAGGGGCAGAGAGGTCATTTTTTGGGTGTTTTTGACCTCCTGAGGACTCAAAACTGGCCCAAACTTCTGGGAAATGCACCAGCAGTCATGATTTTCCATGGAAAATCCAAAAATGTAAACCTTTTGTCATTTGGAGCTCCCTATTGTAAGCGCGCGCCAGGTGGCGTGGCGCACAGGGAGAAAAACCCTGTTTTTTGCACAAAAATTTCCAAAAATCCCAAAAATGCCCCAAATTCCTAGAAATTTGGGCTGGAGCTTCCTTATCAAGTGTTATGATGGACCAAGGATTGCCTTGGCCAATATCCAGAGTCGATCATTCTCTTTTTTCCTCTTTTTCCTTTTTGATGCCTTCTTGGTGCATGCAGTTCAGTGGTGGAAATGAATGTCTTGTTCATATGATGTTTCAGTGTCTGTCTCCGTAATGTCCATGCAAGGTGTATGTTTAGAAACTTGTTGAAAAAGAGAATTTGGTACCCTTTATTTCAATGCCAAATATGTGCCAAGTAGGAAGGGACTGTGATGAATAGGGACAGTGGGTATAGTGGAGTGTGGGAAAAATGTGGCTCAATCGAGTGAAGGTGAGGACAGTCACTTGACTATGTTTGGGAATTGGTATTTGAGGATTTTACAAGTGAAATGAGAGAAGGAGAGTGATAGGGAATGGTAGGGTTTAGGAATAGGGGTAATAGAACTTAGGAATAAGTGATTTGGGAATTGAGAACATGGGCTTAGTGAATTTTGGGGGTATGTTAACTTGGGGAATAAGGGAAGTAAGGAGAGTATGGGATTATGGAGTGATGAGGTGAGGGGATACTTAGTTGCAATGCAAAACCCTAGCAGCAATCTCCTTGGCAAAGTTTGAAGAGATAGGGTTTGTTTTCTTTAACACACTTCACCATTCATCAAACACCATCAACAACCATCAATCTTGGATGAAAAATCATGAGAGAAGTTCAACCTACTTGTACCAATGGAAATCCATGCATTTTGGGGCAATCCTGGAGCAATTTGTTTTTTTAAATCAGCCTTGGCAGCTCTATGCGCAGCGCCTTCCCAATGCGTTGCGCCAGTGTAAATTTACACTGGAAATTTTCTCCCAGTGCGTCGCGCCTCCCCTGTGCGCCGTTCCTTTTTCCATGTGACTTTTGGAGGCCTTCCCGGTGTCCAAATTGGGTGCAAGATAGCTCGTTGGAAAGCTATTTGAATATAATTTCTAAAACAACCATAATTTTTCAGTTTGGAGTTCATTTTCTCTGTCAAAAATCAAATCTTCCAAGACTGGTCAAAATGTGCCAAATGAGGGTGCCTCAAGGCAGAGTGCTGTACAGTCAACTTTTGAATGCCTTCCTCAACTCCAAATTGAGCTCATGATAGCTCATTGGAAATTTATTTGTTTCTAGTTATCATTTTACTCATCAAGAAAGTCATTTGGCTAACCAAGCTAGGAGAAAAATTGATTTTCCCAAGGTCACTTTAGAGGTGCATCAATTCTCCCGAGGCGATTGTATTTTTGACATTTCTCTAGATCCATGACACCTGTGTAAAAAGTGAAGGAGGTTTTTCTTCTTTGGCCTGTTGTGGACAAAAATCTCTCTCCTTTTTTCCAAGTTCATCTTTGCTCAGAAACATCATTTGAGTGAAACCTACCCCGATGTGTGGAACAAGATATTTGTCGAAATGAAGCGAAATGAAAGGGATAGGGAGCTTCTAAATTCTTGGGAAAATTATTGGAAGTAGGGAGGGATGTTAAGAAGTAGGGGAAAGTGGAATTTTAAATATTGAGTGAGGGGAAGGGGTTCAAAAAGGCAAAACACAGGTCCAACCTAGAAAATTGCCAGGTTGTAGCAAGAAACTAGGGTTTGTGCGAAAATGAGGAATTTGGGGGATCTCAGTGATGGGAAGTGTTTGATAAGGTACTTTAAGGATAGGAGAAGGTGTATGAACATCAAGATACAAGCTTTTACGATGATTTGACTGTCCAAGAGAAATTGCCTTCAAAACCCTGGGAGAGGGAAATGACCTTACCTAGACGCAATTAAAGCACGAATAAGGTGTAAAATGACCCATTAGACCCTAACGTGATGATGTAAACCCTCTGAATGATGGTACACTCAGCTGAATGGTGACACGGACCGACATTTGGACAACTTTGACAGGAGTAAAAGCAAACCCTAGACCTAATGCCTAGTGACCAAATTTTGCTTGAAGACTCACTGAAATGACAAAATTTGGCCTTGACACTCTGAGACCACTTTGTAAGAGCATATTTGATCACTGGAGGAAGGTTGTAAAAACTGACACTAACAGTACCCATACACAAAGTTGTAAACAGTATCTCACAAGTGTCGTCACGATCGTCTAAAGGTCTATCCCAAGTGCCGCACTTGTCGCTTTTAACTCTAGACAGTCTCATAGAGGGAAATTATTTGTCTTGTTGTCCCAGTGGTATGTGCTATCATGTTTTCAAAGTATGCTAAGTGTGTGATCACAATATTGGGTTCTCACAAGTTCACTTGCCTCCCACACTTAGCCATTTTCCTAAAAATTTGTCCAACTAAACAACCCCACTTCACCAAACCCTGAATGAGATAAATTGTGCATTCCTATACCTCATTGATGTTGCTATGTTGCCTGGAACTACATAGTGTTTGAGGTTTTCCCCCCAGGACAGTTGCATGGTGCAATCTTAGAGGTGAGCAGTCTGCCTTCCTTCCCAGAATTGCGTAGAAACACCCTCAAAGCCTGAACTGAACTGTGTACTTCACAAGATCATTGATCAAGCCTCCTCCCTTCCTGCCAGAACCCTACAATGTGCAAAGATCTTATCATTGATTTCCTCCCATGATTACACAGATATTTCCTCCTAGTGACCTCCCATAGCTGGGACTCACTGCTCCTAGAAACTGCGCAAAAATGTCTTCTCTGGTCCCTTTGCTGCCCTATCTTTTCTTCTCTTTGAAAAATAGGCAAAGGTGCCTCCCATGGTCCCACCTTGCATCTACCACTGGTGACCTCAAATGCACATTCCTGCCTCCCAGTGGCCACTGCACAGTTTTCCTCGACAGTGAAGACTGTGCCCTGGAGTTCCTCAACCAAGCCTTAGCTGCGCATTGTGCAGTCTCAGTGACTAGTCTCCCTCCATGTCACCTGGAACTGCATAATGCATAGTTACTGGGCCCCCTTCGCAACCTGTAATCTGTCCTAGGCCAGATCCATGGAAAATAATGCATCATATTAGACTATGAGGTTTTTGGATTTGATGTTGTCTTGTCATGAGTGAATTGCAGGAACAAGTACACTGATAGATCATGGAAAGATGATGAACAAGATGGAGAAGGAGTAAACATGCTAGAAGACTTATTGGCAGCTATATGGATGAAAGAAGCTCATCAAAGAACAATCGAAGGGAACACATGCATGCAACCATCTTACAATACCAAGATCATTGAAGACCCTGCAACATCAAGCTATGTGGAGGAGAAGAGAAAGCGCATCCAAGAACACATCCATCACTCAGTAGCTATATAATCTTGACATTGTGATGACAACCAACCAGTCCATGTCAGTAGTGTCATGTCAAATTGTGTCATGATTTTTCGAGGCCACATCATTACTATAGCCCATATATGTTGTAACCGAATGTAATGAAAAGTGAAATTCCAATGGACACTAGAGATTTTTCAATCAGTTCTTTGAGTAGAAAGGAGTGACTCCAATTTCCTACTACTAGGGCTAGTGATGTATGATGTACATATGTGTCTTCGAACTTTTTATTAATTCAGAAGCTTGTTTAGGACAACACATTTTCATGCATGTCTTGTAGATGTTTGTAATACTATTCTTTCAGTATTTGTAATTCATGTTTGTTTCACATGTACTAAGATAGTTGAACTATTCCAGTTATTGTAGTACTTAAGTTGTTGGGAATGTGTTGTATTGGTTATCACTATTGTCTCGTCCTTGTGGACTACTTCGCATGATACCAGACAGACCTTCCTTAGTTACTAGTTATAACAACTGTCACATCCATTGTGGACTACTCCTCTGGATGGTGGACAGGTCTCCCCTTGTACTTTGGTTTTAACAACTTTCGTGTCCATTGTGAACTATTCCGTTGGATACTGGACATACCATTTCTAGTTTACGTGTGTCTCTTCTAGGTTGTACTATTACCTCTCGCTTAGAGGCTCACTTTTCTCCCCTTTTGTAGTAAGAGAACCTCAACACTATTACATTACGCACTCACCTGACACACTTACCTTATTGTTTAAAGATACTAGCATAACACTCTCATGTGTTGAAAGGTAGAGCCAAGGAAGATCTTTGAGTATATGGAAATTGGGCCTTGACACTAGATGGGACTCCTACACCAAACGGTGTGAGGTCTAGTTTGGACTTCATATCGAGGAGATCCCCTTGGTTAACAGATTTCCAGCACCATCAAAAAAATGGTGCTAGAAGGTGGGCCAACCAACAAGTTGTGCCTACAGAGTCTAGTTCAAATCTCTTATTTAAAATGGCTCTTCCTAAAATCATAATCTCAAGATGTTTTTCTAAAAATCCTAGTTTCACCATCCATGCAGAAGTTATTCAATACATGTCTAAGTTGAAGTTCAATGGTGAGGGTGAAACATCTTTTCATGTACATCTGCTTCAAGTTATGACTCTTTTCCATCATCACCAAATAAATTCTGAAGATGTCTGGTCTATATTACTCACCCTCACATGCGAAGGTCATTTTAAACACTGTTGTCATACATTACCCATTTCTTATATCGGTTAATTTGGTCAGCTTGCTGAGATGATGATTTGATACGTATAGCCACTGAGATGTTTGTGAGAAAATATGATGTTTAAGAATGGAACCTGACGAATTAGTTGGCGACTTTGTTGGTCGGTTCCTTCACATCTGTTGCAAAATTCATAAAAAACTTTTGAATTCAGATTTCTTAATACAAGAGTTTAGACGCTTGGTTCATGTCTCCCGATATGGTGAACCTCCTGATTTCCCTTCCTCCCCAACTCTTGCAGATCATAAGGCACCTCATATTGCGGAGAAGGAGCCCACTACCCTATTTGTTCCTTGTCCTCCTCCTTTTCTGGTCCCGATGTGGGTGCCCCCTTGTGGTGATCATGAAGTTGAGAAATATGTGCATCAAGTCCCCAGCCCATCTTCTCATCTGTCTCCCACTTCAATGGAGAAAATTCTAGAATGGATTAAGAAGCCTACAATGAAGACTCACTCCTCCATTCTGCAAGAGGACGTCACCATTCATAAATCAAGTTTTGAATATGATCTGCATCTCTACCATCCTCTATCATCTACAAGCCATGACTCCTTGTACCATGACTTGCTTGATCAATCCTCTTTAGCAGCCAATTGTTCGCATTCTCTTGGTTCTCAAGATGTTATCTCAAATTTTGATTAGGTGAAAGGTAGTCACATTGCACACGCAGAGGAGCAGAAAGGTGAGGAACCTATCAATCTTCCCTCTATGTTGCAAAATTATCCACATAAAAACAATGCACTTCCATTCTTGAAAGATTCTCAATCTGTTAATCTTGGTGGAACATCTTGTATAATCAATTCTTTCAATCAATCCCAAGCCTTGGGAGGTAGTCATCCCAATGATGATAATTTCATGTCTGTATGTCATGAAAAACTCCCAAGCATATCATGTGATCTCTCAGTTTCTCATGAAGATTCCAATTCAAATCTAAAATATGCTTCGGTTAAAGAAGGCATTTATATTGAAACTTCCTCTTCACCTCACTTTCCCTTGCGTCCTACCATTCACAATGCATCTACATGCAACAGAGATACTCCATATTCTCTTACTTCTTCATTCGATGGTTTATCTCTTCAATTGACACAAGGTGTTGAGGTTGTCCATGATAAAATTGAAAACAATCTAATCATAGAGTGTCCTTCACATTCCCTAACATCCCTTCTTTTGCATGAAGACAGCTTGTCAAATCAACTTGCTCATTCGAGCTCGCAAATTCATTTATCTTTGGATGTACCATCATAAGAGCCTCTTCACTTGAGTAATCTAATTGTTGTTGAAGCTGAAAAATCTGGTGAAATTTGTGATAGAGAAGGCCATCTGGAGAGAAATTTTGAAATTAGTGGCAGCAACCACCCTCAAGCCATGCATGATATGGTTCAAGCTTCAAAATGTGATTCTACAATTTTGGAAATTTCTAGGACCTGCCAGGGAGTCGAGGCACTTCAACGTCTGTTGATGGCTATGTTAGGACTTCATGACTCTGGTAAGCCCTCCAAACCAAATCAGATATCTTTTCTCACTCAAAATCCATCCATTTGCATGGTTGGACTTGATATGAATTCACGTGTAAAAAATGTTTAGTATTCTGGGTGTGATCTCTCAAATTTTCAAAATTTCACTTATGATCGAATTCATGAATCTGTTGCAGCACATCCGTCTTCATGCACACCTCTCACATCAAACTCAAGTTGGGAATGTTCATCTCTCACGAAGTCATGGAATTGTGAAGTTGATCATCTCAAAGACTATATTTTCCCGCAATCATACTTATCGAATTTCACCCTTCATGGTCAGCTCCTTGGTCTTGTTTCGAATCTTGTACTGCAAATCTATCTTCTCGTCACACCAGAAATCTCCCTGGGTGATGATGAACGGAGAAGCTATCACACAAATTAATTTCATTTTCATTAGCCAAGCCTCAACTAGTTTCACGCACTCATGGTGCTATCCTTTTTAAATTCTTTTAATGACCATGATGCTTGCGCAATTGGTCACCAATTGTAGGAAGGTGGTCCGTCATATCTAGTTCACAGCAAACTTGGTTCAATTGTTCAAATGGATTTTTCTATGTTCATTGCAAACTAGGAATATGATGTTTCAATCAGCCCATCTAACCAATTCTCTATCTTGGGTGACTGTCATTTAGCTTATCATTTTCCCATCAGCACATCCAATGATAGTTGCTTCATGCGCTCTAACCTTCATTGTTTAACATCTCTGTCTTGATTTTTCTTTCAAGCAGGTGAGGCACTTCAGCATTCGCTGATGGTTATGGCAGGTCCTCATTGTCTTGGCATGACATCTGAGAATGATCAAATTCATCTTCCCATACAATATTCCCATCGTGTTCCCATCTCTCGAGTAGGAAATTCATCCTTTCAAAGATCATGATGATTTCAAGACAACTGTCATGAATTTTATGATCCAATTGCTGAATGGCTAGAACAATCTTACCTAGAAAGATTTGTTGTAGGAATCAAGTTTCAATCCTTCCTTGCGCTTGCTAAGAAACTTAGTGTAGATGAGGACACACTCACAAGAGTGTTACAGGGAAAAGTGTCTACACAGAACTGCTTATCCCACTAAGGTGTGATAGCTACCTTAGAAACAAACAAAGTAAAGCTACTTTCATTTTTCCTTTATGAAATATAGATGAGAGAAGAACAAAGAATACCAACCTCTGTCTTGCGCTAATCTCCTAGTTTGATTCCTCTCTCTCTTGATAGACTTTCGCTACTTGTTCCCTTGCACGCCCAGCTTCACAGAGTACCTATAAGATCACAGTAGCATAGCACTATACAATAACATGGATCTATAACCATAAACAATCTAGGATCATATGTAAATTGACCATACAAATGCATAAAACATAAATGATGCAAGAATATGGAGGAAAACTTGAATAGCTTTTATTGATAAACAAGAAAGAGCCAAGTGGAGTTACAACCAATTGTTTTGACCCAGCATCATCCTCTCAGCAAGGAAGCCCCTCTTCACCTCATACAAAGCTTAAATCACCCAACAATCTGATGTTGTCTCAAGAAACCAACAGCAATTCCTTACAATATGCAAAATTCCAGCCTCTGGATCTCTGGGATGAGGGATCCATATATAGATATGTGTAAGGGAGATGAGTCAGCTTGTGATTTGATTAGTGTCTTCCCTATGATATTTCTTGCTTCCACTTGGAGATTGATGATCTCTTACTCATCCTTGGTCGAATTCAGAGAGGCAAGTGTCACAGGAGAAGTTTCTAGAAGTTTCCATGCCTCTCCACCTCGCGGAATGACACTGCCATTTGTCACTTCTCACCCATCGCACCCCGTAGAAGGGATTTTTGAAATGAAATGCACCCGCACAGTGTGTTTAGGTGAGATGCAACGCACTTTGCCTATGGAGCAACTTTTTGACCAGTTCTAAGCAGTTTTTCATGGAGAACTTCTGGGAGAAGCTATAATCAGTTGACCTTGTTCCTTTAGGGGTTAGAACAACACTTTTAGGGACTTAGGAGCCCTTGGTTTATGGACATTTCATGCTTGGGGTTGTAGTGCCCAAAAATGTCTATAACAGTTTCCCCCTAAAGCATGAGGTCGTTAATCTTTTGATGTCGAGTGAAATGCTTTATTATGAGTATCCGAAGTTCTTTCAAGCTGGGAGGAGACCTGTAATAAGATACAATACAATACATTATCTTCATAATATTTTCATGATCTAGCTGAGGTGGGCATTCCCATGCTCAGATTTATAAATTCATTTTCATGTACATAGGACAGACAATCGTCTGAGTGTAGACTGATGATTCTGGTAGAGTCATCATCCCTTTGATTGGATGATTATCTGTACAGCAATGATGTACATTTGATGTCTTTATTTTCCTGAATATATATCGCAGCCCGGATGGATGAAACTAGATCCAGGGTTTTCAATCTCATTCGATCTTCACTCGAAGTACAAGTCTATCCATGTGAGAGATGTTCTGGAGTCGAACATGGAAAGACATCGCCTGATTACCAGCCAATGATGTAAGCTATTAATAGGCGTGAGAGGAATCACCGATAATGATAATGACCCTCAAGGTACTGCAGTACAATTCGCGTGGTGTGAATAAAGGACTTGGTGTCGAACACCACGCAAAATCTTTCGGTCGAAGGCCATTGATGTAAACCTGTCGCCAGAAGTGAGAAACTTGCCATTGAGGCATGCAAGCTTCAAAGTACTGAACGGGGTGTTCCTAGATCGACCTCTTGGATAATGAGCTGATGTCGACAAGAAGCGATCCGTCACAGGAGGGCCTTAATGAATCCCACATCAATGAAACGGAATGGAGCAAATGATTTTAATGGAGGTGAAAACGATCTGATGACATAAGGTTCAGGGTGGCGGTCATGAAAGAATGGAGTGTAAATGTATTGTAGCGGGTGAGACAAAGGTGAATTCTCTGAATGACTTCTCTTGAACATATCGACGACACTGACATGATGGATTGGTAGCATTACCCCAGATGTGGATGGTGTGATGGGACCATGGTGATGTGACCGGTGAATGAAACAACCCAACCCGACTTGGATGCGGAGTGAAAGTGTCATGTTCAAGAGCGACTTGCTACCAACAAAGTTTCTTCAAGTTTTCTTCCCAATTTTCCCCAGTCATTGCTGACCAGTACCTCTTTATTTTTTTCAAGCTTGAGGAGGATAACATATGCTTGTTCTATAATTTTCCCTTCGGGCAAACCCATCGCTATGTTTTAATGATCCTAGCAATAGTGAAACTCGTTCTTGTCTGTTATGGACAAGTTTGTCGCTATTAAGTTTTAACGAGTTTAACGACAAAGATAACTCGGTCATTTTCAATTTTAGAGAGTCTGAAAAGGAACGTAAAGGAAACTCCAAAATTCCTTTTTCGTCATCTAATCCCTTAAGTCCGAAAAAGTATAAAACAATACAAAAGGGATGAATTTTCGATACTTTTAACGAGCCGAACAAAACAAGTGCTCGATCTTTTTTGTGTAATAATCCCTCAGGTCCAAAAAGATTAAAATTTAGAGGAGGGATAGCACTTCCGGTCCCTTTAACGAGCTGGAGAGGCCAATGGCTCGGCAAAATTTTCATGTTTTACGAGTCAGTTGAAAAGAGCTTAAAGGAGACTCGTCTTTTGAGGAACGAGTGATAAAATTGGGTAACAGCTGATTCCAGGTAAGGTTTGGAATTTTCCAATCATGGCAGTGTTACAAGGATGGCTAGTGAGATCACTCTTCGCAGTTGTTCCTCAAAAGGGATAAACAATCAAATGGAGGTGAATGATTGGCTAAAACTGAGTGGAGGTGATGATGAGAACACGACCAAGGATTTTAAAGGCTGAAGTACTAAATTCAGGATGGTTATTTACCGAGAAATAGTTCATTTTTTAATGAGCTTAAACGTGGGGGGAAACATTTGCTCATGGCTTATGTTTATTTTTCAACGAGCTTGAACTATGCGCTAAAACTGCTCGATGTGGGTTTATTTTTTAACGAGCTTGAACCTTGCGGTAACACTGCTCGATTAATCCAGTCGTATAATAAGAATGTCCCATTTAAAACGGAAATTTTTAGAGTTTTGCCCCACATCCTTTCTTTATGCAAGTTAGGAAATGACCAATCCAAAAAACAGATAAATGATCGCTCTATGCTTGCACGCCAGAAGGTTTGCATGCCCCCAGGTATAAAATAGAGTTTCAAGGTCACCCTTCAAATCACCAAGAAAACATTTGTTTTATCAGGAGAGGTAATCCTCTTTCAGGTTACCAAAGATTGTTTTGTTCACAGCACAAACAAAACATTTCCTTGGCGATGTCTACCAAAATAGACAAAGGTGAGTGGAGGAGGCTACTCCACTCACGTAACTTTGACAAGAGAATCTTGTTCCAGAATAACTCCCTCTTCCAATCATGGATGGGAGTACAGACCAGTCATATATCTCTCGCGGAAACCTACCCTATACCCGAAGTTTTCCTGTCGAAGTAGACCAGGGTGCATGCCCCCTGGGTTTCAGTCATGTCCCCCGAATCACTCGCGCTCATCAGGTGGACGGATTGGGGATTGATGAGACATTCCTTTGTGTGAAAAGACCATTCAGGGATGGCATATGACTATTTGCTCTGTGTGATCTGGGAAATGAAAGCTGGTCTACGAGCTTGACCACTCTTCCTTCGTGCGGAAAACACATTACTCTAAAGAGTGAGGAGACAATCGCTCCCATGCAATAAATATAGTCTCATCCAAGGAGTAGATTATAATCCAGAGGTCCTTGAAATACCATTACGTTCATGTGAACGGTTTTCCCTCTCAATGTTATGGGCACATTGGGAAGGATCCCTAATGGTCGACTAGTTCCTTTGTCAAAGCCTATTAGATTTCTTATCTCAGGCAAAAGCGATGGCGAACCAAGCGCTTTCCAAGCAGTTGAGGAAAGGATACTCACAGAAGCCCCTTCATCTATGATGGTACCAGCCATAACCATTCTATATATTTGAGTAATAATTCGGAATGGTACACTAGCCGGTAAACGGGGTCTGCCTAGTTGATTCCAGTCGAAGGAGACAACTAGGTTGCTTGGAGGTGGGACCGAATAGACGGCCGAGTACGACTCTGACGGACTTCCCTCCTGTGGTAAAGGAATGGGTAAATTGCCCCCATGTTCATCAGAGTCTGTGCTTACGAAGAGAATTTGGACGGTGTCATCCTTATTTTCTTCTGTGACTGTATCATCTGAAGATGGAACCTCTGAAGGCAAGACCGGGTCAACTGCTGCCTCGATCTTTTGACTTTCGTCTGGCATGGGTTCAGATGGTTTGTCTTCAATGATAGATGCTTCAACCGACCATCTGGGCGGGTCAGCCGGTTTTTCAACTAGTGACGGACTCGGCAAGAGTTTTTTATATCCAGGAGGAAGTCGTAACAGTGAGACCGGACGATCGTCCAAAACTCTTTTAGCCTCGTCTAAGAAGGGAGAACGGTGGACGACATGGTCGCCTTCACACAGTTTACAAGGAAATCTATATTTTCCTTTTATCCTGGGGCTTCACTTTCACTAGTCAATGGTGAGCTTTCAACATGATCATCAGAGGTTGACAACACCAGGTTGTGCAAATGAGGAGACCAGTCCCTTAAGATCCGAGGGATGCAAGGACAATCTCTATGATAGTGGTCTCCTTTGCAAATGACACATGGTGATTTAGGCCTGGTCGATGCAATGTGTGGATTTTTGCTAGACGACGCTTGGTTGCCCCCTTTCTCTTTTGGCTCCTTCTTCTTCTTCTCTTTCTTCTTCTTTTCCTTCTTCTTCTCAGGTACTTGATTTTTGGCTTTACCAACCCCATCAAGCGAAGAAGAAGGAGGAGAGGAAGAATTGGAGGAAGTAGAAGGTTGGTGGGTAACTCTGGATTCATCTAGTTGCTGACTCGACTGTTCAGGAATTGCGTTGTTCTGAATGACAGAGGTTGAGAAGAGCCATACGGGCAAGCCGATTGTCAGTCCTGGAAGTGACAATGTGGCCATATGGGGTGCACCAACATCTCCCCAAGAGGAGAAGGGACTAGGATTTTCCCCAAGGGGAATTCCTTGGTTGGTGGGTTCCATTTTCTCAACCCAAGATCAACGTAGGAAAGGGTGATGATTATTCCGTTTAAAATAAATTTTAGATGCTTTGACACAACTTGTTTTTTCAATTTTAAAGAGTCGAGAAAAAAACAAAAGATGACTCTAGTCGCCTTCGATTTTTAATGAGCCTGAAGTGACAAGTGCTCAGATGTACCTTTTCCGTTAAGGAGTCTGAAAAGGAACGAAAGGGACTGCTCTGGAAATCTAGGTAGAGGGATTACCAAACCAATCGCAAAACTGCAGAATACTTTTTACGATACAGCAGTCAATCTTCCCGAATGCTGTGTTCAGTGCATTGCGATCGATAGGGCGGCAGACACAGGTTCCTATGGATAAAGGATTAAGCCTATTGTGGTCTCCCAAAATATACTCGATGGTACGTGGGAGCACAAGTCCGTACTGGCACTTATCGTCTCAAAGTGGAGGAATCACCTAACCATCAGTGAGAACAACAGTTACCAGGCTTTACGATGCCAGAATACGTCTCTAGCCTAGACTTCTAAATGTTGTGCGTTAGGTTCCAAAGCGTTGTTAGATTCATTGAATTTATTTTATAGTTGATCTTGTTTATGAAGTTTGCCTTTCAGGTTCACCGCAAGATGTAGATGTGTAATTCCTAAAATGCAATCTAAGATGATAAACAGTCTTTTATCTTCTTTGTGCAATGAAAATCCTAGCTACTAAGGAAAGAGAGACAGTATTCTTTCACAAAGAGCAAAGAGCACACTCTAAATGCACTTTCCTAAATCAAACCAATCAAACAGTCTAAATGCAAATGCTCATGCATGTATTTGTTTTCGGTTTTCTTAGTATGTGAATGGAAAACGAAAGCTAATGCACAAATCTGAATTACTTTTCAAGCGACAATTACCAACAAGTTTCTTTTCAAAATAAAAAATGGAGACAATCACAACACTTTACAATTTGGAAATGAATACTTGATTTTGACACTAGAAAAATTACAAATTCAGACCAAATACAGTAGTAACAGGATAATCGACTATCTACAGCAACCAAACTCTTTCCTATGACTGAAAACGACACTTGCGACGCTTTCAAATCAAAGGACGACAATACGATTACGTTACTTTTGCAAAGGAGAACTGAAAATGACTCAACAAATACACAAAAACATTTACAGTTCTTTTGTACAAAGGAGGTGGAATAATAGCAAGGAAAAGGGGTTTCAAACAGAGATATACTAATCACAGGCAGCAAAATTCATGAATAGAACTAGAAATAATGAATCACAGAAACCAAACTGAACAATGCCTAGTCTGATCAGTGCACCTGTAACATAGGGAATTTGAAATGCAGCGCACCTACTACACTCGGGAAGTGCGCTGAATTTCAGATTCACAGAGCAGTGCCTTCACTGGGCCAGAGACGAGACTTTGCTTGGGTTCCGGGTCATAGTTTGCAGCTCAGTTCATGGGTTTTGGCCGAGCAAATGGTAATCAGTAATGCAACAATCAGGGGTAGATCTAAAGAGGATCTAAGAGCTATCACAAGGGGAAATTAGAGAGTTTGTAAATCAGTTGTTTAATTTATAAACAAATCCCGGAGATTGACTGAAGCAGCATTTATCTACTTTGCATTTGCATAGAAAATGCAGTTGGAAAGCTACCTAGCTCGACTTCAGGCTCCGTCTGTAAGTTTATAAAATAGAAAACAAGGAAGATAAACAAACAAACTAATTCGTCCCCAGCGGAGTCGCCATTTTGTTACAGGGAAAAGTGTCTACACAGAACTGCTTATCCCACTAAGGTGTGATAGCTACCTTAGAAACAAACAAAGTAAAGCTACTTTCGTTTTTCCTTTATGAAATATAGATGAGAGAGGAACAAAGAAGACCAACCTCTGTCTTGCGCTAATCTCCTAGTTCGATTCCTCTCTCTCTTGATAGACTTTCGCTACTTGTTCCCTTGCACGCCCAGCTTCATAGAGTACCTGTAAGATCATAGTAGCATAGCACTATACAAGAATATGGATCTATAATCATAAACAATCTAGGATCAGATGTAAATTGACCATACAAATGCATAAAACATAAATGACACGGGAATATGGAGGAAAACTTGAATAGCTTTTGTTGATAAACAAGAAAGAGCCAAGGGGAGTTACAACCAGTTGTTCTAACGCAGAATCATCCTCTCAGCAAGGAAGCCCCTCTTCACCTCATGCAAAGCTTAGATCACCCAACAATCTGATGTTGTCTCAAGAAACCAACAGAAATTCCTTACAATATGCAAAATTCCAGCCTCTGGATCTCTGGGATGAGGGATCCATATATAGATATCTGTAAGGGAGATGAATCAGCCTGTGATTTGATTAGTGTCTTCCCTCTGATATTTCTTGCTTCCACTTGGAGATTGATGATCTCTTACTCATCCTTGGTCGAATTCAGAGAGGCAAGTGTCACAGGAGAAGTTTCTGGAAGTTTCCATGCCTCTCCACCTCGCAGAATGACACTGCCATTTGTCACTTCTCGCCCATCGCACCCCATAGAAGGGATTTTTGAAATGCAACACACCCACACAATGTGTTTAGGTGAGATGCAACGCACTTTGCCTATGGAGCAGCTGAAATGATCCTGTTTTGACTAGTTCTGAGCAGTTTTTCATGGAGAACTTCTGGGAGAAGCTATAATCAGTTGACCTTGTTCCTTTAGGGGTTAGAACAACACTTTTAGGGACTTAGGAGCCCTTGGTTTATGGACATTTCATGCTTGGGGTTGTAGTGCCCAAAAATGTCTATAACAAAGAGGCTTTCGAGGTTTGTTGAAAAGTGGTATCCATCAAAGAGGTAATCATGTGGATTGGGTAAAAGTAGAGGTTGTGACACATTTTTCTGCCCACAAGAAAGACCTTCCTTCTCATGTGCAATTTTTTCAAGTTTTTTTATTTTATGTTGCACATCATGTTTTATCTATTTAAATTGTTTGTATCTTTGTGGATGAAGTGTTACAGGGAAAACTGTCTATATAGAACTGCTCTATCCCACTAAGGTGTGACAGCTGCCTTAGAAACAAACAGATAAAAACTACTTTTGTTTTTCCTTTATGAATTATAGATAGAGAGGAACAGAAAGACCAACCTCTGTCTTGCGCTAATCCTTCGATTCTATCCCTCTCTTCTTTGATAGTCCTCAGCTACCTGCTCCCTTGCACGCCCAGCTTCACAAAGTACCTGTAAGATCACAAAAGCATAGCACTATACAAAGACATGGATATATATTCATAAACAACTTAGGATGAGATTTAAATTGACCATACAAATGTAACAAGCATCAATGATACAAAAGCATGGAGGAAAACTCAAATAGCTTTTATTGATAAACAAGAAAAGATCCGGGAGGAGTTAAAAACAGTTGTTCTGACCTAGCATCAACCTCCCAGCAAAGAAGCCCCTCTTCAGCTCAAACAAAGCATAGATCACCCAACAATCTGATGTTTGTCTCTAGAAACCAACAGCAATTCCTTACAATATGCAAAATTCCAGCCTCCGGATCTCTGGGATGAGGGATCCATATATAGATATCTGTAAGGGGGATGAGTCAGCTTGTGATTTGATTAGTGTCTTCTCTCTGTCAGTTCTTGCTTCCACTTGGAGACTGAGGGCCTCTTACTCATCCTTGGTCGAATTCAGAGAGGCAAGTGTCACAGGAGAAGATTCTGGAAGCTTCCATTGCCTCTCCACCTCGCGGAATGACACTGCCATTTGTCATTTCTCACCCATCACACCCCAAAGAAGGGGCTTTTGAAATTCAACGCACCCTCACAGTGTATTTAGGTGAGATGCAACGCACTTAGCCAATGGAGCAGCTGCAATGATCCTGTTTTGACCAATTCTGAGCAGTTTCTGGTGGAGAATTTCCAGGAGAAGCTGTAATCAGTTGACCTTGTTCCTTTAGGGGTTAGAACAAAACTTTTAGGGACTTAGCAGCCCTTGGTTTATGGGCATTTCATGCTTGGGGTTGTAGTGCCCAAAAATGTCTATAACAGTTGCCCCCTAAAGCATGAGGTCGTTAATCTTTTGATGTCGGGTGAAATGCTTTATTATGAGGATCTGAAGTTCTTTCAATGCTAGGAGGAGACCTGTAATAAGATACAATACAATACATTATCTTCATAATATTTTCATGATCTAGCTGAGGCGGGCATTCCCATGCTCAGCTTTATAAATTCATTTTCATGTACATAGGACAGACAATCGTCCGAGTGTAGACTGATGATTCTGATAGAGCCATCATCCTTTTGGTAGGATGATTATCTGTGCTACAATGATGTACACTTATTGTTTTTATTTCCCTGAATATATATCGCAGCCCGGATGGATGAAACTAGATCAGGGGTCTTCAATCTCGTCCGATCTTCACTCGAAGTACAAGTTGATCCATGTGAGAAATGTTCTGAAGTCGAACATGGAAGGACATCGCTTGATTACCAGTCAATGATGTAAACTGTTAACAAGCGTGAGAGGAATCACCGATAATGATAATGACCCTCAAGGTATGGCAGTACAATTCACGTGGTGTGAATAAAGGACTTGGCGTCGAACACCATGCAAAATCTTTCGGTCGAAGGCCATTGATGTATACCTGTCGCTGGAAGTGAGAAACTTGCCATTGAGGCATGCAAGCTTCAAAGTACTGAATGGGGTGTTCCTAGATCAACTTCTTGGATAATGAGCTGATGTCAACAAGAAGTGATCCATCACAGGAGGGCCTTAATGAATCCCACATCAATGACACGGAACGGAGCAAATGATTTTGATGGAGGTGAAAACAATCTGGTGATATAAGGTTCAGGGTGGCGGTCATGAAAGAATGGAGTATAATGTATGGTAGTGGGTGAGACACAAGTGACTTCTCTGGATGACTTCTCTTGAACATATCGGCAACACTGATGTGATGGATTGGTAGCATTAACCCCAAATGTGGATGGTATGGTGTGACCATGGTGATGTGACCGGTGAATGAAACAACCCAACCCGACTCAGACACGGAGTGGAAGTGTCATGTTCAAGAGCGACTTGCTACAAACAAAGTTTCTTTGAGTTTTCTTCCCAATTTTCTCCAGTCATTGCTGACCAGTACCTCTTTATTTGTGTCAAGCTTGAGGAGGATAACATATGCTTGTTCTATAATTTTCCCTTCGGGCAAACCCATTGCTATGTTTTAATGAGCCTAGCAATAGTGAAACTCGTTCTCGTCTATAGACAAGTTTGTCGCTATTAATCTTTTTAACGAGTTCAATGACAAGGATAACTCGGTCCTTTTCAATTTTAGAGAGTCTGAAAAGGAACGTAAAGGTAACTCCAAAATTCCTTTTTCGTCATCTAATCCCTTAAGTCCGAAAAACTATAAAACAATACAGAAGGGATGAATTTTCGATACTTTTAACGAGCCGAACAAAACAAGCGCTCGATCTTTTTGTGTAATAATCCCTCAGGTCTAAAAAGATTAAAATATAGAGGAGGGATAGCACTTCTTTTCCTTTTAATGAGATGGAGAGGCCAATGGCTCGGAAATCTTTTCATATTTTACGAGTCAGTTGAAAAGAGCTTAAAGGAGACTCGTCTTTTGAGGAACGAGTGATAAAATTGGGTAGCAGCTGATTCCAGGTAAGGTTTGGAATTTTTCAATCATGGCAGTGTCACAAGGATGGCTAGTGAAATCACTCTTCGCAGTTGTTCCTCAAAATGGGTAAACAATCAAATGGAGGTGAATGATCGGCCAATGAAAAAGTGGAGGTGATGGTGCAAACACGACCAAGGCATTAATGGCTGAAGTACTACATTCACGATGGTTATTTACCGGGGAATAGTTCATTTTTTAACGAGCTTAAACGTGGGTGGAAACATTTGCTCATGTCTTATGCTTATTTTCTAACGAGCTTGAACTATGTGCTAAAACTGCTCGATTAATCCAGTCGTGTGATAAGAATGTCTCATATAAAACGACAATTTTTACAGATTTGCCCCACATCCTTTCTTTATGCAAGTTAGGAAACGACTAATCCTACGAGTTTAAAGGGTTAGAGGACCTACAAATTTAAAAAATAAATATTCGTTATTCGCTTGCACTCCAAAATGTTTGCATGCCCCCAAGTATAAAACAGAGTTTCAAGGTCACCCTCTATTCGAGCTGACAAAACATTTGTTCTATCAGGAAGGGTATACCTCTTTCAGGCTACCCAAAGATTGTTCTATTTAGCTTGTAAACAAAACACTTCTCTGGCGATGTCTACCGAAATAAACAAAGGTGAGCGGCGATGCCCGCCAACTCACATAACTTTGACAAGAGAATCTTGTTCTAGAATAACCCCCTCTTCCAATCACGGACGGGGGTACAGACTAGTCATATTCTCTCGCGGAAACCTACCCTATGCCCGAAGTTTTCCTGCCGAAGCAGGCCAGGGTGCATGACCCCTGGGTTTCAGTCATGTCCCCCCGAATCACTCGCGCTCATCGGGTGGACGGACTGGAGATTGAGACATTTCTTGCATGAAAAGACCATTCAGAGATGGTATATGACTATTTGCTTTATATGATCCGAGAAATGAAAGTTGGTCTACGAGCTTGACCACTCTTCCTTCGTGTGGAAAACACATTACTCTAAAGAGTGAGGAGACAATTTCTCCCATGCAATAAATATAGTCTCGTCCAACGAGTAGGTTGTAATTCAGGGGTCCTTGAACTACCATTACGTTCATGTGAACGGTTTTCCCTAACGGTCGACTGGTTCCTTTATCGAAGCCTGTCAGATTTCTCATCTCAGGCAAAAGCGATGGCGAACCAAGCGCTTTCCAAGCAGTTGAGGAAAGGATACTCACAAAAGCCCCTTCATCTATGATGGTACCAGCCATAACCATTCTATATATTTGAACAATAATTCAGAATGGTATGCTAGCTGGTAAACGGGTCTGCCTAGTTGATTCCAGTCGAAGGAGGCAACTAGGTTGCTTGGAGGTGGGACCGAATAGACGGTCGGGTACGACTCTGACAAACTTCCTTCCTACAGTAAAGGAACGGGTAAATTGCCCCCATGTTCGTTGGAGTCTGTGCTTATGAAGAGAATTTGGACGGTGTCATCCTTGTTCTCTTCAGTGACTGTATCATCTGAAGATGGAACCTCTGAAGGCAAGACCGGGTCAACTGCTGCCTCGACCTTTTGACTTTCATCTGGTATGAATTCAGATGGTTTATCTTAAATGATAGATGCTTCAGCCGACCACCTGAGCAGGCCAGCTGGATTTTCAACTGGTGACGGACTCGGTAAGAGTTTTTTATATCCAGGAGGAAGTCGTAACGGTGAAACCGGACAATCATCCAAAACTCTTTTAGCTTCATCTAAGAAGGGACAACGGTGGATGGCGTGATCGCCTTCGCACAGTTTACAAGGAAATCTATATTTTCCTTTTTGTCCTAGGGCTTCACTTTCACTAGTTGACGGTGTGTTTTCAACATGATCATCAGAGGTTGACGACACCGGGTTGTACAAATGGGGAGACCAGTCCCTTAATATCCGAGGGATGCAAGGACAATCTCTGTGATAGTGGTCTCCCTTGCAAATGACACACGGCGATTTAGGCCTGGTCGGTGCAGTGTGTGGATTTTCGTTAGACGACACTCGTTTGCCCCCATTCGCTTTTGACTCCTTCTTCTTCTTCTCTTTCTTCTTCTTTTCCTTCTTCTCCTTAGGTACTTGAATTTTGGCTTTACCAGCCCCATCAAGCGAAGAGGAAGGGGGAGAGGAAGAATTAGAGGAAGTAGAAGGTTTGTGGGTAACTTTGGACTCGTCTATTTGCTGATTTGATTGTTCAGGAATACTGGTGTTCTGAATGACAGAGGTTGAGAAGAGCCATACAGGCAAACCAATTGTCAGTCCTGGAAGCGACAATGTGGCCATATGGGGTGCACCAACATCTCCCCAAGAGGAGAAGGGACTAGGATTTCCTCCAAGGGGAATTCCTTGGTTGGTGGACTCCATTTTCTCAACCCAAGATCAACGTAGGAAAGGGGTAATGAATATTCCATTTAAAATAAATTTTAGACGCTTTGACACAACTTTTTTTTTTCAGTTTTTAAGAGTCGAGAAAAAACAAAAGATGACTCTAGTCTCCTTCGATTTTTAATGAGCCTGAAGTGACAAGTGCTCAGATGGACCTTTTCCATTAAGGAGTCTGAAAAGGAACGAAAGGGACTGCTTTGGAAGTCTAGGTAGAGGGAGTACCAAACCAATCGCAAAACTATAGAATACTTTTTACGGTACGACAGTCAATCTTCCCGAATGCTATGTTCAGTGCATTGCGATCGATAGGGTGGCAGACACGGCTTCGTATGGATAAAGGATTTAAGCCTATAGCGGTCTCCCAAAATATACTTGACAGTACGTGGGAGCACAAGTCGGTACTGGCACTTATCGTCTCAAAGTGGAGGAATCACCCAACCATCAATGAGAACAACAGTTACCAGGCTTTACGACGCCGGAATACGTCTCTAGCCTAGACCTCTAAATGCTGTGCATTAAGTTCCAAAGCATTGTTAGATTCATTGAATTTATTTTAAGTTGATCTTGCTTATGAAGTTTGTCTTTCGGGTTCACCACGAGATGTAGATGTAATTCCTAAAATGCAATCTAAAGATGATAAACAAACTTTTTATCTCTTTTATGCAATGAAAATCCTAGCTACTAGGGAAAAGAAAGACAGAACCTTTTCACAAAGAGCAAAGAGCACACTGTAAATGCACTTTCCTAAATCAAGCCAAATAGACTGTCTATATTGAAATGCACATGCATGTATTTGTTTTTTGACTTTCTTAGTATATGGATGCTAAAAAGAAAGTTGATGCACAAATCTGAATTTCTTTTCAAGCGACAAACATAAACAAGTTTCTTTTCGAAATCAAAAAATAGAGACGATTACAACACCTTACGATTTTGAAATGAATACTTGTTCTTGACACTAGAAAATTACAAATTCAGACCAAGCAATAGTAACAGGATAATCGACCATCAACAACAATGAAACTCTTTCCTACGATTGAAATCGACACTTGCGACATATTCAAATCAAAGGATGACAGTACGACTATGCTACTTTTGCAAAGGAGAACTGTAAATGACTAAACAAACACACAAAAACATCTACAGTTCTTTTGTACAAAGGAGGCGGAATAATAGCAAGGAAAAGGAGTTTCAAATAGACATATACTGATCACAGGTAGCAAAATTCAGGAATAGAACTGGAAAGGATGATCCACAGAAGCCACAGCTGCACAGAGCTAGTCTGATCAGCGCACCTGTAACACAGGGATTCTGAAATGCAGCGCAGGTTGTCCACTAGGGAAGTGCGCTGAAATTCAGAATCTCTGAACAGTACCTGCGTTGGTCCAGAAACGAGACTCTGTTCGGGTTCCAGGTCACAGTTTGCAGTTCAGTTCTTGGTTTTTGGCCGAGTAAAAAGCAATCAGTAATGCAACAATCAGGGGTAGATCTAAGGAGGATCTAAGAAGGATCTAAGAGCTATCACAAGGGCAATCAGATAGTTTTTGAATCAGTTGTTTAAATCATAAATAGATCCGGTAGATGGATTGAAGTAGCAGTTATGTACTTTTCATTTGTTATGGCAAATGCAGTTCGAATGCTACTTGTAAGTTTATGAAACAAACAACAAAGAATGATAAACAAACAAACTAATTAGCTCCCCAGCGGAGTCGCCATTTTGTTACAGGGAAAAGTGTCTATATAGAACTGCTCTATCCCACTAAGGTGTGACAGCTGCCTTAAAAACAAACAGAGAAAAACTACTTTTGTTTTTCCTTTATGAATTATAGATAGAGAGGAACAGAAAGACCAACCTCTGTCTTGTGCTAATCCTTTGATTCGATCCCCCTCTTCTTTGATAGTCCTCAGCTACCTGCTCCCTTGCACGCCCAGCTTCACAAAGTACCTGTAAAATCACAGAAGCATAGCACTATACAAAGACATGGATCTATATTCATAAACAACTTAGGATCAGATTTAAATTGACCATACAAATGTAACAAGCATCAATGATACAAAAGCATGGAGGAAAACTCAAATAGCTTTTATTGATAAACAAGAAAAGATCCAGGAGGAGTTACAACCAGTTGTTCTGACCCAGCATCAACCTCCCAGCAAAGAAGCCCCTCTTCACCTCAAACAAAGCATAGATCACCAAACAATCTAATGTTTGTCTCTAGAAACCAACAACAATTCCTTACAATATGCAAAATTCCAGCCTCCGGATCTCTGGGATGAGGGATCCATATATAGATATCTGTAAGGGGGATGAGTCAGCTTGTGATTTTATTAGTGTCTTCTCTCTGTCAATTCTTGCTTCCACTTGGAGACTGAGGGCCTCTTACTCATCCTTGGTCGAATTCAGAGAGGCAAGTGTCACAGGAGAAGATTATGGAAGCTTCCATTGCCTCTCCACCTCGCGGAATGACACTGCCATTTGTCATTTCTCGCCCATCACACCCCACAGAAGGGGCTTTTGAAATGCAACGCACCCTCACAGTGTATTTAGGTGAGATGCAACGCACTTAGCCAATGGAGCAGCTGCAATGATCCTGTTTTGACCAATTCTGAGTAGTTTATGGTGGAGAATTTCTGGGAGAAGCTGTAATCAGTTGACCTTGTTCCTTTAGGGGTTAGAACAACACTTTTAGGGACTTAGGAGCCCTTGGTTTATGGACATTTCATGCTTGGGGTTGTAGTGCCCAAAAATGTCTATAACATGCAGGTCGGGAACAACTATGGTGGATTCACTGGAAATTTCATTACACGTAACCTAGATTGTCTAACTATTAGGATAGGAGTAGGATTAGTTCCACCTTAGTTTTCCTTTACTTCAACTCATCTCACACTCATTCCCAGTAGTTCTTTTTGGTTTTGTTATTCTAGTTTTACATCATGTTCACTTTAGTGATTGTGTTCTATTGTCTTTTGATATTTTTTTTTGGTTATGTGTCTTCTTTCTTTTTCTTTTGTTTTCTTCCTTGTTGAGTTTTCCTTTTGTTTTCAATATGCGAATAAGTGTTGTGCCTTACTACTTCTTGCCTTCCAAATGTGTATGTGGTTGAAGTTCAAAGAGTCTGTGACACTTCAACATTTGGCGAGTCTTGTGTCTGGCTTCCTTGTAGTCGGTTGTAACTTTTGGCCGATGAAGTCTTGATGGAAAATATTTAGAAATTTTGAATAATATAACACTTATTCACAGAGATTATCCTGATTATACACTATTTTTGGAATGCATGCATAATACATAACCTCCTCTACGTTGATCATCAATTTTGCAGAATCAAAAACAATCGCATGCACACATTGAAACATCAATCACATATATCAACACAGTATGTAATGGGGAAAGCATACAGCTGAAAACCCCCAACTATCTGTATATTATAATGATAGATAACATGTAACAATACATAGTACAATACTCCTCACAAGTACTCAGTATTATCTCCACCTGCTACACACAAACTTGCTCAGATCTGAATCAAGTCACAGGTTCAAATCTCCTCCACTGTTTGCCTGCCTCTACTGCGCAATCCAAGTTGAGAATAGATCCAATCCAAGTTCGTATTCCCTTGGCTTGTACTACGCAATCCTCATTGGCAATCTCAATCAATGATTGTGCAAATCTCATGCACAGCATAGTCACAACTGATAGTAGTCTCACCCTTTCACCCACCTCTAACACTTGTCTCCACTGAACTGTCCATGCACTGAGTTAACTGATGTATTATTTAGTTGATTTATGAGTTAATAATTAGTGAATTAATTGATAATTAATTCACATCACTCATCACTAGTGTATTTGGCAGTTAGACTAAATACAACTAGTTCAACTAAGTCAAACTGAACACAACTCCATCAACTCCTCAATCAACTCCACCAAACTCAATCACTTGAGTTCTAACTGAAGTCCATCATGCAATAGCTCAACTAACCCATAGGAAAAGCGTATTTCCTTCTGGAAATTGCATGTGCCACATCCGTAGCTCGAACTGAAGTGCTGCAAGAGGATAAGATAATGTTTATAGTCCAAATATTATTAAGAGCTAATAATATTCGACTATTCTATTTTTAGACTGGCAGTATAAAAATAGACTCCGCCCATATGTCTAAAAATAGAAGTCCATCTATTTTTACCAACATTACCAATCATCCATAAATAGCATCCTGCAACTCATAGACCATGATCCATATGTCTAAAAATAGACTTTGCACCAAAAATAGCCTGCGGGCCCATTTAGTGAAGGCGACTTCTTTTCACTAAGCTCCATCATCTTGTTGCATTTTCAACACTCCCTCTCAACAATATATGGATTATCTGCAACCCCTATCCTGCCTCTGTGGTATTCGAATTTTCTCCTGGTGAGCGCCTTCATCAAGATATCAACATCCTAATCCTCTGTGGGAATGTATGAAAGTAACATGATTCTCCGCTGCACACAATCTCTGATATGATGGTAACTGATGTCGATGTGCTTGGATTATCATGAAATACTGGATTAGCTGAGAGTTTAATGCAACTCTGGTTATCACAATAAATCATAGTAGGCTCCAAGTGTGACCCGAACAACTTGACCAGGATCCTCCTCATCCATATAGCCTCGCATGCAGCCAAAATTGCTGCCATATACTCGGCCTCTGCTGAACTGAGTGCCATGGATCTCTGCTTCCTACTGTACCAAGAAACTGCTGTCGACACGATACTGAAGATCCCTCCAGATGTGCTCTTTCTGTTCGTTGGGCTCCCTGCCCAATCTGCATCTGTGAAGCCACATAGCTTCACCTCATCCTCCTGTTTGTACCACAATCCATATCCTGATGTGCCTCTGAGATAACGCAATACATGCTTGCCTGCCTTCCAGAAGAGCTTGGTTGGCTTAACCATAGCTTGTGAAAGCTGGTTAACAGCATAGCATATATCGGGTCATGTATTGACCAGATACATAAGCGACCCCACCAACTATTGATAAATAGTGGCATCCACTACCTCCGCTGAAGTAGCATCCTCCTTCCTCCAACCTCCAGGAAGAGGAGTATCAACAGGCTTGAAGCCATGCATGTTGAACTTCTCCAGTATCTCTCGGGCATACTTACCCTGAGAAACAAATATTCCATCACTGCGCTGCCAAATTTCCAATCCCAGGAAATAATGAAGGAGGCCTATGTCCTTCATCTCAAACTCTATAGCAAGATCCTCCTTGCATGAAAGTATCGACAACTCATCTCCTGTCAAAATCAAATCATCTACATAAAGTACAATGATCAGCAACTTACCCTCCAGTCTTGGGACAATCTCCCATGCACTGTTTCTGACAATCGAATCATACTCTTCCACCATGGCATCTACCCATGCGGGATCCTCCACAACTTCCTTGAAAGAGGATGGCTCAGTCATGACACATTTTCTCCCAAGAGCCATGTATCCAGTGTACCGATCAGGTGACTGTCTCTGTCTGCACTCTGCTGTAGGTGGTCCTACAACCTTCTCTGCATCTTGAGCCAGTCGCTCAACTTCTGTAGTGCGCTTTCGCCCTCTGAAGGTTGGTGCTGCATGAGTGGTCTCTTCCACTCCATGAACTTCATCTTGTGGCTGATCCACATCCTAAAGCTCATCCTTAGGAACTAATAGCTCCTCATCTGCATGAAAGTGTGGCTCCCTCTCAAGCGAACACTTCATGGCTTTCTCCTCTTGAAATTTGATATCCCATCGCACAACAGTCTTGCGACTGTCTAGAAAATACACACGATAGTTGTGGGGCATATCAGTGTACGCCACAAATATCCCAACCTCTGCGGTCGGCTCCAGCTTCTTCTTGGCATCCTTCATCACATGCATGTAAACAGGAGAACCAAAAATCCTCAAATGGGAAATATCAGGCCTCTTACCAGAATAAGCCTCCTCGGGTGTACTCATGCCAAGTATCTTGTGAGGACAACGGTTCTGCACATATACTGTAGTATTGCATGCCTCCACCCACAAGTGAAGGGGTAGGCCCTGATCATGCAACATCACTCGTGCAGCACCCACGATCATTCTGTTCTTCTGCTCAGCAACCACATTCTGCTGTGGGTTATGGGGAGCTATGAGCTCTCTTCGAATCCCTTCTACGTTGTAGAAGTCCTTGAACTCGCCATAGATGAATTCACCACCATTGTCACTCCTAAGAGCCTTCACCTTCTTCCCCAATTCCTTCTCGACCAGTGCTTTGAACTCACAGAACTTTGAGTATGTCTCGCTCTTCTTTTGCATGAAGAAGATCCAGCACTTTTGAGAGAAATCAAGAACAAAGATCACATAGTACTTGTGCTTTATTGTCGAAGCTACTGAGAAAGGTCCACACAGGTCTATGTGAATTCTCTCAAGGATCGTCGTGGCACGACTATCCTTCTTGTGAAAGGTGGCTTTCACAAATTTTCCCAAAGTACACCCCTTGCACTGATCTAACTACGCAAGAGTGCCTTTAGGAAGCCGAGTAGAAATCTGTTGCAGTATCTTCAAGGCTCCATGGTGAAGGTGGCCCAATCTCCGATGCCATAGCTCGCCATCATCCCGACTCACCAATCCTTCTACCTTGCATGCCATTGATGCGCAGCCATCTACATGCAATTGATAAAGATTCTTGACTTGAACCCCTATCTTCCAGGTTTCTCCAGTTGTCTTACTGCACAGGAAAGCCTTTCCCTCGCTGAAAACAACATCATATCCCTTGTCTTCTAACATCGCCACAGAGATAAGATTCTTCTTCAATCCTGGAACATGCATCACTTCCTTCAATACGAAGGGTTTACCAGACTCCCTCTCAAAGGAAATGGTACCAATACTAGTCGTATTGTATCTACCATCATCGCCCATCTCGATGTGCACTCCAAGATCTTTCTCATCCAGATCAGAAAACAAATCTCGATCTCCTGTCATGTGAAAAGATGCACCACTGTCCAGGAACCATACCAATCCCATCACACTTGATACCAAGCATGCGATCAATGAAAAATCCAGCTCAAACTGCGAGGCTAAGGCCTCTCCCACTGCAGATCCAGCGGCTTGCTTATT
Source organism: Pinus tabuliformis (assembly GCA_031772625.1). Lineage (NCBI taxonomy): Eukaryota > Viridiplantae > Streptophyta > Pinopsida > Pinales > Pinaceae > Pinus > Pinus tabuliformis. Next base: position 1,244,042,334 of record CM062816.1, on the reverse strand, counting down.
TTTCTTCTTCTGCGGACAATTTGTGGCATAATGTCCGTGCTGGTGACAGTGAAAGCACTTCACCTTGGACATGTCCTGCTTCTTGCCTTTCACACCGGAATGAGAAGATTTCTTGTTCTTCCCCTTCTTTGCTTTGGCAGCCAAAGCGCAATTTTCTTCATCAGATGCCTTTGATGAAGATCCGTCCCTGGTATTCCGCCTGATCTCCTCTTGCACAAGATCAGACCAAAGTCTCTCCCATCTTGGCAATTTTTCCTGACCATTGACAGAGTCCTGATAGGAATACCAACTCTTTGGAAGACCAAGTAGAGCCAAGCTCACCAAGTCCTCATCATCGACAGTCACCCCCACACTTCCCAGCTCATCCCAGCATTGGGTGAACTTCGTGAGATACTTGGGCATACTGTATCATTTCTCACACTTAATGTTTCTGAGTTTATCCTTGAGCGCCAACTTCCTTTGGTCACTCTTTCTTTGGAATAAATCTGTCAACGCTTTCCACATTAAGTATGGAGAAGCCTTTTCGGCAGGCTGGATACAATGTGATCCTTCACACCCTCCAATAGAATCCTTCGACACTTTGCTATCTTCTTTCTCCAAGCCTCAACGTGAGCAGCATCAGTAGGCTTTGGGACCTCAGCCTCTATGAACTCCTTCAACCCATTGTCATCTAACACCGCCTCCATCCTATCTTTCCATGCAATATAATTCGAGCTGCCTTCAAGAGCATACTCCAATTGCAATCCATTGAAAGACATTTCAACTTCGACACCAAGAAAACACTGTTGCAAATTCGAATTCTACCAGCTCAAAACTCAACTGCTTCTGATCTAAAATTCGTGAGAAAAAAAGTATTTCTTGTATAGAGATTGACTGTATGGGAATTTACCGTATATCTCACCTTCCAAAAGAAGGATGAATCCAGAGGCTACCTGGCCCGATTATAGACTCTGCCTGAAGCAATAAAATGTAATCACTTTCTAAATAATAGATCTGATGATCAACTTCTCTCTGATACCATGTAGAAATTTTGAATAATATAACACTTATTCACAGAGATTATCCTGATTATACACTATTTGCGGAATGCATGCATAATACATAACCTCCTCTATGTTGATCATCAATTTTGTGGAATAAAAAACAATCGCATGCGCACATTGAAACATCAATCACACATATCAACACAGTATGTAATGGGGAAAGCATACAACTAAAAACCCCCAACTATCTGTATATTATAATGATAGAGAACATGTAACAATACATAGTACAACACTCCTCACAAGTACTCAGTACTATCTCCACCTGCTACACACAAACTTGCTCAGATCTGAATCAAGTCACAGGTTCAAATCTCCTCCACTGTTTGCCTGCCTCTATTGCGCAATCCAAGTTGAGAATAGATCCAATCCAAGTTTGAATTCCCTTGGCTTGTACTACGCAATCCTCATTGGCAATTTCAATCAATGATTGTGCAAATCTCATGCACAGCTATAGTCACAACTGATAGTAGTCTCACCCTTTCACCCACCTCTAACACTTGTCTCCACTGAACTGTCCATGCACTGAGTTAACTGATGTATTCTTTAGTTGATTTATGAGTTAATAATTAGTGAATTAATTAATAATTAATTCACATCACTCATCACTAGTGTATTTCACAGTTAGACTAAATACAAATAGTTCAACTAAGTCAAACTGAACACAACTCCATCAACTCCTCAATCAACTCCACCAAACTCAATCACTTGAGTTCTAACTGAAGTCCATCATGCAATAGCTCAACTAACCCATAGGAAAAGTGTATTTCCTTCTGGCAGTTGCATGTGCCACATCCGTAGCTTGAACTGAAGTGCTGCAAGAGGATAAGATAATGTTTATAGTCCAAATATTATTAAGAGCTAATAATATTCAACTGTTCTATTTTTAGACTGGCAGTCTAAAAATAGACTCCGCCCATATGTCTAAAAATAGAAGTCCATCTATTTTTACCAACATGACCAATCATCCATAAATAGCATCCTGCAACTCATAGACCATGATCCATATGTCTAAAAATAGACATAGCCTAAAAATAGACTTTGCGCCAAAAATAGCCTGCGGGCTCACTTAGTGAAGGCGACTTCTTTTCACTAAGCTCCATCATCTTGTTGCATTTTCAACAAAATATGATTCGTTTTTAAGGATAGATTTTATCCAACCACGAACCTATGTCCAACATGGGAACCTCATGCTTGTACGTAGTTTTCTTCTCTGGTGTGTTCAAGCTTATTCAACTAGTAGAAATGGAGAAGGGGAAAAATAGAAACAAGAAAACCTAAATCAGAGGTATTTATATGCTTCTCTGAAGGAACAACCTCTCCTTCTCTCAATAATTTGGGATCCCTCTTCCACCCCAAAAATAAATAAGGGTTGATTCAAAGTTCTCTTTTAAAAATAACAAAGGTGAAAGAAGAGAAAGGGTTCTTGCACAGATAGGTGAAGCAGGCAACTCCACCGGGGTACTGTCCAGGCACGCTAGAAGTGGAGCAATGCTTGTGTTCCTACGCGACTCTATCGGGGTACTGTCTAGGCTTGCTGGTAGCATAGCAACACTAGAGATGAAAAACTATACCCTTAAAATCTTAAGCTCAAGAGCCAAACTACCCTTCCCAATTCGAAACATTGTAATCTGGTTGAAACTCATGTTGTGTTCAATTGAGTAGGTACAAAGAGGACCATGTATGCACATGGGGTAAGTGGGTAAGACAAAGAAATATTTACAATGATTCAATACTCCCTAATGGACCAAGGCCCTGCACTAAAATGAACCAAGATAGAGAAGCTAGAATTCTACCAGTCTGTCGCCAAGTGTTGTAGCGGCTGCCACACCCTCCAATTTTTGGCCTAAAATCAAATTTCAGAGCCTACTATGGATCTTGTGACCAATCGTTCCTTAGTCACTTATTGCTAAGTTGATGATCTCAAGTGTTGCTCACACTTTTATCATTATATAGAATGAGTCATCTTTGGGCATGGGGATTATTACTTATCATGCAAAGGGAAGTTTGTTTTACCTCAAGGGGAAATATTTGTGAGAATGGGTTGTCCTCACCACATAGACATGTTTCACAATAATTTCACACACTCTTACACAAGTGTCATCTTTGTCCTCTCATAGTCTCTCACCAAAGCCGCACTTGTCGTAAGTTGCCACAGTGGTTATTGCATTAAGCGAAGTATGTGTTATATGCTCTGGGTGGCCTATGTTGTATCACTAAGTGTTAAAGAGGTGTGATCATATTCAAGTTCTATCACTGTTCACATCAGTTCCATTGATCCCACTCTTAGCCAAATTTCGGAGTTCCCCAAGAAACCTAGCCTCATCTAGCTTTCCTGAACTGCACACTTCGCATCTGCAACCCTCAAGCTTTTCCCTTGCCTGATGGAACTGTGCAATGCGTAGAAATCCCAACAACCCTTAGCATTCAAAATGGTGTAGTGGTTTCCTCCAGTGTCCTTCCCTCAACCGGAAACCACTCTCTCCAGAAACTGTGAAGTTTTGTCCCTCAGTTTCCCAGTTTGTCTTGCTCCTGAAACTGTGCAGATGTGCCTCCCAGGGTCTCATCCCAATAAAAATCATTGCCCACTCAAACTACACATATGTGTCTCTCAATCATCACAACAAGGATGACATGCTAGAGGACTATCAAGGAGATGAGGAGGAAGATAAGCAAACCAAGGAACCCGAGGTATGATAGAAGAGCAGGACCGCATGAGGACTCCATCTGTTGCAGAACCCTTTGGAGGGTAGGTATGGAAAATAAAGCACATATTTTGAAATACAGATCTTAGTGTAGCTTGAAGGACTACTTATCATTGTCATCATTCTATCTTCAATTACATGCACGGTTGCAAGCACTGAAAGTCATTCCATGTGTTTCCTCTACGTGTCTTTCTCCCTTTCGCTTGTTGGATCAATTGTAATCTTTTGACATGTTTGGTTGTTATGTCATGTTTTTGAACCATTCTAGTGACCTTGAAGGTTGGTCTTTGTGTATACAAGTTTTCCTAGCCATGTAAACACCTATCGCACTCATACACAAAATTGTAAGCATTATCGCACAAGTTTTGTCATGATCGTCCAAAGGTCTATCCCAAGTGTCGCACTTGTCACTTTTAACTCTAGATAGTCTCATAGAGGGAAATGCTTTGTCTTGTTGTCCCAGTGTTCTATGTTGTCATGTTGTCGAAGTATGTTAAGTGTGTGATCACAATGTCGAGTTCTCACAAGTTCACTTGCCTCCCACACTTAGCCATTTTCCTGAAAATCCATCTGAGTAAACAAATCCACTTCACTGGACCTCGAATGAGTTGCATTGCACAATATTAACCCTCATTGATGTTTCTCTACTTCTTGGAACTATGAAGTGTTTCAGGTTGTCCCCCCAAGATAGTTGCATTGTGCAATCCGAGAGGTGAGCAGTTTTCCTTCCTTCCAAGAATTGCACAGAAACTGCCTCAAAGCTTGATCTGAACTACGAACTTCACAAGATCAGTCATCAAGCCTCCTCCCTGATTGATGGAACCTCAAAATGCATAGAGAACTGAGCCTTCTTTTCCTCCTAGAACTGCATAGGGATGTCAGTGACCTCCCTCATCTAGGACACTATTCCTAAAAATTGTGCAAAATTATCCTCTCTGGTCCCTTTGCGGCCCTATCTTGTCTTCCCTCATAAAAATATGCAGAGGTTCCTCCGAGGGTCCCACCTTGTAGCAACCACTAGTGACCTCAACTGTGTAATCTTGTCTCCCAATAACCATTGTGCAGTTTTCATCGATTGTGAATATTGTGCCTTGGAGTTCCTCAACCAAGCCTTAGATGTGTACTGTGTAGTCTCAGTGACTACTCTCCCTACATGTCACCTGGAACTATGAAGTGCACAATTACTGGGCCCTCTTCCCAGCCTGTCATCTGTCCCAGGCCCGATCCATGGAAAATAATGCATCATATTAGACTAGGAGGTTTTTGGATTTGATGTCATCCGGTCATGAGTGAATTGTAGGAACAAGTACACTAATAGATCACAACAAGACAATGAATGAGATGGAGAAGGATCAAACATGCTAGAATACTTATTTATAGATGGACGGACGAAAGAAGCTCATCAAAGAACAAGTGAAGGGAACACATACATGCAACCATCTTACAAGACCAAGATCATTGAAGACTCTGCAACATTAATCTATGTGGAGGAGAAGAAAAACACATCTAAGAACACATCCATCACTAATTAGCAACACCAGCTTGAAATTACCACCATATCCAGCCAGTCCATGTTAGTAGTGTCATGTCAAGTTGTGTCATGAGTTTTCAAGGCCACATCACTACTATGGGCCATATATGTTGTAACCAAATGTAATGTAAAATGAAAGTCCAATGGGCACACAATGAAGATGAATGATCCAGATCTTGAGGGGAGGCCCTCAAGATCTAAAAGATTGAAATTGATCTTGGGGGGAAGGCCCCCAAGATCTGAAGAATTTCAATTCTATAAAGAAAATGACAGAAGACACAGTAAATAAAACCACAAAGAAACTTTTTATTAAAACTGATAATAACCATAAAGACTACATTGTGGCGAACAATCTATCCTTTTATAAAATGCGACTTGTTACTTATATTATTTTTTAGTTATGATACCATGGGTCAATTCCATGGGTGAATGAATACCATGGGTGGATGTCACAATACCACGGGTCAATTCCATGGGTGAATGAATACCATGGGTGGATGTCACAATACCACGGGTCAATTCCATGGTGTTATAGACATATTTGGGCACTGCAACCCCAATCACATATGTCCATAAACCAAGGGCTTCTAAACCCCTAAAAGTGTTGTTTCATACGGAACACGGCTAGCTAATTACATCATTTCCCAGAAGTTATCCCTAAAAACCGCTCAGAACAGGTCAAAATTTTACCATACAGAGGTGCGATGCATACTGAAAAGCCCTTCTGTAGGGTGCGATGAGCGAGAGCAAACAAATGGCAAAAGCAGTTTGCTAGGTGGAAACTCAAAGAATCTTCTAGAAAATGCTCATATGACACTTGCCTCTCTGAATTCACCCAGGGATGAGTAAGAGATCATGAAATCTCTAAGTGGAAGCAAGAACTATCAGTAAAATGACACTAATCAAAATCCCAGAAGCTGACTCACTCTCCTGCAAACATCTATATATGTATCCCTCATCCTAGAGATCCAGAGGCTAGAATTTTGTAATTTGCAAGGAAGTGTTGTTGGTTTCTCTTTGAAGACATTGTATTGTTGGGTGATCTTGCTTTGTATGAGGTGAAGAGGGCTTTCATGCTGGGGGGATGATGCTGGATCAGACAGCTTGGTTGTAATCCTCTCTTTTACTACTTCTATCAATAAAGCCATTTGAGTTTTCCTCCATATGCTTGTATATCTCTGAATCTTGTATTTGTATATGCATTTATATGGTTAATGTACATTTGATCCTACATTGTTTATGGTTATAGATCTCTACGCTTTGATGGTATTTTGCTCCTTTGACTCTACAGGTGTTCTTTGAAGCGGGACAAGTGAGAAAGGAGTGGCGAAAGCTCTATCAAGGGAGAGAGGAAACAAGCAAGGAGACCAGCGAAAGACTGAGGTTGGTACTCTCTGCTTCTCTCTCATCTATCTCTCATAAAGGAAAACACAAGTAACTTTAGTTTGTTTGTTTCTAAGATAGCTACCCGTCTTAGTGGGACTAGCAGCTCTGAATGGACACTAGTTTTCCCAATAACACATGGGTGAATGAATACCATGGGTGGATGTCACTTACAATACCATGGGTAAATTCCATGGGCGGATGAGTAACATGGGTGGTTGAATACCATGGGTTGATGCCATTTTCTATTTGGATCAATGAAGATTCATGTCAGTTGAAAATTCATAGGAAGTTGAATGGTCATGAGGGAAGTCCAAGAGTCACAAGGGTAAACTATCACCCTTGGCTATATATACCCCTCCCATTGTATGAGCAAGAAATTTTCACCTTGGCTCCTCCCACAAAGCATAGAGAGTTTTCGGTCAGTTCTTTGAGGAGCAAGGAGTGGCTCCATGTCCCACTATTCAGGCTAGTGATGGATTATGTACATATGTGTCTTGTAATGTTTGCTTAATATAGAAGCCTATTCAAGCCAGCACATTTTCATGCATGTCTTGTAGATGTTTGTAAGAATGCTCTTTCGGCATTTGGAATTCATGTTTGTTTCACATGTACTAAGATAGTTGAACTATTTTGGTTGTTTTAGTACTTATCTTATTGGGAATGTGTTGTATTGGTTATCACTATTGTCTCATCCTTGTGGAATACTCTGCAGGATACTAGACAAACCTTCCTCGCTTATTGGTTATAACAACCATCTCATTCATTGTTGACTACTCCGCTGGATGGTAGACAGGTCTCCCCTTGTAGTCTCCCATGGAGGTTGTTAAATATGTAATCATCTACCTTAGCTCTTGTGCATGGAAGTATCCTCTCCTCTTGCATAAATCCCCCCCTAGTAGGCAAAATATTTCCTTCTTGGAAACTTGTATTCCTTCTTGTATTCCTTGATTGGTAATCATATCATTGGATAATGAATGTCCAAACCTATCCATCTATATCCAAAATTTTCTATGCACTTAATATATATCTCTTACTAATGATACCTTCAAGTTGTTGGGATTAAAAGGGTCTCTTTGTCAATTGTCCTCCTTGGCTTGTTTCCACCTTTTAGTATATCCTTCCATGGATACCTAGTCCAATACTTCAATTTGTGCCCTACAATATGCAATAGTCTCTTACATGTTTTTAGCCATGAACTTTGCATGCAGGGGAGAGAATGTCTAATGTTTGTGTATGTTAAGGACTTATAAAGGCCTATGATACTTTCTCCTAATCCATACGTTGGTTTTGATCTTGTTTTCTATAATCTTATGAGCATATGCCCAATCAACATGGTTTCTAAGGTGATATAGAAATGATCTCAGTTGGACATCCCCCATAAAGTGGTTGGGGTTCTAGATTGGATCATGAAACAACATGACATTATGTTTGTATAGTTCACATAGCAAGTTCTTTTCCACATTAGTATAGGCATAGTAAGCCTTCAACAATGTAGTTGAGGAGGTGATCCCAAAATTCATATTGGTCATTATGAATTTCCTTTCGAATAATATATTTCTTTCGTACAAGAACATACTATAGCGTGGAGAGCGATCCTTGCAAATTATTGTTGACTACGCCAACAATTGAAGTTGTATCTTCTCAATCTCCAATATATTCACTTGTTTCTCTAACTCAAAAAAAAAATATTTTCTTCCATTCTTACTTCTTCCCATTTGATTATGTCAGTTTCAAAGTACTCAACCCACTTTTCTCTCAATCCTATAAAAATTTGGTGGTGTTCTTTGACATGCATACCCTCTTCTTCATATGATGCTAATATTTAATTCCACCTATCTTTTTTTGCTTTCATACACCTATCAGGAATATTTACTTGTGTGGCTTTTTATTCCGTTGTTTTATCCTCTATCTGAGTAGATAACTCAATCAAGGTACGTCTACTATCTAATGTATATACAACCACTTCTCGAGTTTCTCTTTTGTTGGTTTTGGCTATCTCTCTTGCTTCAAGGAGAGATTCCCCTATAGCAAGGGAACCTATTGCCTGGGAAAGGCAATATATTTTCTCAAAATATCTTTCTCGGATGAGTTCATCCCTCAAGAATAATAGTGTTTTGAATTTCCCTATTCTTCTTCTCTAGCATACTATTCTTCCTTAAAATGGATGCATATAAAAGCATGAGACAAGGAGTACTTATTGTTCTATACCTCTTGATTTTGGATGTCCCTTTCAGTTATGAGGTACTAATGGCCTCCTTTTTGGGCATGTTTGGAGTGGAAACTTCTTCTTCTTCATATTCTTGTTTTGTGTGACATATAGAATTGAAACAAGGCCTTGTCCTAGAATTTCCATTTCTGGTTCTTGTGTTGCAACAAGGGTTTATGTCCCCATTTCTTCATCAAGTGTAGGCACAACAAAATATTGAACAATCCTCATCACTTCTATTAATTCTTATGTGTCACTAGGGTGTCTTTCTTTAGTTACCTTCGCTGGTTCTTGTGGAGTAGTAGGGGTTTCTCCTTGTGCTATAGCTCCTTATTTTTATTTTCCACCCCGTTTGTTTGTGTGTAGTGGCAGGGGTTTCTCCTTGTGTTTTTTGAGTTGCAACAATAGGGGTATACTAGTCTAATTTCTTCTTTGGAATGGGTAAATATGCTAGCCTCTTTGTCATTTTTCTCAATATCTTAGTCATGGGTTTTCTCCATGTTATCTTGATATCACTATCATATTTCTATGGATTTGCAGGAAAACGCTTAGGTATTTCTTCCTCAATATGAATGATAAGGTATTTTGTAGCTAGCAGAGTTGCATCAATGCATTTCTTGGATGTGGATCTGGGAGTTGTAGCACCTGCAATATCCAAAGCTAAAACAACTCATCATCATACCCTTGAAGTCAGTGTACATATTCTATCCATCCTTCGTATTAGAAGGTACCCCATATATGGTCATATGTTTGCAGTAACAATGTCTTTGTAGGTTCTCTATGGTTCAATGATACTACGGTTTTTCTTTCTTCTCATAACTCAACAAAATGAGTCTAAAAATAGAATGAAATGGTATGGTGGTTAGATATTTCCAATTATGGAAGAGGATGATTTTCTGATGGGGTCATTCTGTCATCAGGTCATGGCAGCAATGAGTGATGCAAGTGAATTCAAATTAGAGGTCAATCGAGTCATGCCAATCAATGTTATTCATTATGCAATTTTCAAGGAACATGCCTCCTTGAATTATCATAAGTAGTTGTTATGACGTGTACCTTAATTATGCTAGGGTGTTGGCCCCATAGAAAAACTTGAATCCACATTGGCATTGGAGATGCAACATATATCTTAAGTTATAGCAATGTCTCAAAGTTGTAGCAACAAGCTTCTAGAGTTGCAACAATGGAGCTCCAGAGTTGCAATAATCGTATTAGCTATAATTGTAGCTCGATCTAGTCATGGTGTCACAAAAGGAATCATTTTTCAACCATTCTAGCTATGATAATTCTAGCAGTGGAGTTGCAACAATGATGCACTAGAGTTGCAACAATGACACTCTAAAGTTGAAGCAATTAGATTTCCATAACTGAGTTGCAACATCAAAGTTGCATCAACAACAATACAACAACAAAGTTGCAATAATGGGTGTTCAACATAATATATGAAGCAATTGAATCTTGGAATGGAGTTGCAACAACATAATTGTAGCAACAAAAACATCCTCTCCTGTAAATCTAGAAAGCCACTTTATTAATATAAAAAAATCTTAAAGAGACTATAAGTACATGAGTTGAAGGATCATAACATAACTATCACGAAAATTTGAAATTCCCTTTCGTTCAAGAGTTATTATTTCTTATTCTTCTTTTTTGAACATGGAATGTACCAACCTAAGCTAGTTTTCAAATGAAATGTTCACAAATTACGCCCCTGAAAGTTTTCATATATTGACTTTATTGTTTTTTCTTTTTTTGGAAAGAAATAAGATGTGAGAACAATTCACTCTACAGGGATCTCTCCTTTATGGGAAATTTCTAGGTTGCTATCTAGCCGTCCATCATTGAGATGCTACAATGACAATACAACAACAGAGATGCGACCACTGGGTTGTGCAATGAAATTGTAACAAGATAGTTGCAACAATAAAGCTTTAGCAATAACAACATCCTCTGCTATATATCTTGAAAACCAATTTATTATTGGAGAATATAATTCCAACCACCTGCTAGGTGTCTCATCTATCCATCCAAATGTCATAGTTCAGTTTCGGTTAATTTAGTTTAGTTGAGTTTCACTCTAATCATTTATTGTTGATGTCTCCTTTATAATTCTATTTAATTATTTGATAATATTGAGAAGAACAATCTCTGCTCCATGCTTCTTTTCATTTTTTGTCATGATATCAGAGCACTAGGTCACATAAGTATCAATAGAGAACAAGATGTCATGAGAAGTCATGGACAAAAGGCCAAAAAAACAAAATCAACTTGACTTTCACACGTGTAAAGAAAAAAAAAGTTCAATTTCACAACTTTGAAGAAAGCATGGTGCAAACTCAACGCGTCAATAAAAGACGGTGATTGCCTCTGTAAATTTCCAAAAAAAATATACCTAATTGAAGGCAGTAGAGGAGAGGGTGGTGAGGAACCTCAGAGATTTAAGGAGGAATTTGGCCAAGGTAAGGGAGAGAAAGTTTTCTTTGGAGAAGGGGATTTTGGTGAGTTTTACAGAGAGACGAGAAATTTCTAATAGTCACAGATATTGAGCTTGATTGTTCTTGGGGTTTTGGGCACGGGGGCCAGAAGATTTGTCTTCTGGATCTGGGGACCATACAGGTAGACCCCAGATAGGCTAGGAGGTAAAAAGGGTGGTTTGGTAACTGCAACAACAGGAATAACCATAGTCCAAGACACTTTCAACTGATTCTAGGTATTCCTCTACAATTTAAATTTTAAATTTTAGTCACTACTTGGTTAAAATTTCATAGTTAAGGTTTTACTAGTTAAAATTGCATAGTATGGGCACCACACTAGGTGTCACATCTATCCATCCAAGTGTCCTAGTTTAGTTTCAGTTAGTTCAATTTAGTTGACTTTCACTCCAATCATTTATTGTTTATGTATCCTAGGTAATTCTATTTAATTGTTTGATAATATTGAGAAGAGGAATCTCTACTCCACGCTTCTTTTCATTTTTTTCATTTATAAACAAAAAAAATTGTCAAGAACCAATAAGCGCATGATTAGATGGATCCTAACATAACCATCACGAAACCTTGAAGTGCCCTTCTATTAATGAGTTTATTATATTTCCTTCTTTTTTGAACATGGCATGCACCAACCTAGGCTAGTTTCCACACGACATATGCCCAAGTTATGCCCTTTAGAGTTTTCATATATCAACTTTATTATTTTCCCTTTCTTTGGGAACAAATAAGACATGATAATAATTCACCCCACATGGATCTCTCCCTTATGAACGATCACCAGGTCACTATTTGGCCATCCATCATTCATTTTCATCAAGAAGGTTTCCATTGATAGGGTTCTATGATATAATTGAAGTATATTTCCATTTTCCATCATTATCACTTTATTAATGGTACAAATTTTGATGGCTCCATAATCATACAATGTCTATCTCGTAGGGTTTGAACCATTGAACATGGAACTCTCCTCGAAAATCCTTAAACCTAGAATAAAATAACAAATCCCAATCTCCAGCTTTAAATTTCTTCCTCTTGAGGAACTTGTCATGCCACTATGCTCTCTGGTGTTGTATCATTGATGTTTGGTTTAAGGTGGCTTGATGAAGCTCATCTGGCTCATTGACCTGGAGGAGTCTCTAATTCTAAGCTTCAAAAAGGTTTATTCCAAGTTGTACTGCTATTATGAGTGTTTGAATCTTTTACTCGATCAAAAAAAGTACTCTCTTCTTGTACAATAATGCATAGATAGTGTAGTTAGTAGTAGTTCTTGATGCAGCCTAATAGGCCTACACAGCCTTAGGGAGTTGATCAACCCAATATTTGAGGTGTAGTTTGGTAGCATTGGTGATAATAGCCTCAAGAATATTATTCGTCCCTTCCATCTATCCATTGACCCATTTATGCAAACATATATTTTAAACATTTATATTCACAAATTTTATGAGTTATTCATGCATACTCCTCATGAAAAATACTCATGATTTCAATATATATTCATCATCCTTTGTCTCTTCAATTGGTTTTCTAAACCAATTTAATCTTCATATTTTTATTCTACATATTCTCCTTTAGTATTCTTTAATTATGCTCTTTATCTTATTCAATCTTCATTTTTTGTCTCCTTCAATGTTCACCTTGGACCTAAAAAATATAAACATCATGTTTTTTAATTCCATATGAAAAGGTTAGCATCCAAGTGGATACATGGGTCACCAACCATTGTATTTTTCAGCTCTCTAGGAAATTTACATTATATATGGTTTAGGAACAATTCCTTAATAACAATCCTATATATTTGTACCTTTTACTCCCCCTCAATATTCATCATCCCACAACCATATATCCTTCTACTAATAATCCACCATCCACATGTCATTGTACTAGCCTCCATCACTCAACTACCAAATTCTATACTTGAAAATTTTGACACCATCATCGGTAGGCTATCAATCTACCCTCCACCACTCAACCACTAATTTCTTATTTCCTTGGTAAATTTCAATTCTATACATTATTGTCCACATGAAATCATTGTAGCAACAATATATTAGATGATAATTTCCCTTTCTACCTCATACAATTCTACCATAGTCACCATCACATAACTCTATTGTATGATTTCTGCCATAGAAGCCATTGAATTAATTTACTCATAAAATTGGTACAACATTTCCTCCATGAATCCATAATTATGTATGTGAGTCATCACATCAATATTTAATTAATAAAATCATACACTTTCATCTCAATAAATTCATGCAACCATTAAATTTAACCCATAAAGTTTTTTAGTTCAAAAAGGAAGATGGATTATCAAAAGAAGAAGAAAACGGGCATAGTTGATGAAGTCCAAAGAGATATTTAGAATTACTAAGGTGAAGTAAACTCCTTCAAAAACCATTTCAAGGATATCAATAAAGGTAAAGGGATTTGCATGAAAAGTATCCCAATTTTGGATAATTTTGGACTTTGTGTATTTTTTTCACTTGTTTCTAAGTGATCTCTTCTTCTATTGTTTATTTTTATCACAATTGGTTGTGTTGTGATTGATTGTGCAGTTTGCATCTAGAAAAGTTTATTTATATGTGTATTCATTTCTTTTTATCACCCTCATCTAATTTTGTTTAGGCCTTCCTGCCTCTAGGGTCTGGTTTTGACCTTTGTAGAACATTGGCCTTTGTTGAGTCATTGTGTTATAGCCCTAGCTTGTTGACATTTCCTTCCTCTTTCACTTTTGGCTTTCTTTTTTATTGTTTAAGTGTGATTAGTAATAGAATAAGTCAATGTTATGGAGAAAGAATAAATCCATCAATATTCAAAATGATTAGTAATTAGGGACTCCAAATATTATATCAACTTATAATTGCTAGACCATTAAATTTTCAAGGCCCACTAGAAACCATGAATCCATTATATGAAAATAACTCATTAAGTCACAAAAACTTAAGAAAATATTATAATTTTTGGCTTTTTGATAAAAAGGCTAACTAAAATATGATGGGAACGGAAATAAAGGCATCATAATTTGGGATAATAAAATGGAAGGAGTATATGCATCAAATCCATGACTATGTGAGAAAGAAATGATATTCATAGTCTCAAGTTATTTAGAAGGAGATATAAAATGCGATGGATTCTCAATAAATTGGGAAATGTTCATTAAAAAATTATTAAAGAAATTTCATGATGAAGAAGAAGAATATGGTTATGCTAATCTCATCCACCTATACAAATATAAATAATGATCACATACACTCATGAATGGTAAATCCTTCCAACAATAATTCTTGAGCTTAGAGATACCCAATTTATAAAGATGTACATTTGTGGGATTGAAGCACAACATCCATGTTGAACTTAAACTATGGAAGCCTGAAAAAGTGGATGAGGCTAGAACTAGAGCAACATTCATTGGAAGAAAAATCCTTGGTTAACGAAAGGTATCCTTTGAACCACTAGAGAAGATAATCAAATTTAGTCCATAAAACCAACACAATGACAATAATTTCACCACTTAGAAAGGGACAAAATAATGCAAACATCACAATTATGGTAAGAATTGGTTTCTAGTACACTAATATGACTAAAGGTCATTGTAATATTGCAAAATAATGAACAAGAAGGAAGTATAAATCCTAGAGTTAGGAAATGAAATAATCGTTGACCACAAGTAAAAAATATAAAAATGATCAAACTAAACCTAAAATATCATTAATTGCAATCACATGAATGAAACGACTTTGAAGGGACGGAGAATTCCTGCTTTGAATAGTTGTATAACCCGGTGTTCTAGAGCCTTGTGTACCACTTTCAAAACCTATAGAACCTAAATTTATAGAGCTAAAATATAGAGTGAAGACATATCTCCCAAACTAATAAGAAAAGGACCTAGGGGGAAACTTCAAAAATAGAATTGTTTAAAGACTACTCTTTCAAGAATGCTTTGATGACAATTTTTTTTGAAGAACCAAAGTTGTGAATATAAATAACATTCAAATATATAGGAACATAAAACTTATATTATTACGCAAATCACATATAGTTATTGTAAGTAATTTATTTGCATAAATTTTAAACATTAATTTATCAACTATGTTTGTTAATTTATGAAATGCAATAATAGTATGTGAAGACTAAAATTTCCTCTCTCTCAAAATACTACCTTTCTACAACTATCTATTTGCGTGAGTAACTTATCAAGGGGTTGATATCCAAGATCTAGTGCTACTTTGACTTAAACAGTGAATGTACATGTTACAAGAACAATTTGGAAATCATATAACAAATATTATGTTTATAATCAATAAGAATATTGGATCAATGAGGAAAATCTCATTTTGCAAAGTACCCAACAAAATTAATCCACCTGAACATAAATTAAAATCTAATGGAAATGTAAAATGAAATATAGTCTTCCAATCAAATCATAATATAGATTCAATGGTATCAATGCAATTCATAGGGTTTCATCTAACTCTATGGTTAGATGATCTTATGGCAATACTTTGTTCACCACTTCAACTTATGATTAGAAGAATCTTCCTAAGTAACAAATTCATAATTTAAAATAAAGTATTCAATTCAAGTTGTAAACTAAGAAGAAGAAGAATTGTATAAGAGTCAAAGTTCAAAGAAAATGATAAAACAAAAGAAAGCTTAATCACTTCTAGGAATTCTCATGTATTTTTCACTGATCATGCTACCAGGTAGGGATCCTGCTATCATTGTGTTATTTCCTTGCATGATTTTCCATGAATTATTGATCATGTTGTTAGTAAGCTTTGATAAAAGGAAACACACCACACTTGTATCAATGTAAAAGCTAACTATGAAATAAGATTGCATAAAATAAATAAGAGAATATAAAAAGAAATAAAAGACCATGTTTTATTGGAGTGAGCTCAATTTCCCAAGAACAAGGCAACAAACTAGCCTACAACATCATAAACTAAATCAAAACATCTACATTTAAAACTAGAGAATGGAAATCTACATGAAAAGAAATATCAGTAAGTTTTACCCTATTCCATCATAAGTTGGACATATGCTCCAAGAGTCCTCTCTTTGTAATGGATAAGGCATTCTTATTTATGCATAAACTTTCTTTTAAACTAAGATAAACATTTATAGCCCAAATCCACATATCTCTTATGTGGTTACAACCATTTGCTAATAGTTAGCAAGTAAATTTCTCTAAATTTCTTCTCACGAATATATTTAAGACATTTTCTAACAACTCACAATTAAGCTCTTCAAAAAGTCGAAGATTCTTTCTATATATTAGATGATTGATTAATGATCCCAAATCCATGGAAAAATTTAATGATTGAAAAGGAAATTCAAATTTGGAACTAGTTGATAAAAATTGCATTGATCTAAGCTCTAAATGTACTTGTAATCATCACTATACTCACCCAAATTTCAAAAATAAGTGATAACATGCTATTTTTCTAATATTTAATCATAGTAAATACAATATTAAAATAATGCATTGGAAAATAACTTGAACCTAATCCCACACAAAATATTAAAATGGAGTAAAATATAGTTATGGAAGAGTGAAAAAAGATAAAAGTCAAGAGAAAGGTTGCAAAAATATGATAAAATGATGTAAAATAATCATATTTTTCCTAACTCAACAATTATCTAGAGACATAATTCTTAATACATGAGTGTACACTAAAATCCACCATAAACATAAAATGACATAAATTGTAAAAACTTGAGACTTCAAAAAAAAATTCATCATTTAATAAATATTTTATATAATTCCAACATAGAACATTTTTATTATAAATTTTGCTTATAGCATTGATTAAAAAAAAATTAAAATTAAATCCACTTTACATCCATTTTCACACTATATTTATAAGGCCTAAAGTAATTCAAAAAATATTCATATTGAAACTTTTTTAAAGTGTAAAAATTAATGATCATACATGGAAAACCACTCGAGCTTTGTTAAATATGTGATCTAAACGTTCAACATCTTATTTACATGTAGTAAAATCCATAGTTTTGAAATGGCATAATTATATTTTCAAGGCTATATTGCTCTTTAGTGATAAAGATCACCTAAGCTCCTGCACGCTCTTTCACCACCCTATTAAATGAAGCCGACCATCTAAATAGCTTATTATTCGACTAAACATATCTTTTTTTCGTCCAAATAGCTTATTAGTCTCTATCTCCTTTTCTAAAATGAATATAATCCAATTTGATTTTCCTAGTGCGGATATTATAATACGTTTGCTAAGCTAGAAACTTGAAAGACCAAAACAGTCAAATCCATAAGAGCTAAGCTAAAAACTTGAAATACTAAAATATTCAAACCCATAATTTACAGATAAATATGACACTATGCTATAACGGGAGAAGCCATAATAATACTAATGTCATAATGCCTAGATTGGAGCACAAGAAAGAGCTTCACATTGGTATTCTAGAGTGTGCTAAAGCCAATGTTTTTTATGGTCCTTTTTTTTTAACTATATTAATGTTTTTTATGGTCCTTTTTTTATGGTACTCTTTTTTAGGTCCATACGATATCTTTGTCATTAAATTGGAGAGGCATTGATCACAGTTATGATATAACCAAATTAGTTGAAATGTAGTGTAACCATATTCTATATTGTAAAGTGGCCCACATAACATGTGTCCTCATGAAATAGATCATTATGATCCAATCTAAAAACAATTCAATTGTCAATCAACAAACCATTCATTCAAAATTAAAAGAAGCAATGTAAGAGCTTATTGTCAGGGAGGATGACATGAATATACATAGAGATGATAATTTTATACATGGGAAGTGCTTTTCTCCTATTACAATGATTTTTTTTCTTTATGGAGTAGTCTCTTAAATCCATTTGTCGCCCAAACATTATTGACATTACTCCTACCCAGCACTTTGACTTTCTGCATCTATCTACAAGGTCCAACTTTACATTTATACACCAGAGTCATCTAGGCATTTTTAGAGATATGAGGTGGTGGATTTAAATTTATATTTTATTCGAAGTCCTATGACATTACTCTTCTAATTTCATTATGAGGATCAACAAGTTTCGAGGCTAGATACATTTTACTTTTAGTTAAAAAATAATATATTTTATAAATAATATCATATAATAAAAAAATGTAAGAGGCTAAAGATGATTCTCTCATCCACTTGACGAGATATTTATATTTTGGTGATTTTCCACATAGTTTATATTGTCATGAGGTTTACATAACAATTTTTCCATCTAAAAGAAAGGTGAAAGATGACCTTGTCATTGTTGTGATTTAATATTAACATGTTGAGAAATATGTTGAAAATTTCTAGTCTAAAATGAAATTGATTCATGCTTTTGCAACCATGTTTCTACCAATACATGTTTTTACAATCATACTAGTATTTCCATGCCTCTACAATCATGTTTGTATTGATACATGCTTCTATAACCATACTTTTGTTTCCATGCCTCTACAACAAAAATGACCTTAATTCATGCTTTTGTATTGTATGTTTTTATTGATACAAGCTTCTACAATCATACTTTTGTTACCATGCCTCTACAACTAGGTTTTTGTTGACTAATGCTTTTGATGTTTGGGTTTTTCTACCATGCTTCTACTGCTACACTTATATAGGCCTATTAGTGTATCCATGATTTTATAGCCATGCATTATTATCTATACTTCCACAACGTTGGTAGTCATAAAAAATTCTACTCTATTTCCCTATTTAGGGTTTTCAAGTTTTCCTCTTGAGCTCTCTAGTAGTTGGTAGAGAGGGTGTTTCTTGTGCAATCCTCCCATGTTTCCTCCCATGTTGTACTTAGATCCTTTCCTCTCTCATTTGCAAGGTGGACTAACAATTTAATTGGAACTCTACTTAAGTGAGAAGGAATGATGGTAGGAATATATTTCATGATATGGGAAACATCTTTTAGGGCTATATGAAGCCTCCAATTTGTGTTATTTTTTGAAGTGGTTAACATAGGTGATTTTAGATAGAATTATGAAAAAATTATTTTCCCAATTATTATCCATGTGATAAGAAGTCCCACTTCAAGGGCCTAAAGTTAAGTTTCATTTCTGCTGTCATTCCCATGATATCTAGTATACATGTGCACAATGGGGTGTGGATTGTGTTTGAATATTCCACCAATGCTAAAAGGTTCCATGTTTCCTTGAAAGGTGCCATAAAAGTTAACCTTGATTAAATTTTGGAAAGAGGGATAAAAAAAATAACAAAATCAATAGTAGGGGTGGTTTTGTTTTCCTTTAAAGTTAAAGAGAATAGGCTAGTTCCCAAAGATTTAAGAATTATTTTCTCCCTTTTCTAATCCTTCTTGTCCTCTAGGTGCCACTTTCTAAAAATGGTTGTTTCCATGGTATTTCTTTCAAAATTATTCTATACTTCACTTACCTCTTTTGGATTAATATTAAAAACCCATTGATTGCATTCCTTCCATATGATATATAAAATAAAACATGAAAAGATATTTCAAAATCTATTAATGACCAAGTTTTTAAAGGGGTTGTTGTGCCATTTTTACGAAGTGTTGATAATGTCTTTCCAGCACCCTATTTGATTAATGAAATAATAATTAGTGTTTGAATTAGATTTCATTTAAAACCAATTAATGATTGAGTAAATGTTCTATGGTCTCCTCCTCATAGGTGTAAATATGAGATACTCAGGTTTGAGAAAAGTCATACTTCTTGAGCTTCTCTTAGGTGAGTTTTTTTTAAGTAATGGATAAAAGCCATAGGAAAATGAAAATATTTGGCCATATGTTGGGATTAGAGACTCATTGGGACTAGATTGTGTTAGTGCCTTCATTATGGGTACCCATAGAAAGATGGTATGCCCCTTTGATAGAGGAACAACCCCAACTTGGATGGCCCCATCTTAGGAGATATGGCCTTAGGAATATTTTCAATTAGGAAAAGGAAATCTAGAAAGTTGGTTTTTCTTCCATGGAGGTGTGAATTGGCTAGAACTTAGGGTGTTTCTAGGTTTTCTAGCCGGTGGGATCAAGCTTATCCTCTTAATCCTAGTATTGATTGGTTGTGCTCCATTCATCATTATGTATGTGTTCTTAGATGTTGAAAATTTCCATAATGTCACTTTGTTTAAAATTATTCTACTAATAACCCTCCCAAAAGGGATTAGTGGTTACATTTTAAATTTTCCAAAAGTTATGTTATTGTATTAGTCATTTGCTTCTCCTATCATTGTTCTAGACAAGGGATACATGGAGGTAAAATTTTGTAAGCATAATATGTTGTTCAATTATGTATAGAGTGTACTTACACCTCAAAATCTTGCCCCACATATCATATTTTCTTTTAATTAATCCTCACCAACATTTTCGATTGAGAATATGATCCATGGAATGAATATTTTTTATGCGTAATCCTCTGAGGTGTTTGGGAAGGTAGGTTAAATCCTACACAACTAGATTGATTTTGTCTCTCTATTTGGGCCTCCCCAAAATAAATATGTCTGGATGGATTTAATAAGTTTAAAAATTGTGAGCTAGATAACAAGAGCTAAAAATAGATATATGTGCATTGACTAAAGCATAGATTTAGTGAGGACCACTCTACTTGTGAGAGTGAGGAAAAAATGGTCCAACAATTGAGTTGTTTCTCCAAGATAATATGGCTCCTCAATAAATGTTTCTGGTGAGCCTCATCATTGGGTAATTATATGGGCCTTAATTCATCTCCTAGCTTAGTCAAACAAACTATTCTCACAACTTATTGTATACTTTTGATTATATTTTGTTTATGAGATGAGTTAGAGTTGGATATTTTGCTTTGTGGTCTAATGTGCATTTAACGTAGGATTAAAGGACAAAAGCAAGGAATTTTTGCAAAGACCTTAGTCAAAACTTGAATGGGACAAGGGAGAGGAATTATTGGAGGTAAATCCTCCTCATTTACTACCCCTCCATTCGAATATTCCTCCATCAGCTCAGAGTGCAAATAGCCAAATCATGAGGACTAGAAGGTAGTCGAGCAAGTGAAAGTCAAAGCACCAATTTATCTCGATTTTGGGAGCCGAGCCTCCCTAAGTTTAAGGAAGTCATTAGAGACTTCAGTCGTATAAGTAGAGATTCCTAGGGCCTCAATAGGATTCAAACTTTTGAGTGTAAAACTCTACTTTATTTTCGAGCTGCAAGACCTGTGATAGTTTTTGATGTAATCCATTGTTTTGATAATAAGAATGAGTTTTTCTTTGAGCCAGCACTAAGTTAACTCAGAGGGCTGAAGCTCTTGGGTTATGGCCCAACCCTAGCAACTAAGGCTCCTCTTTATTTTACATTTATTCTAGCATAGATTCATGGTTTAATTGTCTGTTTGCTTAAGTAGCTGCATTTCCATTACAACAGTGCAGAGTAGATTGGTTGTGTTTCAGATTTCTAGTTATCGCATGAGCTTTGGAGTTTGTTGTCTTGATTCAGTACTTGGTTCACTTCATCGTTATCGTCTCCAATCACTCTCTTTCTGTAATAGATCTCACTCATATTCTCATTTCCTTCAACACAAAATGCTTAAGAAGAAGCCAATAAATCATGTCTTAGTCATATTATACTCGTAGATATCCTTATTGTCCGATCCACAATAAACTTGACCAATCACCGTTTGATTCATTTCAATGCTTGACTTTATGCACTCCAAATCTCCACCGTCGATCTTTCTAGCTTGATCCAATGGCTATTGCATCATCTCAATACTTTATGCACTCCTAACCTCCACCATCAATCTGTCTAGCTTGATCAAATAGCTATCGCGTCATCTCAATACTTTATGCACTCCCAATCTCCACCGTTGATCAAACCCGCATGATCTAATGGCTATTGTGCAATCTCGTGTGGATTCTTGCACAACCGATATCCACCCAAGAGCACGCGAGAAAAGTTCTTTTCCCGTGCTACGTGTCATTCACTTAGGCTAATCACGCAAAATTTAGAAATACAGCTTACAACTTTGTGGGTGCACGAGAAACTGCTTACCACCTATGGGAACCCGCTCCATCATTCCGCACAGTTTTTTCCCTTCCGTTACCATGTGACTTGATGTGATCCATCCATCTTTTCACTTCATCTCCGCGATAAGATCTCCACCACTCATCTTCTGATTAGTCTTATTCACCCATCTCTTGACTTAACCTCCTACAATAAAATCTCCGCCATTCATCTCCCGTTAGTCCTATTCGTCCATCTATTGACTTAACCTCTTGTGATAAGATCTCTGCCATTCATCTTCCGATTAGTCTTGTTCATCCATCTCTTGACTCAACTTCCTGTGATAAGATCTCCACCATTCATCTTCCGATTAGTCATGTTCGTCCATCTCTTGACTTAACCTCCCGCGATAAGATCTCTGCCATTCATCTCCCATTCGTCTTGTTCATCCATCTATTGACTTAACCTCTCACGATAAGATCTCCGCCATTCATCTTCCAATTAGTCCTGTTCGTCCATCTCTTGACTTAACCTCCCGTGATAAGATCTCTGCCATTCATCTTCCAATTAGTCCTGTTCGTCCATATCTTGACTTAACCTCCCGCGATAAGATCTTCGCCATTCATCTCTCGTTAGTCCTGTTCATCCATCTATTCACGTAATCTCCTGCGATAAGATCTCCACCACTCATCTTCCATTTTTACTGTTCACTGATCGATCCAACGGTTCCTATGCACTTCTGCTTCGTTACTTCCTCCTTTCACTAATTTTGATCTTCACTTGCTCTTCCACTTGACTCCTTGCATGCTTGATTTTACCAAAACACCAAAAATCGAAAACGAACTTAGTTTAGTTTCCTTGCTTACGCATTAGTTGGTTTGATTCTCTTTAATTCTGTAACTTAGATAACAACATTAGGTTAGTGTTGATTTAGCAATTCTACTTATTTTAGTTGCTTAAAAGGTTAATTAGGATATGGTGTGATCTAGCATTACATGTTGTTTTCTTCATGACTATAGTAGAGTATCTCTCTTAGAATAGATTTTCTCTTCTTCCGTCAAAGAATCAAGCTTCTTCTGACTCTATAAAAGTTTGGCTTGGAACCCCTAGGGTCTCTTGCCAGATGAACAAGTGACAACAGGCAGGACCTTTACTTCTACTTATGCATATAGCACTGTCACCTCCAAGTTTGTACGAACCTCGAGTTGATAAGTAAAGTTGGTAGCCTAGGAGTTGCAGCATCCTTGCTACAATACTGACGCTCATCACTTTTTGGTGCCATTTCCAAGGAGGTGTCAGAGTAGAATGTGATTACTAGTTTCTTTTCTTCTATTTTCCATTCTTCAACTTTTTTCTATTATTTTATTTTTGCAAAATTAATCTGGTAGCTTCCTTTATTTCATTTGTCATTATCTGCTTTCATTTCCATTCTGCAAGTAGAATTTCAATTCAACAAGTAGTTTCTTTCTGTCAGTAGTTTTCATTCAATCAACAATTTCATTTCTACAAAGTACTTTCTTGCTAAAAAATATTATAAAAGCCCCCAAAAACATTTCCTTTCATGCCTCGTAGGAGTAGGGACAGTTTAGGGAAATTATTGCCAAATACCCCCACTTCATCCAATAGCCAACCTTCTCTCTTCTTCAGTGGTTGTGAACTGGAGGAACCTTTAGGTGAGCAACCTAACATATTTGAAGAACCTATAGGGGAAGAAGAAGAATAAGAACCCATTCCTACTGAACCAATGGCTGAAAACGAAAATGACAGAGGGAATAGAGAGAGAGTTGAGGGTGCCTTCCCCATCAGGGAAACCAATGGGGACACTAAGACGAAGAATATAAGCCCCTCTGCCCTACCTCATTTCCATGGCCTGTCCATAGAGGACCTTGACATTTTCCTATTTGAGTTTGCTATTATATGCTGAACCTATGACTATACAGATGATGAGAAAAAGTTAAAATTCTTTCCATCTACCCTCAAGAATGCAACATTGTGATGGTTCATGGGTTTACATAGAGATAGCATCACAACTTGGGCTCAGATGCAGCAAGATTTTAAAAACAAATATAGGGACTAATGTAGGTCAAAGGATACTAAAGAAGATATTTTCAAGATGACCATGGGCCAGGATGAATTCTTAGAAGAATATGAAGAAAGATTCCAGCTCAGTTACAAAAGGGCCCGGTGCACACTTGACCCTGAGTCACCAAAGCTAGTCCTACCTAGAGGAGTAAGGGAAGATCTTCTAGATACCTTACATTTGTTAGAAGGAGGAGATATCTACCAATTACCCTATGAGGATATCAAGACTATCTTTAGAAACCATTCTAGGGCAGCCAAGAAAAAGGGTAGGGGTAGTCAACCTATGGCCAATACATCATCTTCTAACTCATCCATCAAGGGTGAAATTGGAAATATGCTGGAAGATTTCAAAAGTGAGATGTTGCAAACCCTTGGCTTGCAATTGGATACCATGAACATCAAAAGGAAGCAAGAGGAAGCAAAGAGAGCCCTGACCATCTTTTGTCCTAGATGCACCAAAAGGCATCCTAGGAACGAATGTCCATTGAACTGCATTGAGATTTGCTCGGTCTATGAAGAAAACCACTCCACAGACAAGTGCCCTTCTTTACCCAGACTCAAAGTTGTATATCAAGGAGCTGAAGGGGTCATTGAGAAGCTTTGCTACATCAACCAAAGGAGACCTCCTGGGCCTAGACCATACCAGCAAGGTATGAAAGGGTCATCCCATGCATATTACAACCCCAACCAAACCACAACTATATCTTTTTGGGGACCCCCTACTCACCCTTCCTAGTTTAAACCTGCTCCTTAGTCCTATGCATCTCAGTATCATTCCCAGCTAGCCAACCAATCATTTCAACATTATTTTCCACCACAACCTCAGTGGAATACCCCACACCAGGGGTGGAGGCCCCAATACAACAATGCTCCAGCTCTATTGCCTCCACTACCTACCCAACCACAAATCCTACACTCTGCTCCACCCAAGCAAGCCCATATCCCTGCCCAGCCAAATCCGAACCCGAACAATAGACAGGCTCAACAAGTATATAGTGGAGAGACATCATACCCAGCTTATGTTGTAGAAATCCAAGAGATCAACCTAAGATTTGGGAGAATTATCCCAGACAACCAACCTCCCTCTCCACATAGGGAGTGTTGTAGCATTTTTTGGTTTTGATAAGATAGAATATTTGAAAAAAATTTAAGTTAGGATATGGACATAACAATAGTGAATAAAATGTTTTAAAAAAAAACATCTTGATGATGATGTCCATATCAAAGAAAATGTTAGGTTAGATGCCCTAAAAAATCAAGGCAAAAAAGAAAATGTTAGGTTAGAAAGAAAAGAAAACAAATAAACTATGAAAGTGAGCAAGTCTAAATGCCACTACTATTGTTTCTACAAAATAATGGTTGTGTTCATATTGTCATCAATGCCACAACCCATGACAGTCAAATAGTTTAATCTTGACTGTTTCATGCTTTAAATTTGATGTTATAGTTAGAGAATAAAGATCTGGACAAACTGTTTAATCTTGGCAGATTAGTAGTTAGGTAGAGAATAATAAGGTGCTCATCAGTTTAATCTGAGCCCTTGGATGTTATAAGGTTAGAATTAGAAAATTTTCTTTTTTAAAATAAAATAAAGGAAAAGGGTTTGCTAGCTTAAATGCACCCATTAAGTGAAGAAAAAATGATAGGATAAGCAAAGGGTAAGTAGAAGAAAGGTTGCAGAAGTATGATAATTCATTGGACAAATGTACATTTATCATGTTTTACCATATGTTTCTATGTCCATGATGCAATTACACAAAGCAAATGAAGGTCTATAAGATCAATTAATTAACTTCCCTCATCCTCATTCATCCCTATATTTATTAATCTCCACTTCCTACCTTCATACAATTCATATTCATTCATTTTCCATAAAAATCATTTTTACCTAGGAAAAGTGAAAATCCTATGTTAAATCCCCTTTTACCCAAAAAACCCACAAAAAGAGGTTTAGCCTAAGTATTGATGTATATATGCGAAAAGTAAATAACTAACGAAAAGCATTATACTTAGTGTATTTCCCTTTTCCACCTATATTTCCCTTTTCCGCCTATATTTACTCTTTTCACGTATATTTTCCCTTTTCGCTCATATTTTCATATTAACACCAACCTATAGTATTAAACCCCTAAAAAGTCCCTTTTCTCGATATTATTAACTCCCTTTATTAAATAACTTGAAACCTTTAGTTTTATTATAAACTATGTATTTCATAAAAAAACACATCGCAAGCCTTTCATTTGAATGCACTTTCCTCCGATTGCGATATGCGATACGTGATGGACTCGGACCCGACGCTATATATATCATAATATATTTCCATATCGCATCTGCCCCTCATTGCAAGTCCTGGCTAAAAGCATCACCCTCTGCCATTGCGATCTTTGATATGCAATGGGAACCTAGACCCAATCACATATTATCCATGATTTATTCGCACATCGCGTCCAGCCCCTATCGCATTACTTTGTGATGGGTTGTCCTTCGCTAAACTCCGATTGCGATATGCGATCAACCCAGACCCGATGTCATTTATCCGCCCAAATTCATATTATTTCAAGTCCACCATATCGTTTTTTGCAAATATTTTCTTTGTTAAATTGTTTTTATGATTTTAACGAAGAGTCTGCCTAAACCTCCATTTAACCACTAAACTCGGTCTTTAACCCAAAATAAAGTGCCATACCGCCATAATAGCTCCATACTGCTCCTTCGCTCCACCACCATCCAATCTAAAGCATTCAAATCCAACATCCCTCGGCGATTTCAGGTTGACTCTCTGTATGGGCATTACCCACTTGAAAAGCGATATTCCACCGTCCTCCCTTGCTACATGTCAAGATTTAAACCATATCGGGTGACCCCTCCCAAAACCGCTCGCACATCATAAGCGGTGCAATGAAAACCAAAACTACCTCCCGCATAACGACAAAATAGCCACTGTTCACTTTGCGCCATATTTCAAAAAGTAGACTGTTTTTCTGTTTAAACGCAAAAATCACTATTTTGCTTTTTTTTGCCTATTTTACATAGTGAAGCCTCCATAAGCCTTTGCGACCAATAAAACCATCATTTTACCTTCCGATATGCTCTGGACTACTTCCAATATCCCTTCAACCTCTATAAAGCCATTGAAGACCTTCTGTCACCTACGTTTTTCTTAATAGTTTATGTGTTTTGCAGGTAAAGACTCCTATTCCAAGCTTACAAAGGAAAAAGCCTGCATACAATTGGAAGAAAAATATGAAGATCATATCAATTTACTTGACCTTGCAACATAAAATCTAAAGTGATTTATCGTTGAAAAACATAGTAAAAACCTGAAATGCATAGTAAAGGTAAAAAGAACACAATAAAGGTTACTCAACAAGGTCAAAGGATATTTATAGAGTTTAAAGAGTATCAGATGAAAGATCAAATGAAGGAATCAATCAGCGTAAAGGATTCAAACAATATAGCAACTTAAAGGGAAAAATATCAAACAACAAAGCCAACACAACCTCAATAAAAGGGACGGCAAGAAGCAGTGCAATAGCTGCACCTATCTTCTTGCATGAAGATCTTTCCTTTCCTAGATTAAATCTTAATCAATTTTAGGATATTTTTTAGTTTCATTATTGTATAAATAACTCTCTTCTCGAGTTGTTAATGGTTCGAAGTTCAAGATTCATTATTCATTACTTGTTAAGTTGTGACTTTCATTCTACTTTGAACTTGGTTGCACCTTTGAAGGAAGCTTTTCTAGACACTTCATGTACTCAGTTTTTCTGGAACCTTAATACAAAGCAGAGGATTCTGAATTTGGTTTTACACCATTTGTGTTATCCTCTAAGTTTTTCCAGTTATCAATTATTATGTTTTTCTTCATATGCTTATGACTTATATAGATATCTAGGTAGGAAGAATTGTGTCTCAATTTATTACTATAAGCTCCTGAAGTGATCATCTATTAAGAAAATGGATTAATGAACTGTCTATTTTGCTAATCCCTTCTAATCAATAAATCATCAGCATCTTGTGTAAGCTTAAGTATACTGCCTTGAACCTTTGGAACATAGTTTAAAAGGTTTTCACACTTATGATTGTTCTGTTTTATAGTCTGGAAACTGTGATAATCATATTATTTTCTATCTTCTTCTCACCACTATTTGATCACTGTGTAAAGTTTTATAGCAGCCCTTTGCTTGGATATTAATATTTTCTAAAGGATTAAGTATTTCAATTCTAAATCTGTCTTCATTCATTGGTCTTCCAAAACTAAAACCAAAAACCCTAAAACAATTATTTTAGATGCTCTGGCATTGGTAGTTGACCTACTACTATCTCAGAGGTACAACATCAGACTGGCGTTGTTGTCGGGGATTCGAATTTCATTTAAGTTTCCCTTGGGACAATGATATTCATTAATTCTTTTCCTTTAAGGTGATTAAAGGATTTAGAAAGGTTAAAATCATTCACCTAGGCAACTCCACACTCCCAAAATGGCACCTTTTAAACATACCAGATCTCGTTCAGAAGCTGACATAGTTAGTCCTCTGTCAGATCCTGAAAGGCTTCTAAGAAAATCCATTTCTAAAAGGGGAGACCAAACATCTTCTTCTTCCTCTTCAGTCTTACAGTCTAAAGAATTAGAATCATTTTACCCCTATAGTAATATCCCATCTGATCCCGATTACTCCCATTTATCACCTAGGGTTGCTGAACTTCTAAATAGAGGAGTTGATTTTAAGTCAGCCTACCTTATTCATTCATTATAATCTCATGCAATACCCACACTACCACTAGGATCACCTAAAACTGAATCTGAGTTGGATGTTAATCTACCAGAATATAAACCCACAGATTTCATATCCCCTACCACGTATCCATTTCCTTGCATTTTTGACTGACCTAAAGCTTCTTCTTCTAAACAATCTGAGGAGACCTTCTATATATATACCAATCCTCTCTTTGAAACAAAAGCAGGTATTCCTTTACAGGCCCCAAAGCTAGTTCTTAAGACTCCTTTGAAGTCTTTCACGAGATCTCATCCTCCTTCACCTACAACTAGTTTATCTACCTCTAAATCTCCATCTTCTTCCTTTACTTCTTCTTCATCCTCTACATCCACACAAACACCACATACTCCACCTGGACAACCTCATATACCTCAGCACCTCATACACCACCTGCTGTCATGGCTTTATGGCCTATTGTACAAGCTAGATATGTTGCCTTAGTCTTACCTAATAACCTTGATGCATTCCCAATTGATACTTAAAATACCTTCCCAAGTACAATGGAGAAATTGGTCCCTCAGCTGAGGACCATCTTCAAGCTTTCCTAGACTTTGTAGACAACATGAATATTGAACAAGAAAACGATTATATGAGATTTTTGTACAGTCACTTGAAGTAAATGTGAGGATTTGGTTTAGGCAACTACCAATAGCTTCCATTAGAAATTGGGAAGAGCTTACAACCATATTTAAAAATCAATGGGGTGTGAAAAAGGATCCTCTTTATTTTCTCACAGAATTTGAAGAGCTTAAAAGGAACTTTGGTGAACTAGTATTAGATTTTATCAAAAGATTCAATAAACTCTATCACAAAATGCCTGTTGATTGTAAGCCCCCTATAGCAGCAGCTAAGTCTAGATTTTCTAAAGCTTTTGATGATGACTTTTTTGTTATGCTACAAGAGAGAACTTCAAGAACTCTTGAAGATATGCAAACAAACGCTATAGAAGTAGAAGCAAATAGGGCAGCCTCAACTTCTTTAAAACTTAAGGAAGAAAAGGCCCAAAGAAAACTCAAATATGTTCAAGAAGCCTCTAGTTCCTCTCAGAATAAATCAGAAGACTCAAAAATAGATGAAATAACATCTCTTCTTAGAAACCTATCAAATAGGATTTCAAATATTGAGACCCAACCTAGGACAATACAAAAAATAGTTACTAGACCCCAAAACCAAAATCAAGGTCAGTATAAAAGAAATCCACCATTACAAATTCTTCACAGACCTAGCAATGATCAACAGGTTCCTACTCCTCTATTGGTAGATGACCAACAACCTAATGATAATACTATGACAATTACTAAAGATATTAATAGTATGGATTCTTCTTCTAATCAAACAACCATCATTCCTCTCTCACAATAGAGTCAGGTTCAAGAAGATCAGGAAGCTTCACATGTCTCTAAATATCACGCTTTCTCTGAATTTTTAATTGCAGAATTAAACAAGAGGTATGATCTTAGGCCTAGGCCTGGTCCTAGGAGACCTCCAAAGGAAACTCCAATAATTGAACCACATAGCAAAACTGTTGAAGCTCAAACAACTCTTATTCAACCCTTAGATCAGTCAATTGATACTACCCAAGCTGGTAAATTTTTTTTGACTACATTTAATATTGAAAAAGAATTAGAGAGGGTTAAGATCCCAATTCCACTGTAAGAAATTTCTAAAAACCCTAGTTACAAAAGCCAAGTCACAAAATGGATACAAAATACCTCGGTTGATGCTGAAGGTGATGTCATAAGTCTGCAAGATGAAAAACCAACAGTAATTTTTGGCCCTAGTTCAGACATGATAGATGAGATAGTGCCTCCTTTCTATGTGTTATAGCCTAAATCTACCTCACGCTGAAGAAATGTAGGTCTAGGGTAACATCAAACTACACTTAACCTAGTAGATAACCCTACCAGGTCGGGAGAGGGCTCTCTCCTTGTCAATCTCAATTAGAATATGGAAAATAGGGCTTGAGATGACTGAAAGTTAATACTGATTTTAGGCTAGGTATATGCTCATAGGAATTTGATTGATTTTAATGGTTGTTTGCTGGATCAGATGAGCAAGGCAGCTTTGGGTCTAGGAAATCAACTTAGATTTGCAAAGGTTTCTATGGGGCGAAGTAGGCAAGTGTTTTAGCACTTTGAAATGAATGTGATGGTGAGTATAAAGACTGGTGAGGAGTTGGAGAGGGCATGCAAGTTTCATGAGTCCTCTTCAAACAACAAAAAACATTTAAAACTAAATAAAACCCCAAGGCAGAGCACTGAACACCAATGGATTCCACCCTTTAATCTTGATTCATTTTGTTGAGGAACATAAAGCTACAATCCCCAGTGGATTCGCCACTATGTTAGTGCCTAAATCTACCTCAGGCTAAGAAAGGCAGGTCTAGGGTAACATCAAA
This sequence comes from Pinus tabuliformis, assembly GCA_031772625.1. Classification (NCBI taxonomy): domain Eukaryota; kingdom Viridiplantae; phylum Streptophyta; class Pinopsida; order Pinales; family Pinaceae; genus Pinus; species Pinus tabuliformis. The sequence goes on along the minus strand of CM062816.1, from coordinate 1,244,010,749 downwards.
CCATGCTTAACCTGGTAGCTAGCCCTACCAGGTTGGGAGAGGGCTCTCTCCTTGTCAATCTTGTCGGGCAGATAAATCGTTCTTGCAGACAAGACCGATCTCCCTAGTATCTATGGATATCTAGTGACAAGCAAGCCAAACAAATTCTATCTTTCTCTAAATATTGTGATTTATAAATAAAGGCCAATAGATGTTTTAGACCCTACCTCAAGTCCAGTGCTAGTTTGTGGAAGCCACGCCCCGTTTGTCCAAATGAGCTCCCTTTTAAAGAATCTGCAAACACAAATAGGCACACATCAAATAACATCTGCATAGCCAATATAATAAACCATATTTATCATGATGATCAAGGAATTCATGAAATAAACCATAGAAGACAATTTATTGAGAAAAATGAATCTGATTGTATTAACTTTAAACAAAGAATAACTTTACAACCTTGGTGCCTTGATGCTGTACAAGCTCCTCCCAGGGTCCAGCAAGAATCTCCTCTACTTTGACAAGTTTCACTCTCTTCCCAAAGAAGCCAAAAGGTATGTAATCTCTCCTCTCAAGCTCAAATAGGAAGTCTAAATTCCAACAACATTTACCCTAAAAAATCTTCAGCCTTCAACCTCCCTAGCAACCAGCCCAATGCCTCAATTTATAGTGCAGAGGAGGGAAGTTACCAGGTCCACCTTCAAAGGGATATAGTCCTCCTTCAAAGGGATAAGCTCCTCTCATCAAGGGGTTAGCTCCTTTAGTTATGGGATGCATGAACCACCTGGGAGCGAACTTGCCACCTCAAGATTCCTTCTAGAAGCGTCCAAAATTAATCCAAAGTGAGTTTTTAATAATAAACTTGCGCCTTTTTTACTTTTACAGGGGTCCGCACCCACTCTATTAGAGACAAAGCGGGTAGGTCCACAGGTAACATGACCAAGGGGTGCGGGACCGCAGGTAATGCTAAGAGAAAGTGCGGAACCAGAGTTTTAGAGATTTTCAAGGACTTTCTCTCATTTTTAAGGCTTGACATGAAGAGCTGAGGTTTGAGACTTGCAAAGGAGGACAATATGAGTGGTGATAGACTCACACTGACTGCAGAAAGTCATGGTGACAATATTTTGTGTAACAGATTGCCCCCTAAAGTGCGAAGTCTGTACTAGATGAGGATTTCATTTATCATCTAAGAAGAGTGAAGTACTTTAGCATTTTGAGGATCATCTTGTTGAGAGCCTGGTTGGAACCTGTAAAAACATTCAATACATATATATATATATATATATATATGAGATCATATCATTGCTGAGGTAGGCATTCCCATACTTAGATCAAAACTGACTAGAAAACTAACTAAACTGCTCTAATATAGGAATGATCTTGCAATACATCACAAGTATAGAAACATGTAGACACAGTATGGACGCAACCATCTGTTTATGAATAGTCCACTGTATAATGAATACAAAATTCCTCGCAGCCTGGATGGTGGAAACTAGATCCAGGGTCTTGATTTCTACTTCCCGAAATAGTACGATTCTATCCATGTGAATGAATGTGTCGAAGTCGAACATGGTAGAAACCACTTGATTCCCAGTCAATGATGTAAACTGTTAACAAGTGTGAGAGAAACCACCATTAATGTCAGTGGCTCTCAAAGTACTCAGTACAATCCATGAAATGTGAATAGATGAGTTGATGTCGAACATGTCACAGAATCCTTTGATCGAAGGTCAATGATGCAACCTATCATTGAAGGCAAGAACCCTGCCATTGAGGCCTGCAGATCCCAACGTACTGACGATTTCTAGATCATCTTTCTAGATAATGAGCTGAAGTCGATAGAAAGCGATCCGTCATAGGCAAGCCCACAACACGAAATCATACATCAAGTTTGAAGAAATATAGTTGCAAGGACTGACTCAAGGATGGTCAAGATGACAGATATTTTGTAGATGAATGGTTTATTTGCACTGACCTCTTGAACACATAACGACACTGCAGATGGTTTGGTGACAATTGACCCAAAGCTAATACCCAGAAACCGGTTGAAGACTTTCAATATGGTTTGATTAACTGTCAGGCAAAGGATTTCCCAACCCAGGTGAACAAAAAGTGTCGTGTTCAAGAGTGGTTAAATGTTTTTCTGAGACACAAAGTATGACAAACAGGTTCATTTTTCTCTCTTTTCCCACACCATTTCTAGCAAGTACCTCTTTATTTTTGACAAGCTTGAGGAGGATAACATTTTCTTGATTATAAGCTCATCCTTCGGATGAGTCCAACTTGCTTTAAATTCAAACCCTAAGAAGGAGTGGTATGTTCCTGTTTGTAATTGAACAAGTCCTTTACTGTTAAATTTTAACGAGTCTAGTATAGGAGAAACTCGGTGTTTTTCAATTTTAGGGAGTCAGAAGAAAAACTTAAGAAAACTCCATGGTTGTCCTTTTTCTTAAATTTGTGTCTCCCAGCCCGAAAGAGTATAAAATAATACTTGAGAGAACCACTTGACCATTACGATCAAGGAGTAATTTTCATAATTAGTGTCTCCGATCTGAAAAAGTAAAAAGGTGACCAAAGACACGTCATTTTATAACCAATATCGAATTTGAAACGACAAAAATCCGGCAATCTTTTCATGTTTATACGGTCAGAAAAGAGTTGTAAGTGGACCGTCTTTTTAATTCCATTTTAACGAGCTTAAAAAGAATAACTCGGTAATCTTTTCATATTTTAGGAGTCAGAAAAGACCTTAAAGATGACTCTAATGTTTTTGTTGAAAATGATTAATTTTGCCTGAACAATCCGATATCCTGCACAAAAACTCAAACATTACTCATACCTGTTTAAAATAAATAAAAATGCTCCAAAAGTTACCTCTTTAAAGTGAAAAATAAACAAGTTAAAAATTCATTTATTCAAAAAAGCTTATAAAAAGGGCTTTTGTAAATCCATTTTTACCGTTTGACTTCAGAGTGAGAAAGAGAGCTTTTGGGTAAGAAACTTCCCGTGAATATTGCGGAAAATCCGTCCGTTGGAATCGAACACCGTCACCTCCAGGTAATCCACATCACCTTACTCTTGCATTTCAACCATTTGAAATTTGTTTTTGTGTTTATATTTTTCTTTTTTGGGAAGAAATTTGTTTAAAAGTCCGCTCGCGGGGGTCCGCAGGTGCAGCATGCGAAACTTGTGGACCCCGACTTTTTCATATGCAGGAAAAAACCAAGGGCCTGCACCCGCTGTATAGGCAGAGTGCGGACCTACGCACTGTCTCTAACTAGAGAGTGCGGTCCCCGTGGCATAGGTTTATAATTTCAAATTCTTCAATATTTGCCCAAAAACTTTGATTTAAAATGTTCTAATCCGCCTTTTCTTTCAATGTAGGGTATACGTCATGCTTAGTTGGCGGGAACGGGAGCATGAGGATGTGGACCTTGCCGCAGTCAATCATCAACCTTCAATTGATGCATTAAAGGCATGCGATTTATTTAAATTCTGGGCCATACTTGGCATGAGGGCCCAGGTGGACATTTTGCAGTCGCTGGTGCACAAATGGAATATATAGGACCAGTGTTTCATTATTGATGGCCACCAGGTTGAAATGGAGCCAGAGGTTATTTACTTCTTGACTGGTTTGCCTAAGAGAGGTGAACAATTGACTCTATTCGAGACTAGGTTAGGTGGCCAGTCTGTCGATAGCCTCCGGCTAGAGTTTTGTAACGACCAAACCAAGGACAAAGGGATTGATATCAAAACCATCTCCCGTCCTGAACTCAAAGTGATTGCATTTACTGTCACCAGACTCTACAGAAGCGTAGCACTACATATGGCCACCGGATCCCAAATGCAGATGGCAGTAGATTGTTTTCGAGGCACCGTCTTCAACTGGTGCGAAGCTGTGTTGGCTAATGTAAAAGGCCAACTGACTAGAGCCAAGAACGGACAATTGAAAAACTTTGGATATGGTTTCTTAGTTGTGAGTTTTGGTCTAGAGAGGGTCCCAATGTTGGTCCCACAGCATCTTTCCGTTGAAGCTGGACTTCCCCGAGAGCCCAAGCTGATGCGTTGGGTTGCAGTTATGGCCCGTCATCCTGAGGAGGGTTTAGAGGTTGTTCGATTTCCTCCTGAGTATTTTCATTGGTTGGAGAACCAAATTTTTGCGATTCAGGATTTTCCTTATGCTGGGATGGATTATCGTGGTGACCCAGACATGGCTCTTCCACCAGGAGAGCAATGGGATGACTCAGGTAAAATCATTTTCAACATTTTCTAATTTCATTAATTATTATTATTTTAAATCGTCCGAAAATTGATAGTAAAAAGTTTCAAATGTAGATGTAGGTCCACGACGACCAGCCACTCTCCAGCCCTATGAGAGGAAACAGCCAGCTGCAGCAGCATCGACACCACGGGACGAATCTAGAGAGACCCTGGCCAAATTGGAAAACCATCTAGAGCGTTTGACAGCAGACATTCCAGAGACTAGCATAGATGACATTCCTCTTAGGCTACAACATTATGTGATTGGGGTCCCAGGACCTTTCAGGAGGCTCCTTTGTAGGGTGTCCCATACAGTGGTTTCTTATCGTGATCATCACTAGTGATAGGATGATCGCCTGTTGTAGATGCATATGACATTTTTGCTTTTTGTAATTATCATTTTTGCCGATCATAAGGTGTTTTTCAACCTATGGTCGAAGACGATGTATATATGACACACTTCTATGCTATGCTATATCACTATTACTGGCTATCTTGTAAAACATGTTATGGAATGTTTTTAAATTTACTGTTTGATTATTGCAAATGTCTACTTAACATTCGAGAAGAAATTGCATCTGCTAATGTATTTAAATATCTTGGAATATGCTGATATTCAATATAGTCAAATTCACGTTCCAAGAGACGAACTCTCAAAAATAATCTCAATAACACTGGATTTCTAATGGCATAAACTCTATTAAGTTGTAACACAACGAGTTCAGAATCTAACCTCATAATCAAACTCTGAATCCTAAATGAAATGGATTCAGATAATAACTCAATCACTGCACTATACTCTGCAATGTTGTTCGTTGTTTGACCGAGGCTTACCCCATGCATAGATACCAACTCATCAGAGGGTGAATAGATAACCCAAGCTGTGGAAGAAATGTTCTGTGTATTACGACAAGCACCATCAGCAAAACCAATGTATGTTTGGAGAGACGTCGACATCTGTAATATCAAGAGTAAAATCAAGATAAGCAGGAATAATGACAAAAACACTCTCTAAACTAAGCACACTTTTCTAATCTAAAACACACCAGCTAGAAAGAAAACTAACCTAACTAAAATCTCCACACCCAGATTTAAGCATAATATCTCTTCAGGTAAAGACCATTTCTGGGCTTACCTAAAGAGACACCGTCAAAGTCTACCAATTCATAGGCCCCTTTTGCCAGCTTTCGCTTAACAACATAAGGACCATGCCACATGGGTACGAATTTTCCAGCGCCTAACTTATCATTTGCTTGATCGTACAGTAAGACTAGGTCTCCTTCCGAAAAATTACGAGGTGTAACATTTCGATCATACTGAGCTTTAATACGTTTGGCATGAGCTTTGATTGCTAGTGCAGCATCACGTCGATTCTCATCTAGCTGAGCCAAGTACAACAAACGTTTCTCCTCTTCGGAAGTGGCTGGAAGTAATTCTATGGCCATTTGCAATGACGGGATTTCGCATTCAATGGGTAACACAGCTTCCAAATCGTAAACTAGTTGGAAAGGAGTGAAACCAGTTGATGTTTTTACTGAGGTTCGATACGCCCAAAGCACTGAAAATAACATGTTATGCCAATTTGACCTATGAATCCCAATGATTTTTCGGATCATAATGACTAGAACTTTGTTGATGGCTTCAACCAGACCATTAGCCTGTGGGTAATATGGAGTAGAACTATCGTGACGCAGGCCGAGTTGATCTGTTAGTTCAGTCATCATAATGTTTCGAAAATGACGTCCATGATCAGTGATAATCGCTTGTGGAACACTGAACCTAGCAATTATATGATTGAAAACGAAAATTGCAGCAGTTTTTCCGTCTGCCGAAAATGTAGGCATCGCCTCAGCCCACTTGGTAAAGTAATCTACCGCAAGGATGATATACGGATTCCCCCCGACCAAGTGAGGGTTACATGTAATAAAATCGATACCCCATTTCACAAAAGGACCGACAGCAATTATAGGGTGGAGAGGAGTAGGTGGAGCGCGCATCTTTCGATAAAAAATTTGGCAGTTGTGGCATTTTCGGATTGCGTCAATACAATATTTAAACAAAGATGGCCAGAAATAGCCAACGTGCAATATCTTTGGGCTGTGGCAAACCCAGACATATGAACGCCACATGCTCCAGAATGACAGTCATTTAGAACCCTTTCAGCTTCCTCATGAGTTAAACGTCGGAAAATAAAGTTCGCCCCACGACGATAAAGTGTTTCTCCAATAATTTTGTGTTGTTGGGATTGGAATCGTATTTTCTGACGCTAAGATCTTGAAATTTCAGGCCGAAAGGATTGGGTTTGGAGATAAACTATGATATCTCCATACCATGGATCAAGAGTGCTGATAAGAAACAAGGATTCGTCCGCAATGGGCTCTTCCACCACAATTTCAGTATCAACATGCGGGAAGTCACACATAAACTCCGCAAAAACTAAAGATTTCTTTGACTTAGATTTTTCAAACTCCAAGTCAAATTCCTACAGGATAAAAATAAATTTGGAATACTTGCCCTGTAGCAATTGTTTGGTCAAAATATAGATCATAGGGTTGCAATAGGAAATTACAGTAGTTTTGCGTAGTAAAATGTAATGATGAAATCGTTGGATAGCTTGAACAGCTGCCAAGGCCAATTTCTCCACATGTGAATATTTTAACTCAGTTGGATTTAAAGTGCGACTAAGGTAATAAATCACATGTTCACTACCGAATTCATCTTCCTGAACTAACACCATTCCAATGGTGGAATGAGAGGCGGAGAGATATAAGAAGTAGTCCTGGTTGTAGTTGGGAGGATACAATAATGGTGCATGGGTCAACGCGTGTTTTAGTGCATCAAAAGATTTGTCAGCTATCTCATCCCAAAAGAATGGAGTATTCTATTTCAACAACCTGGTAAAACCCTTTGTGATCTCGGTGTAGTTAGGAATGAATCGACGTAAAAAGTTTGATTTCCCTTGCAAACTTTGGAGTTGGCAAAGAGTCGAAGGAGGAGGCAATTTGACAATAGCTTCAACCTTCGAGGAATCGACACGAATGTCAGCTTTCAAAACAACAAATCCCAATAACCGACCCGTTTCTATACAGAAAACACATTTGTGTGGATTCAACCTAATTCGATAATGCCTACATCTCATCAAGATTGCTCGTAAATGAATGAGATGATCGACTCTATGTAATGAATGAGCAGGTAAATCATCGAGATAGGGTCTCACAATGTGCTTGATGTCATGAAACGCGTAAGACATTGCTCTTTGTAAAGTTTCACCGGCGTTCTTGAGCCCAAAAGGTAATTTGCAATAAGCAAATGTCCCCCATAGACAAATGAAAGCCATTTTTGGTTGATCAGCAGGTAGAATGTTGATTTGATTGTAACCGGAAAAACCATCCATAATGGAGAATATTTCGTTGCCAACACAATCATCAATTATTTGATCGATATAGGGAGTTGGATAATTGTCTTTTGGACAGGCTCGATTAATATCCCTATAATCGATGCATATTCTTATCGTCCCTTGCTTTTTGTTAACAGGAACAATATTCGATACCCAATCCGTTAAGGGAATTGGATAAATGAAACCTGCTTTAAGTAATTTTTCAACTTCTGCTTTAATAGCAGCAACTTTTTGTGGGTGGATCTGACGCAAACGTTGCCGGATGGGTTTAGCATCCGGGTAAGCTTTGATTTCATGAACAACAATTTCTGGATCAATTCTTGGAATTTCCTCATGTGACCAGGCAAACACGTCGCAAAATTCTTGAAATAGGGCCTTATATATTTGAAGTTCATTTTCCAAACAAGAGGCACCTATATGAATGTTTTCAACAATTCCAGGTTTAACTGAAATGTCAATAGGAACTATCCGAGAAATATTCCCCAAATTTAACTCAGAATGAGGATTTTGCAATGGATTGTGAGGTTCCTTGACATAATCAGTCGTAAAAATAGATGAAAAATAATTTTCAAAATGATCAATCTCAGGTAAAAACGAAGATCTATGATGAAGATCTTCCCATGGTAAATCATCAACAGACAAGATTTCACAAATTTTCTCATCAGTATGAACAAGTTCGGAAAAAGTTGTTGAGTCTAAGTGATCCAGGTGGATGTTGGTGGCCACCCACCTATCCCATTTGGACCCCCACAACTGTCTCTTTTAGCTTTTTCAGTTTCCTAAATTGTAGCACAGTTTACTATTTTTAGCAGTTTTTCGGGTCCTGAACTTCCGGAGCCGTTTTGAGGCCCTAAACGACGTTTTTTTGGGAATCTGGGGCAACATGGGTCCATGGACCCATGTTGCCTCCCAAAGTGGTAGTACTCGGATAGATCTTTCTAACGAGCTATCGTACGCGTCAAACGGAGATCGTATGCCAAAGTTACGACCCCGGGAAATTGATGTACCAATTTACCCGAACGGGGCCCACAATTTGGCGTTTCATCTTCTAGGGTTAGGTTTTGGGATGTGAAGGGTTTTCCATTGTTTCTCAACAATAAATAGGCCTTCGAGCCTCATTGTAACACAATTTAGAACAGTTCAGAGGCATGTAGCCACCACATCTCTTCTCAGAGATAAGCTACCATCGCCCTACCTGGTTTATTTCCATTTCTGGTTGTAAGCATATTTCAGTATTTTCCATTAATGAAATGAAGTATTATTTCCACTGCATCTTTGTGTATATGGTTATCTCTGTAATTTGTTGCGTTCCTATTTAAATCCGGATCAGTGGTATCAGAGCGGTCTGCTTTTTCTCTGTTTTTCTTTGCATGTCCCCAATGAGGTCGGGATATAAGGAGTTAGGGCTTGAACTGGTCGAACCTTTGCAAGACTAGCCTCGCAAATCCCGACGGCCTCCCATGGCGGATGAGAAGAAAGACGAGGGGGCAGGAGATCCTATCAAAATCTTGCTCGAAGAAGCGCTCGAGCGGCAAAGGAACGCGATGATGGATAGCTTTGCGCAGATCCTTCAGCGGCTACCCAGAGGCGACACATCGGCTTCCAACAACGACTCTGGAAACGCCACACCGTCTAAGGTACAAGTTAATTTTTGAAATCCCCATATTCGAGGGTCAAATAGATGCAGATGCCGTAGATAAATGGTTAAATCTGCTAAATGGGTATTTTTCTGTTCATGAATTTTCAAGTCAGGAAAAGATTGTTTTCGCTCTTCTCAAAGCAGCCCCCCACGTCAAGGACTGGTGGGAAACCTACTGCGAGCAGAAGGATGAAAGTATAGGCTCACTATTTTCAGCCGCACCCACTTGGAATGACTTCCAGGATGCCATCAAGGAGCAGTACTACCCTGTCGGAAGCTATGAGGACAAATACATCAAATGGACCACACTATGGTAGGGACGAGACCAAGATGTGCCAGAGTTCACAAACATTTTTCATACCCTTCGCACACAGTTGGGTATCAAAGATTCTGAGCTGCATCTGGTACTCAAATACCGCGGCTGCCTACACAGATACATCCAGGAAGAGATGGGGTTCTTGAACATATCCTCACTCGGCACAGCATACCGATACGCTGTCAAAATCAAGCAAAAGTTCAAACAGAAGAAGCGAGACTTTGGATCTGCAAATCCGAAGCCCAGAGGACAAAGCCAAGGTAGGGTGACCGAAGACAACCCGTCGAAGCCGCAAGAAAAGAACAACACCACGAAGCCGAAGAAGGACACAGGAAAGTGGTGTGAGTTCCACAAGAGTCCCACTCATAACACAAGTGAGTGTCGGACCAAGCAGTCGTTGGTGGCCGAGTTGAAGGCTTCCGAATCAGATGCATGTTCCGACCCTGAGCCAGAACTCGACAAGGGGAATGGAAAAGGGAAGCAGATCATTGATGTGGATCCCAGCGCCACTGTTGCCACCGCCAAGATCCAAAAAGATGAGCCTAAAAATCCAGAGGAAGGGGAGCGTCTTTTCCACTCACAGATGTGGGTGAAGGGTTCGCCGCTACAATTCATTGTCGACAGTGGCAGCGAAAAGAACCTCATTTCAGCAGAGGTCGTGAAGCGGTTGGGCCTACCGACTACACTGCATCCGCAGCCATACAGTATTGGGTGGCTTCATGAAGGACGAGATCTCAAAGTTCGCCAGCAGTGCTGCTTTCCGTATAGCATCAAGTCCTTCACAGATGAGGTATTGTGTGATGTTACACCTCTGGATGTTTGTGATGTATTATTAGGCCAACCATACTTGTGGAGGCGACATGCTGTGTATGATTCAAGGCCTCATGCTGTCATTATTTCTTTAAATAATTCATTATACAGGATACCGGAGGTAGCCCCACCTACAGCCACATCTTTGATCACTGCTAAGAAAGGCAGCAAGCTCATCTCACAGACCAGGAAATTTATCTGTCTGGTTCACTCCCAAAGTAAGGGGAAGATCGTTGCTACCTCCATGACCCCTGCAAAGGGTTCCTCCATGCAGCAGCAGCAGCAAAGGGATACGGTCATGACAGAACACAGGAACAACTTCTCCTCACCCACAGAGATACCACACAAGTTTCAGGTGGGCAAAAAAGTCTGGTTGCATCTGCAGAGAGAACGCCTTACCAGAACCCATTAGAAGCTCAGACCACTCCAACATGGTCCTTCTAGTAGTACCAAGGTTGTGGGGAACAATGCTTTGGAGCACATCATTCCTCCATTCCTTTGCCTGCACCAAGTGTTCAATGTGGACCATCGCCGACCATGCTTCCCACCATTTCGGGTCACAGCAGAGATTGCAGAACAGCTCACCAGAGACCCAGCTCAGCAGAAGCTTCCTCATCTCAGGGATGAACTCAATGCAATGGGGACCATTGCTTCCTAAAGGGGGAGGAATGATCCAGGTGGATGTTGGTGGCCACCCACCTATCCCATTTGGACCCCCACAACTGTCTCTTTTAGCTTTTTCGGTTTCCTAAATTGTAGCACAGTTTACTATTTTTAGCAGTTTTTCGGGTCCTGAACTTCCGGAGCCGTTTTGAGGCCCTAAACGACATTTTTTTGGGAATCTGGGGCAACATGGACCCATGTTGCCTCCCAAAGTGGTAGTACTCGGATAGATCTTTCTAACGAGCTATCGTACACGTCAAACATAGATCGTATGCCAAAGTTACGACCCCGGGAAATTGATGTACCAATTTACCCGAACGGGGCCCACAATTTGGCGTTTCATCTTCTAGGGTTAGGTTTTGGGATGTGAAGGGTTTTCCATTGTTTCTCAACAATAAATAGGCCTTCGAGCCTCATTGTAACACAATTTAGAACAGTTCAGAGGCATGTAGCCACCACATCTCTTCTCAGAGATAAGCTACCATCGCCCTACCTGGTTTATTTCCATTTCTGGTTGTAAGCATATTTCAGTATTTTCCATTAATGAAATGAAGTATTATTTCCGCTGCATCTTTGTGTATATGGTTATCTCTGTAATTTGTTGCGTTCCTGTTTAAATCCGGATCACTAAGTTTGATGTTGAAAGTGATTCTTCATGGACCACATTCATTAAGTCAATTTCGATTGAAGAAGGGTCGGAAAACAACTGTATGGCCTGATACGCAACTTCATATTGACTCAAAGGCATAGCATCACCAAATGAATCTATCTCAGATTCGGAAGGTACGATCCAAGGATCATCATAAACAATAGTGTCTGATGAAATTATATGAATGGTTGCAGTAGAAGGCGATACGTTAGGAGGAGGAAAGGAAAAAGTTCCTAGTAAACCAGAATCTTTAACTAGTCCTACTCCAACATCCTTGTAAGGGATAGTTGCTTTGCCGACATGCTGGATACTTTCAGAAGAGGCTGGGTCGGATGAAAAATAAGTTAGCTAGTCTATAGTTACGATCTTTCCATTATGAGGAAACTTTATAAGCCAAAAGACCGATGAAACAACAGCAGCATAGCGTAAGACCAACTACAACCCAAGAGAAGGTTGTAATCTAGAGGGGCATTAACCACTTCCACATCTAGAGTAATAGTTTTGCCTTCAACCCCTATTGGTAAATCCTATAGAATGCCAAAAGGACAGAACCCACGGCCATCAAAAGCCTTTAGAGTCATCGGGGATTGATTAAGTGTAGGAGAACCAAGCGATCTCCAACACTGTATCAACATAATACACGTTGAAGCTCCCTCATCAATTACAGTCCTATAGCAAGGTCTGTTTTTTACTAACACTGGAATCTGGAAAGCCATTTGATGAGGTAAGCGAGGTGTACTATTTTCTAAATCGAAAATTATAAGGTTCGAGTCCTAAATATCAACAGCTCCTATAGCTGACAATAGAAATTTACGCTGTGCTAGACATGATTGCAGCACCTCCAAAGTCGACATTGCTGAAGGTAAAATAGCTAAATCTTCAACAATGTTATAGTTCTGAGCATCTCTCGCATGTGGATTGAAAGCTGACTTTTGAAGTATACCCTTGGCGGGCGATTTGATTACTAATTCTGGGTTAGGTTTCTCAATCTGGAGCGGATCGGAACTAGGAGTTGAAGTTGATGGGTTCGAATTAGAAGATTCTGCTTCCTTACCATCAACAGGACTTTTACTTCCATAATCTTGCGATCGTGTTGCAATCCTAACATGGGACATCATCATTAGGGTTCTTCTGAGGCATTTGAGGAACAACCTATCATCTTACTGTCTTGACTAGGAAAAGGATCCTTCAAAACAGCAGGCGTTTGAGAACCTTTGACAATTTTCGCAACCTCAGCGCGATGAGGGCAGTCTCTTGTAAAATGCTCTTCGTCACAAATGAGACAAGGATAACGAGGTTTACGTTTCTCATCAGTAGATTCCATTTTTTCTGGTTTCTCTTTTGAATTTTTATTTGATTTATTTTTCTTCTTCCCCTTCTTTTTACCGCCGGATTTTGCTTTGGCCATAGATGACTCTACGAAATGAATATCGGCAGAAATTTCCACAGAAGAGTCTCCTGTCGGGGAATCTGGTAAAGTTATGATAGGAGAAGAATTCTTGGAAGATTTCTTCTTACTTTTGGTGTTAACTGAACCAATCATACCGTCAGCGGCATGAGACCCTGAAGGAGCTGCAGTTATTTGATTTTGTTTAGGAAGGTCGGGGATTTTCTTGTGTAAAGTACCCGACTGCGTATAAACGAGGTCAAGGTACTAAGCTTGAGAAATTACTTGCTCTTCAGTAACAACTCCTGCCTTAGCTACACACTCAGTGATTTTAGGTAATAATGATTTAACAAACCATTCTGCTAAGATCTGATCCGGAATAAAAACTTTCACTAAACGTCGTCGACGTCTCCATTCATGAATGTGATCTGAAATATAAGTGGACATTGACTGTTTTAATGAAGTTAATAATTCCGTGCCATTGTCATATCTGACAAGCAACTGAAAATGAGTTAAAAACGAAGTAGCTAACTAACTAAAGTTATAAAAAGTGGCTCGCGGTAACTCAATGTACCACTTGGTCGCAAGACCAATTAGAGTGCATTGAAAAAGACGTAAATGAATTGAATCATCTGAAATGGAGTTAGATGCACACCAGAGGTGATAAGTCATCACATGGTTCGACGGATCCTCTCCTGATTTACCTTCAAACTTTGGGATGTCACTGGGCAACTTATTCGGCATTGGAAGCCAAAACGGAAGATAATTAATTGGATCGTTCGTAAGGCATGACAAATTAGGCAAGTCCAAAGTTGCAATGAACGGTAACTGGCGATTAGGGTCCCGAAAACCCTGGGTCATGAGACCAGCCCCAGGAGGAGGATATCCAGGATAAATTGGAATTGGAATTGCATTTGGGATATTATATCCTCCTGAAAAACCAGGATTAACCAGACCATATTGGGGTTGTTGAGGTTGTTGATAAGTATATCCAAGGTACGGTTGATACTGATAGACTGGGTTCTGCAAAGCAGGACCGAATTGGTATTGTCCCTGGTACGGTTGATAAGTAAATTGAGGTTGACTTGTGACAACCGTACTTGGACCAGGTTGTCCTATAGGCATTTGAACTGAAGTCTGAATTGTGGGTCTAGAATGAGGTAAAGATGCTTGAGGAATTGATGCAGGAACAGTAGAAACCGGAGTTGTCGATACTCCAGACGTAGGTGGGGTAGATGGAACAGATGTTGCAGCAGTCGTTTGAGGCAAAGTTCGAGGTGAACTAGGTCCAGGCTGAGAAACTACAAAAGGTGTATAAGTTTGAATATTAGGCTGGACAGGTTGTTGGGTTGAACCAGAAACCAAGGGTTGTCCAGATTGAGATGACAACTGCACATTCAGTTGCAAGATTTGTTGAAATTGAGATGGATCCCACACTATATTCATTCCGGGGTATGGACCCATGTTATAGAAATTTTTGGGCACTACAACCCCAATCAAACATGTCCATAAACCAAGGGCTCCTAAGTCCCTAAAAGTGTTGTTCCATCCCCTAAAAGAACAAGGTCAGCTGACTACATCATCTCCCAGAAGTTCTCCATGAAAAACTACTCAGAACTGGTCAAAATTGGACCATCTCACCTGCTCCATGGTCAAAGTTCGATGCATCCCACCTAAATGCACATGGGAGGTGCGATGCATACTGAAAAGCCCTTCTATGGGGTGCGATGGGTGAGAGTGGACAAATGGCAGAGACAGTTTGCGAGGTGGATGATCATGGAATCTTCCAGAAACTTCTCTTGTGACACTTGCCTCTCTGAATTCGCCCAGGGATGAGTAAGAGATCATCAATCTCCAAGTGGAATCAAGAACCATCAGAGAGAGGACACTAATAAAATCCCAGAAGCTGACTCACCCCCCTGCAATCATCTATATATGGATCTCTCATCCCAGAGATCCAGAGGTTGGAATTTTGTATCCTGTAAGGAAGTGTTGTTGGTTTCTTATTGGAATATCATAGTGTTGGGTGATCTAAGCTTTTCATGAGGTGAAACAAGGGCTTTCATGCTGGAGGATGATGTTGGGTCAGAACAATTGGTTGTAATCCTCTTTGCTACTCTTGATTATTAATAAAGCTATTCAAGTTTTCCTCCACATTCTTGTATGTTTGATAATATATGCATTTGTGTGGTCAATATATATCTGGTCCTATATTGTTTATGATTGTAGATATCTGTTCTTCGATAGTATTATGCTACTTTGATTCCACAGGTGCTCTTTGAAGCTGGGTAGACGAAGGAGAAGTGGCAAAGATCTGTAAGAAAGGAGAGGAAGCGAGCAAGGAACCAAGCGCAAGACTGAGGTTGGTGTCTTTCATTCCCCTCTTATCTACTTCTCATAAAGGAAAACGAAAATGGTTTTAGTTTGTTTGTTTCTAAGATAGCTACCAGTGTTAGTGGGACTAGCAGATCCGAGTGGACACTAGATTTCCCGATAACAAAATGGTGACTTCGCTGGGGAGTGAATAGATTGTTTGTCTGTCTATATTTGTTTGTTTTATAAACTTACAGACGGAGCCTGAAGTCAAGCCAGCTAGCCTTCGAACTGCATTTGCTATGCAAGTGAAAAGTAGATCAATGCTGCTTCAGTCTATCTCTGGGTTTTGTTTATAAACTAAACAATTAATTTGAAAACCTTCTAATTGCCCTAGTGGTGGCTCTAGTAACCTCATTAGATCAGCCCCTGTGATTTCTATTTACTGTACATCATTTGCTCGGCCTAAATCCTTGAACTGAGCTGCAAACTATGACCAAGAGCCAAGTAAAGTCTCGTCCTGGTACCATCGCACCCTCTCTTCAAGGAAATCTGGATGCATCGCACTTCCCATGTGCAGTAGGTGGGATGCATCCCTGTTTCCCTGTGTAACAGGTGCGATGATCAGAAAAGGCTAATTTTGCCTCCAGGTCTTGGTTTTTCTTCACTCTTTTCAGCTCTATTCTGGA
Source organism: Pinus tabuliformis (assembly GCA_031772625.1). Taxonomy (NCBI): domain Eukaryota; kingdom Viridiplantae; phylum Streptophyta; class Pinopsida; order Pinales; family Pinaceae; genus Pinus; species Pinus tabuliformis. Next base: position 1,243,994,644 of record CM062816.1, on the reverse strand, counting down.
GTTTTGCTGTCTGTGATCAGTATACCACTATGGAAACCCCCTTCCTTTCCATCATTCCGCCTCCATTGTGCAAAGAACTGTGAATTTTTTATGTATTTTCCGCCATTTTCAGTTCTCTTTTGCAAAGTAGTAGCATAGTCGAACTGTCATCTTTTGCTTTGAAAGTGTCGCAAGTGTCGTTTTCAGTCAAAGAAAAGAATCCTATTGTTCTTGATGGTTGATTACACAGTTACTCTTGTATTTGATTTGAATTAGTAGTTTTTCTAGTGTCGAAAGCAGTTTTCAATTCAAAATAGTAAAGTGTCGTCATTATCTTCCTTTCGTTTTTGAAGAGAAAATTGTTAGTACAGTCGCTTTGAAAAGATAATTCAGATTTTTACTTAGCATTCTTCTTGTCATTCACACATTAAGAAAGCTAAAAACAAATACATGCATGTGCATTTGCATTTAGACTGCTTGTTGGTTTGATTTAGGACAGTGCATCTAGTGTGTGCTCTCTGCTCTATGTTGAAAGAATATCGTCTCTCTTTCTTTAGTAGCTAGGATTTTCTTTGCAAAAAGAAGATTAAATGATTGTTTATCATCTTAGATTGCATTTTAGGAATTTTACATCTACATCACACGGTGAATCTGAAAGGAAAATTTCTTAAGAAAGATCAACTGTAAAATAAATTTAATGAACCTAAAAACACTTTGGAACCTAACGCACAACATCTAGAAGTCTAGGCTAGCAATGTATTCCGGCATCGTAAAGCCTGGTAACTATTGCTTTCACTGTTGTTTGGGTGATTCCTCCTCTTTGAGACAACAAGTGCCAGTACAGACTTGTGCTCCCACGTACCGTTGAGTATATATTGGGAGACCACAATAGGCTATATCCTTTATCCATAGGAATCTGTGTCTGCCGCCCTATCGGTCGCAATGCACTGAACACAGCATTCGGGAAGATTGACTGCCGTACTGTAAAAAGTATTTTGCAGTTTTGCGATTGGTTTGGTAATCGCTCTGTCTAGATTTCCAGAGTAGTCTCTTTCATTCCTTTTCAGACTCCTTAAAGGAAAAGGTCCATCTGAGCACTTGTCACTTTAGGCTCATTAAAAATCGAAGGCGACTAGAGTCATCTTTTGTTTTTTCTCGACTCTTAAAAATTGAAAAAATAAGTTGTGTCAAGCGTCTAAAATTTATTTTAATCGGAATAATATCACCATTCCCGCGTTGGTCTTAGGTTGAGAAAATGGAGTCCGCCAACCAAGGATTTCCCCTTGGAGGAAATCCTAGTCCTTTCTCCTCTTGGGGAGATGTTGGTGCACCTCATATGGCCACATTGTCACTTCCAGGATTGACGATTGGCTTGCCTATATGGCTCTTCTCGACCTCCGTCGTTCAGAACACCGTAATTCCTGAACAATCAAGTCAGCAACTAGATGACACTAAAGTTACCCCCCAACCTTGTGCTTCATCCTATTCTCCCTCTCATCCTTCCTCTTTTCTTGATAAAGCCGGTAAGGCCCAAAACCAAGTAACTAAGAAGAAGGAGGAGAAGAAGAAGAAGGAGCCAAAGACAAAAGAGGGCAACTATGCATCGTCTAGCGAAAATCCACACACTGCACCGACCAGGCCTAAATCGCCATGTGTCATTTGCAAAGGAGACCACTACCATCGAGATTGTCCCTACATCCCTCAGATCTTAAGGGACTGGTCTCCTCATTTGCACAATCCGGTGTCATCAACCTCTGATGATCATGTTGAAAGTACACCATCAACTGGTGAAAATGAAGCACCTGGACAAAAAGGAAAATGTAGATTTCCTTGTAGATTGTGTGAAGGCAATCGTGCCCTCCACCGTTGTCCCTTCCTAGACAAAGCTAAAAGAGTTTTGGATGACCGTCTAGTTTCACCGTTACGGCTTCCTCCTGGATATAAGGAACTCTTGCCAAGTCCATCACTGGTTGAAAATCCAACTGACATGCCATTGTGTCTAGTCAAAGCATCTGTCATTAAAGATAAACCCACCGAACCCATACCAGATGAAAGTCAAAATGTTGAGGCGACAGTCAACCAGGTCTTGTCTTCGGAAGGTCCATCTTCAGATGACACAATCACCGAAGAGAATGAGAATGACACTGTCCAAATTCTTTTCGTAAACACAGACTCCGATGAACATGAGAGCAGTCTACCCATTCCTTTATCACAGGAAGGAAGTTTGTGAGAGTCATATCCGGCCGTCTATTCGGTCCCACCTCCAAGCAACCTAGTTGTTTCCTTCGATTGGAACCTACTAGGGAGACCCCGTTTACCGGATAGTGTACCATTCAGAATCATTACGCAAATATACAGAATGGTCATGGCTGGTACCATCGTAGATGAAGGGGCTTCTGTGAGTATCCTTTCCTCAACTTCTTGGAAAGCGCTTGGTTCGCCATCGCTTTTGCCTGAGATGAGAAATCTGACAGGCTTTGACAAAGGAACCAGTCGATCGTTAGGGATCCTTCCCAATGTGCCGATAAAATTGAGAAGGAAAGTCATTCACATGAATGTAATGGTAGTCCAAGGACCCCTGGATTATAATCTACTCCTTGGGCGTGACTATATTTATTGCATGGGAGCCATTGTCTCCTCACTCTTTAGAGTAATGTGTTTTCCACATGAAGGACGAGTGGTCAAGCTCGTAGACCAGCTTTCGTTCCCCGGCTCACACATAGCAAATAGTCAAATAACATCCCTAAATGGTCTTTTCATGCAAGGAATGTATCATCAATCTCCAGTCCATCCACCTGATGAGCGCGAGTGATCCGGGAGGATGTGACTAAAACCCAGGGGGCATGCACCTTAGTCTGTTTCAGCAGGAAAACCTTGGGTATAGGGTAGGTTTCCGCGGAGGATATATGACTAGTCTGACACACCCGTCCGTTTAGGAAAATGGGATTAGACTGGAATAAGATTCCCTCATCAAAGTTATGTGAGTGGAGGCGACTGCGCCACTCACCTTTGTCTATTTCGGTAGACATCACCAAGGAAGCATTTTGTCTGCGACACGGATGGAGAGCTTTCATATGGTAACCTGGGAATTTTTCGCTATACCTGGGGGCATGCAAACCTTTTGGCATGCAAGCGAAGAGCGACCATTTATTTTCTTAGTTTGTAGTTTCTCAACCCTTTAAACTCGTAGGATTGGTCGTTCCTAACTTGCATAAAGAAAGGATCCAGGGCAAAGCTTTGTAAGGTGCAAGCTCCATAAAAAATGGCATCTTAGATGAGACATCCTTATTATACGATTGGCACGAGCAGTTTTAATGCGGAATGCAATCTCGTTAAAAAATAAAAATAAGCAATGCGCAAACATTCCCTAGAGTTTAAGCTCATTAAAAAATGAACCAATTTCCAGTAAATAACCATTGTGAATGCATTATCATCAGCTTTTGAGCCTTGTTCGTGTTCTCATCATCACCTCCACTCTGTTTTAGCCGATCATTCACCTCCATTTGATTTTTTACCCGTTTTGAGGAACAGTTGCAAAGAGTGATCCTGTTAGCCATCCTTGTGACACTGCCCTGATTGGGAAATTCCAAACCTTACCTGGAATCAGCTGCTACCCAATATCATCACTCGTTCCTCAAAAAAATGAGTCTCCTTTAAGCTATTTTCAACTGAATCGTAAAATATGAAAATATTGTCGAGCGATTGGCCTCTCCAGCTCATTAAAGCAACCGGAAGTGCTATCCCTCCTCTATATTTTAATCTTTTTGGACCTGAGGGATTATTACACAAAAAGATCAAGCACTTGTCTTGTTCGGCTCATTAAAATTACCGAAAATTCATCCCTTTTGTATTATTTTATACTTTTTCAGACTTAAGGGATTATATGACGAAAAAGGATCATTGGAGTTTCCTTTATGTCCCTTTTCAGACTCTCTAAAATTGAAAAGGACCGAGTTATATTTGTTGTTAAACTCGTTAAAACCGAATAGAGACAAACTTGTCCATACAGACAAGAATGAGTTTCACTGTCGCTAAGCTCGTTAAAATATAGTAACGGGTTTTCCCGAAGGGAAAATTATAGAACAAGAATATGTTATCCTCCTCAAGCTTGACAAAAATAAAGAGGTACTGGTTAGCAATGACCGGGGAAAAATTGGGAAGAAAACTTGAAGAAACTTTATTGGTAGCAAGTCGCTCTTGAACATGACACTTTCACTCCGCATCCGAGTTGGGTTGGGTTGTTCCGTTCACTGGTCATATCACCATTGGTCCATCACACCATCCACATTTGGGGTTAACGCTACCAATCCATCATGTTAGTGTCGCCGGTATGTTCAAGAGAAGTCGCTCAGAGAATTCACCTGTGTCTCATCTGCTACAATACATTCACGTTCCTTTCTTTCATGACCGCCACCCTGAACCTTGTATCATCAGACCGTTTTCACCTCCAAAGTCATTTACTCCGTTACGTGTCGTAGATGTGGGATTCATTAAGGCCCTCCTACGGTGGGTCGCTTCTTGTCGACATCAGCTCATTATCCAAGAAGTCGACTTAGGAACAACCCTTTCAGTACTTTGAAGCTTGCATGCCTCAATGGCAAGTTTCTCACTTCCGGCGACAGGTTTACATCAATGGCCTTCGACCGAAAGATTTTCCGTGGTGTTCGATGCCAAGTCCCTTATTCACACCACGTGAATTGTACTGTAGTACCTTGAGGGTCATCATCATTATCGGTGATTCCTCTCGCACCTGTTAATAGCTTACATCATTGGCTGGTAATCAGGCGATGTCTTTCCATGTTCGACTCCAGAACATCTTTCACATGGATCGACTTGTACTCCGAGTAAAGATTGAACGAGTTGAAGACCCCAGATCTAGTTTCATTCATCCGAGCTGCGATATATTCAGGAAAATAAAGACATCAAATGTACATTATTGCTGCACAGATGATCATCCGAATCAAAGGATGATGATTCTATCAGAATCATTAGTCTCCCGCACAAACGGTTGTCTGTCTTATGTACATGGAAATGAATTTATAAAGCTGAGCATGGGAATGCCCACCTCAGCTAGATCATGAAAAATATTATGAAGATAATATATTGTATTGTATCTTATTATAGGTCGCCTTCTAGCTCGAAAAAACTTTGGATCCTCATGATAAAGCATTTCACCCGACATCAAAGATTAACGACCTCATGCTTTATGGGGCAACTGTTATATACATTTTTGGGCACTGCAACCCCAATCAAACATGTCCATAAACCAAGGGCTCCTAAGTCCCTAAAAGTGTTGTTCCATCCCCTAAAAGAACAAGGTCAGCTGATTACATCATCTCCCAGAAGTTCTCCATGAAAAACTACTCAGAACTGGTCAAAACTGGACCATCTCACCTGCTCCATCGTCAAAGTGCGATGCATCCCATCTAAATGCACACGAGAGGTGTGATGCATACTGAAAATCCCTTCTATGGGGTGCGATGGGCGAGAGTGGACAAATGGCAGAGACAGCTTGCGAGGTGGATGATCATGTAATCTTCCAGAAACTTCTCTTGTGACACTTGCCTCTCTGAATTTGCCCAGGGATGAGTAAGAGATCATCAATCTCCAAGTGGAATCAAGAACTATCAGAGAGAGGACACTAATCAAATCCCAGAAGCTGACTCACCCCCTGCAATCATCTATATATGGATCTCTCATCCTAGAGATCCAGAGACTGGAATTTTGTATCCTGTAAGGAAGTGTTGTTGGTTTCTTGTTGGAATATCGTAGTGTTGGGTGATCTAAGCTTTTCATGAAGTGAAAGAAGGGCTTTCATGCTAGAGGATGACACTGGGTCAGAAAAATTGGTTGTAATCCTCTTTGCTACTCTTGATTATTAATAAAGCTATTCAAGTTTTCCTCCACATTCTTGTATGTTTGATAATATATGCATTTGTGTGGTCAATATATATCTGGTCCTATATTGTTTATGATTGTAGATCTCTGTTCTTTGATAGTATTATGCTACTTTGATTCCACAGGTTCTCTTTGAAGCTAGGTAGATGAAGGAGAAGTGGCAAAGATCTATCAGAAAGGAGAGGAAGCGAGCAAGGAACCAAGCGCAAGACTGAGGTTGGTGTCTTTCATTCCCCTCTTATCTACTTCTCATAAAGGAAAATGAAAATGGTTTTAGTTTGTTTGTTTCTAAGATAGCTACCAGTCTTAGTGGGACTAGCAGATCCGAGTGGACACTAGATTTCCCGATAAAAACCCATAGAAGGTTGAGCATATTGAGGACCATAACCGGGTTGAGGGTAGGGTTGATAATTCAAAGGTACATTTCCAACTCCTTAGATAGCTGATTGACCTGAAGGTGGTTGGAAACCTTGGGTTGAGTATTGACCTTGAGGTTGATAACCTTGAGGCACGTACTGAAACTAGGGTTGACCTTGAGGTACATATTGAAATTGGGGTTGACCTTGAGGTACATACTGAGTCTGGGGTTGACCTTGAGGAATGTACTATCCTTGAGGTTGCCCCCCAAGTGGTAAATGGGTACCTTGAGGTTACGGATTTGGAATGGTACCTGACATCATAAGAATATCTTCTACACTCAACGACTTAGTTCCGTTATTACCAGTTAATTACCCTTGTTCAACAGGTTGAGGAGATGCTCCCGAAAAACTACTAGTAAGTGACTGATACCCAGAGGGAACAGCGGGACCGCCATATGAAAATGTTTCTGGAGATTGAGAAAACATGGATGACTATCTCGACATATTCAAAGGAGGATAATAACCTCTAGGTGTTGAATGAAAAGGAATGTGAGGTGGTGAAAAACTTAGTCCCGGGTTTTCTAGAAAATTGTTCAATGAAAGATACCAAGCGTCCCTCCTAGGTGGACTGTAAAAGATCGATTCACACTCCCTAAGTTCTATAGTTGGTTGATTTTCAGGGATAGATATACTTTCTTCCGGAGTAACAAGTTCTTCAATAGCAATAAGTCCAGAAGGAAGATTTTGGGTAATGACTCTTCCTACCCTAAGTGAACTAGGACCATTGGAAGTTGGAGAGGCAAATCCTGATGATGGAGTAGCAGCAGGTTCAGATATGTCAGGTTCCTCAGCTAACTCACTAGTAGAAGAAAAACTACCAGTAACTTCGGAAAATGAAACAGGTTCAATAATATACTCTGGTGCTTGAACTTGGTAATCAGGATGCACAACTAAAGAAGATTCTCCTTCTTTTGGTGACCCAACTCTACTATCACTAGGAGTTACAAGAGCTCGTAGCCCTTCAAGCTGGCTTGGTGAAAACTCAGGAGGTTGGCCCCGAAGTCTACAGGACTGACTAGGTAATTCAACCACAATTAAATATTTTAATTACTTCACATGCAAACAAAGAAAAATCTCAATGAAAACCACCTAAAGTCTCTAAAGAACCAAACAATTTTGAATCAAACGCCTAAAGAATCTAGGAGGTCAAACCACACACAAACAGTAACTTTCTGTACCGAAAACACTAGTTGGTGATGAAATCCAATGTCGCAGAATTCAATATAGAAATGGCGGTTGGAACAGTTACCCCGACAACCTGCTTAATGAATAGAATGGCACAATTTTCTCCACTAAACCGTCTCGAGTGAAGAGAACCCCCCAGAAAATCCAAGTGATTCTAGTCGACGTCTGCTCTAGGTACAGTGGGATCTTCCCTCCACCGTCACCTTAGGAAAGAATCCTATAGATTATGGCCACTATGGTTACCAATGAAAACAAATATACCTGGGGGAATAGTCTGTGATCCGATACACACGCAAGGGCAGAGTAGCAAAGCTTAATCCCCTTGAAGGCTCCTTGAAATAATCCAAGGTTTACTAACAAGTGACCCCAGGCTCCTCGACAATGGTTAATCCAAGGTTTACCGTTTTTAATACATGTATATCTGCTATCATCCCCAATGAGGAAGGATTGATTACCCCACTGGTTTGGATATGACCTCATGCTTGACTCCTTTAAGAGGAGCTTCCCAGAGCATAGATGTAACAATTGGAATTTATCTCCTACCGCAAGATACAACTACTTGTTTGTTTTACTATCTTGGAGAGTTAATTACTCCCTACTCCAAGATACTAGCCTAAGCTATGTTGGTGATAAAGAGCACTAGAAATAAAAAGATTACTAGATAGATTTTACTTTAAGCGTTATTTTTTATGGTTGTTTCTTAAGTCAAAAGGTGTGGAGATGAAACTTTATGGTGTGAAGACTGGACTCCAAAACACTAAAAATGCACCTAAGATGATAAACAATCCTTTTTCTTCAATGAATTTCTAGCTAAAGAAAGTTTGAGAATGCAATTGCTTGAAAAAACAAATCTTTCTTTAACAAACAAATGAAAAGAAAAACTTTTTTTTGTCTTTTTCAATAAACTCAAAAACGAGACTACTAATTATGCTCATGAAAAATATCCCTTTCTTTTCAACACTCAAATACTACAAAAACAAAACTTTTCAAAAGAGATTTTTTTTTTTAATTTTTATAAAACACTCAAAACTATTAAAAAATCTAATCTTGAGATCTATAAATTCTAAAAATCTAATTGAAGTAAAAGCTTACAAAATTTCTTTTCAAGGATGTTTTACTTAGTTATGAGCAAACTAAGGACTAACTTGTTCAGAATAACAAATTAATCAAAATACAACCAGCTTTTGATTTCTTTTTAGAAATGAAATCCAAAACTTTCAAAACAAGTTCTTTTGAAGCTTCGCAAAGAGAAAAATGAGATGTATTCCTCACCAAAGGTAGATTTTACAAATCGGTCAGACTCATAAAGAAGACCAGCAAAAACCAGGGTGATCTGAGGTTTCTAAGGCTTCTAAGCTCTGAGTTACTACAAAGACCAAACGAAAATCAAGCCAGGCACACAAAACTTCTATAAATTCACCTAAAACCTAAATGCCAATGGAATTAACCTACGAAAAGTTTCTGACAAGACACGTGCAGATCTGGGCAGAGGCTAAAACACATAAACAAATCCTAAGCTTAACTGAATGAAAATATTTTAAGTTTTTCAAAATTTTGACAGGGTCCGCAGGCCCCCAGTATAACCAGGTGTGGTACCTCTCTGTGTGGTAAAGCAACAGTGCAGGGATGTCCGCACTGTGTTACAACCAAAACGTGTGGTCCTCTTCCAAAAGCGTGAAAAACAAAAACAATTCAAAATCTAAGCAAACTACCCAATCCCACACACATCAAGCAAAAACCAGAAATAGAGAAAAAGTTTCTCAAGTCAAAGTAAAAGCAAAGGAAAAAACCAAAATTCACGTCCCCAGCGGAGTCGCCATTTTTTCGAGTGGATAAATTGTTCTTGTGGACAAGACCGATATCCCTAGTATCTATGGATATCTAGCGACAAGCAAACCAATCAAATTCTATCTTTCTCTAAATATTGCGATTTATAAATAAAGGCCAATAGATGTTTTAGACCCTACCTCAAGTCTAGTGCTAGTTTGTGGAAGCCACACTCCGTTTGTCCAAATGAGCTCCCTTTTAAAGAATCTGCAAACACAAATAGGCACACATCAAATAATATCTGCATAGCCAATATAATAAACCATATTTATCATAATGATCAAGGAATTCATGAAACAAACCATAGAAGACAATTTATTGAGAAAAATGAATCTGATTGTATTAAATTTAAACAAAGAATAACTTTACAACCTTGGTGCCTTGATGTTGTACAAGCTCCTCCCAGGGTCCAGCAAGAATCTCCTCTACTTTGACAAGTTTCACTCTCTTCCCAAAGAAGCCAAAAGGTATGTAATCTCTCCTCTCAAGCTCAAATAGGAAGTCTAAATTCCAACAACATTTAACCTCAAAAATCTTCAGCTTTCAACCTCCCTAGCAACCAGCCTAATGCCTCAATTTATAGTGCAGAGGAGGGAAGTTACCAGGTCCACCTTCAAAGGGATAGAGTCCTCCTTCAAAGGGATAAGCTCCTCTCATCAAGGGGTTAGCTCCTTTAGTTATGGGATGCATGAACCACCTGGGAGTGAACTTGCCACCTCAAGATTCCTTCTAGAAGCATCCAGAATTAATCCAAAGTGAGTTTTTAATAATAAACTTGTGCCTTTTTTACTTTTACAGGGGTCCGCACCCACTCCTTTAGAGACAGAGCGGGCAGGTCTGCAGGTAACATGACCAAGGGGTGCGGGACCGCAGGTAATGCTAAGAGAAAGTGCAGAACCAGAGTTTTAGAGATTTTCAAGGACTTTCTCTCGTTTTTAAGGCTTGACATGAAGAGCTGAGGTTTGAGACTTGCAAAGGAGGACAGTATGAGTGGTGATAGACTCACACTAACTGCAGAAAGTCATGGTGACAATATTTTGTGTAACAAATCTCAAAGAAAATATGGCAAGTAAGGCTTGAGATGACTGAAATGAATACCAATTTTAGGCTAGGTATATGCTAAGAGGAATTTGATTGATTTTAATGGTTGTTTGTTAGATCATATGAGGAAGGCAGCTTTGGGTCCGGGAAATCAACTCAGATTTACAGAGGTTTCTGTGGGGCAAGGTAGGAAAGTGTTTTAGCACTTTGAAATGAATGTGATGGTGAGTCTAAAGACTGGTGACGAGTTGGAGAGGGCATGCAAATTTCATGAGTCCTCTTCAAATAGCAGAAAACATTTAAAACTAAATAAAACCCCAAGGCAGAGAACTGAACACCAATGGATTCCACCCTTTAATCTTGATTCATTTAGTTATGCAGAAAAAGATAGATGATGGCACATACACACATAAGATAAACTAAATAACAGAGGAGAAAACAATGCTAATTCACATTACCACAAGAATCCCACAAAATGATGCAAAACCCTGGTTCATTTCCTTGCCAAATTGCAAAAATGATTTACAATAGTGCTCAATGTATCCACAAGAGTCCAATCTTGACAAATGAATAAGAAAGTACAAGATATAGGCATCAAACCACCTATGCTATCCATCAGGGGTCGAATCCATGAGTCAAGGAGTTGTTTCAACAAGATCTAAACTAGGAACTGAAAAATAGGCAGTGGAACAACTTGCCTCTAAAACTATGGAAACTGATTCATTCATCCTCAAACCAACTCTAACTGATGTATCTACCTTGTCAAGTCATTTTTCATCATTTACATTATATTACATCATTAATTTACCAAAGAGGAAAGAAAAAGTCGATTGACAGTCAAACTAGGAAAAATTTTGAGTTTTTAGGCTAAATTAGCAAAAATTTGCCTGATGCGCGACACCTTGAGCCTGATGCACAGCGCCACTTCAAGGCTGATTTTGGAGGCCTTCCACTCATCAAAATTAGGCCCAAGATATCTTGTTGGAAATCCCTACTTTTCTTGTTTCTGTAACACTTTGAATTTTCGGATTTGGAGGTCATTTGCCCCCTCAAAAGTGGATTCTCCCAAGACTAGTTCCTGTGGGTCCACAAAGTGGCAGAGAGGGCATTTTTTAGGTGTTTTTTTCCCTTTAGGTGACCCAGATCTCCTCCAAAACTTATGAAACTTTCTGGGTTTCATTATTTTTCCATGAGGAATCCAAAAATGCAAGCCATTTTGTAAAATTATTAGCCAACTCAATGTGCAGTGCACAGCTGAAAATTCCTGTGTTTTACATTTAAAAATCGTGAAATGACGAAATTTTCTCAAAATTGCTTCAAATTTGGCAAGAGGAAAGCTTACTAATTTCTTTTCTGAGCCAAGGAAGCTTCACCCAAAATTTTAAGTTTGTCTTGTTCCTTTTTGGCTCTTAAGGCTCTCTTTAACTTAGCTTTTAGGCCATTTATCCTTGTCTTGCAAATTCTATTCTGAGCTAAGTAATGATAAGCCATGTGGTGCAACATTTTCTTCTCCTTGTTAGCCTTATCAATCATCTTCTCAAGGTGGATATTCACTCTTTCCAACCATGATTCTCAGTCAGCCTCAATTTCTTTCTCTTGAGCTATCACTTAGTGTTTCTTCTTCATAACTTGACCCACTGTTTCTTGTCATGGTGTTTGGTGCTTGTCTTAGGGAAGTGATGTGATGATAATATGGTGGAAAATGATAATGGGGGAGGACAAGGGAGATGAGTATGAAGATATTTTACTAATGGGAAATGGAGTTGGGGAATGAAGGGATAATTTTTAGGAAACTAGGGTTTTGTGAGGGATTTAGGGTTTGATGAAGGGAATGAGTTGTCTTAGGGGAGTGGGATATGGAAAATGGGATTAATGGATTGATTTAGGACAATGTAAGATAGAAAAGGGGAAAATGATGTTGGTTTTGGTTATGGAGTGAAAGTGTTACAATGAAATGGAAATTTATGAAGACAAGGTAGGGTTTGATGTTTTAAAATGCAAAACTCATGAAGAAAACATGTAGAAGATCAAATTTAGCTCAAATGCAATGAAGACTTACTTGTAGAAGAGAAATGCAGTTTTTTTTAGGGTTATTGGGTGATTTAGAATGTTTTGGCAGCTTTTTGACTGATGCGCAGTGCCCTCTTGATGCGCAGCGCCCTTGTAAATTAACACTAGCAGAAACCCACTGATGCGCAGCACCCATCTGATGTGCAACGCCCATCTGATGCGTAGCTCACTGCCTTTGATGCGTAGCACTAGGCAGATTTGCTTGGAAAACAGGGTTTTCAACTTCCTTTGTTCAATTTGCCTCCAAATCGTGATCTTAGCTCTCCAAGGGTATCTTGCACAAAGAAATAGATGAATAACACTCCTTTCACTTTATATATGGATGCCTTTTGATTTTTCCTTCTTTAAAACCCACTTTTATAATGTCATAGTCACTTTTGCTTTAAAACTCTATTTTTCATTTGAATTGACTTTTCTTGATCACTTGATGAACTGATGCATTGATGCTTTTGCTTTTGTTTGCAGTGGCTGGAGTTGGCCAGGTGAGAAAGGAAAGCAGTTGGAACTTATTACATATAAAAACACTTTAAATTACATAAAATTTGTACATAAAATAAAAAAACCCTATTTTTACCTAAAAATAGAGTTTTGATGTAAAAACCATTTATTGAGCATATCATCAGTGAATTTATGATTCTCTGAACTTACAAACCTCCTCATGTGCCTACTGACCTTTTATTTAGTTTTGGATGATCATGGTGGATAACCCTAGACCTAATGAGACTAAAACCCTAAAACTGACTTTTGTAAATGAAATAAAACAAGAATGACAATAATGACCTAATCATGTGAAAACAAGCCAGCAAGTAAATGCCATTAGGGAATTGACAATGAACCACTACCATCAGTTGATCCATGACCTAATGGAATGCAGTTGATTAGATGGGACACCTAATATGCATGCAAAAAGAGAAATTTGATCACTGATGGAGGAATGAAGATATTGACACTAACTCTTAAAACAAATGACTCCATGTTGTATAATTATATGCTTGATTCAGGAGCATCACACAACCTTATGCCAAAATCTATCATGGACCATTTGAAACTCGACATAACTAGATCCTATCATGACTTGTACACCTTTTATTCTAAAAAGGTGCCCTATTTAGGATTGATCAAGGATCTAGTGGTTACCCTTGCCCAAATTTCAGTGAAAAGTGTAGTACTTGATATTGTTGTCACAAATATCCCTCCCAAATTTGGAATGTTCTTTTCTAGGTCTTGTTGTGCCAAATTAGGGGGAACTCTACAGATGGATATGTCATATGCAACTATTCCTGTTTATGGAGGAGAGCAATTAAGATTATATAGGGTGGTAAGATTTATAGATACTGTTTTTAAGACTAACTAGCCAAGTAACCATCCAATTTATGCAATAGATCAAGATTTTGGTTGTTTTCAACTCACTTCAAACCAACATAAAACTCAAGTCAAAATTGAAGAGGTAGTTGAAAGTCTTGAACCAAACCAAACTGATATTTGGAAACTATTCTTTGATGGTTCTTGCACAAAATATGGGCAGGAGCTGGAGTAGTTTTAATTTCACTTGAAAAAAGAAAATATAACTCAATCATGTAAATTAGACTTTGATGTTACAAATAATGTGGTTGAATATGAAGCTTTCCTTTTAGGATTGCAACTAGCCAAAAGCTTAAAATTTCAAAACTTAAGTGTTTTTACTAATTCAGAACTTATTGTTAAGTAAGAAATTCTTGCCAGACCAAGCACCCTAGTATTGGGTTCTACCGAAATGAAGTATGGGATTAAGTTGAAAACTTCTTTGATGCTTTTAATTTGATTCATATTCCTAGAGATCAGAATATTCATGCAGATGCCTTAGCTGTCTCTGCCATCTCTTTTAAATTTCTTGATCATATTGATGTACTCTATCAGATTCAAGTCAAATATAGGCCATCTATCCTAGATAATCTGAAACATTGGCAAATATTTGAAGATGGTGAACAGTTGAAATCATTTCTGCAGGTAATAGATGATTTTTCATTTCTACAAATTGATGAAGATAGAACTGAAATAAATGAAAATGTAGATGGAAATGATACTTCAGATTTTAAAACACAAATTTCTAATCATGACATTACTCAATTATCAAATAATTTTATTCCAAAAGGACTTATTCCTTTAGAAAGATTGTTTAATCAAAATGATGTCCTTCGAAACCCTCAGTCCATTTCTTCAGAAGATGACATAGAAGAGATTGACATTGGAACTGATGAAGATATCAAAATATGTGCATCTCTAGACCCTGAGATCAAAGTTCAATATCTTAAGTTACTGCAAAATTATGAGGATGTTTTTTCTTGGACTTATGTTGATCTAAAGACCTATGACACTGCATTAATACAACATAAGATTCCTTTGAAGCCAGAAGAAAAACCTTATCAACAAAAACTTAGAAGGATAAATCCAACCCTTCTACTAACTGTAGAAAGGGAGATTAAGAAAATGCTAGATGCCTAGATCATCCTCCCTCTTAGATATTCTAAGTGGGTTGCAAATCTGGTTCCTGATAGAAAGAAAAATGGAGAAATAAGACTCTGTGTGGATTTTAGAAATTTGAACAAAGCATCATTAAAAGATAATTATCCTTTGCCCAAAATGGATCAGTTAATTCAAATTATTTCGGGAGCACAAAGACTTTCTATGCTTGATAGCTTTTCAGGTTATAATCAGGTGAATGTTTATACAACAGACAGAGAGAAGACAGCCTTTACTACACCCTGGGGTACATTCATGTACGCTAGGATGCCATTTGGCTTAACCAATGCTGGAGCAACATTTCAGAGAGCTATTGACATAGATTTTATGGGTCAGGTAAATAAATTTGTGGTTATTTATCTTGATGACATAACTGTTTTTTTCTAAATCTGATCAAAAAAATCTAAAGCACTTGATGAAGGTTTTTGACAAGTGTAGAAAATTTGGAATATCATTGAACCCTAAGAAGTCTTTGTTTGCTATCAAAGAAGGAAAATTGTTAGGCCATATAATTTCAAAGGAGGGAGTAGTAATTGACCCCAAACGAGTGTCTGCCATTGAAACATTGACCTTACCTAGAAACAAGAAGGAGATTCAAGGTTTTCTAAGCAAGATTAATTTTCTAAGGAGGTTTATTCCAAATTATGTAGAGATTGTAAAAGATATAACTGCCATGCTCTGAAAGGACCATGAAGTCAAATGGACTCCCACTTCTATGCATGCATTTTAACAAATAAAAAGGGCTATCTCTGAAGCTCCCACCTTAGCCAACCTTGATTATACTAAGCCATTTAGTATTTTCTCTTTTTCCTCTAAAACAACCCTTGATGTCATTCTATTACAGAAAAATGAAGATTCCCATGACCAACCCATAGCCTTTTTTAGCAAGGTTATGAGAGATGTTGAGCTTAAGTATGGCATCATTGAGAAGCAAGCCTATGCCCTTATTCAAGCCCTGAAATCATTCAGGATGTATGTCTTACATTCACCTATTACTGCTTATGTCCCTAATAGTGTTGTGAAAATTGTCCTAACCCAACCAAACACTGATGGGAAAAGAGGTAGATGGATCACTCAAATTCTGGAGTTTGATCTAACTATCAAGACTACCAAGCTAGTAAGAGGTCAAGGATTAACTAAGCTTCTAGCTGAATCCAACTGCAAAGTTCTTGGAATCAATTCTGTTTTAGAAATAAAAGGGAAGAATACACAAGAACCTTTTGTCCTTGCAGAAGGGGAGAACCCACAAGAACCTTCCCTTCATCCTAAAGGGGAGAACCCAAAAGAACCTCTACCTTTAGAGAAAATCATTCCTATACACATTGATGAAAAATTATTTTTGTCAAAATGGTATCAAGATATTGTAAATTTGTTGATCCATTTTGAGTGTCCAACATCATTCTCCAAAAGCCAGTGTAAAACCCTTAAGTTAAAATCAGTCATGTACTGCATTATAAATGCAAATTTCTACTGGAATGATCCACTGAATATTTTGTTATTATGTTTAACAGAATTAAAAACTGAAGGAATCATTGATCAGTTTCATACAGGATTTTGTGGGGGACATTATGCTTGGAGAGCAACAGCATACAAGATTCTGAGGGGAGTATTCTATTGGCCCACATTGTTCTTACAAGTAGGGGCAAAGGTCATAGGTTGTGTTCCTTGTCAAATGTTTGTTGGTAAACAAAAATTAGTTGCTCTTCCACTCGTTACATCAATAGTTTCAACACCTTTTTCTCAATGGGGATTATATTTTGTTGGAGAGATTCACCCCACTTCAAGTAATCGGCACAGATGGATCCTCACTGCAATAGACTATTTTACTAAATGGGTGGAAGCAATTCCAGTCAAAAATGCTACTGATTCAGTAGTAATTAAGTTTATTGAGGAGAATATCTTATCTAGATTTGGTTGCCCAACTCAAATTATCACTGATAATGCAACAACTTTTTCTAGTGTTAAAATGATTGACTTTTGAAGAAATATCATATTCTATTACATCATTCAACTCCATACTACCCTCAAGGTAAGGGCCTTTGTTATAGACATTTTTGTGCCTTACAGCTCTAAGCATGAAATGTCCATAAACCAAGGGATCCTAAGTCCCTAAAAATGTTGTTCTGACCCCTAAAGGAACAAGGTCAACAAATTACAGCTTCTCCCAGAAGTTCTCCACCAGAAACTACTCAGAAACAGTCAAATCAGGATCATTTCAGCTGCTCCACTAGCTAGTTGCGTTGCATAGCACCCAAGTACACTAGTTAGGTGCATTGAAACGCACCTAAATGCACTACCAGGGTGCGTTGAGTGGGAAATGACAAATGGCAGTGTCATTCCGCGAGGTGGACATACAATGGAAGCTTCCAGAATCTTCCCCAATGACACTTGCCTCACTGAGTTCGACCAAGGATGAGTAAGAGGCTCTCAGTCTCCAAGTGGAAACAAGAACTGACAGAGAGAGGCCACTAGTCAAATCATAAGCTGACTCATCCTCTTTGCATACATCTATATATGGATCCCTCATCCCAGAGATCCAGGGGGCTGGAATTTTGTACATTGCAGAGAATTGCTGTTGGTTTTGAGATAGATATCAGAGTATTGGGTGATTTATGCTTTGTTGGAGGTGAAGAGGGGACTCCTTTGCTGGGAGGTTGATGCTGGATCAGGAATCATCGGTTGTAACTCCTCCTGGATCTTCTTGTTATATCAATAAAACTATTTGAGTTTCTCCTACATGCTTGTGTATCATTGATGTCTGTTACATTTGTATGTTTAGCTTAAATCTGATCCTAAGCTATTTATGAATTTAAATCCATGTCTTTGTGTAGTTTTCTTCTTCTATGATCTTACAGGAACTTGGTGAAGTTGGGCAAGTAAGGGAGCAGGTAGCTGGAAGCTGTCAAAGAGGAGAGAGATTGGATCAAAGGACTAGCGCAAGACACAGGTTGGTTCATCCTATTCCTCTTCGTTTATAGTTCATAAAGAAGAATACGAAAGTAGTTTTCTCTGTTTGTTTCTAAGGTCACTGTCACACCTTAGTGGGATAGGGTCGTTCTGAGTAGACACTTTTCCCGTTAACAAAATGGCGACTCCGCTGGGGAGCGTGTCTAGTTAGTTTGTTTGTGTTTCTCTTGTTGTTTGTTTCATAAACTTAGAAGTAGCAATCGAACTGCATTTGCCATTAACAAATGCAAAGTAGACATCTGCTACTTCAATCCAATCACTGGATCTGTTTATGATCTGAACAACTGACTCACAAATGATCTGATTGCCCTTTGTGATAGCTCTTAGACCTCCTTTAAATCTACCCTCTGATTGTGCATTACTGATTTCCTTTTACTCGGCCAAAAACCATAGATTAAACTGCAAACCGTGACCCAGAACCCGGATAGAATTCTCGTTTCTGCCCCAGTGCAGGCTCTGTGGAGAGATTCTGCATTTCAACGCAGTTCCTGAGAGGGCTACCTGCGCTGCAATCCAGTTTCTCTGTGTAACAGGTGCGCTGATCAGCCTAGCCTTGTGCAGTTGAGGTTCTTTGCTTCATTTTTTTTCAGTTTTGTCTCTGATTTTTTGCAGCCTGTGATCAGTGTATGTGTCTGTTTAAAAACCCCTTTTCTTTGCCTTAATTCCTCCTCCTTTGTACAAAAAAAATTGTAGATGTTTTTGTGTGTTTGTTACATCATTTACAGTTTTCCATTGAAAAAGTAGAATAGTCATACTGTCGTCCTTTGATTTAGATCTGTCGTAACTGTCGATTTTGATCTTAGGAGAAATTTTATTTGCTGTTGACAGTCGATTATGCTTTTACTTTTGCCTTTGGTTTGAATTTGTGACTTTCTAGTGTCGAAACAAGTATTTATTTCAAAATCATAAAGTGTCGTAATCATCTCTACCTTTTGATTTCGAAAAGAAGCTTGTTTGTGTTTGTCACTTGAAAGCAATTCAGATTTGTACAACAACTTTCTTTTTAGGCATCAATATTAAGAAAGTGAAAACAAATACATGCACATGTGCATTTGCATATTGATAGTCTGTTTGGCTTGATTTAGGAAAAGTGCATTTACAGTGTGCTCTTTGCTCTTTGTGAAAAGATTGTGTCTTTCTTTTCCCTTTGTAGCTAGGATTTTCATTGCTGAAAAGAGATAAAAGTTTTCTTATCATCTTTAGATTGCATTTTAGGAATTACATCTACATCTCGTGGTTATCCCAAAAGGAAAACTTCATAAGAAAGATCAACTTAAAATAAATTGAATGAATCTAACAACGCTTTGGAACTTAACGCACAACATTTAGAGGTCTAGGCTAGAGACATATTCCGGCGTCGTAAAGCCTGGTAATTGTTGTCCTCACTAATGGTTGGGTGATTCCTCCACTTTGAGACGATAAGTGCCTGTACAGACTTGTGCTCCCACGTACCGTCGAGTATATATTGGGAGACCCCTATAGGCTTAAAACCTTTTATCCATAGGAAGCCGTGTCGGCCGCCCTACTGATCGCAATGCACCGAACACAGCATTCGGGAAGATTGACTGCCGTACCGTAAAAAGTATTCTGCGGTTTTGCGATTGGTTTGGTACTCCCTCTACCTAGATCTCCAGAGTAGTCCTTTTCGTTCCTTTTTAGACTCCTTAACGGAAAAGGTCCATCTGAGCACTTGTCACTTCAGGGTCATTAAAAATCGAAGGAGACTAGAGTCATCTTTTGGTTTTTCTCGACTCTTAAAAACTGAAAAAACAAGTTGTGTCAAAAGCGTCTAAAATTCATTTAATTCGAAACATACTTTCCCTTTTATTTTAGTTGATCGAGTAATCCGAAATCGTGGAAGAAAGTCAATTGAAACCCCGTCGTTCGCGGAGGCTTACGAGTCAACCGTCTTTGTCTCTGGAATCGAAACCAGTACGGACAAAGTGAACTCGTTTAACCGGCTCAAAATCTCTTATTAAAGTTAGAAAAAGTGTTCCAACGACATCAGAGACTCTGGTTACTCCAAACATTTCTGGAATCCCTGCCTCTATAGAAGAAGTTCAACAGCCACAGAGGGACAGTGATATTGATCCTAGTTTGAGAATAAACACTTGTGTTACCGAACCAGTTCCATCTACAACCGGTTCGGAGAGTCTTACTCTTCAAACATCTGTCGCTGTCGATTCCACACCTTTTTCGGCACCAGAAATATTTTACGGACTTGACGGTATTCCCCTTCCACCTGGTCTGATTGCAATTGAAGAAATTGTAGAAGATCCTCAAACAAGTACTCCAACGCACTTTGGAGTCGGGATCACTCTATATCCTTCTTCATCAGAAGTTAGTCTACCACCAGCAGAAGTTCTTGTAGAATCGCTAGGTAATCTTTTGGATAGACTACAAATGTCTGAACAACCGTCAACATCTAGGACTGTGTCGTCTGACACAGCGACAACAGAACTCCCTGCTGTCACTCCGACAATGTTCGCGGGCATACCATATGTCTTGACTAGCTCTCAACCGCTAGAAGGAGCCCACTCAAGGGCTATTTCGACAGTCTGGTCCGTTCCTGTTTGTTCATCCGGAATAATATCCAGAAACTCTTGTGTTGGGTCTCAACAAATTGATCCATTTGGAGGTCAATTTGGGTAGTCCGGTCCCCAAGGGCAAACAATTCCCTTGAGTTTTGGATTACCACCGTATGGGGGGCAGTATGCCCTTTCATTATCCCCTCCGGGAGGATATCCATACGGGAGTTCACAACAATATTCAGGTTATACTGGAATTACCTCAAGTGGTTGGGTACCTATACTACCTCAACAACCAAGAGTGGTGTATTCGATGCAACAATGTGTACCTATGTCGAATATCCCGACTACACCAGCTATTGTGACGGTGTCACAAGTTCAAACGCTGCCTGTTGTATGCCAACCTCAGATTTCTCAGGTTGTAATGCAACAGCCCCTTGACCCTGTGACTCAACCATAATCGCCAACTAGTGGGGCGACACAGGTCCAGACGGGTACAATTACCCCACACCTTGGTCCAACAGTTAGTATAGCACAACAGCACATGGCTTCACAACCATGGCTGGTGCAATACCAACAACCACAATTCCAACAAGTATACCAAGGTTCTGAGCAGCAAATCTTTGCGAACAGTGGACAGCCGTACATTCAAAACGGTCAAAATCAACCATTTTACAATGGTCATGTCCACCAACCTTATCAGTCATACCAGCATCAAATGCATTATGCTGGCATGCAAAGACCAACTGCTCAGGCAATCCCATCTTACCCTGGGTATGCTTCACCTAATCTGAATCAGCAGTTACCATTCGTGGAAACTTTAGAGTTACCTTATTTAAACCGGTTAACAAACGATCCAATTGCTTACGCCCCTTGGTGGCCAGCGATTCCACATAAACTTCAATAAGATATTCCTAAATTTAATGGAAATCCGGGTGAAGATCCATCGAATCACGTGATGACATTTCATCTATGGTGTTCATCAAACACCCTAAATGATGATTCGATAAGGCTTCGCCTCTTTCAGAGGACGTTAACGGGTCTGGCGGCAAAATGGTACATTGAATTGCTTAGAGCTTCGTTCGACAACTGCAGTACCTTAGCCACAACCTTTTTAACCCATTTTCAATTGCCAATAAGGTATGAAACGGGAACAGAACTTCTTACCAACTTCAAACAGACAACAGCCACTCACATATCTGATCATATACATGAGTGGCGACGTCGTTGTAGGATGGTAAAAACGTACGTTCCCGATCAGCTATTAGCTGAATGGCTTATCAAGTCTTTACTGCCTTCCATCACGGAAGATGTGGCAAAGGGGGGAGTCATAATGGAAGAGCAAGTTATCGCTCGTGCACAATATCTGGACTTGATCTATACTCAGTCCGACACGCTCTACAACAAAATACCTGACGCCCCTAGACCGGAATTCTCAATTCCTCCTCCTCCTAAATCAAACAATGACTCTCACGCCGGCTATGGCGTGATTGGCACAACAGACACGAAATCGACAAAGGCTACCTCCAAGAAGTCCCGTAAGATTTCAGATCAAAATGAAAAAGACGAACTTCTTGCTTCGGAAGTAAATGTCATATCGACAGATAAGGGCAAAGAAACCAAACAACCAAGAAGCAAGAAGAAAGGCAACGGGAAAAAGAAGAAACAGGATGAGTCATCACCTGAAAAATCTTCTTCAAATCCCCCTGGAAATAGGAAACAAAAATATCCATGCATGATATGCGATGAGGATCATCGGACTTTAGATTGTCCACACAGAGCTGAGCTTAAAAAATTCTTTAAGAGTTCGAAAACCTCAGCAATGTTAACTGATCCGTTTCCAAATCCAGGAACAAATCTGGTTGAAAGTGGAAATGCTTCCCTGTCTCAAGTGCTAATGTTGTCGATTTCAAAATAGCAAAATGATGCTTTGATTTCGACAAGGAACAAAGATTACGGGAATCCGCAGCTGTCGAATAACAAGGATAAAGATCAACCAAGTAGTTCGACAACAACTTCGACAGAAGTTGTACCACCCACCATTCCTGAATTGACGATAAAACCGCCGAAGGGAGTAGTACACAAGTCGACATTTAATCCCCGCGCTAGAGCAGCGCAGCATTATAACATAGTGGAAGATTTGGCCCAATCGCCATCCGCTATGTCGACTCTTGAAGTACTACAAAATTGCCCATCTCAAAGGCAGGCTTTATTATTGGCCATTGGTGGGATTGATCCAAAGGATTCCAATCTTGTATCCTTCGACCACAAAGGATACAATCCTCAGTTGCCGGCCCAACTAGCTTTCCTTGTTCAAGTGAAAGCCCTCAACAAAACTGTTCATCGAACAATTATTGATGAGGGGGCATCTACATGTATCATGTCGATGAGTTGCTGGAAAACTTTAGGATCTCCAACCTTGTCGCGGTCTGCGACGACATTAAAAGCATTCGACGGAAGGACATATACCCCATATGGTATCCTAAATAACTTGAAAGTCGAACTAGGAGGGAAAACAGTAGAAATAGATGTTGAAGTCATCGATGGGAATCTTGATTACAACATCCTACTAGGAAGACCATGGATATATGCCATGGCAGCTGTTGTGTCAACCTATTTTAGAAAGATTGCATTTCCCTTTCAAGGAGGAATTACAATCTTCGATCAATAAAACTTCCTCCCCAACGGTTCTCAAGTTACAGGAAGCATTCCCATGATCCATGGAAGCCCCCATTCGCTTCAGAATATTGGAGTAGGCCTACTAAAAGATCCTATACTAATGGGAACTTTCGCTCTTCCACCTCCAATCAACCTGGCGGAAGTAGCGTCGGTAGGAACCTGCAACATGATATCTTCCACAAAGATATCAAGAAACGATATCGACATGGATCATGCAGTGGTTTTTCCCCCAAGCCCAATAGAAATATTATAGCAATCAATGTTTCTAGCATGGGAGGCAAACCCAAATCAACGCTCATCGAGCGTTTGGATAGATAGGTCTAGAGAATATGGTACTCCTTTAGATCCTTGGTCGCGAGTGCATGTCACCGACGAAGGAATTGTCCAATCTATGGTAACTGAAGGAGCACCATGGAATGATTCCCACCATCGTTCCCTTATTCCGGATTGTGAAGAAGAGACTCAAAGTGACCTTTATCATCCCTCAGTCTTTGATTTTCTTTCAAATACTGTAAATACGGTGGATTCCGAGTGAAACTTATCCAACATTGAAGAGACTATAGCCATAAATATCTCGACCAAAACAGATGTTGTAGAGAATATTTATGTTGGCAAATGTTGTTCTCCTTCAGAACTAGAAATATATAACGCTCTTTTTCGCGAATTCAGAGATGTCTTTGCTTGGTCATACAGTGAAATGCCAGGCATCGACTCGAGTATCATTGAACACGAAATTAAGATGTATCCAGATGTCAAACCAGTACGACAACGGCTAAGGTAGGTGCACCCCAAGAAAGTCGCTGCCATTAAGGCAGAAGTTAAAAAACTTCTCCATGCTGGTTTCATCTACCCGGTTCCTCTAACCGATTGGGTATCGAATATTTTCCCTGTTATGAAGAAACAGGGGACAATTAGAGTGTGTGTCGATTATAGGGATGTAAATCAAGCTTGTCCAAAAGACAACTACCCTACACCCTTCATCAACCAGATAATTGATGAATGCGCCGGATGCGAAATCTTTTCGTTCATGGATGGATTCTCCGGGTATAATCAAATAAATATTCATCCACGGGACTAGTCAAAGACTGCATTCATTTGTCCGTGGGGCACATTCACATATCGAAAATTACCCTTTGGCTTAAAGAACGCAGGGGCAACGTTTCAGAGGGCAATGAATTATGCCTTCCATGACATCAAAAACATCGTTCAACCATACCTCGACGACCTTCCGGCTCATTCGCAAAAGCAGACCGATCATCCACAGCATTTAAGAGTGATATTTCTACGTTGCCGACACTACAAGATGTGGAGCTGTAACAAGGGTCTTTTTCACCTCTAGTTATCTCACATTACAAGTCAATCCGGGAGCGTTTTGTTATTGTAAGGGACATCTTAATTTGAGGCTATTTGTCAGGATAATGCTTCGTAGTATAGATCTAAAGAATACAAGAGTAAACAGATGCTAATGCTAAATTACTTTTGCATAAAGAAATCACACACGCAGCAACTTCGTCGGTCGAGGGTATGGAATTAATAACCTATCCCCCTAGAAACTGATGAAGGAGTATGGATCATGATCTGGGAGCATTATAGCGTCTGCTGTATCTCACAACAGTCTTGAACCTCCTCTCATGCCACTTCAATAAACGCAAGCGAAAGGAACAGCAAGAAAACAGAATGAAACAGCAATAAATGGAACGGCAATAAAGAAACTAAGTCTCGCGAGGTCTACACTTCCAATCCTTGGCACACGCTTACATACAAAAAGGAAAGCAATCATTTATACAGGTTTGTAGCTTGATCAAATGGAACAGCAAATTATCAAAGACAGGAAACGTCAATCATATATATATCAAATGGAACAGCAAATCATTAAAGACAGGAAACGTCAATCATATGTACACGATCTGCAATAGTCACCAACAATCCATTAACCTCAATCACCTGTAGCTGAAATATTCCACTTATGAATTCTGTAATTAGTGCAAACAACTCAGATCAACAGTATGCGAAGAATCCTTTATTACAGAGATTTATAACAGGGAAGCTACAGATGAATAAATATGAAATGACATGTAACCATAACAGATTATGAGAAACAAACCACACAAAGCAGAATTGTAATGGTACAATCAGCCAGTGTCCGTTGGAACCGGGCCCAAAGCTTCCAATGGCGCACTGTCGTAAACTACTTCAGACGCACGGAGAAATTAACACCGAGATATTATATTAGCGCATCAATGAGAGTACAAAACTAAGTCTCAGAGAGACTCAATAGTCTGAGTTCAACTGATAATAAAATTCATGAACAGAAAGTTAAAGATACAAAAGTCATCCCCTAGTTTCAATGCTACCCTCCTTTTATACAATTAATGGCGGAGTTCATCGGTCGACAAAACGATTGATCGTAGCGATCCCTCAGGATCGAAGATCCTGAGGGATCCGCTAAACTGTTAACGCTTTCCTTTACTCGGCCTGTAATTCCGAACTGGCAGTCCTTCATCTCGTTTCGGACTGATCTCCCTTGATTTACTCGACCTGGTCTGAACCTTATTTAGAATTGGAGGGACAGCCGTTATCTTCTCGTCAAATCCCCGTTTCGCATTGCGCCTTCCTGCTTTTACCTTTTTCTGCGTAGAGAAGACAACTGTTAGTGATTGGATCATTTTAGACTCGTTGTCTTTGCATTTCCCCTACTTTATAATAAAGAAAAGATTACAACTATTGCTTAAAACATCACTAAATCATTTATTAAAACATACCTTCCCAATGCTCTACACACCCCCCGACTTACTCTGTTTCATGGCCTCATGAAACCGTTATAATTAACATGGAGAGCAGTAAGAGAATAGGCTGGAGAGGGTACTTCATGAGGGGGTCTGCAACCATGATAGGCAACCAGATTATCAAAGAAATAATGCAACTGATCTGCAGGCATATCATACGAGGCCTGGTACCCTGGTGCAGGGTGCCAGATAATTGGGCTACGGAACCGATATCCTAACCATGATGGTCCAGCTTGCAGAATGCACTGGCCATAAAAAGGCAATCGTTCAGCAGCCAGCTCAAAGTTCTCATATCTGAAGGGCTCCCTGAGCTGGATGCTTGGGGTGGAAATCCGATAACGGAATTTGGCAGCCTCCAAGGCGGAATCTTTAATAACCAGGAAGTATTCTAAGCTATTTCGGATCAACTCCTCATGCATGGGTCCTAGTAGTTTCATAACGCCAGGGTTTCTCATAAGGCTTTTATGTGATTGCCATAGGCGAACTGGATCTCGAGGCTCAGCCCTGACCCATAGATCCAGGCTGTGCTCCTGCCTCTGAAAGGCATTGTAAGCCCTGAGCCATTTTAACTGGTTGACCCCAAATGAAACAAAGGCTTGCAGCTGTATATCCCCCACAAAGGGGCCAGGGTTTAGATCAGTTTCCTGCTCAAGCACCATATTGTGCAAATAAAATTCGCATAATAATCGTTGGACCTTAACCCCATAATGTTTGCAACAATCAATAAAATCATTAACAGTGTTAATCTGAATGGGGGCACCTGCCCTGACAGCTTTTATTTTCAATCTTAAGTATCTTTCAAGGAGGAATAAAGCATAATTCTTCGCGGGGGCCCTGCAAGTCAAAACATCATCATACAATGAACATACAGTGTCCAATTGTTTAATAACAGTATCTAGTCGACGTGTTACCTTGGCAACCTTTTCCTGCTCCTTCTGCCATCCTTCAAAAGCCCGACTCTCTGATTCACTCATGTTTCTCAGCTGCTGTTGCAGTTCTTCATGTTTTTCCAGAGGGATCCTTTGTTGCTCTAACTGCTCAGCCCTCTGCTGCAATTCTTCGTATTTTTCTCGAGGAATCCTCTGCTCAACTTCCTGTTGCAGCTGCTCATATTTCTCTCGAGGGATCATTTGTTCCCGTAGTTGTTCAGCCTCTTGTTGGGCCTGACTTATCTCGCGGCGCAAGGCCTTGGTTTTTGGATCCCTTTCCCATAATTCCCTGGAGGCCGGAAGTTTCGCCTGGACCTTTACATTTCGTCGCTTAATTCTCCTTGAAGGTGGTGTCTCAGTGTGAACTGCTCTATTTTCCCCTTCCTTCTTGACATGTACAAAGGGGTACGGTGGTCCTTCTGTAACTGGGATGTCGTCTTGTGGCTCAATTTTAATTGGAACGGCAGTTGGTTCTAATGGGCTGTTTGGAATATCAGCCTGCTCCTCTATGTCAATAGGAACGGCATTCTGGTGCTCTGTTCCAGATGGAACAACATTTTGTTCCTCAGTATTAATTGGAATAGCTGCAGGCTTGCTAGCAGAGTATCGACCTACTAGATGCCTATAGGTGCTCTGTCTTCCTCTCTGAGAGGACCCAGCTGTATTTGCCCTTCTTTTTCTTCTCACAGTCCTCTTTATTCTCAAACTGGCTTTCAGACTTCGAATTTTCCGCCGAAGCTGGGCTATAATGGTCAGCAATTTCTGCTGTTTTCTTCTCAACTTCTTAATTTCTTTTGCCTCGGCTGTGGGCACATGGGCGGCCCTCAGTTCTGCTCCTCTTTCATCGAGGGTTTCTTCCATCATTCGGGGAACGTCCTGTTCCCGACAAACATTTTCATCCACCCCGCCATCAGCGGATGGATTTCCTTCTGGTGTTTTAGGAACGGCTTGTTCCTGATTGGTATTCACATTTTCTTTGTCGATGACAGGGGTGTTTTCTTCCCCTGCCATTCCATCATGCAATTCGTCATGAGTATCTTCCTCAAATGGTCCTTCGGGAGGCTCTGCCGGACTGGAGGGTGAAGGATAACCTCTAAGGCTGGCCAAGATGGTGGCCATCTCTTCTTCCTCCACAGGGTTTTGTGGATGGCTACCCCCCAATTGTTCCATCTCCTTCTCCCGAATTGGCTGCTCAGCAGCTCCCTCTGGATAGCTGGTCTTGGCCGCAGAGTCGTCATCCCTATCTCCTTCTTCAGCTCCTACTTCATTCTCTGTTTGTTCCAGGTTTTCCCCAGGTATTTGTTCTGGCGCTGGAGGGTCCTCTATTATTTCAATCGGCTGGCCTATGTTTGGCTGGATTTTTTCCAGCCTACCTCTTATCTTTGCCAACCGAACTGACTTTCTAGGCCTCCCGGGCTGTTCGGGTGTGCTGACCATCTGTTCCTCCGCCTCCACCTTTCTGCGTTTTTCAACCTGTTCTTCTGTGCCAGAGGAATGCCTTCGCTTTAAGGTAGCAGGTCTTTCTGCGGCCAATTCCTTACGTTTTTCTGCATGTCTAGTTGCTTCAGGGGTGCATTTTTGTTTCCCTAGCTTTATGCGTTTCTTCGCTTGCTCGGTTGTGCCCGAGGGTTGCTTAGGTTTTGGCGTTTCTCTGGGTTTTTTAGGTGTTTCGGCGGTGCTAGCGGGGTGCTTCGTCTTTGGGGATGGTGATTCTACTCCCCCTTCAATTGCTGTAAGAAGTTCCCGCCAGCTGGTCTGCTGCCGAGCGAGACTGTATGTCACTATCAGGTGGATCAGCCCGTGGTGGCTAACCACTGCGTCTTCATGGTGTGCCTTTTTCAGGCTCCGAGAGGTATCATGCAACAATGAATTTAACAATGCAGGGAGATTCACAGCACATTTTCCTTTTAACACAGCTAAGAGCTTAAGGTGACGCGGCCTTACCACATCTTTTCGTCCTTCGCAGGTGATGTAGCTCTGTACTACCTTTGCCAGTTCGCTCCAAGGTTCTCCCAGTGTTGCCGGCAGCACTCCTTTTCCCTTCACTGTCAGCTCCTGCCCTTCATCTTGGAAGAGTTCTACGATCTTTTGCAGTCTTTCTTTCTTTGTTGTCCATATTGGACCTAAGTCTGGTAATCCGGTTACTTCCGCGATTATTTCCTTCGTGACTGCTATCTGCTTCCCACCTACCACTGAGTGTTCTTCCTGCAAATTCTGCAGGAATTCCATGGCCACTTTTTCGTTTGATTTGCGCAGGCGGCCAAAATAAGTTAACCACCCTGCTTTCTCTAAGATCTTCCGAGCGGCTTCGGAAACTATGAGCTCGCTCGGCTCGCTTCTGATAGACTTTCCCCCCATGGTTCTGTTTCAGGGTCTAGATGGAACAGCAATGCAAAGAACGTAATTGCGGCAAAAAGAAAAGATACAGAGCATGCATGAATAATTGATCATAAATAACAACTTTTTCAAAAAATAGCATTGTCATGCCGTTAACGCATATCGTACCTCCGTATCATATCATTTCCGAATGATGTGTTAACACATGGCCGGCGGAGTAATGAAGTCACCTCCCCCCCGCGCGAAATGATAGGCTGCCCCAGCCGTCAAATAGAAGAAGGCGGTCATTCCATCACCGAGTCATAATAGAGCAGCTTTTAAAATTTTGCCATGTTTCAGATTAGACAAAGAAATACCGAGATCGATGCGACAGATAGATCGCGTTTAACATAAGCCTTCGTGATGTGATGCAGAACATAAGGATAGGACGTCTAGCACTCATGGAAAGTCTGAGATTGTCATAGTCAATGCCTTTGCCATAATTGGTAATGATAAATGGTCATGTGACGTATCCATTAAGGTGTAAGATATAATTATTACAAGGATAGAAAGAAAGATTTAATAAGATCCAAATTGGTGTATATGTTTTGACTCCGATACCATTAACAGAGCTCTGCTGCCGACCGGTGTTTATAACCGTGGCAGAGTTGTTTATTTCACCCCGGAACCATAGTCCTTTGTGTAGTTTTGAAGAGCAATTCTTGTCAACATGCAGGCCATCATGCTGGCTTGGTAACCAGATAACCATGACGCCATTCACCAGAGAGGCGCGAAACGTGGGCAGGCTGGCTCGTGATGAGACCCCCTGTTCCAAGGTTTGTTTATATAATGAACCTGTTGGACCATATCCCTGGTGTGGTGGCCATAATGGGAATGCCACTTCGCTTCCAATCTTATGATCATAGTAGGCTGGTTCTTAATGAAACCCCCTATCCTGCATTTGACAAATAATTTCTTTTGGTTCTGCTGCTTTTTCTTTTGAGATAGACTTTTGCTCTTGTATAGTTACACATAAGGGTGGTTCAGCCCTCCTTAAGAGTGGGAATGGCGGAAGAAGTCTTGTTATCCCAATAGGAAGATATAAATTTTCTATTCTTATTTCCAAGTAATAATAAAGAAAATTGTAGGAACGTAACATGATAAAGTTTTCCAACAGGGCAGAGGAAGTGAGACTTATGGCTGAAAGAATGATGAGTGTATGGTTTCCTCCTTTGTTGCATCAATACTAGGGCTGTTATAGATAGCGATTTATGATGTGCTGATCTTGATATATCATGCCTTTTATATTTGTTGCATAAATATATAGCTGCTACTTATGGCCTCGGGACAATGTTTTCTTCTTATAGAAAGGACGAGGGCATACTATTTCTTTCTTACAAGGGAGGGTGGGAGGGTTCTTTTTGATGCAATGTCCTAAGATAACAAAAGCACTCAAATGCTGCTTACTAAAAAAAGATTGAAAAAAAACACACAAATGTTGCTCCTTAAACGGAATAAGAAAATTCAAAAGCGCTGTTCCTTTTGAAAAGGAACAGCAAAAATTCAAAAGTGCTGTTCCTTTTGGAAAGGAACAGCAAAAATTCAAAAAGTGTTGTTCCTTTTGGAAAGGAACAGCAAAACTCAAGGGTGCCGTTCCTTTTGAAAAGGAACAGCAAAACACACAAGTGCTGTTCCTTTTGAAAAGAAACAGCAAAACACGCAAGTGCTGTTCCTTTTGAAAAGGAACAACAAAACACACAAGTGCTGTTCCTTTTGAAAAGGAACAACAAAAACACACAAGTGCTGTTCCTTTTGAAAAGGAACAGCAAGACACACAAGTGCTGTTCCTTTTGAAAAGGAACAGCAAAACACGCAAGTGCTGTTCCTTTTGAAAAGGAACAGCAAGACACACAAGTGTTGTTCCTTTTGAAAAGGAACAGCAAAACACGCAAGTGCTGTTCCTTTTGAAAAGGAAAAACAAGACACACAAGTGCTGTTCCTTTTGAAAAGGAACAGCAAAACACGCAAGTGTTGTTCCTTTTGAAAAGGAACAGCAAAACACACCAGTGCTGTTCCTTTTGAAAAGGAACAGCAAAACACACCAGTGATGTTCCTTTTGAAAAGGAACAGCAAAACACACAAGTGCTGTTCCTTTTGAAAAGGAACAGCAAAACACACAGTTGAAACATATATACAAAATTTACAATCTTATATACAAAATGTGGTAATAAAGAATGAAATTCTTACGAATCTATAGGGGAGGAAGTTTTTGCTTCCTCTCCCATAATCTTGATGTTAGTATCTTGGCGTAACTGCTGGCAAAATGATTCCCGAGTGAGCGGTTTGCGATACAGACGAACTCGGTGGCCGTTTACCTTAAATGTATATCCAGATCCATCGATTGTAATCAAAGTAAGGGTCCCATTGTCATGGACTTTTTGAATCTCGTATGGTCCCAACCATCGAGTCTGAAGCTTCCCCGGGAAATCCTGAAATCTAGAATCATATAACAGAGCCCAGTCTCCTTCGTGAAATATCTTATTTTTGATGAGCGCATCATGCCATTTGGCTCGCTGCTGCTGGATGAGTGCTGTATTCTGTAATGCAGCGAGCCTTGTTTCGTCCAACTCATTAATTTGCTGTAATCGATTTTTCTGTGCTTCACTTAAATCTAATCCGACTTCTTGGGCAGTTCGCAGGGTTTGGATCTCAAATTCTATAGGAAAAATGGGTTGCTTTCCAAACACTAAGTGATATGGTGAATAGCCAGTGGTACTTCTCCATGTGGTTCGATAAGCCCACAGTGCCTCCGGTAGTCGGGCGGCCCAATCGCGGCGGTGTGAGGCAACAGTTTTTGTCAAGATGGACTCTATTATCTTATTACTGTTCTCGACTTGCCCATTTGCCTGCGGATGGTATGGGGTAGTAATTTTGTGATGTATGTGATGGTTATTGAGTGTTGCAGCTAATTTATGTCCCACAAATTGTGGTCCTCCATTTGTAACCACTTCCCTTGGGAGACCATAACGTACAAACAAATGGAACAAGAACTGAATTACCGACTCCTCTGTAGCTCTGGGTAATGCCTCCGCCTCAACCCATTTGGTAACATATTCAGTTGCCACCAAAATGTAAGTTTTTTGGTTTGATGGGGGATTGATGGGTCCGACAAAGTCCAGAGCCCAGCGTTCGAAAGGTTCGATCACCAATTGAGGCCGCAAAGGCATTTCGTCTGCTGGGCCAGGTCGTCCTACACGCTGACAACTATCACAGGCCTGGAAATTTTTTTTGGCATCTTTGAAGATTGTAGGCCAGTAATATCCTGTTTGTAATACTTTGTGTGCTGTCCTTCGTTCAGCGAAATGTCCTCCACATGGCCTGTCATGGCAGGCTTTCAAGATATCAAAGATTTCGTCTTCTCGAATACATCTTCTGATTTCCATATCTGCGCCTGTGTGAAATAGATAGCCCCCAACCCACGAAAATCGATTGCTTTTCGCAACGATCTGTTTCCGTTCGTTGGGAGTTAAATGTTTTGGAAGCTTACCCACTGCAAGATAATTAGCCACATCAGCGTACCAGGGAGTCTGAACAGCGACTGCAAATAAGTGTTCATCTGGGAATTGGTCCTCAACTGCTGCTGTTTCAACTGCTTTTGGTATTCGTGAAAGAAAATCAGCTACAGGGTTCTCCTTCCCTGGTCGGTCTCTGATTGTAATGTCGAATTCCTGCAACAAGATCAACCACCTGGTTATTCTTCCATTTGTAACAGGCTTATTTGCTAAATACCTAATAGCAGAATGGTCTGTAAACAAAATAATGGGATAGCCTGTAATATAGTTTCTAAATTTATTAATAGCATGTATCACAGCTAAAAATTCTTTTTCGGTAACAGTGTAATTTAATTCAGCCGGAGCCAAATTTTTGCTGATGTAATAGATAGCATATGGTCTTTTCTCTTCTTCTTGGCCCAACACTGCACCGATTGCTGTGTCTGAGGCGTCGGTTGAAATTTGGAATGGTAAGTTCCAATTAGGTCCTCTGAGAACTGGAGCTGTAGATAGCAACTTCTTTAACTCTGTGAAGGCTCGATCACATTTTTCTGTCCACAAAAAATCAACATTTCCAGTTAATGCATGTAGAGGTGCGGCAATACGTGAGTAATGTTGTATAAATCGTCTATAATACCCAGAAAAACCAAGAAAACTGCGTACCTCTGTTTGATTAGTGGGGGTTGGGATAAGCATGAGTATTTGAATTTTAGCCGGGTCTACCTGAATGCCAGCTGCTGAGATGTGATGTCCCAGAATGAGTCCTTCTGTCATCATCATGTAACATTTTTCGTGACTCAAGCAAAGCCTGGTAGCAATGCAACGCTCTAGAACTTTTTCGAGAGTGTCCAGGGCTGGATCAAAGTTATCTCCATATGGTGTGAAATCATCCATATAGACTTCCAATCCATCATTAATTAAATCTGCGAAGATGCTAAGAACAGCCCGTTGGAATGTGGCCGGAGCATTACATAATCCAAAGGGTAAGACTCGGTATGCGAACGTTCCCCAGGGGCAAGTAAAGGTAGTCTTGTCCTGGTCTTCAGGGGCGATCTGAATCTGGTTATATCCGCTGAAGCCATCCAAGAAAGAAAAAAATTTCTTGCCTGCTAAGGTGTCCAATACCTGGTCCATGAAAGGGAGAGGGAAGTGATCTTTTTGTGTAGCTTTGTTTAATTCTCTGTAATCAACGCAGATCCTCCATTTCCCGTTCTTTTTAGGTACTACCACAAGTGGGGAGACCCATTTGCTGTCAGAAATAGGATAAATAAAATTAACGTCTAATAATTTCTGCAGCTCATCTTTTACAACATCTTTTAAATGGGGATTGAGTCTTCTCTGTGGTTGGCGAACTGGTCTTGCATCTTTCTCGATATAGATACGATGTGTACATAGCTGGGGATCAATCCCCTTCATATCGGGATAGTCCCAAGCAAATGCCTCCTGATACTTTCGTAGGAGCTGGATGAGTTTGGTCTCTTGTTCAGGTGTCAGATTAGCGTTAATGTTTAAAGTTTTGCCCGGTTCAATTTGTATTACTTTGCTGTTAGCAACAGAGGTTACAGGTATATTTGGGTCATTGTCATCTTTTAGAGGATCTTCCTCTAATTCGTTATCAAATGCCGCTTTTATCATAAAGCATTGTGTATACGATGTGGACTCTGTTTGATTAATGAATTTATTGATGGCATCATCTTCCGTTTGATCTTTAAAATCTAGCGCTTCCTGAACTGTTAATGGTGGTCTAATATTATCAGTAATATATGAGGCAGGGCGCAGATTGGTCATCGATATATGAGGTGTGATGCTTGGCTGGGCTGGCGGGTACAAGATTAAATTTTTGATATCCGGTCCTCTGGTTATGGTCATGTTTCCCTGCCGGCATCCAATGTAGGCGTCAGCAGTAGCGAGCCATGGTCTACCTAGAATTAGCGGATGTCCATCTAGTCGGGTTTTGGGATTAATCACCAGAAAATCGGTCGGGTATTCCCAAGAGTCCACTGAAACCATGACATCATACAAGGTGCCTTCTGGTCTTATTACTGATCGGTCAGCTAGTTCTAGTAAAGTGGAAGTAGGCTCTACCGATGTGATTCCAAGCTTCTGGCAGGTTGATGTTGTCAGGATGTTAATCGCAGCCCCTAGATCTACTAAAACGTTGGTCAGGGTCTGCCCACAGACTTGAACAGTGACAATTGGGTTTCCAGGATCCTCATATTTAATTGGTGTTTCTTTCCCTGATAAGAGGTCGGATAAGGTGCCGACTACCTGGACTCTAGGGTTAGGGGTTATATTTCTTTTTGTTTTTCTGCTACACAGGTCTTTTATGGTTTTTGCATATATGGGGATGTCCTGTATAGCCTGAAGGAATGGAATTCTTATATACAAGTTTTGGAGTTCTCCCAGAATATCAAAATCCAGATATTGCATTTGTCTTGGAATGGCCAGTCGTTCTGGGAAAGGTGGAGAAGATGTAAGTACTTGCTGATGAACTTGGTCTTTACTTACTTCTTCTTGTTGTGACGGCTGTTCTATCGGTAACTGGTTTTCAATATGAGCGGTTCTATGTCCCTCAGTTTCTATTATTCGCCCAGATCTCAACTGAAGATCATTGCACTCCTGTAGAGCAGATTCAATCTCGGAAGATTCTATAATTTGAAGAGATTGAACTGGCCGATTATTTGGGTTCGGGTTGG
This sequence comes from Pinus tabuliformis, assembly GCA_031772625.1. Taxonomy (NCBI): domain Eukaryota; kingdom Viridiplantae; phylum Streptophyta; class Pinopsida; order Pinales; family Pinaceae; genus Pinus; species Pinus tabuliformis. Next base: position 1,243,959,274 of record CM062816.1, on the reverse strand, counting down.
GTTGGGCTGGGAGCTGCGGTCTTAGGTTGGGCTGGGGATTTTGTTGCAAGGCTGGCAGAGTTGGTTGAGGGAGCGGAATTGATCCTGGCGTTTGATATGTCGATCTTGGCCAGTTGCTCTGCCAGGGTGAACTTTGCGAAGTGGAAGGGGTCCACTGCGGAGGATATGAACTATTTGGCCAATATGGCAGAGGATAAGGAAAGTTTGGCCAACCAGCTTGGTTCATCCAAGCGTTCGGAGTAGGAAACATTTGAGGCGGCCAATTTGAAAACGGGTGCTGAGACTGATTTTGCCACATATTCTGTTGCTGAGCATTAAATTGCGGAGATTGAAAAGAAGAGGAGGGATCTTGAAACATACCAGGTTGCCTAGGTTGCCATTGACGACGCTGGTTGATAAAGTATGCTGATTCTGGTTCCTCTTCTGCTTCTTTGTACACCGCCTTTAAACCAGGGAGCGAGGGACAGCTTTCAGTCGGATGGTCCTTGGTACAAATAGCACATATTTGAACTGTATCGAGCGGGCATTCTTTTTGGCTATGTTTCTTCCTGCATCGTGGGCAGAAAATTGCCAGATTCTGTTCCGCTTCTGCTTGCTTCTGTTTAGCCTGCACAATATCAAGCTGTGTTGTTAATGTCCCCATGATATCAGTTTTAAAATTCTCTAACAGATTTCCAAGTTCCACTCGTGATACTCCTTCTGTTGATGTTCGATTGTCTCTAATGAAGCGATCATATTCTGCTGGTTTTATCCGTGTGCTGCCTCTTGAGCTCCTGATACACAGATCAATGATGTCAGCAAAATTTTCCTGATAAATGTCTCCTTTTCCCATAATATTCAATGTTTCAATCCATTGCTCCTTCATACCTCTAATTAATGCAGTTTTCAACACGTTATCGGGCAGAGGTAACGATGCATATGGAGATCTCTGCAAGTTATATTGGAAACGTTCTACATATTCTTCTAAAGTTTCATTTGGTCTGGCAGACATTTGAAATATTTCATCCTTTAGTTCTCTTGATCTACAATAATCCTGATATTTTTTTAAGAAGGCCGCTTTCATTTCGTCCCAATTGTTTATGACTCCACCACCTAGACCCATGAACCATCTCAGAGCTGCTCCCTTCAAGGTAGAGGGAAACAGTTTTAGCTTCTGGGGATCAGTGGTGTAATCGTATCCCCTGCATAACACATCAAATTCAAATAGAAACGCATCAGGGTCTTCTGATGTGAGTCCATGAAACGTCGGAATATGTTGAAGCGGAATTGCCTTCATTGGTGCATTCGCAGCAGAATCTACTATGGGATATTGCAAAGTAGAGGTTTGGGTATTTGGCTGATTCTGCGCCATGGAATCAAATATATGCCAGTAATCTTCAGGAATTTCCAATAGAGTATTCCTTGGTTGAGGAGGGGTAATCTTAGCAGGAACTATTTTTACAGCACTCCCTTTATCAGGGATAATGATGGCCCCTACGGTCTGAGGTGAATGAATTCCCTCAACAAGGATTTTTGCAGCGCTTCCTTTATCCGGACTATTTAAAGGCTGGTTTAGTTCAATAGGAGATCTAGGTTCCTCGATTTCCCCTGTTTCTCCTTCTCCTTCGCAAAGGTTACTAAAATTTCCTTCGTGCACTGGTCCAGGAGTCGAATTGTCAAATTCTTGAAAGTCCTACTCCTCTGTCTGACTGTGCACCTCCGCAAAGGCTTCAGATGGTAATTCTAAGGCCTGAAGGGAACTAGCAGGTTGTTTAGAGTTTACTTTCTTATAACCTACTGATGGCGGAGATCCGGCTTTCTTGTAAATTTCGTCTATAAAGGTCTTTCGTCCAAGGGTCGCCGACACCTTGGCTTTTTCGATTTTGGATGGAGGCTTTTGATTCTTTTCTGGCTTTTTTTGCTTAGTCATGCACTCCAATTAAATTACTAAATCAATTCTGCTAGGAAAGCGGACGGTGGAGCAGGGCTTTTACATGCTCCGCACGCAGGTTCTTACCTTCCGTTTTTAAAATCCAGTTCTCCCCTAACAGATTCACACACTACCCTGTTAAAAAAAACAAATGGCTATGCCCCTTCCCCGGCAACGGCGCCAAAATGTGGAGCTGTAACAAGGGTCTTTTTCACCTCTAGTTATCTCACATTACAAGTCAATCCGGGAGCATTTTGTTATTGTAAGGGACATCTTAATTTGAGGCTATTTGTCAGGATAATGCTTCGTAGTATAGATCTAAAGAATACAAGAGTAAACGGATGCTAATGCTAAATTACTTTTGCATAAAGAAATCACACACGCAGCAACTTCGTCGGTCGAGGGTATGGAATTAATAACCTATCCCCCTAGAAACTGATGAAGGAGTATGGATCATGATCTGGGAGCATTATAGCGTCTGCTGTATCTCACAACAGGCTTGAACCTCCTCTCATGCCACTTCAATAAACGCAAGCGAAAGGAACAGCAAGAAAACAGAATGAAACAGCAACTTCAGAAATGGAACAGCAATAAAAGGAACGGCAGTAAATGGAACGGCAATAAATGGAACGGAAATAAAGAAACTAAGTCTCGCGAGGTCTACACTTCCAATCCTTGGCACACACTTGCATACAAAAAGGAAAGCAATCATTTATACAGGTTTGTAGCTTGATCAAATGGAACAGCAAATTATCAAAGACAGGAAACGTCAATCATATATATATCAAATGGAACAGCAAATCATTAAAGACAGGAAACGTCAATCATATGTACACGATCTGCAATAGTCACCAACAATCCATTAACCTCAATCACCTGTAGCTGAAATATTCCACTTATGAATTCTGTAATTAGTGCAAACAACTCAGATCAACAGTATGCGAAGAATCCTTTATTACAGAGATTTATAACAGGGAAGCTACAGATGAATAAATATGAAACGACATGTAACCATAACAGATTATGAGAAACAAACCACACAAAGCAGAATTGTAATGGTACAATCAGCCAGTGTCCGTTGGAGCCGGGCCCAAAGCTTCCAATGGCACACTGCCGTAAACTACTTCAGACGCACGGAGAAATTAACACCGAGATATTATATTAGCGCATCAATGAGAGTACAAAACTAAGTCTCAGAGAGACTCAATAGTCTGAGTTCAACTGATAATAAAATTCATGAACAGAGAGTTAAAGATACAAAAGTCATCCCCTAGTTTCAATGCTACCCTCCTTTTATACAATTAACGGCGGAGTTCATCGGTCGACAAAACGATTGATCGTAGCGATCCCTCAGGATCGAAGATCCTGAGGGATCCGCTAAACTGTTAACGCTTTCCTTTACTCGGCCTGTAATTCCGAACTGGCAGTCCTTCATCTCGTTTCGGACTGATCTCCCTTGATTTACTCGACCTGGTCTGAACCTTATTTAGAATTGGAGGGACAGCCGTTATCTTCTCGTCAAATCCCCGTTTCGCATTGCGCCTTCCTGCTTTTACCTTTTTCTGCATAGAGAAGACAACTGTTAGTGATTGGATCATTTTAGACTCGTTGTCTTTGCATTTCCCCTACTTTATAATAAAGAAAAGATTACAACTATTGCTTAAAACATCACTAAATCATTTATTAAAACATACCTTCCCAATGCTCTACACAAGATACGACTCAATCCGCACAAATGTGTATTTTGCGTCAGTTCTGGTCGTTTACTTGGCTTTGTAGTCTCCAAGGATGGGATTCGTCTCGACTCGTGTAAGGTCCAGGCAATCATAAATTTGCCTCCACCTTCAAATTTGCTTCAGATTCAGAAACTCCAAGGGAAAGCAAACTTTCTGAGGAGATTCATTCCAAATTACGCCAAACTTGCTAAAGGTTATACACGTCTTTTGAAAAAGGAGGTACCCTTTGTCTGGGATCAGGTTGTGCAAGCTTCCTTTGATGCTTTAAAAGATTCCCTAATGAAAGCATCATTAATGTACGCCCCCAATTATCAAAGAGATTTTAACCTGTATCTGGCTGCAGCAGATACGACCATCGCAATGGTTTTAGTTCAAGAAGTCGATGGAATTGAAAATCCTATATATTATTTAAGTAATAACTTAAATGATACAGAAAGCAAATATTCTTATGTTGAAAAACTAGCGCTTGCAGCTGTTCAAGCGATACAAAGATTTCGACACTATGTCCTCTTTCGGAAAACTACCATTCTGTCAGATTGCAACCCCATGACTTATATATTGTCGCGACAGTTGCTGGGGGGAAAATATTCAAAATGGATAGCGATCCTTCAAGAGTTTGATCTGGAATTTGTAAAATCCAAGTCAAAGAAAGCTCTAGTTTTTGCAGAACTATTATGCGATCTCCCATCGTCGTCCAACGATGAAACATCCGAAGAATCAATCGTGGATGAGAATTTGTTTATGATATCTACAAGCAATGAGTGGTATGGAGATATAATAATTTATCTCCAAACCCAAAAATTTAGGCCAAACACCTCACACTCTGAACAAAAACGTATTCGATACCAAGCAAAAGACTACATGATCGTCGGTGATACACTTTACCGTCGTGGTATCGATACAGTTCTGAGAAGGTGCCTCACCCATGAGGAGGCCGAAAAAGCCCTCAATGAGTGTCATTCAGGCGCCTGTGGGGGGCATCAATCTGGATATGCTACAGCACAAAAAATCTTACGAGCAGGATACTTCTGGCCAACAATGTTCAAAGATTGCATAACCGCAGTCAGAAGTTGCCATGCTTGTCAAATTTTTGATAGCAAAACCAAAAGACCACCCGCACCTCTACAGCCAATAGTTGTTGTTGGGCCGTTCGCCAAATGGGGCATCGATTTCATGACATGTAACCCCACCTCGACCGGGGGGCATGGGTATATCATAGTCGCAGTTGACTATTTTACCAAATGGGCCGAGGCGATGCCTACATTAGATAATACCGGTGAAACAGCTGCCCTCTTCTTTTTCAATCATGTAGTCGCCAGATTCGGCGTACCACAGGCTATAGTCACAGATCATGGATCGCATTTTTGCAATCACATGATGATCGAATTAGCTGCCAAACTAGGGTTGTCTCACGACAGCTCTACTCCGTATTATTCGCAAGCCAACGGACAAGTTGAAGCGATCAACAAGGTCCTGAAGCGCATGTTGCAAAGGATGATCGGAGTTCACAAAAGAAGGTGGCACCTAATCCTGTACTCAGCCTTGTGGGCTTACCGAACATCGGTAAGGAATGCAACCGGGTTCACACCCTTCCAACTGGTATATGGCCTGGAAGCAGTCTTACCAGTCCAGTGTGAAATCTCGTCTCTCAAACTCGCAATTGATCTCCTCCCCGGAACTTCAGAAGAAGAGGCTCATTTCTTGCAATTAATCCAATTGGATGAAACCCGTCGTGACGCCGCTTTGGCTAACGAAGCCCATAAGAAACGAGTCAAGGTGCAGTTCGACAAAAATGTCAAACCCCGTGTCTTCTCAGAAGGTGACTTGGTCTTGCTTTACGACCAAGAATCCGATAAATTGGGAGCAGGTAAATTTAAGTCTTTATGGATGGGCCCCTATATTGTTAAACGAGTGTTAGCAAAAGGAGCCTACGAGTTAATGGATTATGACGGAATTCCACTGGCGCAACCTCGTAATGGGTTGTACCTCAAGCATTACTATGCATAAATAGTAACCAATATGCTTGTTGGGTTGTGTTATATTCTTTCCACGACTAACCTACGTAGTTAAACGGGGGCGTAGCCCCCCTTCGTTGCGCCGATTGCGTAGCGGGGGGGCGGCAACCCCCCCTGTCCGGGGGGTTTGAGGGGGGCAGGTAGCCCCCCTCTACGGGGTCTGGGGCAGCGCCCCGGGAAATTTTTTTTTGGACCCTATATTAGGTTGGGCGAACCTACCTATGGTTTTGTGCATGATTTTCGCACATGGTATTGGACGCGATGGTTTTTCGGTCCATGGTATTGGATGCTTCGGCATGTATAAATATGTATTGTAACATTGAAAGGAACATAATGAAAAATCAATCTGGTAGTCCCGGTTTTGGGATCCAAAATCTATGTGCATATGTGTTTTATGGGTTATGCTCTCGCATTGTTTATTTTCTTTGTTTAAGAATTCGTATGCAGGTAATTTCTGTACAGGGTTAAAACCTACATTTGGTATCAGAGCTATTTTGGCTTCAAGGGGACGCCTTTGTTGCTGAGGGGTTTCGCTCGGGCCTGTGGTAGACCCTGTTCAGTGGGAGATCTGCGAGATCGATTCTGGTGGTGAAAGAAGATGGCGAGCAGTGGAAAGATCGAGATTGAGAAGTTCAATGGTCAGAGTTTTGAGTTGTGGAAAGTCAAGATGGAGGATCTGTTGGTCGATAAAGATCAGTGGATCGCGGTAGATCCGGGTACTAAACCATCAGGAGTGACTGATGAAGAATGGAAGAAATTGGATCGGAAGGCAAAGAGCACAATACGATTGTGTGTCTCAGATTCAGTATTGCTGAATGTATCAGGGGAAGCTACGGCAAAGGCTTTGTGGGTCAAGTTAGGGACTTTGTACCAATCTAAGTCTCTGGTGAATAAACTGTTCCTGCGAAAAAAGTTGTATAACCTGAGGATGAAAGAGGGAGACTCGGTGACAGAGAATCTGAATGCGTTTAATACTGTGGTAAGTCAATTATTATCTGTTGATATTAAAATTTCAGATGAAGATAAGTGCATCAGTCTATTGTGTTCTCTACCATATTTGTGGGATAGTCTGGTTATTGCAATAGGTAGCAATGCAACTGCTTTGCAGTTTGATGAAATAGTCTTAGCCTTGCTGACGGAGGAGATGAGACGGAAGAATATGGACAACCAGAATGGTGATGCCTTGTCTGTACGAGGACGGTCCCAGAACAGAAACAAAAATAAGTCATCGAGTGGGAGATCTAAATCTAGAGGGAGATCTAAATCTCCAGGAAAACCTACAAAGGTGGTGTGCTGGAAATGCGGAAAGGAAGGGCACTTCAGAAGGGATTGTAAATCTAAAGCTCCTGATAAAGGAAAGGGATCTGATGATGCTCCTTCTGCAGAGGCGAAAAGCACCTCAGATGAAGGTGTGGATGTGTACTTGGCTTCTTCAAGTACACATGTAGATCATGAGGCATGGTTGATTGACTCAGGTGCATCCTTTCACTTCACTCCCCATAGAGAGTGGTTCTGCGAGTATGAGAAATACGATGGTGGTGATGTCTTCTTAGGAGATGATAGGAAGGCTAGAATCATTGGTCGGGGAAAAGTAAAGTTGAAGTTGCAAGGTGGAAGGGTTAGAACACTTCCGGGTTTTCTACATATTCCTGCATTGGCCAGAAATCTGATTTCTGTAAGCAAGTTGGATGATGCAGGTGTAAAGACGTTGTTCGAGAAAGATACCTGCAAGATGGTTCGAGGAGCACTGATATTGATGCGGGGAGTTCGGATTGGAACTCTGTACAAGCTGCAAGGTAGCACTGTTGTTGATGGGTGCAATAGTTCTATGGTTCCTGAAAATGGAGTAGAAAATCTAGTGGTCTCTGGAGAGAAGACCATGTTGTGGCATCAAAGGCTTGGACATATTGGAGAGAAGGGCCTTCGAATACTTCATGGTAAAGGTATGGTAGAAGGTATGAATGATAGCTCTCTGGATTTTGATTTTTGTGAAAATTGTGTGTATGGGAAGCAGAATCGAGTGAGTTTCCCCTCTGGTGGTAAGAGGACGAAACAGATATTAGAGCTTGTGCACAGTGATGTGTTTGGACCTGTGAAGGTTCCATCACTGGGTAAGTCTGTGTACTATGCATCATTCATAGATGACTTCTCAAGGAATACATGGATATATTTCCTTAAGAAGAAATCTGAAGTCTTTGACAGGTTTAAAGAATTTAAGGCTCTGGTGGAAAATCAAACAGAGAAGAAGATAAAGGTGCTGAGGACAGATAATGGTGGAGAATTTTGCAGCAAGGAATTTGAAGAATTTTGTAAGAAGTGTGGTATAGCACGGCAAAAGACTACTCCATATACACCTCAGCAAAATGGAGTCGCAGAAAGAATGAACAAGACGTTGATGGAAAGGGCAAGAAGCATGCTCAGTGGTGCCGGGTTAGGATAGGAATTCTGGGCAGAGGCGGTGGATACTGCACGTTACCTGATCAACAGATCACCCTCATCAGCGTTGGAGGATAAGACTCCACAAGAAGTATGGATTGGTAAGAAACCCTCTCTTTCACATCTGAGGGTATTTGGATGTGATGCATATGTACATGTTCCAAAGGAGAAACGAACCAAGTTGGATAGTAAATCTGAAAAGTGCATCTTTATTGGGTATAAGGATGGTTTAAAGGGTTATAAGCTTTGGAACCCAGTCACACGGAAGGTTGTGTACAGCCGAGATGTGGTGTTTAGAGAGGTAAAAGATGTTATTCAATCTGAAGTCAAACCAAAGGAACCTGAGAAGATAGAGTTTGAGCCAAAGGAGGAAGAATCAGACTCTGCAGCAGAGGAGGAATCAGAAGATGAAGAGCCACAAACTCCGGCTGTTAGAAGATCAGGTCGAGAAAGAAGGCAGCCAGAAAGGTATAGTCCATCTGCTTTCAGTTCAAATTTTGCTTTGTCTGTTACTGATGATGATCCCAGAACTGTGAAGGAAGCAGTGGATTCAGAGGATGGAAAACTCTGGAAAGAGGCCATGGTTGATGAAATGGCATCTTTGCACAAAAATGAGGCTTGGGATCTGGTAGAGTTGCCGGCTGGAAGGAAACCCATTGGCAGCAAATGGGTGTTCAAGAAGAAGACTAATGCAGAAGGAAAGGTGGAGAAATACAAAGCTCGGTTGGTAGCAAAAGGTTATTCCCAGGTGCCGGGAATTGATTTTGGTGATATTTTTTCTCCTGTTGCCAAGGTAGCTTCTATTAGATTACTTTTATCTGTTGTTGTTGCTTTTGATTTTGAGGTAGAACAGATGGATGTGAAGACAACATTTCTTCATGGGGATTTGGAAGAGGAAATCTACATGAGGCAACCTGAAGGCTTTGCGGTGAAGGGTAAGAAAGAACTGGTATGCAAGTTAAAGAAGTCTCTGTATGGGTTAAAACAGTCACCAAGGATGTGGTATCAGAAATTTGATACATTTATACGGGGACTTGGCTTCACCAGAAGCAAAGCAGATCATTGTGTGTATTTTAAATTAATTGGTGACCGTGTTATTTATCTGGTCTTGTATGTGGATGATATGTTGCTGGTTGGAAATGACAAAGAAATTATCCAGGATTTGAAGACCCAATTGTCCTCCAAATTTGACATGAAAGATCTTGGTGCTGCAAACTATATTTTGGGCATGGAAATTAAAAGAGATCAGGCAAAGAGGAAGCTCTGGTTAAACCAGAGGAAGTATGTCGAGACAACACTGCAGAGGTTTAATATGCAGGATAGTAAACCGGTGAAGGTTCCTATTCCTGTAGGTGTGAGGTTATCTGCTGAACAGTGTCCCAAGACACAAGAAGAGGAAGAGGACATGTCCTGTGTTCCATATGCAAGTGCAGTCGGTAGCCTGATGTATGCAATGGTCTGTACTAGACCAGACATTGCACATGCAGTGGGAGTATTGAGCAGGTTTATGTCAAAACCTGGGAAGGAGCACTGGACAGCAGTGAAGCGGGTTTTCAGGTATTTGCGTGGCACCAGTGATTATGGTTTGTGCTACCAAGGAAGACCAGGATTGGACAGAGTGTTGGATATTCATGGTTTTGTTGATGCAGACTGGGCTGGAGATCTGGATCAGAGAAGATCTACAAGTGGGTATGTGTTTAACCTATTTGGAGGTGCAGTCAGTTGGATGAGTAAGAAACAATCTGTAGTGGCACTGTCAACTACAGAGGCAGAATACATGGCAGCCACTCATGCAAGCAAGGAAGCAGTTTGGTTGCAGAGATTGTGTTCAAGTATGGGGTTAGTACAGGGAGCTATAAGAATAGACTGTGACAGCCAAAGTGCAATTTTCTTGGCAAAGAACCCTACTTATCATTCAAAGACAAAGCACATTGATGTTCAGTATCACTTTGTGAGGGATATGATAGAAGACAAAAAGGTGTTGCTGGTAAAGGTGGACACTTTGAAGAATACTGCAGATGCATTGACAAAATCTGTGAGCTCTGAGAAGTTCTCTTGGTGTAGAGAAACAATGGGTGTTTCAGGGCTAGAAAAATGACTAAGCTCTCCTGTGGCCCCCTGTGGAAAGAAAACAACAAGTGGGCCACAGGAGAGCTTAGTCATTGGACGCGATGGTTTTTCGGTCCATGGTATTGGATGCTTCGGCATGTATAAATATGTATTGTAACATTGAAAGGAACATAATGAAAAATCAATCTAGTAGTCCCGGTTTTGGGATCCAGGGAAAAATCTCTGTGCATATGTGTTTTATGGGTTATGCTCTCGCATTGTTTATTTTCTTTGTTTAAGAATTCGTATGCAGGTAATTTCTGTACAGGGTTAAAACCTACAATGCTTTTGTTATATTTTTGTTTTCGCTAAAGTGTTTGTTTTGGTCGAGTAATCCACCTTTTTGCATTTATTGCAGATGTCAAACCTATTGGAGCCATGTGTTGGATATTCCGATGGAGCGAGTCGTAGTTCGCGGAACCTGTCCTCCGCAGCCAGGGCCATTTTTGATCCAAGCGGCGAGTTAGTAAGTTTCAGAGGTGTATGTATTGGTCAATCAACGAATAACATCACTGAGTATAGCGCGTTGATAGAACTTCTCTCTGGTGCCATCACCCATGGTATACGCCGACTAATTGTCAGGCTAGACTCACAACTCGTAATACTACAACTCAATGGTATATATTCCGTCCGAAACCCAGCTATTTATCGCATGTTCCTAAGGGTTAAGATTTTGGAAAGACAATTTGATCTTATTCAATAGCAACATATTTCCAGAAACTTAAACACATTAACCGACTCATTAGCAAACTATGTGTTAGATAGACATTTGCAACATTTATAAAAAGAAACACATCATCAATGTTTTACATGTGGATCATATAGCTCAACCAAAATAAAACCCTGAAAATCAAAATATATATAGCTGTTTATGGTTTACATATAATGTTCTGTAACCAAGACAAAATCGGTCACATGACCTAAAAACTCAAAATGCTAGGGGGCACCCTAGTCTAATGATGCTCGTGATAGCAAGTCACAGCCTGTGCGATCATGGGTAAGAGACGAGTCCATCATTTGGGCACACCAGTAGTATGCCCCTGTAACTGCAAAGGTAGCTCGTCAGTCCTCAAATCTGCTATACCGAGAATGAGGCCCTCAATCTGCTCCTGTAAAGCTGAGAGAGTCTCGGCCACATCGAGGTCGCGAAGAATAACTCTTCCGGTAGCCTCTCCTGCTGGGGCAACAGCTGGTACTCTCAAGTGAACTACTGGACGAACAGGACCAACATCTGCATGCACACATGAGTTTGATTAAATTCTTGATAGAATAAAGCACAAGGACATTATAAACAAAAACAGTAAACAGCAATATGGTCAGAGATTTTACCAATAGCACCCCACTGCTCGCCATCCGGCAGTACCAAATCCAGATCAACCCGGAAGTCCATGCCAGCATATGGATACTCGGAATAAACCATCTCCTGACGATCAAACCACCTGAAGAAGGTATCAGAAAATGAAATCTGAGACTGGCCAGCATGCCTAGACATATGGTCAACCCATCTCTGCATACGTGGTTCAGTAGGAGAAGGTAAATCGAGTGCAATGTACTGCGGACGCATCAGTGGTATCTTCTCCAAGGCAAAGGCGGTCAAAAAAGAACCGAACCCAAAGTTCTTCAACCTCCCGTTCTTTATCTTGGTCTACTGCGTCGCACCAGTTGAACACCTTCGGTTGGAGGCATTCCAAGGCATGCTGCATATAGGATCTGTTGGCTACATGAAGAGACGCACTACCGGCCATCCTACCAAAAGTAAACAGGATAGTCCTAAGGGACCTGTCAGTGACATCACGGATGATGATCTTGCCATCTTTACTTGGCTGAGATCCTTCCCTGCAATACCGGCGGACATAATCTCTCACAGAATCACCTCCTCGGGCCGAACCTGACAAAGAGATGGGGGCACCCCGCCTCGACAAGCCAGTCAAGAAATAGATGTCTACTGCAGTCAAGGGGATAGATTTGCCCCTAATCTGGAAAACTTGATTGATAGGATCCCAAGCATCGAGCAAATACTGCAATAAGTTAATCTTTTGTCTCATGCTAGAGATGCGGAAGAACTTCAGCAAGCCACAATTCCGCAGAGCGTTCACTGTAACTGGATCATGTAGGGCAATCATGTCCTCTTCTTCATGTTCTCGTTCTCACCATGTAAGGGTCATCTTGCTCCGAGATCTCTGAAAAAACAAACAAGAGAAGAGTTAGATCCTGATTTTGGTGAGAAACAGGCAAAAATTCCATCAAAAACTGTGCAACAAATTCCCTTTCTGCGCCCAACGCACCTGCAGTAGTGTTCCAGGTGCGTTGAATGTCAAACTACCTTCATACAGGCCAGCATTCAATGCAGGTTTCGATGTACTGAGGGTGCGTTGATGGCAGAACGAATCCCTCAAACCCCAGAGCTCAGAAAAGTAGGGAATAAAGCACAGAATGCAAAAAGGAAACCATGAAATGAAAGAGCTCGGGTTTAGCTCCTACCTGGTCTAGACAGCGCCAAGAATCGTGCACAGAATCTCCCGAAATCAACTGATGAAAATCGAGGGGGAAAGCACCTCCAAAGCTCCAACAAACCAAGTTCAAACGAAATGGTAAAATGAGGTAAAAAACATTTTTTATTTACTTTTACGTAGTTCAAAGTAAAATATTAGCATTTTAATCTCGTTTTCAAAGCAAATGTTGTTCATTTCTAACTAGTTTGATGAAGCAGTTGAAAATACAGTACGATCTTTGGAAGGACAAAGCTATCTATGGTAAAAATCAATACTAATCGAGCAGTTTTAGCGCATAGTTCAAGCTCGTTAAAAAATAAACATAAGACATGAGCAAATGTTTCCACCCGCGTTTAAGCTCGTTAAAAAATGAACTATTCCCCGGTAAATAACCACCGTGAATGTAGCATTTCAGCCATTAAAGCCTTGGTCGTGTTTGCACCGTCACCTCCACTTTTCCATTGGCCAATCATTCACCTCCATTTGATTGTTTACCCATTTTGAGGAACAGCTGCGAAGAGTGATTTCACTAGCCATCCTTGTGACACCGCCGTGATTGGAAAATTCCAAACCTTACCTAGAATTAGCTGCTACCCATTTTATCACTCGTTCCTCAAAAGACGAGTCTTCTTTAAGCTCTTTTCAACTGACTCGTAAAATATGAAAAGATTGCCGAGTTTTGGCCTTCCAGCTCGTTAAAGCGACCGGAAGTGCTATCCCTCCTCTAGATTTTAATCTTTTTGGACCTGAGGGATTATTGCACAAAAAGATCGAGCGCTTGTTTTATTCGGCTCATTAAAACTATCGAAAATTCATCCCTTCTGTATTGTTTTATACTTTTTCGGACTTAAGGGATTAGATGACGAAAAAAGAATTTTGGAGTTACCTTTACGTACCTTTTCAGACTCTCTAAAAATGAAAAGGACCGAGTTATCTTTGTCGTTAAACTCATTAAAAAGATTAATAGCGACAAACTTGTCTTTAGACGAGAACGAGTTTCACTATCGCTAGGCTCGTTAAAACATAGCGATGGGTTTGCTCGAAGGGCAAATTATAGAACAAGCATATGTTATCCTCCTCAAACTTGACAAAAATAAATAGGTACTGGTCAGCAATGACTGGGGAAAAATTGGGAAGAAAACTCAAAGAATCTTTATTGGTAGCAAGTCGCTCTTGAACATGACACTTACACTCCGTGCCTGAGTTGGGTTGGGTTGTTTCATTCACTGGTCACATCACCATGGTCACGCCATACCATCCACATTTGGGGTAAATGCTACCAATCCATCACATAAGTGTCGCCGACATGTTCAAGAGAAGTCATCCAGAGAAGTCACCCGTGTCCCATCTGTTAGCGCTTGAAATTTCACCTCAGGCTGAGAAAGGTAAACCTCAAGGCAACATCAAACCACTTAGCCTCGTAGCTAGCCCTACGGGGCTGGAGAGGGCTCTCTCCGGTCTATCTCGGTGAAATCTTCAATGGATGAGATGACCAATAGGGTAACACTGATTTTAGGCTAGTAAACTGATCAAAAAGGTTGATTTGGGGTTTTTAGGGTTTTTGGTGGCAAATTGAGGGGATGGAAATTTTGGGTGCGGGGATTGGACACAGTTTCTGCAGGGGGTTCTTTGGGGCGAGGTAGGAGACAATATTGATGCCTTTGATTGAGGTGAATGGATGAGAAAGACAGGTGAGGAGCTAAGGAGAGCAAACAATAACTTTGAATTCTCCTTAAACAGTAGAAAACATTGAAATTAAACAAACTTAAAAGCAGAGCATGACAGTCATGAATTCTTACTTTAACACTTCGTTTGCTTAATGTGCAGAAGGAAAAGAAAGGAAATGATTCACATAACACACTTACAGGTACATAGAGAAACACACCATCAATACATGTAACCACAAGAATCCCAAAAAAGACTGCAAAACCCTGGTCTTCCTTTGCCAAAAAATGCAGAGATACAGTGAATAATACAATAAGAGCTTCTCCCTCAAGAGTCCAACCATGAAAATGAGCAAGAAAGTACATAATATAGATCATCTAACCTCTTTCCTTGCCTCCATGGGTCGAGCTCACTATCCTAGGATCTGTTTCAACCACTTCTAAACTAAGCACTACAAACTAGGCAGTCAAAACAACTTACCTCTATAAGCTAGGAAACCAATTCATTCATTTAATTTTCACCTTTTTCATGAATGAATCTTCTAGAAGAGGTACATAAGTGTAAAAGTGTCATAAAAGTACATTAATTACATCAAAGAGCATAATAATCCACCCCAAAAAGTCAAACAGGGTCAAACTGCGTTTTTCTGAGTTGTACACTGAAATTTGGAGAAGTTTGCCTGACGGGTCGCGCGCCTTTGGGACCACATTTGGGGCACTTCCATGTGGCCAAATTGAGCAAGAGTAGGCTTGTTGGAAAGGTCTGTGAGTCTACTTTCCAACCCAACTAGAATTTCTGAATTTGGTTGTCATTTTCACCTCCAAAATTGCAATCTCCCAAGACTGCTTTCTATGTCTCAAAAATGTGGCAGAAAGTCATTTTTTGCTTGTTTTTTGACTTTCTGGAGGCCCAAAACTTCATAAAATCTCAAGTCCATTGATGAGCATATGTAACTTCTCATGAAAAAACTGGAAATGCTAAGTTTTTTGCAAAATGGAGTTGCCAGGATGAAGGGTCGCGCGGGGGGTGAGACCCGTTAATGGAGAAAACCTGTAAATTGCCTGAAAAAACCAAAATTTACCCAAAATACTCAAAATTTCTTGGGATTTGTGCTGTGGCTAGGCTATTTAGTGCCTTTTTCCTTCAGTGAAGCCTCGGCCAAGATATGGAGGGGATCGGGCCTCTTTCTCCTTTTTTTGTGCCTTGGCCAACCGCCTTTGGAACATTTTCATCTTTGCCTTGCACACGTGCATTCTCGCCCAATAATGGTTCTTCATGTTCCTCAGCAATTTCTTCTCTTGGTTGGCCCTAGCCAATAGCCTCTCCAAGTGTGCATTTACCCGGATGAGCATGGACTCTCGCTCAGCAGGCAATAGATCACCGGGTCTTCTCCGGTTCAAATTGCGGTCACTACGAATCCTCCACAACTCATCAAGAGCTTGTTCATCCTCCAACTGTTTGTTGCGCTGCTCCAGGTATGAGATTTTCCATTGTGCCCCCTCTAATCTCCTCTGCAAGGCATCATTTTCAGCTCTAAGGTGCTGAATGATCTCCTTTGACTCTCGGCTAGGAGAACTGACATCAAGATCAATAAGCTCTATATTCGGAACACCTGATGGTCCCTCATAAATCTTGGGCTGTTTGTCCCTCCCTGGTACCTATGCTGCTGAAGAAAGCGAGGCCCCTTCCACCTGATGTGGAGATAAGACTCGCTGAGCCGATGAAGAAGGTGAGACCCCTTCCACATGCTGTGGAGAAAGTACTTGCCGAGCTGCTGCAAATAAGGCCCTCTGGCCTCTCTGATAAGTAACCAAAGGTGAGGAGCTGACATGTCTAGTGACGGGGATGTCATGCTGCTGTGATGGTCCTCCCTCGTGAATAACCTCAGGATGTGGCGGTGGTGGTGCTGTGAAAAGCTCACGAGAGATGAACTCCTCCCATGAGATGCCCTGCTGAGCCAACTGATGTAATACTACAAGCTGAATCAAACCATAATGGTAAAGGCTCCTATACTGCTGTGTCGGGCTCTTCCTCTGCATCATGGACACCATCCTCTCAATGTTCTGATAGAAGAAAACAGGGATGTTCATCATCCGTACCCGTGTGAAGTGCATCAATAGGCGAATATGGTACGAATATACCTGTGAAAATCTGCCCTCACAGGTAAAATAGAGCATGATGAGCCTCATCATGGGAGCATACTCACTCCTGAGAAATCTGAAGGGAAACACTCCTGTCAAGTGCCTCATGAGTGCTGGTCTAACGAAAGGCTCAAAATGAACACTGTCCAACACCTTGCGCTTATTCCATACCTCTCCAACATTATGTATCCCTGTGGCCTGTGCAATCATCTCGGGTGTCAATGTAAAGTCCACCCCGGCAAGGTTGACATGTCCATCATGCAAATGTAAAAAAAATAGGCGAGCCAACTCTCTGTGGTGCTGAATTCGAGAGATCCTCTCACAAAACTCATAACAAGACATGTACTGGAAACATGAAACTGCCATGGGACAAGCCTGTAAATCTGCCAAAGAAGTGGGCTCCTCTCTCTTATGATGACCACCCTTTCCACCCTTATGAGGCCTCCTCTGTACCTCAATCTCTGAAGCTGATGCCTGGTCATCACTCTGCTCATAGGTTTCGGTTTCTAACATTGTTTAAGGAGCAGAGTGGCCAAAATGTACTGCTGTTTCTGCCTTGTAAAATGCTGATCTATATGTTGTTTCAAGGGGACAAGGAGCACGGGGGAAATGTTAGGGGAGGGACACTTTTAAAGGGAAAATGGGAATAAATATATAAAACAGGGATTCAAGGGAAAAAACATTGCAAAAATCATTGCATATGCATCATTATATACATTGTTTACATGGGTAATGAGAGGTAGGGTTAGGGCTTAATTTTTCATTTTTTAGGGAAGAGGGGTAGGGTTTGGATTTTTCTTTACAAATAAAAGGGAAATTTATATAGAAAGACAAGGAAAATGACATGGGAAATGGGGAAAATGATTACAAGGGGAATACCTTTCAAACAGCATAAAACCCTAGGCATATTTTACAAATTTAAAATGCAGCAACATGGAGCTTTTCTCTTGCACATGGAGATCCTTTAAAAATGCAATTAAGATTCCCATTGACCATAACAAGCAACCATTCTTAAGTTGGAGAGCCTACCTTAGGCAATTTGGCGATTTCGGAGGGTCCTTGGATAAATTTGCAGTCGGTTTGGTAAGCAGGGCGCTGACGGGTCGCGCGCCTCACCCAACGGGTCGCGCGCCACTGACGGGTCGGGCCCATTGAAAAATTACACTGCCGGAACGCGCTTGACGGGTCGCGCGCCTCTGACGGGTCGCGCACCTGGTCTGACGGGTCGCGCGCCTGTCAAGCTCACAATTTCGCTCAAACCCTCGCCCAATCTCTCTTGCAAGTGAGTTAGATGCACAATGAGGGTAAATGGAGGGAGATTGGGCTTTTATAACTTTGATTTGAAATAATTTCATGCCCAACCCACTTTATAATGTTTTTCTTTGACACTTTATAAAATTGACTTTTCTTGGTTCCTTTGTCCTGAAATTGACTGATTTAGTGCTTTTGCTCGATACTTTTTGCAGGGATATCATCTGAGGGATCTTAGAAAGGGAGCCAGGGTTACATGCTGTCTTTGGAAGTTTTTTGAAATTTCATCACTTTTTACAAAAATTGAAAAATGACCTTGGCTTTAAAAATAGAGTTTTTAAATCCAAGGTGAAAATTAACTGTACAAGATAGAAATTTGCGAAGAAACACCTTTAAAATAATCCCTCTGGCTTGTTGAGCACTTATTGACCTTCAGAGACATGACCTTGTAAACAAACTTGACCAAAACCCTAGACCTAGGAATTTGACCTCAAGACAAGACAAGACAAGCTTGAAAGTGACTAAGGACTGAAATGACTTGATTCAGCAATGCCAAGAGGGGGACAAGGACACCAGCTCCTCCATCAGGGTTATGGCATGCCTAATGGGATGCAAAAATTGACACTGATGAGACACCTACTTATGCAAATGCAAAGAGCTTTGATCACTGATGGAGGGCTACAAGACCGACTCTAACACCATCCACTACCATTCATTATACTTCATTCTTTCATGACCGCCATCCTGAACCATATATCATCAGATCGTTTTCACCTCCATCAAAATCATTTGCTCCGTTCCGTGTCATTGATGTGGGATTCATTAAGGCCCTCCTTTGACGGATCGCTTCTTGTCGACATCAACTCATTATCCAAGAAGTTGATCTAGGAACACCCCCTTCAGTACTTTGAAGCTTGCATGCCTCAATGGCAAGTTTCTCACTTCCGACGACAGGTATACATCAATGACCTTCGACCGAAAGATTTTGCGTGGTGTTCGACGCCAAGTCCTTTATTCACACCACGTGAAATATACTGCAGTACCTTGAGGGTCATCATCATTATCGGTGATTCCTCTCGCGCTTGTTAACGGTTTACATCATTGACTGGTAATCAAGCGATGTCTTTCCATGTTCGACTTCAAAACATTTCTCACATGGATCGACTTGTACTTTGAGTGAAGATTGGACGAGATTGAAGACCCCAGATCTAGTTTCATCCATCCGGGTTGCGATATATATTCAGGAAAATAAAGACATTGAAATGTACAACATTGCAACACAGATAATCATCCTACCAAAAGGATGATGGCTCTATCAGAATCATCAGTCTACCATCAGACGATTGTCTGTCCTATGTACATGAAAATGAATTTATAAAGCTAAGCATGGGAATGCCCGCCTCAGCTAGATCATGAAAACAGCATGAAGATAATGTATTGTATTGTATCTTATTACAGGTCTCCTCCCAGCATTGAAAGAACTTCGGATCCTCCTAATAAAGCATTTCACCTGATAAACGGCCTCATACTTTAGGGGGCAACTGTTATAGACATTTTTTTGCCTTACAGCTCTAAGCATGAAATGTCCATAAACCAAGGGATCCTAAGTCCCTAAAAGTGTTGTTCCGGCCCCTAAAGGAACAAGGTCAACAAATTATAGCTTCTCCCAGAAGTTCTCCACTAGAAACTGCTCAGAATCAGTCAAATCAGGATCATTTCAGCTGCTCCACTAGCTAGATGCGTTGCATAGCACCCAAGTACACTAGCTAGGTGCGTTGCAACACACCTAAATGCACTACCAGGGTGCGTTGAGCGGTAAATGACAAATGGCAGTGTTATTCCGCGAGATGGACAGACAATGGAAGCTTCCAGAATCTTCCCCAATGACACTTGCCTCACTGAGTTCGACCAAGGATGAGTAAGAGGCTCTCAGTCTCCAAGTGGAAACAAGAACTGACAGAGAGAGGCCACTAGTCAAATCATAAGTTGACTCATCCTCTTTGCATACATCTATATATGGATCCCTCATCCCAAAGATCCAGGGGGCTGGAATTTTGTACATTGCAGAGAATTGTTGTTGGTTTTGAGATAGATATCAGAGTATTGGGTGATTTATGCTTTGTTGGAGGTGAAGAGGGGACTCCTTTGCTGGGAGGTTGATGCTGGATCAGGAATCATCGGTTGTAACTCCTCCTGGATCTTCTTGTTATATCACTAAAACTATTTGAGTTTCTCCTACATGCTTGTGTATCATTGATGTCTGTTACATTTGTATGTTTAGCTTAAATCTGATCCTAAGCTATTTATGAATATAAATCCATGTCTTTGTGTAGTTTTCTTCTTCTGTGATCTTACAGGAACTTGGTGAAGCTGGGCAAGTAAGGGAGAAGGTAGCTGGAAGCTGTCAAAGAGGAGAGAGATTGGATCAAAGGACTAGCACAAGACACAGGTTGGTTCATCCTATTCCTCTTCGTTTATAGTTCATAAAGAAGAATACGAAAGTAGTTTTCTCTGTTTGTTTCTAAGGTCACTGTCACACCTTAGTGGGATAGGGTCGTTCTGAGTAGACACTTTTCCCATTAACAGCCTTGCAGAGTCATCCAACAAAATCCTGGTAAAGGTAATAAAAAAGAATCTAGATGATCATAAGAAGAGTTGGGATTCACATTTGATTTATACAGTATGGGCAAACAGAATTACTCCAAAGAGATCAACTGGAAAATATCCATTTTAGTTAGTCTATGGGAAAGATGAAATTTTCCCTACCAATTTATCCTTCCCTGTTTTACAATTCCTGCAGGATTCAACAGATGAACCTGATGATTTTTCAAGAATAATAAATCAGATTATTGAACTTAATGAAAACAAAGATGAAGTTCAATACAAATTGAATAAATATCATAATAAGATGAAGACCCTATTTGACAGAAGAGCCAGGGAAAGGGATTTTAAGGAAGGTGATCTAGTTTTAAGATGGGATGCCAAGAGATAAGAGAAAGGAAAGCATGGCAAATTTGAAAATCTATGGTTTGGACCTTTAGCAATTGTTGGAGTGAAGGGTAATAACACTTTTGTGCTACAGAATCTTGAGGGGCTATATTCCACTTATCCTATAAATGGAAGGTTTCTCAAACATTATATTCAGTACTAAGAAGTTGAAATAAATTTCATTGTAAATACTCTGGTTTTCTTTTACCTTTCAAGATGCCAGTGTGATTTTTCTTACAGCAAGGACTCCATAGCCTAAGGAGAATGCACATGGATCTACAAGTTCTCTGCATTCTACAGGAGAAAGTAGTCCCCATATGGAGCCAATGTTGTAGCATTTTTTGGTTTTGATAAGATAGAATATTTGAAAAAATGTTAAGTTAGGATATGGACATAACAATAGTGAATAAAACATTTTTTTTTTTTTAAATATCTTGATGATGATGTCCATATCAAAGAAAATGTTAGGTTAGATGCCCTAAAAAATCAAGGCAAAAAAGAAAATGTTAGGTTAGAAAGAAAAGGAAACAAATAAACTCTGAAAGTGAGCAAGTCTAAATGCCACTACTATTGTTTCTGAAAAATAATGGTTGTGTGCAACTTGTCATAAATGCCACAACCCATGACAGTCAAATAGTTTAATCTTGACTGCTTCATGCTTTAAATTTGATGTTATAATTAGAGAATAAAGATCTGGCTAGACTGTCTAATCTTGGCATATCAGTAGTTAGGTAGAGAATAATAAGGTGCTCATCAGTTTAATCTAAGCCCTTGGATGTTATAAGGTTAGAATTAGATAGTTTTCTTTTGTAAAATAAAAGAAAGGAAAAGGGTTTTCTAGCTTAAATGCACCCATTAAGTGAAGAAAAAATTATAGGATAAGTAAAGGGTAAGTAGAAGAAAGGTTAAAGAAGTATGATAATTCATTGGACAAATGTACATTTATCATGTTTTACCATATGTTTCTATGTCCATGATGCAATTACATGAAGCAAATGAAGGTCTATAAGATCAATTAATTAACTTCCCTCATCCTCATTCATCCCTATATTTACTAATTTCCCCTTCCTACCTTCATACAATTTATATTCATTCATTTTCCATAAAAATCCCTTTTCTTAAGGTTAACATCCTTTTTACCTAGGAAAAGTGAAAATCCCAAGTTAAATCCCCTTTTACCCAAAAAACCCACAAAAAGAGGTTTAGCCTAAGTATTGATGTATATATGCGAAAAGTAAATAACTAACAAAAAGCATTATACTTAGTGTATTTCCCTTTTCCACCTATATTTCCCTTTTCCGCCTATATTTCCCCTTTTTGCGTATATTTTCTCTTTCCGCTCATATTTTCATATTAGCACTAACCTATAGTATTAAACCCCTAAAAATTCCCTTTTCCCGTATATTATTAACTCCCTTTATCAAATAACTCGAAACCTTTAGCTTTATTATAAAACTAGGTATTTCATAAAAAATCGCATCGCAAGCCTTTCATATGAATGCACTTTCTTCCGATTGTGATATGCGATACGTGATGGACCCGAACCCGATGCTATATATATCATAATCAATTACCATATCGCATCCACCCCTCATCACAAGTCCTAGCTAAAAGCATTACCCTCCGCCATTGTGATCTCCGATATGCGATGGGAACCCGGACCCGATCACATATTATCCATGATTTATCCTCACATTGTGTCCGGCCCCTATCACATTACTTTGCGATGGGCCGTCCTTCACTAAAATCTGATTGTAATATGCGATGAACCCGGACCCGATGTCATTTATCTACCCAAATTCATACTATTTCAAGTCTGCCATATCGTGTTTTGCAAAGATTTTCTTTGTTAAATTGTTTTTATGATTTTAACGAAGAGCCTGCCTAAACCTCCATTTAACCACTAATCTCAGTCTTTAACCCAAAACAAAGTGCCATACCACCATAATAGCTCCATACTACTCCTTCACTCCACCATTGTCAGATCTAATGCATTCAAATCCAACGGCCCTTTGCGATTTCAGGTTGACTCTCTATACGGGCATTGCTCACCCGAAAAGCGGTATTCCACCGTCCTCCCTTGCTACGCGTCAGGCTTTAAACCATATCGGGTGACCCCTTCCAAAACCGCCCATGCCTCATAAGCGGTGCAATGAAAACCAAAACCACCTCCCACATAACGACAAAATATTCACTGTTCACTTTGCGCCATATTTCAAAAACTAGACTATTTTTCCATTTAAATGCAAAAATCACCATTTTGTTGTGTTTTGCCTGTTTTACACAGGGAAGCCTCCATAAGCCTCTGTGACCAATAAAACCATCATTTTACCTTCCGATATGCTTTGGACTCCTTCCAATATCCCTTCAACCTTTATAAAGCCATTGAAGGCCTTTTGTCACCAATGTTTTTCTTAATAGTTTATGTGTTTTGCAGGTAAAGACTCTTGTTCCAGGCTTACAAAGGAAAAAGCCAGCGTATAGTTGGAAGACAAATATGAATATCATATCAATTTACTTTACCCCGTAACATAAAATCTAAAGTGAATTACTGTTGAAAAACACAGTAAAAACCTGAAATGCACAGTAAAGGTAAAAAGAACACAGTAAAGGTTACTCAGCAGGGTCAAAGGATATTTATAGAGTTTAAAGAGTATCAGATGAAATATCAAATGAAGGAATCAACCAGCGCAAAGGATTCAAACGATCTAGCAGCTTAAAGGGAAAAATATCAAACAACAAAGCCAGCACAACCTAAATAAAAGAGACAAAAAGAAGCAGTTCAATAGCTACCCCTATCTTCTTGCATGAAGATCTTTCCTTTCCTAGATTAAATATTAATCAATTTTAGGATATTTTTTAGTTTCATTATTGTATAAATAACTCTCTTCTCGAGTTGTTAATGGTTCAAAGTTCAAGATTCATTTTTCATTACTTGTTAAGTTGTGACTAATCATTCTACTTTGAACCTGGTTGCACCTTTGAAGGAAGCTTTTCTAGACACTTGATGTACTCAGTTTTTCTGGAACCTTAATACAAAGCAGAGGATTCTGAATTTGATTTTACACAGTTTGTGTTATCCTATAATTTTTTCCAGTTATCAATCATTATGTTTTTCTTCATATGCTTATGACTTATAGAGATATCTAGGTAGGAAGAATTGTGTCTCAATTTATTCCTATAAGCTCCTGAAGTGATCATCTATTAAGAGAATGGATTAATGAACTATCTGTTTAGCTAATCCCCTCTAATCAATAAATCATCATCATCTTGTGTAAGCTTAAGTATACTTCCTTGAACCTTTGGAACATAGTTTAGAAGGTTTTCACACTTATGATTGTTCTATTTTACAATCTAGAAACTGTGATAATCATATTATTTATGTCTTATTATCACCACTATTTGATCTATATAACTGTGTAAAGTATTATAACAACCCTTTGCTAAGATATTAATATTATCTAAAGGATTAAGTATTTCAATTCTAAATCTGTCTTCATTCATTGGTCTTCCAAAACTAAAACCAAGAACCCCAAAACAATTATTTTAGATGCTCTGGCATTGGTAGCTGACCTACTACTATCTTAGAGGTATAGCAGGGAGGTTGAGGAAGAAACAGAGGAAAGCAACCGTAAAGTAAATCCAACCTTTCCTAAGAGATTAGCCCAACCACTCCAACCTACCTCAGAAGAACTTGAACTTCTGGGAGAATTGAAAAATCTATGTGTAAAGTGTTGGGTGTGGAGCCTGATTATATTTTGTATTCAAAGGTATCGCCACGTTGGACCCCAGTTCGTAATGGGGTGGCATCGCCACCCATAAAATATTCGTTGCAGGGGGGTCCAGGGGGGGTGGCTGTGACCTTTAGGAGCCCCCTCTAGCAGGGGGATCGGGGGCAACACCCCTGAAGCTAAGAACAGATGTAAAATTGCCTTGTAAAATGTTGTAATTTCGTAGTCAATTTGGGCCATTCATTAGGTGGAGATCTAACGGTAGAAGTTATGTTTAAATTAGGGTTTTTTTCTCTAGAAGGAAACCCCTCGCTATATATGAGGGAATTGTATTGTGTCTATTTAGATCTGTATTATGAGTGAGGAAGAGAGAGGAGATTGAGAGTGAAGAGGAATTATATCGAATCTGTTGTAGGTTGCATCTCTTCAGTTTGTTGGATAATATAAAAGGAAGGACCGAATGTTTCTCCGTGGATGTAGCCCAAACTGGGTGAACCACGTATATCTGTGTCTCTCTTGTTTTATTCATTTTCTGTGTTTGTATTTCTGCAATATTTTATGTGTTCCATTGATCTGTAATATATAAATTTCTAACAACTGGTATCAGATCCGAAGGTCTATTTGGCTGATAAACTCGCAGGAGAGAAAGGTTCCTGGTGTTAGGGTCTAGATTTGTCTCAGGCTGGAAAGACAAGGTTCTAGGTCCACATCAAACCACGCTCAGCCTCGTAGCTAGCCCTATGAGGATAGGAGAGGGATCTCTTCGGGTCAATCTAGGCAAAAGGTAATCGATGAGGCTCGAGATGAATAAATTTGCAACTGATCTTAGGCTAGGTATTAGGTGCAAAGGATTTTATTTGAGTTTTTGAGGGTTTTGTTGAAAAGATGGGAAAGGCAAATTTGGGCTCGGGGATGAGGCACAGTTTTTGCAGAGTTCCGATTGGGGCAAGGAAGGCAATCGTTTTGATGCTTTAAAGCAAGTGAGATGGATAGATCAGACTGGTGAGGAGCTAAGGAGAGCAAGAGAGTCTCAAGAATTCTCCTTAAACATATGAAAACATGGAAATTTAAACAATTTGAAAGGCAGAGCATAACAGTTATGGATTCCACCTTAATCACTCATTTGTTTCAAATTCAGAAGAAGAAGCAAGAAAATGATACACATAACACTAATGAACTTACAATTTACTCAAATAATCTCACCATCAAAACATAAAGCCACATGGATCCCAAACAGTGCTGCAAAACCCTGGTCTTTCCTTAGACAAAAATGCAGAGATAGAATTTACAATAGAGTGCCAAGCTTTTCCCAAGAGTCCAACCCTGACAATGACTTAGAAAATACATGATATAGACTAGCCCAACCT
Source organism: Pinus tabuliformis (assembly GCA_031772625.1). NCBI lineage: Eukaryota > Viridiplantae > Streptophyta > Pinopsida > Pinales > Pinaceae > Pinus > Pinus tabuliformis. The sequence continues at coordinate 1,243,933,434 of CM062816.1, read as the reverse complement.
ATTCCCTTGCCTCTAGGGGTTGATATCATCATTCTAGGAGCTGTTTCAACCAATTATAAACAAAGCACTAAAATCTAGGCAATCAAAACAACTTGCCTCTACAAGGTAGGAAACTGATTCATTCATTAAATTTTCACTCTTTGGTAAATGAATCCTCTAGAACAAGTAACCAAGTGTCAAAATTACATCATATTCATTCAATTACATCAATATAGGTCAAAATAACATCACAAAGAAAAACTAGTCAAACTGGCCAAATTTCTGAGCTCGAAGGTGAAAAATTGGCCAAAAAACCTCTGTGCGCCGCGCCAATTTCTGTACGCATAGTGCCAATTTGATGCTATTTTTGAGGCACTTTATGAAGTCCCAAATGAGCCCAATTGTGCTTGTTGGAAATCCCTACTTGTCTACTTTCCAACCCAAGTGGAATTTCTGAATTTGGTGCCCATTTGCCCCTCCAAAAACTCAATCTCCCCAGACTACTTTTTGTGTGTGAAATTAGGGGCAGAGAGGTCATTTTTAGGGTGTTTTTGACCTCCTGAGGACTCAAAACTTGCCCAAAATTCTTGGCCATGCACCAAAAGTCATGATTTTTCATGAAAAATCCAAAACTATAAAAAAAATTTCATTTGGAGCTTCCAATCGTAAGCGCGCACCACGTGGCGCGACGCACAGGGAGAAAAACCCTGTTTTTGCACAAAATTTTCCAAAAATACCAAAAATGCCCCACATTTCTTGAAATTTGGGTTGGAGCTTCCTTATCAAGTGTTATGTTGGGCTAAAGAGGCTTCGACCAATATTTGAAGATGATCAAGCTCCCTTTGCCTCTTTTTCTTCTTGATTGCCTTCCTCAATTTCGCCTTCAAATTCCTGATTCGGGCCTTGCACACTTTGTTTCGCGCCATGTAATGGAAAGCCATGTGTCTCAGAAATGCATGGTCTTTGTTAGCCTTGTCCAACAGCCTCTCTAGGTGCATGTTAACTCTCTCGACATTGGCCTCCCGATCCTCATTAATCTCTTGCTCCAAAGACGTAAGCTCAACTTTTCTCCTTTGTGCAGCTTGGTGATGCTCATGAATGTTTTGTAGCTCCATGATCACTTGCTGATCCTCAAGCTATTTGTTCCTCTACTCCAAGTATTTCATGGTCCACTTAGCCCTCTCCAAGTCAAGCGATAAGGCTTCGATCTCTGATTGCTGCTCCTAGATTATCTCTCTAAGTTTAACGCTTTGTGGACCTGTATCTGTATCTTCATCATGAAGGAGAATGAACTCAGTCTCTCATTCACCTGAAGGCCCCTCATCCTGCATTGGCCTCTTGCCTTTGTCCTGTACCTGTGATGCTGATGGAGGAAGTGAGGCCCCTTCCACCCCAGGTGGAGATAACACTCGCTTTGCCGCTGCAAACAAATGTCTAGTGCCTCTCTGATATGTGATGAATACGGCACACTAGCAGTCTCATGGCGATCATACTGATGAGAAGGTTCACCTTCATGCTTAACCTCTGATACTCCTCGTGAAGCTTTGAAGAAGTCACGAGAGATGAAATCATCCCAAGTGATGCCCTGCAGTCCAAGTTGATGAACCACCAAAATCTTGATAAGAGCAAAATGATAGACACTGTTAAGTTGCTGCTGATGGGGTTTTATGTTGTATAAAGGTGGTCATCCTCTCTATGTTCCGGCAAATGAAATATGGAATTTTCATCATCTGTACCCTGGTGAAATGCATAAATAACCTGATCTGATAAGCATAAAGACGAGAGAACCGTCCCTCACAGCTGAAATATTTCATGATCAATCTCATTAGTGGAGCATATTCATCTTTCAGATATCGGAACGGGAACACTCTCTTGATCTGCCTTAAGAAACTGGTTTTGATGTATGGTTCATAATGCTACTGGTCAATCTTCTGTTTCTTGTGCCATGGTTCACCAATGTTCAGTATACCGGTTGCTAATGAGACAGATTCTGGTGTAAGTGTGAAGGTGACACCAGCCAAGATAGCTTGATCTCCGTGCAAGTGCAGCACAAAAAGATGAGCCAACTCATGATGAAATTGGACACTAGCCACCTTTTGACAAAACTCATAGCATGACTTATGCTGAAAAAATGCATAGCAAGATGGTAGGCCTGCAATTTTATAAGGGTGTTCGGTTCTTCCCTAACATGTCTGCCACTTTTATGAGGCCTCTGGGGTGCCTGTTCTTCCAAAGGAGAGTCACTTTGGGTTTCTACCTCATAGTCCAATGAATACTCAGATGCCATGACTACTGGACAAAATAACTTGAAGACAAAGCTACTGTTGTATATAAACTGTACTTGGACTGCTCTTTTTGGTGTTGTATTCAAATTCTGGAAAATCCACGCAAGGAATGAGCAATTTGGAGAAGTTTGAAACAATTTCGGGCTTTGAATTGTGTGCGTCGTGCCAAAAACCCAGTGCACTGTGCACTTCCAGTGCACCGCGCCCATTCAAATTAACACTGGGCAGAAACTCCCAGTGCGTCGCTCTCTTCCAGTGCACTGCGCCACCTGTTATCTGCGCTACGCCGGTTAGCTGCAACAAATTTCTCTCCAAAACACGCACTGCTCACCCAAATTTGCTTTGAAATGCTTTTCTCCAACCTTGTCATGCAAAATGACATTCATCTTCATAGCAAAACCTTATAAAGACATCAATTTGATTTTTGGTTCTCCAAGACCCATTTTTGTAATGTTTTGCAATTGACACTTTTTCACAATTAATAGAACTCTGACTTTTTGTTTCCTCCTTGATTTTTGGTTGAAATGATGAATTTCTTGGCAATTTTTTGCAGGGATAGTTATCATGGAATTTGGCAAAGGAGACCAGGGCTGTGCTTGAAGAATTCAAGAACTGAATTTTTTTTGAAAATTATTACAAATAACAAAATGTTGACTTGTCTTCAAAACAGAGTTTTGAAGAAAAGTCATAATCCATCTATATGACGATAAAAATCTTTGAAATAACAACTTATCAAGAACCTCCCTCTGGCCTGTTGGCTTTATTAGACCTTGTGAAGACACAACTTGACTAACCCTAGACCTAGTGACAAAAATGACTATTATGACCTAGAAACTGAAACAAGACTGCAAATGACTTTTAAGACTTGATTTTGATGAACAAACCTGAGCCAACAGTCTAAAGCATGAGGGGGATGAATGACAAAAGCCCTTTCGTCAAATTATGGCATGCTCCTAAAAAAATGCAACTGATCAAGAGAGATGGGACACCTAAACATGAAATGCAAAAAGAGTTTTGATCTCTGACGGAGGGATGACCAGACCGTTTCTAACACCTGGTTCGAGTGGGAGCAATGGCGGAAGATGGTAGGTTTAGGGTCGAAAAATTTAACGGCCAAAACTACCAGTTGTGGAAGATGCAGATGGAATATTATTTATACCAGAGAGATCTGTACCAACCATTGAGCGGAAAGGCAAAGAATTCGACGAGTATGACAGACACAGAATGGGATATTCTCTATAGAAAAGTACTTGGAACAATACGATTGTGCCTAGTGGTGTCAGCATTTAATATTTTAAAGGAAACGACAACAGAGGGTTTAATGTCGACATTGGCGAAACTATATGAAAACCATCGATGTATAATAAGGTATTTCTTATGAATCATTTATTTAATATGAAGATGTCAGAAGGTGGATCTGTTGCTGATCATTTAAATGAATTTAATACAGTTACCAGTCAGTTAAGTTCTGTAGGGGTAACTTTTGATGATGAAGTCAGGGCTCTTTTATTTTTGTGCTCATTGCCAGAAAGTTGGAATGGTTTAGTTATGGCCATTAGTAACTCTATCTCTAGATCTAGTACTTTAAAGTTTGATGATGGTGTTGGTGCAATCCTTAGTGAGGAAATGCGACGGAAAAGCTTCGGTGAGACATCAGGTAATGATTTGACTGCAGAGACTACAGGAAGAAAAATGGAAACAGGAAAGAGCCTTGGATATCGTAGTAAGTCAAGAAAAGGCAGATCCAAGTCCAAATCGGGGATAGTGTGCTGGAAATGCAGGAAGAAAGGACACCTAAAGAAAGACTGCAAGTCTCGAAAGGGAAAATAAGGAGATGCACAGCAAGAAACTAATCATGAAGCGAATGTAACAAGTGATGTATTACAAGATGCTTTGATTCATTCATTAGGAAATATTATTGATGCCTGGGTGGTAGATTCAGGGGCCTCATTCCATGCCACACCTGATAGGAAACATTTTTATGATTATGTTTAAGGAGATTTTGGACAGGTTCGATTGGGTGATGATAAACCCTATAAAATCATTGGAATGGGTATAGTTTTCATAAAACAACAAAATGGAAATCAGTGGCTATTGAAGGAGGTAAGGCATGTTCCAGATCTGAAGAAAAATCTGATTTCAACAGGGCAGTTGGGAGGTGAAGGTTCCGTAACTACTTTCATAGATAAAACCTGGAAGGTCACTAAAGGATCCCTGTTAATAGCGAAAGGAGGAAAGGTTGGTACATTGTATTTATGCAATGGTATTTCTAATTTTGTTAATGCTTTAACCTCTATAGAAGAAGATATGACATTGTGGCATCATAGGCTCGAGCACATGAGTGAGAAGGAGATGCAGATTCTTCACTCAAGAAATTTGTTGCCAGGTTTGAAGCATGTTGATTTAAAATTCTGTGAGAATTGTGTGTATAGAAAACAGAAGAGAATCAAATTCCTCAGAGTTGGGAAAGAAAAGAAGATCGAAAAATTAGAGCTTGTGCATACATATGTATGGGGACCTACTCAGGTATCATCTCTTGGTGACTCTCATTATTATGTTACTTTTATTGATGATGCAACTAGAAAAAACTGGATTTATTGTATTCGAAATAAATCTGATGTATTTAATACTTTCAAGAAATGGAAAGCTTTGGTTGAAAATGAGATAGGAAAAAGGTTGAAGTGTCTCAGATCAGAAAATGGAGGTGAATATTGCAGCAAAGAGTTTGATAGGTACTATTCAGAGAATGGAATTCGCAGAGAGAAGACAGTTCCAGGAACACCACAAGAAAATGGTGTGTCAGAAAGGATGAACAAGACAATCATGGAGCGTGCAAGGTGCATGAGATTGCATGCAGGATTGTCTTTACAATTTTGGGCATATGCTGTAGATACTGTTGTTTATCTGATAAACAGAGGGCCTTCAAGTTCCTTGGATGGTGGTATTCCAGAGGAGGCATGGATAGGTAAAAAGGTAAACTATTTTTTTTTAAAGAATTTTGGTTGTGAAGCCTTTGTCCGCATTAATAAAGAAAATATAACAAATATTGAGGCAAAATCAAAGAAATGTACTTTTATTGGATGTGGTGTTAATGATTTTGGTTATCGCTTTTATGATTATGAAAAACACAAAATCATTAGGAGTAAAGATGTCATATTCAATGAAAAGGTTTTGTATAAGGATCAGCTGCAGGAAAAAGAAAACAGAGAATACATAGTGCTTGAAGAGATCACAGGAAAAGTGATGATGCCTGAAAATCATAATGATCAATAGCCAGAACAACAACCACAACAACAAGTAGACCCACTGAACGATACTCTCCTTCATTATATTATGCATTGTTGACTGATTCTAGTGAACCAAAATGTTATGAAGAAGCAGTGCAGGTAGAAACCAAGAAGAAGTGGGAGCAAGCCATGAAAGAAGAGATGGACTCCTTAGCACATGACCAGACTTGGGACTTAGTCATGTTGCCTGCAGGTAAAACAACATTGCAGAATAAATGGTTTTACAAGTTGAAAGAAGAAGATGGAGGTAGAAAAAGGTATAAAGCTAGACTTGTGGTGAAAGGGTTTGCATAGAAAAAGGGTATAGAGTTTGATGAGATATTTTCTCCTGTTGTTAAAATGACTTCAATAAGAGCTATTTTAAGTATAGTAGCAGCTGAAAATTTGCATCTTGAGAAGTTAGATGTAAAGAAAACCTTTCTCCATGGGGATTTGGAGGAAGAGACATATATGCAGCAGCCACAAGGATATGAGGTAAAAGGGAAGGAGAAACTAGTGTGCAGGTTGAAGAAGAGCTTGTATGGCTTAAAACAGGCTCCAAGGCAGTGGTATCTAAAATTTGACAGGTTTATGTCTCATGGTTATACTAGATGTCACTCTGATCATTGTGTTTACCTCAAAAGAAAAAATGATGGCAGCTACATTATATTGTTATTGTATGTAGATGACATGCTTGTTGCAAGTTATAACATGCAGAAATAAATGTGCTCAAAAGAAAATTGGCAAACTTGTTTGAAATGAAGGATTTGGGTGTTGCAAAACAAATCCTTAGTATGAGAATAACTAGAGACAGGAAGAATCACAAATTAACATTGTCTCAAAGTGAGTACATAGAAAAAGTGTTGAAAAGGTTTAATATGCAGAATGCAAAACTAGTTAGTATACCTTTGGCAAGCCATTTCAAATTAAGTAAGGAGGAGTGTCCCAAGACTCAAGAAGAAATGGCTCATATGTCTAAAGTTCCATATGCATTAGTAGTTGGAAGCTTAATGTATGCAATGGTCTGCACAAGGCCTGATATTTCACATGCAGTGGGAGTTGTAAGCAGGTACATGAACAATCCAGGAAAAGAACATTGGATGGCGATGAAGTGGATTCTCAGGTATTTGAGAGGTACCACAAATCAAGCATTATGCTTTGGTTGTTCAAACATTTCTCTACAGGGATATGTTGAAGTAGATATGGTGAGTGATAGAGATAACATGAGGAGCACAACAAGGTATGTGTTTACTGTAGGTGGAACAACTATCAGTTGGGTCCCAAAACTACAAAGTGTTGTTGCACTCTCAACAACAGAAGCAGAGTATGTTTCTACTACAAAGGCTAGTAAAGAAATGATTTGGTTACAAAGGTTTCTGGATGAATTGGGTAAGAAGCAAGAGTTGGGCAAGTTATACAGTGACAGCCAGAGTGTCATACATCTTGCAAAGAACTCTTCATTTCATTCCAAGACTAAACATATACAACTCAAGTACCATTTCATACGGTTAGTGTTGGAAGATGGAAAGTTGAAGCTGGAAAAGATACACACTAGCCAGAATCCTGCAGATATGTTAACAAAAGTTGTAAGCAGAGAGAAACTAAGAATTTGCTCAGTTTCAATTGGCCTTCAAGTATGATGAAGAAGATGAGAATAGCCAGGTCCAAAGTGGAGTCATTTTCCAACAAATGAAGCAGTGATGGAGTTGCTATAATCAGTCTTCAAGTGGGAGATTGTTGGGTGTGGAGCCTGATTATCTTCTATATTCAAAGGTATCACAGCATTGGACCCCAGTTCGTAATGGGACGGCAACGCCGCCTGTAAAATATTCGTTGCAAGGAGGGTCCAAAGTGGGGGCGGCTATGACCTTTAGGAGCCCCCCCCCCCGGCGGGGGGATTGGGGGCAGTGCCCCCGAAGCTAAGAACAGATGTAAAATTTCCTTGTAAAATGTTGTAATTTCATAATCAATCTAGGTCGTTCATTAGGCGGAGATCTAACAATAGAAGTTATGTTTAATTTAGGGTTTTTTGCCCTAGAAGGCAACCCCTCACTATATATGATGGGATTGTATTGCATCTATGTAGATCTATATTCTGAGTGAGGAAAAGAGAGGAGATTGAGAGTGAAGAGGGAATTATAGCGGATCTGTTGTAGGTTGTATCTCTTCAGTTTGCTGGATAATATAAAAGGAATGATTGGTTGTTTCTCTGTGGACATAGCCCAAACTGGGTGAACCACGTATATCTGTGTCTCTCTTGTTTTATGTGTTTATATTTCTACAATATTTTATGTGTTCCATTGCTCTGTAATATATAATTTTCTAACATAAAGATCCCCCTTCTCCAGGCAATAAAAGATGTTCCTATTTACAATAAGTTGATTAAGGAGAAGTGATTCAAGCATCTAGGAAGAAGAAAAAGGGATGCCCCTACCGTTAATGTCATTGGGCAACTATCTGACTTGATGTTGGGGCAGGTAATATGTCTGAAATATTTAGACCCTCGAAGCCCTATAGTAGATGTGCACATCATTGGTACCATTGTCCCACACACTCTAATCGATCTTGGGGCTGCCATTAATGTGATGACCAAGGACAACATGCTCAAGCTAAACCTCCAAGGGGCATTGAGGAAGACCCCAATAGTTCTGCAACTTGCAGACCGTTCCACAGTCACCCCTGAGGGAATTATGGAGGATGTGATGGTCTCCATTGACTCTTGGGAGTACCCTGCAGATTTCCTAGTTCTTCAGCCTAAGGCTAAGCTTACTGGTTACCCTCTCAGCCTTAGGAGTCCATCATTGGCCACAGTTGATGCTTAAATTAGCTACAAAGCTGGGAATATGACCATCAATAATGGGCATATGTCCAAACAGTTAGTCCTATACCCTCCTTCTCAACCTTCTCTAGAGCATGATTTACATTTATGGTTGGAGGAGGAGGAAGAAGATGAGGCTTATTCAGCCCAACTTTATGCTTTGGAAGCAACCATAGGAGGAGGAATGTTGTGGAGGTAAATTCCCTCTGCGGACAGAGGCGATCCCTGCTAGTCCAAACAAGGTCTAGCAACAATCAAACAACGCTACGCAGGTTCCTAATTACAAATAAAAGACCAATGATGAAGGCCTACCTGGATTCCAACACTAATACTTGTAGAAGAGTTGATGCTCCCGTTCCTTTGCCCCGGCTGGTCACAATCCTCACGATCCTCGTGCACGGACACCTGCACATGCAAAGAACGATATAAACACAAGCATAAAATCCAGTAGATGTAACTATATATCAGTCAGAAAGGATATAACTCAAATACCATCATAAAGACAATAATATTGGAACCATAATGATAGTCGTCTATTATTAATAAACAAAGAAGAATACAACCATAGTTCTGACGTCAAATCCTTCTCAAGAGGGTCCAGCCAGCAAGCCTCTCAAGCATTCACCCTTGAAGGTAGATCTCCCAAGACAAAAGCTCTCTCTCACACAAGTTTACAAAAGAAAGAAACACTTCACAACCTTCCTTAAGCTCTCTAGCAATCCCACACTTGTCACACCAGCTACTTATCATGCTCACACACTAGCAGCAACACTCCAAGCACTGTGAATTCCAAACTAACAGCTCATGGCAATGGTGGAGGCTTAAATAGGAGAAGGAGTCTCCATGAATGGTGGGAGGATGAGCTTATCTCCAAGGAAGGTGGCTCAAATGACGAAACAGACATGCCAGAGAAGGGAGGGTGACATTTACAAGGCCAACAACCAGGTCTGGAGTCATCTATAAGGCTGGCTGTTAGAACAAACTCGCCCATACTGGATCATCGCGGGTGCATAACTGCACTAGAGCGCTGACATCGCTGCTGAATAACGAAGAAAGTCATGTCAGCGCGATTAAATATAATCAACAGTCACGATGTCTCATGAAATTCGACCAGCGCGGGAATCACGTGTACTTCCGCGCTGGAAGCGCGTCGGTCGGATTTGGAGCGCTCATCAGCGCGTTTATTTTTACAACAGTTGCGATGATAGCAAAACTTTGGCAAAGTGGGTCATTTGGCAACCTTAGAGAGCATGAGCATGGATGATTTGGACCCATGACACAGTAGGAAGACTGGTAGGAAGACAGTGACAAATTACTGTGTAAAAGATGCCCCCTAAAGCATGAAGCCCGAGAGAGTGGGAGGGGTGAAATTCTTTATGAAACTGGCTGAACTGGAACACCACCAGGAAGAACCTGTATGTATGTACAACTGATATCTCTGATAATCGATTACATATAGTCTAGGCATGGGCGCAGCCATCCAAAAGACATATGAAAGAGGTCTGTGGTATGGACGTAGCCACCCAGCTAATGAGACCGTAATGATAGTAAAGGTATGGTCGCAGCCATCCATGAAGACTCAGGTATGGGCGCAGCCATCCACCAATGAGTCATGTAATGATCATAATAATCCACAAAATCACAACCTGGATCTCAAGAGACAAAATCCAGGGTCTTGCGCTCCATCTCGACCCGAACAAAGTACAAGTTCAAGCATGTGAATATGGGAGTTGAAGTCGAACATGCAAGAACATCGTCTGATTACCAGTCAATGATGAAAACTATTAACAGACGCGAGAGGTACCACCAATAATGAAAATGGTCCCCAAGGTACTATAGGTACAATCTACGGCGTGTGAATCAATGAGTTGGCGTCGAACACCCGCAGAATCATTCGATCGGAGGCCAATGATGAAAATCTCGCGTCGAACACGAAGAACTTGCCATTGAGGCATGCAGGCTCCAAGGCACCTGAAGGGAGTCTCTAGGTCAACTACCTGGATAATGAGCTGAAGTCGACAGGAAGTGACCTTGATCGAAGGTGGGCCATAATGTTTCCCACATCATCGACACGAGACGGAGAAGAATAAGATATTTTGTGTGAGGTATCAGAGGGAGGTTGAGTATCCTTGCAGAGGTCAACTTCTCTTGAACATATTGGCGGAACGACAATGGACTTGGCAGTATTTGACATTAAATGATCAAGGGTCATGGCGACAAGGCAATGAGCAGATGAGAGGTCAAATATGATAACCCAAACCCATGGAGGCCAGTGTAAAAACAAGATGAGAGGTTCCCACCCAGACACGAATGCAGACAAGTGCCATGTTCAAGAGCGACATACTGTCGACATGACAATGATTATGATTCTATTTTCCCCACCATTTTTGGCGAGTACCCCGATTATTTTTTGATGACAAGCTTGACGGGGATAACATATGCTTGGAAGCCGTCATTTCGACAGAATCTGATGTCATTAAGTTTTAACGAGTCTGACAAAGGAAGAACTTGGCGTCTTTTCCTGTTTAGAGAGTCTGAAAAGACAGTAGAAAAGTGAACTCCAGGGGGGTCCTTTTTCATAAAGTTGTGTCTCTCGAGCCCGAAAAAGTATAAAATGATGCTCGAAAGAACCGCCCGACCAGTATGATCGAGGAGTACTTTTCGTAAGTAGTGACTTCGACCCGAAAAAGTAGAAAAGCGGTCAGAAGCACGTCGTTTTGTAGCCAATAACGAGTTCGAAACGACAAAAACCCGACGATCTTTTTAAGTTTTAAACGGTCGAAAAAAGAGCTTAAAAGCGACCGCCTCTTGCTTGCTTTAACGAGTCGAGAGGGAGACTCGGCTATCTTTTCTTATTTCACGTCGAAAAAGAGCTTAAAGACGACGTTTCGGGACCAAGTGTGTATAGAACTGTCGTAATTCCACCAGCATGAGAATCTGCACAAGGAACACCGCACGCGTAAACCTGTTCGAAATAATATGGACCACATGCATAAAAACATAGTAAAACTATATCGGAACCAAGCACATGGTAAAAACCATCATAAAAAACCCACATTTATGAAAAATAATATTTAATTTTCAAAATTTACCATAAATAAGGGGGTAAACAAATTTTTTTACCATTGTTACCATTTGGAGCTTTGGAGAACGACTTGGAGCTGTGAGGTTGATGAGCCAAATTCCACATTGTACGCGCATCAAACATCCTGCAATCTGTTCCAGGTAGGTTTATCTTCCTTTACGCTCCATTCTGAAGTCTTTTTGCTGCATTTTAATGGTGGGAAGTGGCGGTTTGGGCGGATTTTTTGGAACTCATTCCGCTTTCGGTCAGCACGGATTTCCCTATCGGGTCCGCGCTGATCGAAAAAAACTTCCACAGGCCACTCCCGGATTAGCGCGGAAGAGTGATGTACTTCCGCGCTGACCCAGAAAAAATATCAAAGGGCGCCATGATCAACGTGACTGTTTTAAAAACAGTCGCGCTGACGCCGCACAACAAGTTTTTTGACAAATTTAATGTATGAAACTTTATGGACAGGGCCCTAATGAGTTTTTTTGATCATGCAGGGTAAAATGGCGTTCATTTGGTAGGAGCGAGCTCATGATAACGAGGACATAGCGGCATTCGCCAATGCTGGGTGCCGAAATGCATTGCGAGCATGTGGGTTGTTCAAATTATTCCTAACTCCACGCTTGTGAGCACAGCCTGACCTTCTTGAATTCTTGATCAGAGCCTGGAATCCCACTGATGGGAAGTTTGTGATCCGAGGCCGAGACATTGAGTTTGACTATACAGATATCTATTTTTTGACCGGGTTATCACGTCGAGGTGAGATGCCTATTTTGGAGGGGCAGCGACCCGGTGGTGATACTCTAGACATGCTGATGGCCCAGGTGTGCCCACAGGCACGCAAGACGCGGAGCGGGAAGGTAGCAATTCCTACGGTGGAGGACATCATCCTTTGAACTATACTCTTCATGGTGACTCGGGCAGCGGGCTCCTTGGCCAATCACGAGGCCTCGAAGGCCCATCTTCGATTGGCTCTCGAATGCTTGAATCCTACCATATTCAACTGGGCAGTGGCAGTAACGACAAGTATGAAGAGACAGCTGACCAACTGTCGTCGTGGTGAGTCGAAGCAGTTTGGCTACGGGTCGATTTTAGTCCCGCTCATGCTGGAGCGGGTACCGGCATTGCAGCTGCAGGATATGGTCGTGGACCCACCTAGAGGCCCTCAAGAGACGAGGGCCACACGATGGGGCCATGTCATGCCACGAGGAGGTGGCGGTCGATTGGTGGCATGGGGAGTATACTTCCGAGAGTGGTTGGAGAGGCAGACTATTTTTGTGGAGGACTGGCCGTATGCTGGTCTAGACTTCCGTGGAGATCCAGACATGTCGCTGCCTGCTGGAGAGCAGTGGGATGACGGTGGTAAGACACTTGATCTCATTTTTGGATTTTTTATTTTTGTGATGTTTTTTATTTTTACATGTACATGTCCTAACAGTGAATGCTATGGTATGCAGATGTAGGGCCGATGAGACCCCTTGGCTTGGCCCCAGACGTGCGGAGGGATGCACAGGGCATTAGAGCTCTGGCCCTGGCTCCTTCGGGAGACGATACGATGGAGACCGTGATACGGAACCTCGAGGGCTTGCTGTCAGGGATTCCAGATTACCAGGGGATAGAGGAGGTCCCCCTAGCATCTCAGATCCATACAGTGGGAGTAGAACCTAGGATGCACTGCCTTTTGAGGTGGGTGGCACAAGCTGATGTAGATTATAGGGAGCACAACCCACCACAGTAGATATCTAGGTATTTATTTCCTACTCGTGATTTTTTGAGAGACATGTGTCTCAGATGTACAGAGAACACAAGCCCCATCTAGACATGCACACTTATTTTTGAGCGCCTTGGTGCGCCACACGATATATATATATATACATATTCCTATGGTTTATTATTGTGCTTTTATGTGCTTGCTTGTATGATGTTTTGATTATAAATTACGCAAATGTCTATCTAATACATGATTAGCCAATGCATCAGATAATGTGTTTAATCGTCATGGAATATGCTGATATGTGATAAAATCAAAATTCCTTTCCAACAATTTAACACGTAAATACAACCTTAAAATGTGACGGTCTCTGACGAAATATCGCCCATTGAGCTGATGGACGACAAGTTGAGAGTCTAGGTTAACAACCAATGTACGAATATTGAGATTAATTGCCTCGGCTAATAATTCAATAACAACACTATATTCAGCGACATTGTTTGTAGTACAGCCTAAACACACACCTTGAAGATCTATCAACTCACCGTGAGGATCGTAGATCACCCATGCCACAGAGGACAAATTGTGAGTGCTGCGGCAGGCACCATCAGCGAAACCAACATAAGGTACACCCGACATCTGCACAAGAAGCAAAAACACAATAAGGGGCAATCACACCTTCACACCAAGAAAAAAACATGAAAACACACACACACACACTTGCTAAAACACACGCATGTATAAATTGAAGTGCATGGAATCATGCATAGTACTTTTTCAAGTATAGCCCATTGCAGGGCTTATCAAGAGGATTACCTTCGTAGTCAACTAGCTCATATGCCCCCTTCTGCAAAACTCTCTTTACAATATAAGGGCCCCGCCACATGGGCTCGAGTTTGCCTGCCCCCAGCTTGTCATTTGCTTGGTCGTATAGTAGGACTAGATCTCCCTCAACAAAGGAACGAGGATGGATGGTATGGTCGAAGTGAGTTTTGACTCTCTTCTTTTGTGCTTCGATAGCTAGAGAGGCTAGGCGACGGGTCTCATCCAGCCGTTCTAGGTAAAGAAGCCGTTCCTCTACCGGAGTAGTGTTGGGAAGCAACTCGACGGCTATTTTTAACGAAGGGATTTCGCATTCTATAGGAAGGGTAGCCTCCAGTCCGTAAACTAGTTGAAATGGAGTGAAACCGGTGGCATCCTTCACAGAGGTTCGGTAGGCCCACAAGGCGGGAAACAACATCATATGCCAATTAGACTTATGCATGTCAACAGTACATTGAAGCATTGTAACCAAAATCTTGTTAACGGCTTCAACCTGGCCATTGGACTGAGGATAGTATGGGGTCGAGCTATCATGTCGTAAGCCTAGTTGGGTTGTCAGTTCAATCATCATGTGATTACGGAAATGCTTCCCGTGATCCGTGACGATAGCCTGTGGAACTCCGAACCGTGTAATAACATGGTTGAACAAAAATTGCGTCGTTGTGTGACTGTCTTCAGTTAATGTGGGCATCGCCTCGGCCCATGTTGTAAAGTAATCGACGACAACGATAATAAACCCATGCCCCCCGGCCGAGCGAGGCTTACAGGTCGTATAATCAATGCCCCATTTTGCAAAAGGGCCAACGGTGACAACAGGGTGCAGCGGAGCTGGTGGCACACACATTTTCCGCTGGTATATCTGGCATGCATAACACGAATGGACGACAAGAATGCAATCCTTAAAAATGGAGGGCCAGAAATAATCGGCGCGGAGGATTTTTTGAGCTGTGGCATATTCGGACATGTGACCACCACAGGCGCCAGAGTGGCAACTTTCTTAGCTTCCTCGAGAGTTAGACATCGATGGAGGACGGAGTCAATGCCGAGACGGTACAGGGTGTCTCCGATAATACGGTAGGGTTGAGACTGATGACGGATCCGTCGCCGAGCATCCTTGGATACAGCGGGATGGAAAGAGGATGTCTGCAAATATACAATAATATCCCCGTACCAGGGATCGAGGGTGCTGATCAGAAAAAGAGTTTCGTCTGGGATATGATCCTCTGAGTGAGAGGGTGCAGAAGGAGATGGCAAAGAGCAAAGTAACTCAGCAAAGACTAGGGACTTCTTAGACTTGGCAGCAGTGAATTCCAAGTCAAACTCTCGGAGGATAACGATCCACTTTGATTATTTTCCCCCCAGCAACTGACGTGACAAAATGTACTTCATCGGGTTGCAATCAGAAATCATGGTCATGGTGCGCAACAAGATATAATGCCGGAAACGTTGGATGGCACAAACAGCGGCCAATGCCAACTTCTCGACGTAAGCGTATCGAGTCTCCATGTCTAAGAGGTTGCGGCTAAGGTAATATATGACGTGCTCAGTGTCATCATCGTCGTCTTGCATGAGAACCATGCCGATAGTGGTATCGGCGGTGGCTAGATACAGCGTATAATCGCGATGGTAATTCGGAGGTCGCAATAATGGAGCAGAAACAAGGAGACCCTTGAGATGCTCAAAAGAATCCTGAGCAATAGCATCCCAATGAAAGGGTGTATCTCGCTTCAATAACCGTGTAAAACCTTTAGCCACCTCAGCATAGTTCGGAACGAATCGTCTTAGGAAATTTTCTTTGCCCTGCAAGCTCTACAACTGTTGTAACTAAGCAGGGGGAGGAAGATTCAAAATAGCTTTGACTTTGATGGGATCCAGACGGATGCCCTCTCGGGAGACGATAAACCTGAGTAGTCGGCCTGATTCAACGCAAAAGACACATTTATGAGGATTGAGCCTGATGCAGTAGTGTCGACAGCAGAGAAAGATTTCTCGAAGATGGGAAGGATGGTCCTGGCATTTGATTGAATGAGCTGGAAGATCATCTAGATACGGTTGTACAATGTGACGGATGTCATGACAAGCATAGGACATTGCACGTTGGAAGGTAGCACCGGCATTCTTCAAACCGAAAGGGAGCTTCTTGTAAGCAAAAGTGCCCCAAGGACAGATAAAAGCAGTCTTATGCTGATCAGCGGGCGCAATATTGATCTGGTTATACCCAGAAAAACCATCCATAAATGAATAGATTTCACTTCCGGCACACTCATCAATGAGCTGATCGATGAAGGGTGTGGGGAAGTTATCCTTAGGACAGGTGCGTTTGATGTCACGGTAATCAACACAGACTCGAATGGTACCTTGCTTTTTGTTCACAGGGACAATATTAGAAACCCAATTCGTAAGTGGAATGGGGTAAATGAAACCAGCCTTGAGAATCTTTTAAACTTCTGCTTTAATGGCTGCAGCCTTTCGGGGGTGCACGGGGCGTAGACGTTGACAAACAGGCTTAGCACACGGATACGTAGGTATCTCATGCACCACTATGTTAGGGTCAATGCCGGGCATTTCTTCGTAGGACCAAGCGAAGAGATCCCAAAATTCGCGGAAAAGATCGGTGTAGAGCTGAATTTCCTCTGGAGTACAAGTGACTCCAATGTGAATATGCTCGACAATCCTTGGTTTCACAAAGATGTCGATGGGTTGAGTCTGCGTGATGTTTCCCATATTGCCTTCAGAGGACACTTGATAAACTTGAATAGGTGTTTGAAGGGGCTAAAATGGGATACAAGAAGCAAACCATTCGAGACAGGCGATCATTTCCTAATGGGCAGGGAGAAACGAGGAACGGTGGTGATGATCAGACCAAGGAGGTTCCTCAAGAGACATGGTCTCTATAATGGCTTCATCGGAAGGAAATATTTCCTTTAATGGATCCGAAGTAGCGTCATCTCCAATCCAAGGGGAATGAACATACGAGTCAGGAACACTGCTCGGAGGATCAAGTTCGGGAGGGGGAGCCGATGCAGCAATGATTTCAATGTAGTTGAGCTCGGCAGGACTCAACGGCATCATATCGCCCCAAGATTCTATCTGATTAGAGGGAGGGAGGACCCACGGATCAGAGCGCACGAAAATCATATTAATAGGGGCGAGATTAGGAGGCAGGAGGGAAAAGACACCCATTAGGGTGGGATCTTTAAAGAGTCCGGCTCCCACACTCTCACATGATTTGGAGGTATGCTCCACGAAAGGCACGTTACCTTCGGAAGAGGAGGTGAAGAAGGAGAGCTGGTACACGGTGACAATCTTCCCTTGACGAGGGAAACAAATGACACGGAAAAGAGAGGAAGCCACGTCTTGCATGGCGTATGTCCAGCTACGTCCGAGGAGGAGGTTGTAGGTAAGATTAGCATCGACAACTTCGACCTCCACTTCGACCATCTTCCCTTCCAAAGAGATGGGAAATTGTTGGAGGATACCATAAGGACGGGACTCTCTTCCGTCAAAGGCTTCCAATAATGTAGGAGACTGGCTTAGCGTCGGAGAACCAATAGCTTTCCAACAAGCAACAGACATGATGCAAGTTGAAGCACCTTCATCAATGACTATACGATGAATCATTTTAGTGTTGATAATGACCTGTATGAGGAAAGCGATTTGGTGAGGCAGCCTCGGTGTATGGCCCTCGAGGTCAAAAGAAATCAGATCCGAGTCAGCCAGGTCTATGCCACCGATGGCCGATAGCAAGGACTTCCTCTAGGAGGGGCAGCTTTGGAGCACTTCTAAGGTGGACACAGTAGACAGAGCCTGAGCTAAGTCCTCAACGATGCTGTAGTGTTGGGCCGCACGAGCATTAGGGTTGTAAGAAGACTTCCGGAGTACACCTTTTGGAGGGGGTCGGATAGGCATCTCAGTGCTAGGTCTCTCGATGTGGAGTGACCAGAACTGGACGGAGGAGTGCTGGAGGAGACCTCAGGCTCTTTCCCGGCATGCGACGAATATTCTTTTGCTTGAGTAGTGATGTGGACGGGGATCGTCCCAGCCATAAATACTTGAGAGCCAAATGAAGAAGAGGGTTGTGATGGATCTGCCACCATTTGAGTTTGCTGTGAAGGGAAAGGTTCTTTAAGCACAGCAGGAGTCTCAGGAGCACCTTTCAACAATCGACTAACTTCAGACCGCCTGGGGCAGTCTTTAGTATAGTGATCCTCGTCACATATAAGACAAGGATACTTAGGTTTACGTTTGGCTCCTTCCTCGAGTGGAGGTTTAGGGGAGTCCTGTCTAGGCTGTTCGGATTTATTCTTGGCTTTCCCTTTCTTCTTTCCTTTCGAGGATTTATCTGTCGTGGTGGACTGGACGGCGTTAACCTTGGAAGTGTTTCCAGAATTAGATTGACCCTGAGAAGTGTTTTCTCTAGGAGCATTCGGTTTTTTCTTCCCAGGGTTCGCGGATGATTTCTTTGAAGATGCGTTTACAGAGCCAATAACACCGTCAACAGATGGCTTTGGCGGAGCTTTGGATGTTCCGGGTCTCGGGGCATCTGGAAAATAATCATATAGAGTACCTGACTGAGAATAAACTAAGTCAAGATACTAAGCATGCGCGATAGCTTGCTCTTCAGTTACACAAGCTCCCATAGCAATGTCTCACGCAATCGCAGGGACGAAGGAGGTTGTAAACCAATCGGTTAGGAGCTGATCAGGAATCCAGAACTTGATCAAACAATGACGCCGTCTCCATTCATGTATATGATCGGATATATGTGTGGCTGTGTCCTATTTGAGAGACGTAAGGAGATGCGTCCCTGTCTCATACCGAATGGGCAACTGAAAGTGAGTTAGGAATGCCATTTCCAACGAGTTGAAATCTTGAAAGGACCACGATTCAACTCAATATACCACTTAGCAGCCGAGCCGGTGGGAGTCCTTTGGAAGAGGTGGAGCCGGATGGAATCATCAAGCCACGAGTTTGATGAGCACCAAAGGTGATAGGTCATGACATGGGCTTGAGGGTCCTCGCCAGCTTTGCCATCAAATTTCGGACAATCACCGGGTATCTTGGTTGGAACTGGTGGCCAATATGGATTATGAAGAATGGGATCATTAGTCAATTTTGACACATCTGGCAGTTCCAATGTCGCTAAGAAAGGTAACTGAGGATTGAAGGACATCTGTGGTCGTGGAAAAGGGGTAGTACCAGAGTTCCAACCAGGTGGTGGTTGCCCCCATGGACTTTGTCCGGATGGGCTTGGCCCATAAGGGTTCTGCCCATAGGGATTCTTTCCATAGGGGTTCTGTCCATAAGCAAACAGTTGACTCTGGATCTGCCCCCCAGCACCCCATGGATTAGCAACTTGACTTGCAGGTGCAACATACTATTGCTGATAATTTTGATAAGGGGTGACCTGCATTTGTTGATAATTTTGATAGGGGGCTAACTGAGTTTGCCCCTGGGGTTGCTGGTAACCATACGGTTGTTGAGCTCCATACTGAGCCTGGTGACCAGGCTGCGCTTGGTAAGAAGGTTGGGATTGCAACCCACCTTGCATCTGAAGACCAATTTGAGTCTGGGGCCCAGAAGGATGTCCTTGAACAGGTTGAGCTTGGACCATCTGGCCGGAAGGTTGTCCTGGTTGGGTTTGGGACGGACCCGTTTGCCTAGAAGGATGAGCTTGCTGGGTATTAGGTTGTCCTTATGCAACCGAGGGTTGCCCTTATGGAACAGATGGTTAAGCGGGCTGGACGACCGGTTGACCTTGAGGTTGACCAGCTTGTCTAGAAGGTCGGGCAGTGGGTTGGCCCTACTATACGTAAGGCTGACCGCCCTACCCAGAAGGGTACCCCTGTTGGACTCCAGGTTGTCCTTGTTGAATATAAGTTTGTCCTACTTGTCCAAAGGGATAACCTTGCTGGACACCAGGTTGACCTTGTTGGATGTAAGGTTGTCCTGGTTGTCCAGATGGGTAACCTTGCTGGATACCAGGTTGCCCTGGATTACCAGAAGGTTGAGTCAGGGTTGTCCTTGTGGGCCCCCAGGTTGCCCTGGGTAAGACTGGCCATAATATTGCTACCCTTGGGGGGTTTGCGCGTAAGACGACTGGCCTTGGTTAGGCTGTCCCTAACGCTGTGCAGGCATTGCCTGGCCCCCATGGTAAGTGGTGGCGCCCCAAGAAACAGATAATGGTACCAAGACCTCAACAACAGGTTGAGTAGGCAAGGGTCTGGAAAGATAAAGGAACTGACCAGTAGAATCGTAGTAATAAAATGGACCTTGCGTGCTCGGATCCTGGAAAGCTTGCATATACTGATCATATGGCCCCCCTCCTAGAACGGGACCAGAAGAGGGTGGTGCACTTTATGCAGGATGAACAACTTTGGGTGTATGTGCCGGCTGGCCACTACTCACTTGGCTGTGAGGCGGACCAGCACCAGTAGTCACAGCTGAAGATGTCGTAACGGCACTAACAACCGGAGTTGAATGTGCTACACAAACAGTCGGATTCGTTGGAACTGAAGTGACGGGTGTACTGTGAACTTGTGAAACAAAAGATCCCGTAGTGGGAGTGATGCGGAGGTCCCACATGGTACTGGAAGTAGGGATCCTAATACCCGCATTATCCCTCAACGACTTATAGCGTGAGGGTACCGGAGATGTAGCCAGGATAGGAGTTTCAATACTCGACAAAACAGGTGTCTCACTCACTCTAGGAGATGTCTCATCCATGTGTGAGGTATACATTGGGGTCGAAACACTAGGAGGGGTAAAAGGAATATCTTCTTCGTCAGGCTCCCAAATGGGTTCCAATGAATTTCGTAATCCTCATCATTCGGAGCACGAGAGTTGATCGGTTGGATACTCGGGATAACAGGAAGAGTATCACTCACAACCGGTACCTCAGGAGCAATGGAAGACGGAGACCCTTGATCACTTGGAATGGGAGACGGGATCAATGATTCAGCAAGGATGACAAACTCCAGAACAAAACCTAAGGAAACTAACGAGGAAGGACCCTACTCAAACTAACGTACACAAGATCTAACCGGGTAATGTTAATCGCAGCCAAATAAATTTTAAGACGCAAGGACACAACTTGACCTTTTCATGTTTTAAGAGTCGAGAAAAGGACAAAAAGATGACTCTAGTCTCCTTCGAATGTTTAGTGAGCCAGAAGTGACAAATGCTCAGATGAGCCTTTTCATTTAAGGAGTATGAAAAGGATAAAAAGTGACTACTCTGGAGAGCTAGGCAAAAAGGTTACCAAACAAATCCGTAAAACTGCATATACACCTTGGCAGTCATATGAAAACCAAGGACTTCCTGTACGGCAGTCAATCTTCCCGAATGTTGTGTTCGGTGTGTTACGGCTTGTAAGGCGGCAGACACGGCTTCCTGTGGATAAAGGATGATAACCTAGTGGGGTCTCCCCATATAATCAACAGTACGTGGGAGTTCAAGTCCGTGCTAGACCACTTGTTGTGTCACGGAAGGAGGAATCACCCAACCTTAAGTGAAACAAAAGTGACTAGGTTTAACGACGCCGGAGCACGTCTTTAGCCTAGACCTCTAAACAGTGAGCGTTATGTTCTAATGCGTTTTTAAGTTCATTCAGTTCATTTTACAGTTGATCTTGAATTAGGTTTCAATTTTCAGGCCCTACCGTATGAAATCTCTCAAAAAATGCCTAAATGCAAACTATATGCCAAAATATGTCATTCCATTCGATGAATGCTAATTACGAGAGAGTTAGAAGGCTTTCACACAAACGAAATGATCACAAAACAACAAACAGCTTCTCTAATGCAGCTAATGGAAATTCACAAACTTTTCTTTAAGATCACTAATCATTAATCAAAACGAAAAGTTTCTAGTTCTCATTAACTAATACAAAGCAAAAGAGATTTTCTTTTTGTTGATGGCAAAGTGCATTAAACAAACTTTTGAGAAATAGTAACAAACAAATGTGAAAAGAACCGGTTGACCCCAAACAACCGTGATCTGTGTTCGGGTAGTGAGAAGTAATCGAAACAATGTGAAGACTAGTTCAATAACAATCACCTAAACAACCAAGCAAAAGCAAGCAAAGAGGAAGGTTTCCCAAAACCAAAAGCAAGCAGTAAACGAACCTTTTGTAAACGAGTAACCAAGAAAAGCTGATCCAACAAAATTGGAATGATAAAACTAGGTCACAAGACACAAAAAGCAAGATTCGTTCAACAAGACTCACAAGAAAGTGTTTCAATCTTCAGAGAATGAAAATCAAGTCATAAACCAAGTGAAAACAGCAGGGGATAGCAAGACCAACAGGCTCAGGAGGCAGAATTGAAGAAATTCAATTCTACAGGAATCAGCGCGGGTGATACACAGCAACAATGCGCTGATAAGAAACCACACGTAGCAACAAAGCGATGTCAGTGTGGAAGTACACGACTTACCCGCGATGGTCCGATTTTCAGAACCGTCGTGACTATTTGGTGTATTAACGCGATGATCAAGAGGTCACAGAAAGGGCTATGCGATGGCAGCGCGACTGTTTTATTATAAACCGCGATGAAGCTAAAAAACGGCCACAATCAAGCCAAAAACTCCCAAACCAAGGTAATCACTCTTTAAACAATCAAGGCACTTCCCAGACCAAACTAGGAAACCCAAAAACAGAGAACTAATCCCCAAACTTTGAAAAGAGAGCAAAAAATCAAACTCAAGGAAAAATGAATAAAAAGGACAAAAGCCAGCTCCCAGCTGTTCAGTTCGTAAACCAAACCGGAGATTGACTGAAGTGGCGTTGATCTACTTCGCTAATGCAGAGCAATAGCGTTTCGAAGGCTATCTGGCCATGCTTCAAGCTCCGTCTAAAGTTTACAAATCAAACAACAAGGTAAAACTCCCTAGTGGAGTCGCCAAATTGTTGTGGAGGTAAATCCCCTCTGCGGACAGAGGCAATCCCTGTTAGTCCAAACAAGGTCTAGCAACAATCAAACAACGCTAACACGCAGGTTCCTAATTACAAATAAAAGACCAATGATGAAGGCCTACTTGGATTCCAACGCTAATACTTGTGGAAGAGTTGATGCTCCCGTTCCTTTGCCCCGGCTGGTCACGATCCTCACGATCCTCGTGCACGGACACCTGCACATGCAAAGAACGATACAAACACAAGCATAAAATCCAGTAGATGTAACTATATATCAGTCAGAAAGGATATAACTCAAATACCATCATAAAGACAATAAGATTGGAACCATAATGATAGTCGTTTATTATTAATAAACAAAGAAGAATACAACCATAGTTCTGACGTCAAATCCTTCTCAAGAGGGTCCAGCCAGCAAGTCTATCAAGCATTCACCCTTGAAGGTAGATCTCCCAAGACAAAATCTCTCTCTCACACAAGTTTACAAAAGAAGGAAACACTTCACAACCTTCCTTAAGCTCTCTAGCAATCCCACACTTGTCACACCAGCTACCTATCAAGCTCACACACTAGCAGCAACACTCCAAGCACTATGAATTCCAAACTAGCAGCTCATGGCAATGGTGGAGGCTTAAATAGGAGGAGTCTCCATGAATGGTGGGAGGATGAGCTTATCTCCAAGGAAGGTGGCTCAAATGACGAAATAGACATGCCAGAGAAGGGAGGGCGACATTTACAAGGCCAACAACCATGTCTGGAGTCATCTGGAAGGCCGGCTGTTAGAACAAACTCACCCAGACTGGATCATCGCGGCTGCATAACTGCACTGGAGTGCTGACATCACTGCTGAATAACAAAGAAGGTCATGTCAGCGCAATTAAATATAATCAACAGTCACGCTGTCTCATGAAATTCGACCAGTGCGGGAATCACGTGTACTTCCGCGCTGGAAGTGTGTTCGGTTTGTTTTGGAGCACTCATCAGCGCGTTTATTTTTACAACAGTCGCAATGATAGCAAAACTTTGGCAAAGTGGGTCATTTGGCAACATTAGAGAGCATGAGCATGGATGATTTGGACCCATGACACAGTAGGAAGACTTGTAGGAAGACAGTGACAAATTACTGTGTAACAAGGACAGTAAGATGAGGATGACTTAATTTAACACCTGCTCCAAAGTCCAACTCCTAGTTCGTTACCATTAGAAGAAGAAGTAAGGGAAACCCAGAACAATCATCCAATTGACTTATGCTTGGCCAATTCCAACCCACTCTGTGTCAAAACCATAGAATTTGGCCCAGAGAAAAATTTGAAAATTAATCCATCTCTTTCTACTCTTGAAGAGGAAAATCTATGCAACATGTTGAGAGAAAACCTAGAAGCCTTCGCTTGGAGTTACAAGAAAATGAAGGGAATACACCCCTTAGTGTGTACTCACCACATATACATCAATGAAGGTTGCAGGCCAGTCTGACAACCACAAAGGAGGATGAATCCAGCTCTTAAAGATATAGTCTGGCAACTACAAAATATGCTAGATGCAAGATTAATTTACCCTATCTTTGACAGTGAATGGGTCTCTCCTTTAGTGTTAGTTCCCAAGAAAAATGTTAAGTGGAGGATTTGTGTTGACTACAGGGAGTTGAACAAAGCCACAAAGAAGGATCATTTTCCCCTATCCTTCATTGATCAAGTGCTAGATGGCCTGGTAGGGAAGAAGTTATTTTCTTTCCTAGATGGATTCAGTGGGTGCAACCAAATCCAAATCTATCTAGAAGACCAGGATAAGACCACATTCACCTATCCTTGGGGTAATTTTGCCTATAGGGTTCTTCTTTTTGGCCTATGCAATGCTCCTGCCACTTTCTAGAGAGAAGTCTTAAGTTTTTTTTCTGAATTAGTACATGAGGTGGTGGAAATCTATATGGATTATTTTACACCTTATGGCTATGATTTTCAAGAATCCTTGACTAACCTAAGCAAAGTATTACACAAATGCATTGAAATGAACCTGTCTCTCAGTCCAGAAAAATGTGAATTCTTAATGACTGAAGGGACCGTGCTAGGTCATTCAATATCTCAGCAAGGACTGTAGGTGGAGCCAAACAAAATAGAAATCTTCCAAAGGGACCCACCTCCTCAAAAGCAGAGGGATGTCAGGAGTTTCTTGGGTTTAGCTGGATACTACCAAAGGTTCATAAAGGACTTCAGCAAGTTGGCCTCTCCTTTATTTGGGTTGTTAGCCAAAGATTCTAAGTTTATATGGTCAAAAAGTTGTCAAGAGGCCTTAGATATTTTAAAGGGTAAGTTAACCACTGCACTGAATCCAGGTGGATATTGGTGGCCACTTGCCAAGTCCACCTGGACCCCCACCATTGTTTCTCTCAGCATTTTCAGTTTCCTTAATTATAGCACAACTTACTATCTTTAGCAGTTTTTCGGGTCTTGAACTTCTGGAGCCGTTTTGAGGCCCTAAACGACGTTTTTTGGGAAATCTGGGGGCAACATGGGTCCATGGACTGATGTTTCCCTTACCAAAGTGGTAGTGCTCAGATAGATCTTTCTAACGAGCTATTGTATGCGTCAAACGGAGATCGTATGCCAAAGTTAGGACCCCGGGAAGTTGATGTACCAATTTACCCAAACGGGGCCCACAGTTTGGCGTTTCATCTCCTAGGGTTAGGTTTTGGAATGTTAAGGGTTTTCCATTGTTTCTGAACAATAAATAGGCCTTCGAGCCTCATTGTAATACAGTTCAGAGGCATGTAGCCACCACATCTCTTCTCAGAGATAAGCTACCATCGCCCTAGCTGGTTTATTTCCATTTATGGTTGTAAGCATATTTCAGTGTTTTCCATTAATGAAATGAAGTATTATTTCCATTGCATCTTTGTGTATATGGTTATCTCTGTAATTTGTTGCGTTCCTGTTCAAATCTGGATCATGCACCAATTCTTCGAGGCCCAAAATGGGCCCTCCCTTTTCATATTCATGTTGATGCCTAACACAAAGCCATAGGAGAAGCCTTATGTCAGGTAGAGGAGAAATTGCCCTATGCCATCTATTTTATCAGTAAGAACCTGTCAAAGGCTGAGCTAAATTATACTATGACTGAAAAGGAACTTCTGGTTGTTGTGCATTCATTAAACAAATTTAGGCATTACATTACAGGTTACCAAGCATTTGTGACCACGCTGCAATCAAATATTTAATGAACAAACTAGATGTGAATGCTAGAATTATAAGATGGTTACTTTTATTACATCAGTTTGATCTAACTATTGTTGATAAGCCTAGTAAGGAAAATGTTGTTGCTGACTTTCTATCTAGGATGAATCTGCCTGTAGGTGAAGAAGGAATGGTGGATGACCAGTTACCAGATGAGCATTTGTTTGATATTTCAGTTCTCTCCCCATGTTTTTTTGATATAGAAAACTATTTGGTATCAGCACAGTTCCCACCAAACTTTCCCTCCAAAGAAAAGAGCAAGATAGTCAGGAAAAGCACCCTCTTCACCTGGATTGGGGGCAATATTTTCAAACTTGGCCCAGATCAAACCTTGAGAAGGTGTGTAAGGGAAGAGGAATTTTTTGACATCCTTCTGACCTATCATGATGGGCCTTGTGGAGGTCACTTTGCAGCAAAGAGGACAACATTCAAAGTGTTTCAAGCAGGCTATTATTGGCTCACTCTTCATCAATATGTGAAGAAGTACATTAGTCAGTGTGATTGGTGCCAGAGGATGGGAAAGCCTACTCCAAGAGATGAAATGCCCCTACAACCTCAAGTGACTTTCAAGCCAGCTGACAAGTGGGGAATGGACTTCATTGGGCCTATCAACCCTCCTTCAAAGAAAAAATAGTACATTATTGTGTGCACTAATTATTTGACTAAGTGTGTTGAAACCAAGGTGATTAAGGTTGCAATAGAAGAGAAGGTGGCTAAGTTCCTAAGGGAGAATGTATTCTACAAATTTGGGTAACCTAGAGAGCTAGTCACAGACCAAGGCAGCCAATTTACCTCCAACATGATTGAAGAACTACTCAGCCATCACAAAATAAAGCATAGGACCTCCACTCCTTATCATCCACAAGCTAATGGGCAAGTGGAGGTGACCAACAGGGCACTAGAGAGCATCTTAACCAAGGTAGTGAGCAATAGCAGGAAGGATTGGGTAGAGAGACTAGTTGAGGCCACCTGGGCCTATAATACAACATGGAAGACCACCACTAGATTTACACACTATGAGATGGTCTATGGGAAAAAGGCTTTGTTGTCCATTGGGTTTGAATATAACACATTGAGGATGGCAGCCCAACTAGATTTGGATCTTAGTCATGCACAGAAAGAAAGATTGTTCCATTTGAATGGCTTGGATGAATTCAGAATGCAAGCCCTCCCACATATAGAGATAGCTCAGCTTCAAAGGAAGATCTGGCATGATAGACATATTAAGGAGAAGCAATTTTAAGAGGGCGTTTGGGCATTGTTATATGATTCTAGGTATAAATATTTCAAGGGCAAGCTAAGGATAAGATGGGTCGGACCTTATGTGGTGTAAAGATGCCATGATAATGGTTCAGTGAAAATCAAAACTATAGATGAAGAAGCCATTCCATTACTTTTTAATGGACATCGATTGAAAATTTACAAGAGGCCTTTATCAAAGCAATATTTCCTTGAAAATATCAATAAAACAGTGATGATGGTGGAGCAAGTTCCATCTCCTCCCTCATCAGGTCACTGGAAAAAAGAAGGACTTAGGTGATAACCTCCATGAGGCGCCTGAGTCCCATCTTTGGGTTGAAAAACTCGTGAGGCGGCCCAAGGATGAAAAAAAAATGGAAAAAGGAATAAGAAGATCCTTGGGTGAAAACCTTCCTTGAGGCGCCCAGGGAAAACATCTAGGGTGAAAACCTCTTTGAGGCAGCCTAGGTGTTTTTCAAAAAAAAAAGAGAGAGAAAAAGACATAATTGTTATTTGCAGGTGGGTGAGAAAGACAATCAAGGAGCAAAGAGAAGATCCAAAGGGAACCCTGCCTCACATATTCATCTCCTCCACTCCTTACCATGCATCCCTCCATCAATTCCATTGTTTTTTCACTTCATTACTTCAATTTAGGCGAAGACTATGTTTTCAAAAAGAGATCAGTTCTGCCAGTTATTCCCTTGCTCCACACATAATCATTCATTGTAACATCCTCACAGCCCTAGCCTGCAACATGATTAAGAAATTCTAAGGGAGAAGCAGCTACATGACATCTTGTAGGAAATCTTGTAGCAGCCTATCCCACAGAATATCAATCATTAGCTACAGGTCTTCACGATGATGATCCAGGAGCTCCACAACAGCAGCAACATAAGATCTTCAGTCACAGACACCTGCAAAAGCCAAGAAACCATCAGCAGACAACACAACAAATAAACAATGCAGTGCCTCTGATCTTTGACAACTGTAGCATGGCATCGAGACCATAGGTAAGTATCCTGCTCACTCACTCATATGCATAATTTGATCAAAAGTTGTAAAGGTTATGAGGTAGTTGGATTATAAGTTAAAAGGTGGCCAGTTAACTTGGCCACCTTCATTCAATCATCAAATAAAAAACTGGGTGTCCTCTCACACGTGGCCGCAGTCAACTCAAAGACAAAGGAGGAGTAGGACAAGAAGCGGTTAACTACGGATCTAGTGGGAGTTGATTACGAGGAGTGGGAAACAAAACATAATTTTCATGCATTCATGCATTCCACCTCCTCGAAACTCCCTCAATCAAGTCATGCTTATAACTCTGGCCACCCACTGGAGGCAAGGATCCCTCGTTCTGGCTGATAATTTCTACAGGAGCATGCACATGAATTCCTACGGGAGTAGTCTACAAGATACACAAAGGCAGTCTACAAGATAGGTAGAGAGGGTTTCAAGAGGGAATATCATGAGAATTGTCCACTGCCACCATTCTAAAGAGGTAGGATCTAAAAATCCATCCCCATTTACAAGCAAATGAACTAGAAATGCTCTAAAATCTAGAGGATATAACAACTATGGGAGGTGAATTACATACACAGGAAACTCTGTTTTATCCTGAATTTAAAATTCTTGTGTCAATCCTCTCATTTCCTCCTCAAGCCTCATAAGCAAGATGACAGAAGGGTTTAATAGGAGAGAACCCACAAACATTATGACGATACAACAACACCCCCAAGTGCTTGAAATCTTTATAAGACACTAATGGATGGGGTTTTTGGAAAAATTCACAGGGTATGATGATGAGGTGGCTCAAGAATTTTCTCATTCCCTCACTCCATATAGTAGAATCCATGCCACTATTATAGTTAGAGGGCTCACTATAGATCTCACCCCAAAGCTCATCAGTAGGGTCACCACACTTCCCCTAGGAATTCCATGGAGAAAAGAATACAAGCAGAAAGTTAGGTGGAAAAAAGGAAATTATTTTTAGAAGGTGAAGAACCCACAAAGGATAAAAATGGAGTAAGGAGAGACAGTCTGCCATACCCATGGAGTGAGGTAGGTTACCAACTCATCAAATATATCTCATGTGAGGGTAGATACAATGTTGTTTATGGCTACCATTTTAGGATGCTTGAAGAATTAAGATTTGGGGTAGAAACACTAGTTCACCAAAGACTCAACATACCCTATTTATTGATGCAATCACTCATAGACTCCAACAACGAAGTCAAGGAAGGGAATTCCCAACAATTGGCTCACCATGGGTGGATCTAGGTCCCCATTGAGGATTCCCTCCAAAACCTCAGGATCCCTATAAATGGTCAGTCTTCAGAGACTTACCAGCAGAGGATGACATGATGTTAATCCTTCTGTCGGTGAGGAGGAGGCAAAACAAGAAGAAGAAGATATAGAGCTAGATGGGGATGAGATGGATGAAGAAGGAACTAATACAGAGGAACATGATGAAACAAAAGAGAAGGAGGATGATGCTGAAATAGAGGAGGAAATGAAGGAAGAAACTGATGGAGGTGAGAAAGAACAACAAGAGGAAGAAGATAAGAGAAACAGAGAGGAAGATGGCATTGAAACAGATGATCTAGGTCCGGGTGTGATGAAGGACCCTTCCAAGACCTTTTACTTTCATGATGTGTTAAATTGAATTTTTAAAAGAACATAAGTGAATACATCTGCATGTTGTAAAGAAGAGGAACAAGACAATCATCGGCGACATAAAAAACATAAGTCGTTGATAACGGAGTTCGTCCACAAGGGACTACGTCTCCAGGCCCTAGTGTCAAGATGGTGTAGGCTGCTGCATTAAGTGCTGTCAATAGTGATGATGTACATAAGAGGTGATGTCACTATCATACAAGGAAAAATCCCTCACGCAAGAGTGGCTCTAAGAGATGTTCCACTACAGGAACTCTCCGTCAAAAGACTCCTATCAGTATGACATAAACTCATGCATGATGATAATGAGCATCCTGCCAACATGGCATAAAATGGATCTCAATGCAAACATGCATGGCGACAACATGAGTATCCCATCAACATTCAACAAAGGGATCTCAAAACACAACATGATGAATCATGACAACAAGTACATCTCACATATGATTTCGCGTCACATCAAGCAAGAATAATGAAAACAAGTAATAAACAAGATCCCACATCAAACATCAAATAGGGATATGTGCAGCACAATGCATAGCAAAAGAAGTACATGAACACACTACATATACCTCACATTGAGGGGCCATCTGAAGAAATGGATGTCAAACTGCTGAAGTTGTTCGTGCCATCAATCTCACGACATTAATCGCATGGAAATGGCTACTCACACATAAATGTTGACACCTGCACTCCACTTAGAAAAGTGGCTAGAAAATGAAATGAGAGAATGAAAAATCTATATGCACCATCGGATTTGTGGTGTCGAACAGTGCAAAATCGACTGTCAAATTTTTGAATTCTGAAAATTTGAGAATCTAGGGCTCAAGGAATCTTTTAGATTCCCCCTAGTAGGTTCGACCCCCGCCGGTCCCGAACTAAATATGTATATGGCAGTTGGTAAGGGGTGTGGGTGGGGTCCACCGGAGGTGACCCGTGCCCACCCCATTTAATATAATGTAATATATTTGGGTATTAAGGTTACGGGAGGGCCAGCGGGGGTGATGGCCTGTCAGTCCTAAAAATTTGACTTTTTGTTACGTAATGTGGGTTTTGGGGGTGGCGGGGGTGGTGGCCTGCCACCATAATATTTTTTTTTTTTTTTAATTTTTATTTAGAATAGGGGAGCTTTCAGATCTTTATAAAATAAGGGATATTAGGTAAATTAACGAGGCCACAATTTCGACTGATTTCGGGAGCTAGGTTTCATGCCTCGAGGTCGATCAAATTGCAGGACACTTAAACTTGGCCCATAGCCCAAATTTGACGAAAAATTTGACTGGCTCGTTCTCCCTCATACGAGCTCAGATTGACAAACCATTTGCACCTTCGCGATCAAGACGACAAGATCTATGCTTTGGTCCTAGGTCGAAATCATCTTGAGCACTTTGATTTTTGAGCTTTCTTGAGTCCTCTTTGTCCTGTGTGTGTCTCTGGAGCCACCTAGATCAATCCTCCCCACTGAGGAGCTTTTGGTCCCCCAAAAGCATGAAAAATAATCTGCAACTTCTTTGTACCTTGTCTACATCACAAGCATCCTGAAAGGCCTTTCTTCCATCTCCTTCACCTTTGTTCTTCAGAGCCTTAAGCGATAAGGCGATACCTGCAACCTCTGCAACCTGTAGTACATTATTTTGAAAATTACATGCTTGACTTTCACGACCAACGAATGACCCAAGCATCCCACACTTGCCACGAGTTTATAACACATACTCGGTGGTCAAGTTTACATCAAGATGGACGCAATGCCCCAGCTACGAAAACAAGGCCAACATATCATTGTTGCTTCAACAAGTGATGGAAGACATATCATCACTGCAACACATGATTTACAACAAGAAGGTCAATCACTATTGTCTTCTTGACAAGTGATGGAAACACAACATCACGTTCAGAGTTCAACATGCGACACAAAATAAGACCAAACAACATTGTTGCTAAACAAGTGATGGAAAACATATCATCACTTTTACATTTTAAAATGCAACAAATGATTTACAAAAGCACGACCATGACAAGCTAACATATCTAGAAACCATTTTTCACTTATCAATGTGAATGGGTCACCTCCTTGTGGTGGTTTTTCTTGTCAAACAATTGTTTCACCTAGTTCATGCACCGATGCTTTGTCTTTAAGGTGCTACTTTGGATTGAGCCTCCAACATGTGGCTCTTTGATGGCCACTTATGTCGCAATGACTGCAATAGGTTTTCTTCCTCCAGATCTGCTTAACATGTTTCTTTACCTGTTGTTGAGAGGGTCTTTCATGCCTCATCATTTTATGTGCTGCCATCCTTTTCCAACACTTAGAAAATGTATGGTTATGTAATCCACAAAAGGTACATGTTTTTCGATGCCAGGTTTTACGTTCATCATTAAAAACATGATTATAATTGAAATGAACATTTAAATGTCAAGAGTGGTTATACCTTTCCTTGTTGTCTTTGGTGTAAGTATGGCGATGAGAGCTTGCCTCATCTCTTTCCCTGCAATGGGCACTATGTTAGTGGCTAAATCTACCTCAGGCTGAAGGAAGGCATATCTAGGGTAACATCAAACCATGCTTAACCTGGTAGCTAGCCCTACCAGGTCAGGAGAGGGCACTCTCCTTATCAATCTCAATTAGGATATTGGAAATTAGGGCTTGAGATGACTGAAATGAATGCTGATTTTAGGCTAGGTATAGTAGCTCAGAGGATCTGATTGGATTTGTTTTGGGTCGAAAATAGCAAGAGAAAGGGTAATTGGACTATGGAATCAATGTTAGTTTCTACCGGCAAACCTGGGGCAAATTAAGTGCCATGTTCAGCCAAGTGAATATTGTAAATGTGAGAAGTATAAGGGAGAAATCCTACTACCCTGCAGGCATCAAACAAAGGATGGATCTGCAGCAGCAACTTTAGATGAAAGAGAATAACGAAGTTGCTCAACAGAGCACCTAACAACGAATGAATTCTACAAAGACAAACATTACAACTAACAGAAAAATCATCATGAAAGGAGCATCATTATGGATGAATTCCTAACATATCACTTAGATAATTCTAAAACAAAGGAGAAAAACATAATGTGTAAATGAATTATAGGAGAAAAAACATATTGAACATTTAAGCACCATGATGAATCCCAGGCCTAAAGGGCAAAAATTGCTTTATTATGATATTCAATAAAACTTTACACAGTCCAAATGTTTCTTTGCTGCCAAAATCCAACCTCTACACTATGTAATTCATAAAATATATACATTTTATCATCCTTGTACTAAGGGAATTGAGCTCAACCATTTTCTTCAAAATAGAATCAGTTACATTAAACTTGGACCGAATTTCTGAAAATAGGTGTTGAAGATGAACTCGTATCTCCTAAAACCATAGCACCTGTTACAAAAATGAAAGAGGTTTTTGTAGATAAGGTTATTTTGGAGAAAAACCTCTCTCAAATTGTGGAAATTCGTTTCCTCTGGCTCGTAATCGGTGCCACAAAATCATCTCTAAAACAGAAAATCATTAAAAATTTAAATCTGTGAAAATGAGCTGTAAAGATCTAGTCACATATCCAAATTCATGACACCTGTGAATAAACTGAAATAGGTTTTTGTTATATGGCTCGTGGTTAACAAAAAAATCCTTGGGTTTTGCAAAATTACTTTCCATCTGTAGTAAAATGGCACCGCACTAAAATGACTAAAACAGTAAAATAAATGAAAATTTTGCTTTGTTTTAATGCAGGCTCCAAATATCACTACATATCTCCCACATAGTAGCACATGTGAATAAAATGAAGGAGGTTTTTGTTATTTGAAATGTGATTGACAAAAACCTCTTTCACTTTTGAAAAATTCCTTACCATTATTTCAGAAACTAATCTTGTACTAAACTTGTCATTGTGTGCAACAACTGACCTCAAAACATGCATAACCAAGAACCAATCATTCATTTCGATCATATCTTATGATCCAGAAACCAGTTACGGGAATATGATATACCGTTGGAAATATTTTCCAGAGCTTCTTCTGATGGAAATACTTAGGATATGATTTTCATTGAATATCATGTGCAAAACATCTCTAAAAACCAGACATAATAAGAGCCCATTTTGATCCCTGGTGACAAGCCGCGAAGACTGGAACTAACATCGGCCTTATTGGGGATGGCAGCTCCTTGGAGGTGTCAAGAACACCGTAGACCAAGTGCCTCATCCATTGGGCAATACGGTCAAACAACTGCAAACTCAAAACAACTCATACCAATCCAAACTGAAATGTTGCCTTTGGCAGCTTATTTATTTACACAAACCTACCCTACTTTGCTGCAAAATCAATGGATCAAGTGATGTTGTAATGCCATATCAACCATTCAAGTAACTGTGACAAAGATGTTGCTTGAAAGTGCTTCAACCAGGACACAAATGTAAATGCTGACAACCATCCATGCACAAACTGAATTTGGCTGTGTGAAAGACAATCTGACTTATCATTCAAACTGAAAAAATACTCCATATATGCGACAATAGGATCAAAGAAACCAGACTCTGTTTTTTGCCCTAACTCCTCAACACAGACCTCCAACTGCAAACTGTCAATGGAAGCATTCGCGAGCAACTCTATTGTTTCTCGTTTTGAAGGAGGGAGAGTTTCCAAGAACTTTTTAGGGTCTTGGAATTCATGTGACTTAATTTGAACATCCAATAGTTCAATTTCATTTTCCAGTCTTTCAACAACTAGGCCAAGAAAACAATATTTATTCTTAGGTGTGAGTCGGCTGGATTTCAAGCCAAGAAGCAGTGATGTTAAAAAACTCTTATCAATCTGAAATTTTTCTAAATCATCCCTTAAAATCAATAAAATTTCACTAAATAATGGATTTGCCACATACCCTATCATCGGTGATTACCATCAACGTTTCTGAAAACTGGATCCTTTGGCAGTGAAGTTGAAGCTCAGGATCTTGAACATTGGAATCATCAGGTAGATGATTTCAGCCTTCATATGTGTCTGACTGTTGTCCACCATCAGCAATCAGATTTGCAACTTGAATGATCTTTCCCGGAGAATATTTGTCACCTCTTCCCCAGTACGGTCACCACTATGTTAGGCCCTGGATCTATCTCGGGCTGAAGGAATGAAGTTCTAGGGTAACATCAAACCACACTTAACCTGGTAGCGAGCCCTACCAGGTCGGGAGAGGGCTCTCTCCTTGTCAATCTCAATTAGGATATTGGCAATTAGGGCTTGAGATGACTGAAATGAATGATGATTTTAGGCTAGGTATAGTAGCTTAGAGGAATTGATTGGATTTGTTTTGGGTCGAAAACAACAAGAGAAAGGGTGATTGGACTATGGAATCAATGTCAGCTTCTGCCGATAAACCTGGCGCAAATTAAGTGCCATGTTCAACCAAGTGAAGATTGTAAATGTGAGAAGTATAAGGGAGAAAGCCCGCTGCCCTGTAGGCATCAAAAAAAGGATGGATCTGCAGTAACAACTTTAGATGAAAGATAATAACGAGGTTGCTCAAAAAAGCACCTAACAACGAATGAATTCTACAAAGACAACCATTACAACTAACAGCAAAATCATCATGAAATGAGCATCATTATGGATGAATTCCTAACATATCACTTAGATAATGATGAAACAAAGGAGAAAAACATAATGTGTAAATGAATTACAGGAGAAAAAACATACTGAACATTTAAGCACCATGATGAATCCCAGGCCTAAAGGGCAAAAACTGCTTTATTATGATATTCAATAAAACTTTACACAGTCCAAATGCTTCTTTGCTGCCAAAATTCAACCTCTACACTATGAAATTCATAAAATATATACATTTTATGATCCCTGTACTAAGGGAATTGAGCTCAACCATTTTCTTCAAAATAGAATCAGTTACATTAAACTTGGACCGAATTTCTGAAAATAGGTGTTGAAGATGAACTCGTATCTCCTAAACCATAGCACCTGTTACAAAAATAAAAGAGTTTTTTGTAGATAAGGTTATTTTGGAGAAAAAACTCTCTCAAATTTTGGAAATTCGTTTCCAGTTGCTCGAAATATGTGCCACAAAATAATATCTAAAACAGAAAATCATTAAAAATTTAAATCTGTGAAAAATAGCTGTAAAGATCTAGTCACATATCAAAATTCATGACACCTGTGAATAAACTGAAAGAGGTTTTTTTTATATGACTCGTGGTTAACAAAAACCTCTTTGGGTTTTTAAAAATTACTTTCCATCTGTTGTAAAATGGCACCGCACTAAAATGACTAAAACAGTAAAATAAATGAAAATTTTGCTTTGTTTTAATGCATGCTCCAAATATCACTGTATATATCCCACGTAGTAGCACTTGTGCATAAACTGAAGGAGGTTTTTGTTATTCGGTATGTGATGGACAAAAACCTCTTTCACTTTTGAAAAATTCCTTACCATTATTTTAGAAACTGATCTTGTACTAAACTTGTCATTGTGTGCAGCAACTGACCTCAAAACATGCATAACCAAGAACCAATCATTCATTTCGATCATATCTTATGATCCAGAAACTAGTTATGGGAGTGTGATATACCGTTGGAAATATTTTTCGGAGCTTATTCTAATGGAAATACTTAGGATATGATTTGCTGAAGATCATGTGCAAAACATCTCTGAAAACCATACATAGTAAGAGCTCATTTTGATCCCTGGTGACAAGCTGTGAAGACTGGAACTAACATCAGCCTTAGTGGGGATGGCAGATCCTTGGAGGTGTCAAGAAGACCATAGACCAAGTGCCTCATCCATTGGGAAATACGATCAAACAACTGCAGACTCAAAACAACTCATACCAATCCAAACTGAAATGTTGCCTTTGGCAGCTTATTTATTTACACAAGCCTACCCTACTTTGCTGTAAAATCAATGGATCATGTGATGTTGTAATGCCATATCAACCATTCAAGTAACTATGACAAAGATTCTACTTGAAAGTGGTTCAACCAGGACACAAATGTAAATGCTGACAACCATCCATGCACAAACTGAATTTGGCTATGTTAAAGACAATCTAACTTATTATTCAAACTTAAAAAATACTCCATATATGTGACAATAGGATCAAAGAAACCAAACTCTGTTTGCTGCCCTAACTCCTCAACACGGACCTCCAACTGCAAACTGTTAATGCAAGCATCCATGGGCAGCTCTATTGTTTCTTTTTTTGAAGGAGGGATAGTTTCCAAGAACTTTTTAGGGTCTTGGAATTCATGTGACTTAATTTGAACATCCAATAGTTCAATTTCATTTTCCAGTATTTCAACAACTAGGCCAAGAAAACAATATTTATTCTCAAGTGTGAGTCCGCTGGATTTCAAGCTAAGAAGCAGTGATGTTAAAAAAACTCTGATCAATCTGAAATTTTGCTAACTCTTCCCTTAAAATCAATAACATTTCACTAGATAACGGATTTTCCACATACCCTATCATCGGTGATTACCATCAACGTTTCTGAAAACTAGATTCTTTGGCAGTGAAGTCAAAGCTTAGGATCTTGAACATTGGAGTCATCAGGTAGATGATTTCAACCTTCATATGTGTCTGACTGTTGTCCACCATCAGCAATCAGATCTACAACTTGAATGATCTTTCCCAGAGAATATTTGTCACCTCTTCCCCAGTACGGTCGCCACTATGTTAGGGCCTAGATCTACCTCAGGCTGAAGGAAGGCAGGTCTAGGGTAACATCACACCACGTTTAACTTGGTAGCTAGCCCTACCAGGTCCAGAGAGGGCTCTCTCCTTGTCAATCTCAATTAGGACATTGGCAATTAGGGCTTGAGATGATTGAAATGAATGTTGATTTTAGGCTAGGTATAGTAGCTCAGAGGATTTCATTGGATTTGTTTTGGGTCGAAAATGGCAAGAGAAAGGGTGATTGGACTATGGAATCAATGTCAGTTTCTGCCGGCAAACCTGGGGCAAATTAAGTGCCATGTTCATCCAAGTGAAGATTTTAAATGTGAGAAGTATAAGGGAGAAAGCCCACTACCCTATAGGCATCAAACAAAGGATGGATCTACAGCAGCAACTTTATATGAAAGAGAACAACGAGGTTGCTTAACAGAGCACCTAGCAACGGATGAATTCTGCAAAGACAACCATTACAACTAACAGCAAAATCATCATGAAAGGAGCATCATTATGGATGAATTCCTAACATATCACTTAGATAATGCTGAAACAAAGGAAAAAAACATAATGTGTAAATGAATTACAGGAGAAAATATGTACTGAACATTTAAGCGCTGTGATGAATCCCAGGCCTAAAGGGCAAAAACTGCTTTATTATGATATTCAATAAAACTTTACACAGTCCAAATGATTCTTTGATACCAAAATCCAACCTCTACACTATGAAATTCATAAAATATATACATTTTCTCATCCCTGTACTAAGGGAATTGAGCTCAACGATTTTCTTCAAAATAGAATCAGTTACATTAAACTTGGATCGAATTTCTGAAATAGGTGTTGAAGATGAAATCTTATCTCCTAAAAAATAGCACCTGTTACAAAACTGAAAGAGGTTTTTGTAGATAACGTTATATTTGAGAAAAACCTCTCTCAAATTTTGGAAATTCATTTCCAGTTGCTCGCAACCTGTGCCACAAAATCATCTCTAAAACAAAAAATCATTAAAAATTAAATCTGTGAAAATGAGCTATAAATATCTAGTCACATATCCCAATTCATGACACCTGTGAATAAAATGAAATATGTTTTTGATATATGGCTCGTGGTTAACAAAAACCTCCTTGGGTTTCGCAAAATTACTTTCCATCTGTTGTAAAATGGCACCGCACTAAAATGACTAAAACAGTGAAATAAATGAAAAATTTGTTTTGTTTTAATGCAGACTCTAAATATCACTGCATGTCTCCCACATAGTAGCACCTGTGCTTTAAATAAATGATGTTTTTGTTATTTGGTATGTGATGGACAAAAACCTCTTTCACTTTTGAAAAATTGCTTACCATTATTTCAGAAACTGATCGTGTATTAAACTTGTCATTGTGTGCAGCAACTGACCTCAAAACATGCATAACCAAGAACCAATCATTCATTTCGATCATATCTTATGATCCAGAAACCGGTTATGGGAGTGTGATATCCCATTGGAAAAAAATTTCCAAGCTTCTTCTGGTGGAAATACTTAAGATATGATTTTCACTGAAGATCATGTGCAAAACATCTCTGAAAACTAGACATAGTAAGAGCCCATTTTGATCCCTGGTGACAAGCTGCGAAGACTGGAACTAACAGCTGTCTTTGGTGTAAGTATGGTGATGAGAGCTTGCCTCATCTCTTTCCCTGCAATGGGAACTTCCATGGGATGATGGGGATGTGTTCCCATCATTCTCTTTCCTCAACAATTTCAACGATATCTCGAAAGAATCTGACACCTTTGAGTATTCTCTTTTGGTGTATCTCAAGCCTGCAAATTGAGGTCTCTGCACAACCTCCAATGGTTGAGTTATGCCTTGGCTATTAACACTAAGTTCTTCTTCCTTCTCATGCGTTGTCTTGGTAAGGAGCCTCATGTTTTTCCCTGTAATTGGGATCTCTACATCTCCAACAGAAATCATACTATTTGATGATGAAACCGAAAGGAAATCAACATCTTTTACCTCCTCTATCGATTTGGAAAGAACTGATGAGGGCTTCTCATCATATATTGTTGGTGGTTCACTAGTTGTCTCGGTGCATTCCCCAACTTCCTCTCTAACATATCCAAGTCCTGTTCGACACAGTAATTCCTCTGCTTTGATGGGATTGACAATGCCTTGGCCATTAACGCCCAAACCTTTTCCTTCATACCCTATTCTCTTCAACAGTTTGGAGTCAATTCCTGTGGTATGATTTTCAAAAATAGCGAAATCATCATTAGGAAACATACATGAATTTAGAGAACTACTTTTTACCTCACATGTGTCACGCTATAGCTTTTCCAAGGCCTCATCCTTTGCTTGCAGTTGTCTTAGCAGACTACGTTTCTCCTCTTTCTCTTCATGTAGAAGTGTCTTCAATTCAACGTTCTCTGTTTGAAGACATTGGTTATTGTGCTTCAATTCTTCCAGGGCATCTTCCGTGGCTTGCAACTAAAGCTGCAATCGCTCCTTTTCCTCTGTCTCTTTTTGTAGAGTTTCACACATTATTTCCCCTCTTTTGGAAATGTTGAGCATGGTCTCGTACATCGCTTTTTCATCCTCTGTCATTGCACATTCCATTGTTCACGCTGCAATTCACATCACCGCAAAGACTGCTCTGATACCACTTGATCCAGGTCCGGGTGTGACGAAGGACCCTTCCAAAACCTTTTACTTTAGTGATGTGTTAAATTTCGTTTTTAAAAGAACATAAATGAATACATTTGCATGTTGTAAAGAAGAGGAACAAGACAATCATCAGCAACATAAAAAACATAAGTTGTTGATAATGGAGTTCATCCAGGAGGGACTACATCTCTGGGCCCCAATGTCAAGATGGTGTAGGTTGTTTCATTAAGTGTTGTCAATAGTGATGATGTACATAAGATATGATGTTGTTATCATACAAGGAAAATTCCCTCACGTAGGAGTGGCTCTAAAAGATGTTCCACTACAAGAATTCTCAGTCAAAAGACTCCTATTAGTGTGACACAAACTCATGCATGATGATAATGAGCATCCCGCCAACATGAGTATCCCATCAACATACAACAAGGGGATATCAAAACACGACATGATGAATCATGACAACAAGTAAATCTCACAGATGATTCCATGTCACGTAAAGCAGGAATCATCAAAACAAGTAATAAACAAGATCCCACATCAATCATCAAACAGGGAACTATGCAACAAAATGCATAGCAAAATAAGTACATGAACACACTGCATATACCTCACAATGAGGGGCCATCTGAAGAAATTGATGTCAAACTACTGAAGTTGTTTGTGCCATCAATCTCATGGCATTAATCGCATGGAAATGGTTGCTTGCACATAAATGTTGATAGCTACACTCCACTTAGAAAAGTGGCTGGAAAATGAAATGAGAGAATGAAAAATCTAAACGCACCATCAGATTTGTGGCGTCGAATAGTGCAAAATCAATTGTCAAATTTCTGAATTCTGAAAAATTTAGAATCTGGGGCTCAAGGAATCTTTTAGATTCCCCCTAGATTCCTCAAAGATTTTGCTCCATAGGTGGACTAGAAATCTACAACTCAAAAGGCGAATCTAACCTCGCCATTGCGATCCCTACGAGAAACCATGAAGAACGATTGTAAACTTGACTATGTTCCAACAAAAATAATTTTTACCTCCCTGGAGAATCTTTGGGCATCAAAGAATATTCTACCTCCTCTTCCTCGAAATCCATGCCTGCTCCTGGTTTCTCCTTCTGCCTTCCCCGGTGCACTCAAAAAAACTGGGTTCTTATAAGAACTCTCGAGTGGATATTGCAATGAGTTTAGTTTGGTAGGTTGGTAAAGTTAGGCATTAGTTGAGGAGGGGTCGTGTGGTCAAACCTTGCCCCTCCTTTTTTTACATATTATGGTTTGGTTTTAACTGAAATTCATTTTTAAAGGGGGTCAGGTCCACAATGGGTGGTCTGCCCCATGATCCTTCTTCATCGACGCGCATTTTGGTCACATTAACGTTTGGACCGTCGTAATTTAGGTGGTATTGTAACATGTATGGGTTGTGTTCTTTTATGGGCTGCAGTATTATTTTATGGGGCTACCCAGTTGGGGACCGACCACGTGGGTCGAGCGGGTTCGACCCCTGCTGGTCCCGAACTAAATATGTATATGGCAGTTGGTAAGGGGTGTAGGCCGAGTCCACGGAGGTGGCTCGTGCCCACCCCATTTAATATAATGTAATATATTTTGGTATTAAGGTTGCGGGAGGGCCGGAAGGGGTGATGGCCCATCAGTCCTAAAAAATTGACTTTTTGTTATATAATGTGGTGGTGGCGGGGGTAGTGGCACGCCACCATAATATTTTTTTTAAACTTTTTATTTAGAATAGGGGAGCTTTTCAAATATTTAGAAAATAAGGGAGATTGGGCAAATTAACAAGGCCATAATTTCGATCGATTTCAGGAGCTAGGTTTCATGCCTCAGGGTCAGTAAAATTGTAGGACACTTAAACCTGGCCCATGGCCCAACTTTGACCAAAACTTTGACTGGCTCATTCTCCCTCATACGAGCTTGGATTGACAAACCGTTCACACCTCCACAATCAGGACGACGAGATCTACGCGTTGGTCTGGGGTCGAAATCATCATGAGCACTTTGATTTTTGAGCTTTCCTGAGTCCTCTTTGTCCTGTGTGTGTCTCTAGAGCCACCTGGATCAATAGAAGGGGAAGAAAACAAGGAGGAGTCACCTAGGCTATCTCTAGAGGCCCCTAAGAGGAAGGCAGTAGCTGCCTTCACTGCTCTTAGCACCCCAGTCAATAAAAAAGGGAAAAGAAGAAGGCATAACCCTCTATATTTCAGAACAAGAAAGAGCACAAGAATCAAACAAGGGAAGACAAAAATATCAACAAAAATCCCTATTGAGATTGAAGATTCCACTACACCAAGGGATAGAGAAGCAATAATGAGAGATCAACTTGAGAGGGAAATGCATGGCTAAGAGGACAACTACAGGAAAGTGAAAACCAACTAACATGTATGGTTAGCCTCTCCTTAGAGGCCATCTAGTGTAGGATGCTAGCTAAATCCTATGTTCTTTACCTTAGAGAACAATGGCTGCAATTTCAAATTAAAACACTAGCACAAAGGGGCACCATGCCATTTTAGGACTATAGGTAGTTTATTGATCTTTGTGATCAAAGTACACTAGAGGATAGAGAAAAAATGGATGAGTTTTACTTGCACAACAAGGCCCTCATAGACATGAATGTTTGGGATCCTATTGCCGAGCTAGGAGACCTACAATTAATGGCTATGGCATCATGGATGAACTATGAGGAGTCAAGGGTTGCAGAGATGAAAATAATATTGGCTAGAGAGAAAAATGAACCTCTTTTCATTAGAGCTGAACAATCAAATCCCATGGCCCTAATTAGCAACCATAATCTAATTGCAAATGATCCTCAGTTATCACCTAGATATCTTGCTACCCAAGAGCAAGCAAATTCACATTTTAAGGATATGTTTAGGCTACTAGGAGATGATAGTATACATTCCTGCTTCAGGAGATGGAACACATTGCCACATAGCTTGAATATTAGGGAATATCACTCCCCTCAAAGGTTGTGAGAGGCACTCAAGAAGACACCTATGTATAAGAAATCAATGAAAAGGTTGAAGGTCAATTGGATAGGCCTAAAACTTAGTCCACCACTACTCCTAGGGATGCTAGAAGGGAGAAAAGAGGAAGAGGAAAAGAGGCAGTGGGAAGAAGTAGAAAGAAAAGCAGGCTTCTATGAACAAGAAGAAGAGACCACAACAGAGGCATGGGATGTCAGAGAGGCTACTAGAGCCATGAAGGACATGGAAATTGACTAAGTTGCTCAGAGGATGAGCAACACTTTCAGTAGGGGGTGATGATGAGCCTCATCATTGGGTAATTATATGGACCTTAATTCACCTCCTAGCTTAGTCAAACCAACTATTCTCACAACTTATTGCATACTTTTGATTATATTTTTTTTATAAGATGAGTTAGAGTTGGATATTTTGCTTGGTGGTCTAATGTGCATTTAATGCAGGATTAAAGGATAAAAGCAAGGAATTTTGGCAAAGACCTTGGTAAAAACTTGAATGGGACAAGGGAGAGGAAATATAGGAGGTAAATCCTCCTCATTTACTACCCCTCCATTCGAATATTCCTCCATCATCTCAGAGTGCAAATAGCCAAATCATGAGGACTAGAAGGCAGCCAAGCAAGTGAAAGTCAAAGAACTAGTTTATCTCGACTTTGGGAG
This sequence comes from Pinus tabuliformis, assembly GCA_031772625.1. Lineage (NCBI taxonomy): Eukaryota > Viridiplantae > Streptophyta > Pinopsida > Pinales > Pinaceae > Pinus > Pinus tabuliformis. Next base: position 1,243,889,467 of record CM062816.1, on the reverse strand, counting down.
CCGAGCCTCCCTAAGTTTAAGGAAGTTGTTGGAGACTTCACTCGTATAAGTAGAGAGGCCTAGGACCTCAGTAGGATTGAAAATTTTGATTGTAAAACTCTACTTTATTTTTGAGTTGCAAGACTTGTGACATTTTTTGATGTAATCCATTATTTTGATAATCATAATGAGTTTTGTTTTGAGCCAGCACTAATTTAACTCAGAGGGTTGAAGCTCTTGGGTTAGGGCCCTATTAGCACCTAAATCTACCTTAGGCTGAAGGAAGGCAAAATTTAGGGTAACCACAAACCATGCTCAGTCTGGTAGCTAGCCCTACCAGAACAGGAGAGGGCTCTCTCCCAGTCACACTTAGGAAAATAAACAATAGGCTTTGAGATGACTCAAAAATGGATACTGATTTTAGGCTAGGTAAATAAATATGATGGAGATGTTTGAAGAATAACTAAGTTTTCTGGGATGTGTGGGGCCAAGGAACAGCATGAGCAGAGAATTTAACTCAAAGACGCAGGTTATTTCATGAGGCAAGATAGGCGGGAAGTCTAGCAATTAGAGTTGAAAAAACGTGAGGTGGAGAGATTGTTTGAGAGTGTGAAAAGGGCATAAATACATGAATCCCTTTCAATAGAAGAAAACATAGAACGTGAAAACTATCCCAAGGCAGAGCAGTGCACTGAATTCTACCTTTTTTACTTAGAAATCTTTCACTGGAAATGAATGTGAATGAAAATATGAAACATAACGAAATACATATGAAACATAAAGAAGATACATTTGCTAAACTCACGCCACAGGAATCTCATGAACCAGAGCTGCAATCTTTCATTAATTCTCTGTCAAAATGTACAGTGGGTGACTGGGTTTTTTTTTCCCACAGTTCCTAGAAATGCCAACCCTTTGAAAATAGTGTTGCATACAATAAATATCCTATGCCATTGGGAAATAGAACGAACCACAGTTGGGGATTTTTTCAAATGATTACAAACTAGAAATGGAAAGCCAAACATTAGTTACAGGTGCAGTGTTACAGAAATGAAAAATGGCTTGGGTGACTGCTCGCCTTCCTTCGCCACTTGGATAGGAGCCCACCTTTAGTGAAAATAATTTTTAAACATTTCCTTAGTTTTCGAGAAAAATATAGTGTAAATGAGCGGGCCCACTTGGAGAAAATCGCGAATCGAAATGTCGCAGAGCGGAAGTGATTTTGGCCTTTGGGTCCCTGTGTGTCGCGCCACTTTGGAGGCGATTTTTAGGTACCTTCTGGAGTCCAAATTGTGCTCAAGTGTGCTTGTTGGAAAGCCCTACCTATATACTTTCCAAACCAAGTGGAATTTCTGAATTTGGTGCTCATTTGACCCTCCAAAACTTCATTCTCCCAAGACTACTTCTTGTGTGTCAAAATAGGGGCAGAGAGGTCATGTTTTGAGTGTTTTTGACCTCCTGGGGGCTCAAAACTTGCCCAAACTTCTTTTCCATGCACCAGTAGTCATGATTTTTCATGATGAATCCAAAAATGCAAACCATTTGTGATTTGGAGCTCCCAATCCTAAGCGCCGCGCCACTGGGAGAAAAACCCTGTTTTTTGCACAAAAATTTCCAAAAACACCAAAAATGCCCCAAATTTCTTGAAATTTGGGCTGGAGCTTCCTTATCAAGTGTTATACTAGGATAAAGAGGCTTCAGCCAATATCTAAAGTCGATCGAGCTCCCTTTGCCTCTTTTGCTTCTTGATTGCCTTCCTCAATTTCGCCTTCAAATTCCTGATTCGGGCCTTGCACACTTTGTTTCGGCCTTGTCCAGCAGCCTCTCTAAGTGCATGTTAACTCTCTCAAGATTGGCCTCCCGATCCTCATTAATCTCTTCCTCCAATGACGTGAGCTCAACTCTTCTCCTTTGTGCAGCTTGGCGATGCTCACGAATGTTTTGTAGCTCCATGATCACTTACTGATCCTCCAGTTGTTTGTTCCTATGCTCCAAATATTTCATGTTCCACTTGGTTCTTTCCAAATCAAGGGACAAGGCTTGAATCTTTTCTTGCTGCTCCTGGATGATCTCTTTAAGCTGTGCACTTGTCGGTTCTGTATCTGTATCATCATCATGAAGGAGAACGAATTCGGTCTCTCGTTCACCTAATGGCTCACCTGAAGGCCCCTCATCCTGCATTGGCTCCTTGCCTTTGTCTTGTTCCTGTGATGCTAATGGAGGAAGTGAGGCCCCTTCCACCCCGGGTGGAGATAACACTCGCTTTGCTACTGCAAACAAATGTCTGGTGCCTTTTTGATATGTGATGAAAACCGGCACACTAGCAGTCTCATGGTACTCATACTGACGAGAAGGTTCCCCCTCATGCTTAACCTCTGATAATACCTGTGAAGTGCTGAAGAGGTCACGGGAGATGAAATCATCCCAAGTAATGCCCTGCAATCCCAGCTGATGAACCACCAAAATCTTAATAAGAGCAAAGTGATAAACACTGTTAAGTTGCTGCTAAGGGGTCTTGTGCTGCATGAAGGTGTTCATCCTCTCTATGTTCCTGCAAATGAAATATGGGATGTTCATCATCCACACCCTAGTAAAGTGCATGAGCAACCTGATGTGATAGGCATATAGACGAGAGAACCTCCCATCACAGCTGAAGTACTTCATGATCAACTTCATGAGTGGAGCATATTCATCTTTCAAATATCGGAATGGAAAGACTCTTGTGAGATGCCTCAAGAAAGTGGCCTTAATGTAAGGCTCATAATGCTACCGATCGACCTTTTGTTTCTTGTGCCACTGTTCTCCAACATTCGGTATGCCGGTTGCTAATGAGACTGTTTAGGGTGTCAGTGTGAAAGTGACCTCGGCCAAGATAGAGTGACCTCCATGTAAGTGAAGCACAAAAAGATGGGCCAACTCATGATGAACTCGAACATTAGCCACCCTTTGACAAAACTCAAAACATGATAGATGCTGGAAACATGACATAGTAAGAGGGCAGGCTTGCAATTCAGTGAGGGTGGTTGGCTCATCCCTAACATGTTTGCCACTTTTGTGATGTCTCTGGGGAGCCTGTTCTTCCGAGGATGAATCACTTTGTGTTTCCATCTCATACTCCGATGAATGCTCAGATGCCATGACTGTTGTATGTGTATTGTGCTTGGACTACCCTTTGATGATGGTATGAAACTAGGTGTTGTTGTGATATCTGCCACCAAGGGGAACAATGCAAAAAGGGAGTGTTAGGAAGGGGAATAATATGATGGGAATAGGGGTTATGGGGGGGAAATTTTGTTTAGGGACATGTAGGAGGGTTTGGGGATTTACATTGACCAATGAGTGGAGGGATAGGGAATATGGGTTTAGTAATGTTTTAGGGTAGGGAAAATAGGGAAAAATGAGATGGGGGGAAGGGAACAATGGAAAGGAGTGAAAAAATGAGAGGTGAAAGAGGAATCTTGGCATCAACACAACAAGTCTTCAACCCTAGAGCAATAGCTTTGGTGATTTCAAGTGGTAGGGTTTAGGCATTTTTTTATTGCAATTATAAACGGCCATAACCATCATCCTATCCACAAAATTGGATGAGCAAGCCAAGAGATAGACCCTACCTGGCAATTGGAAGGAATTCCAAAAGATTTGATGCAATTGGGAACAATTTCGGGCCTCTGTGGGTGTGCGCCGCACAGCAAACCTAGTGCGCCGCGCTCGGTATATGCGTCACGCCCGTGTTAACTTTACACTACAGGGTCGCGCTCTATGCGCCACACTCTTTATATGCACCGCGCCCCTCTGTGTGTGCGCCATTCCCCTGAAAACGACTCCAAACTCACTCCAAACGCGTGCTTGCACTCTCACACTCACTTTGCAATGTTTCTCTCTTCCTTGGTGTTCACAATGACTTTGTTTCTTGTGGGAATCCTTTATAAAGGCATTGGGAGTCATGGGTTTGATTTTTGTCTCTTCAAAACCCATTTTGCTAATGTTTTGTTTTGACACTTTTCACTGATTTAAAGCAACACTGAATTTCACTTTTCCCTTTGAATTTTTAGCTAAAATGATGAAATTTTTTGGCACTTTTGCAGGGGTTGTTGACATGGAATTTGGTCAAGGAGTCCAGGGCTACACTAGTTGAAATCCACTGAGAAACTTTGAATTTTTTTTACAAATGAAAAACTGTTGACTTTTATTCAAAACAAAGTTTTGAAGAACAGTCATAATATATCAATATGACGATGAAAATCTGTGAATCACAACTTTATAAGAGCCTCCCTCTGGCCTTGCTGGCTTTATTGGACATTGCTTGAGGACCAAATGACCAATCCCTAGACTTGATGACCGAAATGACTCTCGTCCACTAAAAGATCAAACATCGACTGTCATGGACTTTAATACACATTGATGAAAAGACCTGAGCCAACAAGTACAAGACATGAGAGGAATGAATGGTAAGGCCCTTCCATCAAGTTATGGCATGCCCCTAGCGGAATGCAGCTGGGTGAATGGGGCGAGAAACCTAAAAATGAAATACAGAAAGAGTTTTGATCTCTGACGGAGGACTGACAAGACCGACTCTAACAGGCCCAAGCCTAGTAGCTAAGGCTCCTCTTTATTGTACATGTATGCTAGCATAGGTTCATGGTTTAATTGCTTGTTTGCTTAAGTAGCTACATTTCCATTACAGTAGTGTAGAGTAGATTGGTTGTGTTTCAGATTTCTAGTTATCACATGAGCTTTGGAGTTTGTTGTCTTGATTCAGTACTTGGTTCACTTCATCGTTATCATCTTCAATCACTCTCTTTCTATAGTAGATCTCACTCATATTCTCATTTCCTTCAGCACGAAATGCTTAAGGGGAAGCCAATAAATCACGCCTTAGTCAAATTTTACTCGTAGATCTCCTTACCGTCCGATCCATAATAAACCTGACCAATCATCGTCCGATTCATTTCAATTCTTGACTTTATGTGCTCGAGATCTTCATTCTCGATCTGTCTAGCTTGATCCAACAGCTATCACATCATCTCAATAATTTATGTGCTCCAAACCTCCACCATCGATCTGTCTAGCTTGATCCAATGGCTATCGTGTCATCTTAATACGTTATGCGCGTCCAATCTTCATCATTGATCAAACCCGCATGATCCAACGGCTATCGTGCAATCTTGCGCAAATTCTTGCACGACCGATATCCACCCAAGAGCACGCGAGAAAAGTGGTTTTCCCATTCTACTAGTCATCCACTTAGGCTACTTATGCAAAATTTAGAAATACAACTTAGAGCTTTGAGGGCACGCAAGAAACTACTTACTGTCTACAAAAACCCGCTCCATCATTCCACACGTTTTTTTCCCTTCTATTGCCACGTGACTTGATGTGATCCATCCATCTATTCATTTCATCTCCATGATAATATATTCGCCACTCATCTTTCGATTAGTCCTGTTTGTCCATATCTTGACTTAACCTCCTGCGATAAGATCTTTGACATTCATCTCATGTTAGTCCTGTTCATCCATCTATTGACTTAACCTCTCGCAATAAGATATCCGCCATTCATCTTCTGATTAGTCCTATTCATCCATCTCTTGACTTAACCTCCCATGATAAGATCTCCGCCATTCATCTTCCAATTAGTCTTGTTCGTCCATCTCTTGACTTAACCTCCCGTGATAATATCTCCACCATTCATCTCTCGTTAGTCCTGTTCATCCATCTATTGACTTAACCTCTCGCGATAAGATCTCTTACATTCATATTCCGATTAGTCTTGTTCGTCCATCTCTTGAATTAACCTCCTACAATAAGATCTCTGCCATTCATCTTCTGATTAGTCTTGTTCGTCCATCTCTTTACTTAACCTCCCGTGATAAGATCTCTGCCATTCATCTCCTATTAGTCCTGTTCGTCCATCTATTCAAGTAATCTCCTGCAATAAGATCTCCGCCGCTCATCTTCCATTTTTACTGTTCGCTAATCAATCCAATGGTTCCTATGCACTTCTGCTTCGTTACATCCTCCTTTCACTGATTTCAATCTTCGCTTGCTCTTCCGCTTGACTCCTTGCATGCTTGATTTTACCAAAACACCAAAAACGTGAAAACAAACTTAGTTTAGTTTCCTTGCTTACACATTAGTTTGGTTTGATGCTCTTTACTTTTGTAACTTAGATAACAACATTAGGTTAGTGTTCATTTAGCAATTCTTCTTAGTTTAGTTACTTAAATGGTTAATTAGGATATCGTTTGATTTAGCATTACATGTTGTTTCTTCATTACTGCAGTAGAGTAGCTCTCTTAGAACAGATTTTCTCTTCTTCCGTCAAAGAATCAAGCTTCTTCTGACTCTATAGAAGTCTAGCTTGGAACCCCTAGGGTCTCTTGCTAGATGAACGAGTGACAACAGGTAGGACCTTCACTTCTACTTATGCATATAGCATTGTCACCTCCAAGTTTGTATGAACCCCGAGTTGATAAGTAAAGCTGGTAGCCCAGGAGTTGCAGCATCCTTGCTGCAATACTGGTGCTCATCAGTTTATTATTACATTCTCTATTATATGAGTACCCAAATACTTGGAGTCCTAAGATGATTTTGAAAGCAAATGAATCTAAGGGATGCGACATTGATAATATTTATGGGTGTTGAAAATAAATATTTGGGTATTGACTTGGTTCATGAAGGTTCCATAACCATATAAGAATGTGTACATGATTTATTTCATCTCATGAGATTCCTTTGTAGTAGTGTCTCCCATCAATAATGTGTTCTCAATTAATTTACAATGAGAAAAATGATCCCCTCAAGTTCAAAGTTTGATGTCTTTTAATAAACATTTCTCTTTGGCATTAAAGATAGTTTTGTAAATGGATTTCTTGATGATAATGAAGAGGAAGGAGAGGTAAGGTTATATTGAATAAATCCTTTGTAGGGGTGTTACACATCATTTTGTCACTGTCCCTACACTCCCCGTTCCTTGATCCTAGAGGACCTCTACAATGAACTCTACATGCTTTCCCTTCATGAAGAAACCCCCATTGTGTCCCTCTTCATGAGCAGATCAATTCCCTTTTGCACCATTTCCCCTGAAACTTCTGTTTTGCCCAGTTTACAAGATCGATGCTAATGGCCCTTGTCTTCCCCACACTGAAGTAAAAATATTAGCACTACCCCTAGTGCTGACTGGAGCAATTGAGTTGTGTTCCAGTTGCGCCAATCCTATTATGGAAAGTTTTTAAAATTAAGAGCTGAAACTTCCATCTCTAGAAGCTTCGTAACGGAAGTCTGGTAAATGCTTTAGCCGGATGGGGTCAAGGATGTCAGTTTGGGCTCCTTTCCCCCATAATGATGGAATTACCTCAAGGAATAAGACCTTCTCCCATGAGAAGAGGATCCATCTCCCATCCATTCATATTATATAAACCTCCCTTCTTCCCAAGCACAAGCTAGTGTTAATGTTGGTGTGCTAGTGCAATTTTGGTTTGGAGTAAACACCAAGCTATTAATAGTTGTAGCTCTCTAGTTATGTGAGGGAGAAGTGTGATTTGGTTTGGAGTGAAGCCTAAAGGGAAGAGACTTAAAACTATTGTTGATTAAGGCCATCATGGAATACTACCAGAAGTGCGTGGGAACCTGGTCTTGTCATAGGAGAACAACAACGTCAAGACAATGGTTGTAATCTATTCTTGATTCAATATATATGCAACTATCGATTGATTTCCTACATGATTTGTCATCTTACATATTCATGGCTTAATGTTTCTTGACTTGTTAAGTAGGTTAAATTATAATTTGTCTATTATCACGGTTGTTATTTGTTGTTGTTTACTTGTTTCGGGTGCTTGAAGAAGGGAGCGAAAGATAGTTGGAGCGAGCAAGCAAGTACATCATCAAATGGGATAAGCATACTAAGAGGTGGGCCCTATTAATTGGTTCTAACCTAAGGAAATATTCCATAGAATGTATCAGTTGTGGTTAGACCCATTATTGAGCTAGAGGAATTTGTTTGTGTCCGCACTTATAATTTTACTTCACCACAAATTGGCGACTCCACTAGCAACGAACATGTTATCTACTACCTTAGTCGTTATCTCCTTGACACTGAAACACATTATGCACATGTCGAGAAGTTGGCTTTGGCTACCATCTAGGTTGTTCAACGCTTTCAGCACTACATCCTTATGTGCATGACTATAGTGATTTCTGAATGCAACCCCATGACCTATATCCTGACTAGTCAGTTGCTGGGCGGAAAATATTCTAAATGGATCGTGATCCTGAAAGAATTTGATTTGGTATTTATTACTACCAAATCTAATAAGTCACTCGTTTTTGCCGAATTGATTTGTTCCCTTCCCTCTAAGTCTCTTCCTATTGGTGCAGATGAATAGCTTCCGGATGAGACTCTCTTCCTAATTAGCACCCTTGATCCATGGTACAATGATACCATCGTGTATCTCCATACGTCCACGTTCTGGTTCATGTTGACTAAGGATGATCACCGAAGGATCCGAAATCACTCCCAACCCTACTATATTATTGGCAATACTTTATACCATGTCGGTGTCGATTCATTTCTTCGTCGATGCCTTACGATTGAGGAAGTTGAAAGAGTTCTAAATGATTGCCACTCTGGGGCATGTGGTGGTCATATGTCTGGCTATGCTACCGCTAAAAAAATCCTTCGCATTGATTATTTCTGGCCGTCTATTTTCAAGGACTGCATTCTTGCTATTTGCAAGTGCCATGAATGCCAAATTTACCAACGCAAGATGCATGCCCCACTCGCTCACCTACACCCCGTCATCACCGTTGGCCCTTTTTCCAAATGGGGCATTGATTGTATGACATGTAACCCTCATTCGGCCAAGGGGCATGGCTATATTATCGTCATTGTGGATTATTTCACCAAATGGGCCAAAGCGATGCCTACATACTCTTCAGACAGTAAGATGACGGCTCAATTCCTTTTCAACCATGTTATTTCTAGGTTCGGCGTACCTCAAGCCATTGTCACATACCATGGCTACCATTTTAGAGATTACATGATGGCTAAGCTGACATCCACATTGGGCTTTTGCCATGATGGCTCGACTCGATATTATCCTCAAGCCAATGACCAAGTTGAAGTCGTGAACAAGGTTTCGGTCACAATGCTTTAGCGTACTATTGGGATGCACAAGTCAAATTGGAATCTCATGCTATTTTTAGCTCTGTGGGCCTACCAAACCTCAACTAAAGATGCAACTAGTTTCACACATTTCCAGCTATTGAACTCCTCCCTGAAACATCACCTTAGGAGGAATGCCTCTTATATTTAGAACAAATGGACGAGACTCACCATCTCACTACCTTGGTCATCGAAGCACAAAAGAAACCGGTCAAATCCCATTTTGATCAATTAGTCTCCCCTCGCACATTCTCTGAGGGTGATTTGGTCTTATTATATGACCAAGATAACGATAAGCTGGGAGCAGGCAAGTTTGAACCCATGTGGAATGGGCCCTACATTGTGAAACATGTTTTGCAAAAAGGAGCTTATGAGCTTATTGATTATGAAAGAAATCCTCTAGATAAGCCCCGAAACGGGCTTTACCTCAAGAAGTACTATGCTTAGGTCATCTTGCATGGTTACTTGTGTACATTAGTGTGTCATTAATTTTTGTGCAGTGTGGTTTTGTGTGTTAGTTTTCAAATGACTTTCTTGTTTACTATGCTTTTTTTGCTTTGCAGATGTCTGTGACTTCCCACATCGGTTTCACTAATGGTGCTTGTCGTAGTACCTGAAACCTATCATCCGCGACATGGGCTATTTATGACCCAAATGGTGAATTGATTAACCTTCAAGGTATCTGTCTAGGTCGCACAACTAACAACATTGTTGAATATAGTGCGGTCATCGAACTGTTGTCATAAGCCATTGCTCTTGACATTAAAGAATTGGTTTTCAACTTGGATTCACAACTTGTCATCCTTCAACTCAACGGGCAATATTCCATCAGAAACCCTCAAATGCTGAGAATGTATCTCCGTATTTGTCTACTGGAAAGACATTTTGATTACATTACATATCATCATATTCATAGACACATGAATACATTGATGGATGCATTAGCTAATTATGTGTTGGATAGACATCTACGAAACATGTGAAAAGATAAAACAAACCATTTGTACTGTTAGATTTGGTCTTGTCAGTCCTCCGTCAGAGATCAAAACTCTTTATGCATTTCATTTTTAGGTGTCCCGCTCCATTCACTCAGCTGCATTCCGTTAGGGGCATGCCATAATCTGACGGAGAAGGTCATGCTAGTCATTTCCCATCATGTCTGGTTCCTGTTGGCTTGGGTCTTTTGTAAATAATCACTAAAGTCCATGACAGTCAAGGTCTGGTCCTTTAATGGACAAAAGTCATTTTTGGTCATTAGGTCTAGGGATTGATCAATTTGATCTTTAAATATGTCTAGTAAAGCCATGCAGGACAGAGTGATGTTCTTGCAAAGTAATGATCCGCAGAGTTTCATCATCGTATTGATAAACTTCGATTGTTCTTCAAAACTATGTTTTGAAGGAAAGTCAAACAGTGCTATTGGTGACAAAATTTTCAAAAGGGGTCTATAGTTGATTTCTTCAGGTGCAGTCATGGTTTCCGTGGCCAAATGCTCTGTCATGCAATCCCTACAAAAAGTGTCGAAAATTTCATCGTTTGAGCCCAAAATTCAAAGAAAAAGTGAAAATCAGGGTTATATTAAAGTCAGTGAAAAAGGTGCCAAACAGGACATTATAAAGTGGGTTTTTTAAAAAAGAAAATTTAAAACATGACCTCCAAGCCTATATACACAAATTCCATCATGAATCCAAGTCATTGTGCAACCAAGTTCTTGGGAGAACATTTCACACTGTTTGAGTGAGAAATCGCGCGATTTGGAGCAGTTTGAGGAGGTTTCAAGGTGCACGGCGCACACAGGCAGGGGCGCGGCGCACACACAGGGCGCGGCGCAACAGAGCTTGCCTACAGTGTTAAATTACAACTAGCACGGTGCACACCCGGAGCATAGCGCACTGGGCTTTGCACATGGCGCACAGAGACAAAGCGCCCAGAAATTGCCAAACTCACCCAAATTTTTTGTGAAGACACTCTAATTGCAAGGTAGGATACCTAAACTCACTTGTGCATCAAATTTGGTAAAGATATGATGGTTTCATGCATGTGATTGAATGCAAAAATTTCTTAAAGAAACCATAAAAATGCACCAAGAAATCATCTTGCTAGGGCCGTGTAACAATGTAATTACTGCCAAGGTATTTTCCCTTCCCTACCCCTGTTCCTTATTCCCCTGTTTCATTCTTCCTACTATCACTACCCTAACACTACCAAACTCATATTCCCTTACCCCTCCTCCCATTACTCAATACAAACCCTAAAACCCTACCTTGCCAAAAACCCAAACCCTACCCTATCAAAAATACCCAAACCCCCTACATGTCCCTAAACAAAATTCTCCCTATAACCCCTGTTCCCATTATATTATTCCCCTCCTAATATTCCCTTGTTTCATTGTACCCTTGGTGGAAGATTATCAAAACAACCTAGCTTTCACCATCATCAAAAGGGTAGCATAAATTTAGTTTATAAATAGCAGTCATGGCATCCGAGGTTTCATCAAAGTATGAGGTGGAGACCCACAGTGATACAGCTTCAGGAGAAAAAGCCCCCAGGAGACATCCCTGGAGTGGAAAACATGTTAGAGATGAGCCAAACACCCTCATTGAGTTGCAGTCATGCCCTCTTGCTATGTCATTTTTCCAGTACCTAGCATGTTTTGAATTTTGTCAAAGGGTGGCAAATGTCAGAGTTCATCATGAGTTGGCCCGTCTTTTTGCACTTCACCTACATGGAGGTAGTCTATCTTGGCTGGGGTCACTTTCACATTGACACCCGAAGCCATATCAGTGGCAACAGGCATACCAAATGTTGGAGAACAGTGGCATAAGAAGAAGAAGGTGGAGAGGCATCATTATGAGCCTTACATTAAGGCCAGTTGTTTGAGTTAGCTCACGAGAGTTTTCCCATTCAGAGTTTTGAGAGATGAGTATGCTCCGCTCATGAAATTGATCATGAAGTACTTCAGTTGTGAGGGGAGGTTTTCTCGCCTTTATGCCTATCACATTAGGTTTCTCATGCACTTTACCAAGGTGTGGATAATGAACCTCCCATTTTTCATTTGCGGGAACATAGAGAGGATGAAAAATTTCATGCAACATAAGACCCCTCAGCAGCAGCTCAACAGTGTTTATCACTTTGCTCTTATCCGGATTTTGGTGGATCATCAGTTGGGATTGCAGGGTATTGCTTGGGAGGACTTCATCTCCCATGACTTCTTCAGCACTCCACGAGTAGTATCAGAGGCATAGCATGAGATAGGTGGTCCATCACATCAGTATGAGCGTCATGAGACTGCTACTATGCCAATATTCATCACCTATCAGAAAGGCAGTAAACCCTTATTTGCAGCAGCAAAGCGAGTGTTATCTCCACCCGGGGTGGAAGGGGCCTCGCTTCCGACATCAGCATCACATGAGCAGGGCAGAGGTAAGGAGCCAGTGTAGGAGGAAGGGCCATCAGGTGAACGAGAGACCGAATTCGTTCTCCTCAATGATGATGAGACAGATACAGAACCAACAAATGCAGAGCTTACAGAGATCATCCAGGAGCAACAATCAGTGATTGAGGCCTTATCCCTTGACTTGGAGAGGGCCAAGTGGAACATGAAGTACCTGGAGCAGAGAAACAAGCAGCTTGAGGACCAGCGGGCGATTATGGAGCTGCAAAACATTCGTGAGCATCGCCAAGCTGCTCAAAGGAGAAGAGTTGAGCTCACATCATTGGAGCAAGAAATCAATGAGGATCGGGAGGCCAACCTCGAGATGGTCAACATGTAGTTGGAGAGGCTTCTGGACAAGGCCGACAAGGACCTTGCTCTACTAAGACACATGGCTTTTCATTACAGGGCATGAAACATGAGTGCCAAGACCCGAATAAAGAGTTTGAAGGCAAAATTGAGGAAAGCAACAAGAAAGGCAAAAGAGGCAAAAGAGCAAGATCAGCTTTGAATCTTGGCTGAGGCTTCCTTGGCCCATCATAACACCCCATAGAGAACCTCCAACCAAAATTTCAAGAAATTTGGGAAATTTTTTGTCACATGACAATTTTTTGGGCAAAACACAGGGTTTTTCTCCAAATTGCGCAGCGCTAAAAGTCTAGAGCTCCAAATGAGGAATGGTTTGCATTTTTGGATTCAACATGGAAAATCACGACTACTGGTGCCCGTACAAGAAATTTGGGCAAGATCTGAGTCTCCAGGAGGTCAAAAACACCCAAAAAAGGGCCTCTCTACCCCTTTTTTGACACACAGGAAGCAATCTTGGGAGAATGAATATTTGGAGGGGAAAATGAGCACCAAATTTAGAAATTCTAGTTTGGTTAGAAAGTAGACAGGATAGGCTTTCCAAAAATCCCACTTGGGCACATTTTGACACCTTCAAGTGCCCCAAAACAGGCCCCAAAGTAGCATGGTGCATAGAGAAAATGGCGCGGCGCACAGAGGAAAAATTGCCAAATTTGCTTCCGTTTCGCGAAATTTCGATTCGCGACTTCTCCAAGTGGGCCTGCTCATATACACTTCGGTTGTTTGGCACCAAAGTGGCATTTAAAGCATTTTCTTTCCAGATGGACTTCTATCCAAGTGGCAAAGGAAGGCAAACGGTCACCCAAGCCAAATGTCATGTTTGTAGCGCTGCACCTGTAGCTGATGGTTGGCTCTTCATCTCCATTTTGTAATGATTCAAGTAACTCCCCAACCCTTGGACGTTCTATCTCTTCATGGAACATTCTATATGTTGTATGTAAGTTATTTTCAAAGGGTTGGTTGGCTTGTAACTTCTGGGAGACTGTGGGAAAGAAACTTTGTTTCTTCACTGTATATTTTTGACAGAGAATTAATGAAAGGCGGCGGCTCTGTTTCATGAGATTCTTGTGGTTGTGAGTGTAGTAAATGTGTCTCTTTTGTTTTCACATGTATTTTGTTATGTTTCATAATTCAATTCATGTTCATTTCCAGTGAAATTTTCTGAGTGAGATTAGGTAGAATTCAATTTTATTGCTCTGCCTGTGGGAAAATTTCATGTTCAGTGTTCTTCTTCTGTTGAAAAGGATTCATGTTCCTATGCCCTTTTCACACTCCTCAGCAATCTCTCTATTCCGCGTTATTCTAAACTAAATTGCTACACTTTCCGCCTGCCTTGCCTCATGAAGTAAGCTGTGCCTTTGTATTAAATTCTCTGTTCTTTGCTGACTGTTGGTCCCATACCATCCCAGAAGCTCAGTCATTCATAGAAATTGTTTCTTGTATCCCTATTCACTTATGAGCCTAAGATCAATACTTCACTGTAAGTCATCTCATACCGTTTTTTGCTTATCTATTCACTGAGCGTGAATCGGAGAGAGCCCTCTCCTGTTTTGGTAGGGCTAGCTACCAGAATGAGCGTGGTTTGTGGTTACCCTGAATTTTTCCTTCCTTCAGCCTAGGGCAGATTTAGGTGCTAACATAGTGGCAACGATACTGGGGAAACAAAACTGAAATCAAATCCCCTTGTTTCATAATAATTCTAAGCTTCTGGATGATGAGCTTAGGATTGGATAGGCTGAGTAAGTTGGTTGTGTCCTGTGATTTTTCTCAATAGCACGTTGGCTTCGAGACGATATACCAGAGCCAATCCCGACCCAGATCCTCCTCATATTTAAGAAAACCCCAATTTGATTCCGAGACTCCTTCGTCAGGAAAGGACCATAACTCCCGTGTTCAAATCCCATTCATGTCCTGACATTTTCGAGTATCTTGAAGAGCTTGAGTTTGATGAGCGGTTTGAAATATCATTGTTTGAGTCTAAATCTGAAAGGGTTGTTGACCATACTGTCCCCAATCCTCAATTTCTTGTAGACCTCGAAACAGAAAGAGCTAATCGGTTAATTGATAATTATATTGCAACACAACCCCAAACTACAATTGCCAGCCCCTTACAAACTGTGCACACTCCTCCAACACCTCCAAGGCCAAATCCACCGAGAGTGATGGCTGCTCGTTTCGCACCCCTTATTCTGCCCCAAGTTCTAGATGATATGCCAGCGGATTATCAAAGTAAAATCCCATTTTTTGATGGCACTCCTCACAACATTACTGCTCAGCAACATGTGGACAAAATGGCAGACTTCTATGAACTCCATGAGATCGATGCGGAGAATGTGGCAATGAGACTCTTTGTACAGACATTTGCAGGTGAAATGAGGAAGTGGTTTAGAGGTTTGCCGGCTGCGCGTATCGCTACCTTGGCTAAACTACAAAGACAATTTTTAAACCGATGGGAAGTGAAAAAGGATCCCCTTCAAATTCTGGCTGAATATAAGCAAATCAGATGAAACACTGGTGCGTCGGTCCAAGATTATTGTGTTAGATTCAATACAGTTTACAACGAAATTCCAGATCATCTAAAGCCACTCGTGGGACTAGCTATGATGAAATTTCTGGATGGTTTTGATGCGGATATGGCCTACCAATTAAGAGAGAGAGAACCGGCCACAATGGAAGACATGCAGAAAATTGCGGTCAGCGTTGAAGCAAATCTGCTGTCCAAGAGAGCTAGAGCGAAAGCAGAAAAGAAAGTCATGGTTAAGGAAGAGTCTTCTTCAATGGATCAATTACTCAAAAAGATTGAGCATATGCTTGAAAGGGTGAAGCTCGACAAGCCTGAGCCACAAGTTAGAAATCCTAACTTCCGTGGCTAGCAGCAGCCACAATTTAGAATAAGACAGAGAGATCAGCGAACCCAAGAGCAGGCAGCACAACAACCAATACAAACACCTTTGTAGCAAAATTTTTTGCATGGACCAGAGTCAGATGAGGACGGGAATGTAATAGGTGAAGAGAACCACCTCTTTACTCTAGATGAGCTACCTACTTACATTACCGAAGAAGAGGAGTGTGCGGTGAGTTCAGCTGCACACAAAGACACGGATTTCATTCTGGCTAGTGACACTGTTTTAGAAGAAGAATATGAGGAATATCAAAGGGGGTATATGAATGCTCTGTCCGCACAGCAGGAACGATATTCACTTAGAAACAAAGATGTGATGGCCAAAATAATTCAGAAAAGGAAGGAGGTTGAAACAGCAAAGAATGATTCATTAGCTACACAAAGAAAAGGAAAGGAGGTGGTTGGTCCGAAGAGCAGTAAATCAACATCAGCAGAACAATCACATCAGCAAGCCGCATCAAAAGAAAAGGAAAGGAAAGAAATCCCAGTCAAAGAGGTAGAAAAGAGTCCCACTTTTAACTTAGAGAATGAGATTTCTAAGTTAAAGATATCCATCCCCTTGACTGAAATAATAAAGAACAACAATTATAGAGGACAAATATCTAAGATGTTGAATTTGGACCCAATGTCTGACATGGTAAATGTTGAAGACAATCAGCCCAAAATGATTATTGGGCCAACATCGAATGGTGAGTCTCCTGATAGCGATGTGCCACCCTTTTATATCAGTTTAATATTGCATGATTTTGTGTTACATAATGCCATGTTCGATTCCAGATCCTCTCACAATCTCATGCCCAAGGCTATCATGGATAAGCTTGGTTTGGACATCACCTGGCAATACCATGATCACTATTCATTTGATTCCAATAGAGTGAGATGTATAGGACTCATCAAAGCCTTGGTTGTGAGTCTGGATCAACTTCCAATGAAAAATGTTTTGATGGATGTGGTGGTAGCAGATATTCCTCCAAGGTTTGGCATGCTTCTTTCCAGGTCTTGGGTAGCAAAATTTAAAGGGACACTATAGCTAGATTTCTCCTATGCAACGATTCTGGTGTTTAGACAAATGAGAAAATTATATCGGGAACAAAAAATGAAATATATGATCACAAGCAGGGAGAAACCCATAAATCATCCAATTAACTATGTACATACAGATTTAGAGTCTTTTGTTTTGTTTTCAGATAGTTTAAATGATATAGATAGCCAGTTAGTAGAAGCAGATGATATTCCAGAAATAAAAAAAAAAATCAGAGAAATTTTAAAGAAAGAAGGACAAGAATAGCAGAAAAATGTTGGGCAATCAGCCGAAAGTAATGGACAGCAAGCAGACAAGGCATAGCAAACAGGTTTCCAGCACTTGCTAGAGGAGGAAGAAGGCTTGTGGACCATGGATTTTGATGGAGCAGTGGGAAATGATGGCGCTGGAATTGGAATTTGGGTACGCAGTCCTTTCTCTGCCCCAAACAAAGTGCCTAGTAACGTGAGGGTTTGCTCTTACAAGTTGGCTTTTGAGTATTCAAACAATGAAGCTGAGTATGAAGCTCTGATTGCTGGCTTGAAGATTCTTAGAAAGCTAAATGCTAAAAGGATTTCGTTATATGGTGACTCCGAATTGGTAATAAAGCAGGTCAAAGGTGAGTATCAAGCAAAGCATCCTAGGATGCAGGCCTATCATAATGCAGTTTTAGACATCTTAAAATTATTTTCAGAATACACCTTGACATGTGTACCTCATATACAAAATAGTATTGCTGACGCTCTTGCCAAGGAAACAAGTAGTTTGAAAATCACAATGAACTCCAACAATAAATTTGAAATCCATGTCAAGCATCATCCAACCATTCTAGACAATCAGAGATATTGGCAAGTGTTTCAAGATGATGAGGAAATTAATGATTTTCTAGCAAAACAAAGGCAAGTTCAAAGAAACCTCAATCGATACAGAAAATGATGATGGTAAAGGGAATGGTACGGATGAAGTGCAGATCAATGAAATGGAAATGTTACAGCTGAAGAATAACATTATTCCTAAAGGCTTGATACCTCTAGAAGAACTTTTTGATCAAGATGATGTAGCCCGCAAGCCAACATTGCAGCCAACGGAGAAGGGTGTAGAAGAGGTCAACATCGGAACAGCTGCCAATCCTAAGTTGGTAAAATTGTCTAAAGCATTGCCGCCAAAGATCAAGGAAAAATATATTAGTTTGATGGCTTCATTTGCAGATGTGTTTGCTTGGGATTATTCTGACTTAAAGACCTATGATACCAATATAATTCAGCACACTATACCCATCAAGCCCAATCAAAAACCATTTAGACAGAAGCTAAGAAGGATAAATCCAAAGTTGCTACCATCTATTGAAAAGGAGGTAAACAGGTTGTACAAGTCAGGTATCATTGTGCCCATCAGATTTTCATATTGGATCTCTAACTTGGTGCCCATACGAAAGAAGACAGGTGAGATCCGCTTGTGCATTGATTTAAGAAATCTCAATAAAGTCTCATTGAAGGACAACTATCCACCGCCCAAAATGGACCATATACTTCAGTGAGTAGTGGGGGCATCTCGTATGTCACTACTTGATGGTTATTCCGGATATAACCAAATTTTTGTCCATGAGGATGACCGAGACAAGACAACATTCACCACGCCATGGGGAACCTTTCATTACGCCAAAATGCCTTTCGGTTTAAAGAATGCAGGTGCCACATTTCAGCGTGCAATGGACTTGGATTTTGCAAATGAGAAGGATGTGTTTTTGGTGGTGTACCTGGATGATTTGACAGTGTTTTCCAAATTTGATGAAGAACACATGCGCCATCTAAAAAATGTCTTTCAAAAGTGCAGAAAATATGGTTTATCGCTGAATCCTAAGAAGAGCTTGTTCGCCATGGAGGAAGGAAAATTGCTTGAGAACATCATTTCAAAGGATGGCATTTGTATTGACCCAGCACATGTGCAAGAAATTCAGCAAATCGATCTGCCCCGGAATAAAAAAGAGATACAATTGTTCAATGGTAAGATGAATTTTCTGCGTTGCTTTGTGCCTAGTCTTGTTGAACACTTAAGAGAGATGACCAACATGCTCAAGAAGGACAGCCAAGTGAAATGGACAGAGGAGGCTGTAAAATCTTTCAATTTGGTCAAATTGGCCCTTTCTTCAGCTCCAGTTCTAGTCAGCTCGGACTACACTCATGATTTCATATTGTTTTCATTTGCTTTGAAGCACACGATGGCAGCAGTATTATTGCAGAAAAGAGATGATCATGAAAGACCCATCACATTCTTTAGCAGAGCTATAAGAGATGTAGCTTTAAAGTAGAAAATCATTGAGAAGCAAGCCCTAGCACTGGTGAAGGCATTGAAGGATTTCCAGGTATATATTCTACATTCTCATATTTTGGCCTATGTTCCTAATGCTGCTGTAAAAGATGTTTTAGTGCAGACCGATCCGGAAGGAAGAAGAGGCAAATGGATTGCAGCCTTGCTGGAATATGATGTGGAAATAAAGCCCACAAAGCTGGTCAAAGGACAAGGGTTGGCGAAGCTAATGGCCAAATCAAACTTGCATGCCTTGGACATAAATCTGATCGCTGCTATGTTCGATGAGAACGAGGAAATATCATCCATTCAGGTATCTGAAATGTTTGCTCTATCCCCATGGTATTCAGATATAATATATGTGCTAAAAAATCTATCACCACCGCCCGACATGACTAGAAATAAAGTGGGAACACTCAAGTTGAAGGCTGCTAAGTTTTGAATTCTAAATTTTGTGTTGTATTGGAAAGATCCCGGTGGCTTTTTGTTGAATTGTTTGGTGGAAGAGGAGGCAAAGAAAGTCATGGAGGATTTCCACGGAGGAGAGTGCGGTGGTCACCTTTTTTGGAAGTCAATAGCAAATAAAATTTTGAGAGCAGGGTACTATTGGCCTACATTGTTTGATGATGTGTACAAGATGGTCAATCGCTGTCATAAATGTCATATTTTCAAAGGAAAACAGAAATTACAGCCTTTGCCACTTAAGCCTATTGAGGTGAGCGCTCCTTTCCAGCAGTGGGGGTTGGATTTCATTGGGGAAATTCATCCCACTTCTTCCGGTCAGCATAGATGGATCCTCATAGCGACAGATTATTTCACAAAATGGATTGAGGCAACTCCCACCAGACAAGCTACAGATACGGTAATCATTTCATTTCTCAAAAATAACATCTTGTCTCGCTTTGGTTGTCTGAATAAGTTAATCACCGATAATGCAGCAGCTTTCAAATCAAAGAGGATGGTGGAATTTCATCATAAATATCACATCATTTTGGGTCACTCAACTGCCTATCATCCACAAGGCAATGGATTGGTGGAATATTCGAATAAATCATTGGTCAAAATCATCAAGAAGCTGCTGGAAATAAATAAAAAGAGCTGGAATAAGAGGTTGGTCCATGTGCTTTGGGTAGATCGGATCAGTCGGAAAAAATCCATTGGTATGTCACCGTTTGAGCTTGTTTATGGAGTTGACACAGTATTTCCCACCTCTCTTGCTGCCCCGGTAGTCAGACTTCTTCAGGAGGCAGGAAGTGAAGAAGATCCCATGCAGAGAAGGTTGAATCAAATGGTACACTTACAGTAGACAAAAGAAGAAGTTTTCAAGAACACATCCAAATTTCAGGAGAAAATAAAGAAAATCTATGATAAAAAAGCAGAGGCCGATAGATTTCAGTTGGATGATGTGGTGCTGAAGTCAGATGCAAGGAATGAAGAGAAAGGTAAGCACGGAAAGTTCGAGAATCTTTGGAAAGGTCCTTTCAAGATTGCAGCATATAGGGGTCAGAATGCCTTTCTTCTTAAGGAAATGAACGGGGAAGATTGTCCAAGAGGGATGATCAATGGTCGGCTGCTCAAGCGGTACCACTGCTGATTTATTAACGCTGCTTCCACTGTCATTGTAAATACCATTTTTATTTCAGTTTGGTTTCAGTCTGTCAAGTTAGTTTTTGAGTCATTTCAATGTCAAGTTTGAGTCAATTTCTTGGTCATTTCAGTTTCATAAATAAGTCAGAGTCCTGTGTTGTAGTCGAAATGATGACTTCATAGCCCAATGGATAAAAGGCACTGTCTAGCTCCTCCAGAGATCTTTTGTTCTTGGCACCTCCAAGGAGCTACCATCCCCCATTGGAGCCAATGTTAGAGTCGGTCTAGTCAGTCCTCTGTCAAAGATAAAAACTCTTTATGCATTTCATTTTTAGGTGTTCCGCTCCATTCACTCAGCTGCATTCCACTAGGGGCATGCCATAATCTGACGGAGAAGGTCATGCTAGTCATTTCCCATCCTGTCTGGTTCCTGCTGGCTTGGGTCTTTTGTAAATAATCACTAAAGTCCATGACAGTCAAGGTCTGGTCCTTTAATGGACAAAAGTCATTTTTGGTCACTAGGTCTAGGGATTGATCAATTTGATCTTTAAATATGTCCAGTAAAGCCATGCAGGCCAGAGTGATGCTCTTGCAAAGTAATGATCCGTAGAGTTTCATCATCATATTGATAAACTTCGACTGTTCTTCAAAACTCTGTTTTGAAGAAAATTCAAACAGTGCTATTGGTGACAAAATTTTCAAAAGGGGTCTACAGTTGATTTCTTCAGGTGCAGTCATGGTTTCCATGGCCAAATGCTCTGTCATGCAATCCCCGCAAAAAGTGTCAAAAATTTCATCGTTTGAGCCCAAAATTCAGAGAAAAAGTGAAAATCAGGGTTATATTAAAGTCAGTGAAAAAGGTGCCAAACAGGACATTAGAAAGTGGGTTTTTTAAAAAAGAAAATTTAAAACATGACCTCCAAGCCTATATACACAAATTCCATCATGAATCCAAGTCATTGTGCAACCAAGTGCTTGGGAGAACATTTCAAACTATTTGAGTGAGAAATCGCACGATTTGGAGCAGTTTGAGGAGGTTTCAGGGTGTGCGGTGCCCACAGGCAGGGGCACGGCGCACACACAGGGCGCGGTGAAAACAGAGCCCGCCTGCAGTGTTAAATTACAACTAGCGTGGTGCACACCCGGAGCACGGCACACTGGGCTTTACGCGCGGCGCACAGAGACAAAGCACCCAGAAATTGCCAAACTCGCCCAAATTTTTTGTGAAGACACTCTAATTGCAAGGTAGGCTACCTAAACTCACTTGTGCATCAAATTTGGTAAAGATACGATGGTTTCATGCCTGTGATTGAATGCAAAAATTTCTTAAAGTAACCACAAAAAGACACCAAGAAATCATCTTGCTAGGGTCGTGTAACAGTGTTATTGCTGCCAAGGTATTTTCCCTTCCCTACCCCTGTTCCTTATTCCCCTATTTCATTCTTCCTACTATCACTACCCTAACACTACCAAACTCATATTCCCTTACCCCTCCTCCCATTACTCAATACAAACCCTAAAACCCTACCTTGCCAAAAACCCAAACCCTACCCTATCAAAAATACCCAAACCCCCTACATGTCCCTAAACAAAATTCTCCCTATAACCCCTGTTCCCATTATATTATTCCGCTCCTAATATTCCCTTGTTTCATTATCCCCTTGGTGGCAGATTATCAAAACAACCTAGCTTTCACCATCATTAAAAGGGTAGCCTAAATTTAGTTTATAAATAGCAGTCATGGCATCCGACGTTTCATCAGAGTATGAGGTGGAGACCCACAATGATACAGCTTTAGGAGAACAGGCCCCCAAGGGACATCACCAGAGTGGCAAACATGTTAGAGATGAGCCAAACACCCTCACTGAGTTGTAGGCATACCCTCTTGCTATGTCATGTTTCCAGCACCTAGCATGTTTTGAATTTTGTCAAAGGGTGGCAAATGTCAGAGTTCATCATGAGTTGGCCCGTCTTTTTGCACTTCACCTACATGGAGGTCAGTCTATCTTGGCTGGGGTCACTTTCCCATTAACACCCGAAGCCATATCAGTGGCAACAGGCATACCAAATGTTGGATAATAGTGGCATAAGAAGAAGAAGGTGGAGAGGCATCATTATGAGCCTTACATTAAGGCCAGTTTTTTGAGTCAGCTCACGAGATTTTTCCCATTCAGATTTTTGAGAGATGAGTATGCTCCGCTCATGAAATTGATCATGAAGTACTTCAGTTGTGAGGGGAGGTTTTCTCGCCTTTATGCCTATCACATTAGGTTGCTCATGCACTTTACCAAGGTGTGGATAATGAACCTCCCATTTTCATTTGCGGGAACATAGAGAGGATGAAAAAATTTCATGCAGCATAAGACCCCTCAGCAGCAGCTCAACAGTGTTTATCACTTTGCTCTTATCCAGATTTTGGTGGATCATCAGTTGGGATTGTAGGGTATTGCTTGGGATGACTTCATCTCTCGTGACTTCTTCAGCGCTCCACAGGTAGTATCAGAGGTAGAGCATGAGATAGGTGGTCCATCACATCAGTATGAGCGCCATGAGACTGCTACTATGCCAGTATTCATCACCTATCAGAAAGGCAGTAAACCCTTATTTGCAGCAGTAAAGCGAGTGTTATCTCCACTCGGGTTGGAAGGAGCCTCGCTTTTGACGTTAGCATCACATGAGTAGGGCAGAGGTAAGGAGCCAGTGCAGTAGGAAGGGCGATCAGGTGAACAAGAGACCAAATTCGTTCTCCTAAATGATGATGAGACAGATACATAACCAACAAATGCAGAGCTTACAGAGACCATCCAGGAGTAGCAATCAGTGATTGAGGCCTTATCCCTTGACTTGGAGAGGGCCAAGTGGAACATGAAGTACCTGGAGCAGAGAAACAAGCAGCTTGAGGACCAGCGAGCGATTATGGAGCTGCAAAACATTCGTGAGCATCGCCAAGCTACTCAAAGGAGAAGAGTTGAGCTCACATCATTGGAGCAAGAAATCAATGAGGATCGGGAGGTCAACCTTGAGAGGGTCAACATGCACTTGGAGAGGCTTCTGGACAAGGCCGACAAGGACCTTGCTCTACTGAGACACATGGATTTTCATTACAGGGCACGAAACATGAGCGCCAAGGCCCGAATAAAGAGTTTGAAGGTGAAATTGAGGAAAGCAACAAGAAAGGCAAAAGAGGCAAAAGAGAAAGATCAGCTTTGAATCTTGGCTGAGGCTTTCTTGGCCCATCATAACACCCCATAGAGAACCTCCAGCCCAAATTTCAAGAAATCTGGGGAATTTTTGGTCACATGACAAATTTTTGGGCAAAACACAGGGTTTTTCTCCCTCGCTAAAAATCTAGAGCTCCAAAGGAGGAATGGTTTGCATTTTTGGATTCAGCATGGAAAATCACGACTACTGGTGCTCGGACAAGAAATTTGGGCAAGATTTGAGTCTCCAGGAGGTCAAAAACACCCATAAAATGGCCTCTCTGCCCCTTTTTTGACACACAGGAAGCAGTGTTGGGAGAATGAAGATTTGGAGGGGAAAATAAGCACCAAATTCAGAAATTCTAGTTGGGTTAGAAAGTAGACAGGACAGGATTTCCAACAAGCCCACTTGGGCACATTTTGGACGCCTAAAAGTGCCCCAAAACAGGCCCCAAAGTAGCACGGCACACAGAGAAAATGGCGCGGCGCTCAGAGGAAAAATTGCCAAATTTGCTTCTGTTTCACGAAATTTCGATTCGCAACTTCTCCAAGTGGGCCCACTGATCTACACTTCAGTTTTTTGGCACCAAAGGCAGCATTTAAAGCATTTTCTTTCTAGATGGACTTCCATCCAAGTGGCGAAGGAAGGAAAATGGTCACCCAAGCCAAATGTCATGTTTGTAGCGCTGCACCTGTAGCTGATGGTTGGCTCTTCATCTCCATTTTGTAATGATTCGAGTAACTCCCCAACCCTTGGGCGTTCTATCTCTTCATGGAACATTATATATATTGTATGTAAGCTATTTGCAAAGGGTTGGTTGGCTTGTAACTTCTGGGAGACTGTGGGAAAGAAACTTTGTTTCTTCATTGTATATTTTTGATAGAGAATTAATGAAAGGTAGCGGCTCTGTTTCATGAGATTCTTGTGGTTGTGAGTGTAGTAAATGTGTCTCTTATGTTTTCATATGTATTTCGTTATGTTTCATAATTCAATTCATGTTCATTTCCAGTGAAATTTTCTGAGTGAGATTAGGTAGAATTCAATTTTATTGCTCTGCCTATGGGAAAATTTCATGTTCAGTGTTCTTCTTCTGTTGAAAAGGATTCATGTTCCTATGCCCTTTTCACACTCCTCAGCAATCTCTTTGTTCCGCATTATTCCAAACTAAATTGCTACACTTTCCGCCTGCCTTGCCTCACGAAGTAATCTGTGCCTTTGTATTAAATTCTCTGTTCTTTGCTGATCATTGGTCCCATACCATCCCAGAAGCTCAGTCATTCATAGAAATTGTTTCTTGTATCTAAGATCAATACTTCATTGTAAGTCATCTCAGACCATTTTTGCTTATCTATTCACTGAGCGTGACTCGCAGAGATCCCTCTCCTGTTCTGGTAGGGCTAACTACCAAACTGAGCGTGGTTTGTGGTTACCTTGAATTTTGCCTTTTTTCAGCCTAGGGTAGATTTAGGTGCTAACATGTACCATAGTAGACAAGAAAATACAACATATATATATATATATATATATATATATATATATATATATATATATATATATATATATATATATATATGGTGATAATGTTTGATACATTAGAACCCCAAAAAATAATATGTTTCTCCAAAATAACATCGACGACTCGCAGGCTTCATATATCCGTCACACGCAAGCCTAAAAAATGTAAGTTTTGTACCTAGGAACTAATCAGCATGGTGATCATGGTAGCATGATACAACTCGTGCAACACAAGTCAGCAATCAACAAATCTGATCTGAGACTCCCACCATGTGTCTCTGGTACTGATGAGGTATGTATCCTACTTGAGCATACTCCGAGATACCATGAGTCAACCCCTCAAGGTTCCTCGCGATCGCCTCCTCATTGTCACTCCCTTCTTGATAAGGAGCAACAACATCAATCGGGCGGGGCACTCGCCTAGCTATCAGGGACATCCCAGTAGGCCACTTTGGTCCAACATCTCCATTAACGAGAGAAATGTTATAAGCACATATATAACAAAAATAATTAAAAAATATCAAAATTAAAAAAGTTGATTTTTTACCTTAATCGTCAAAATCCTCTCCATCTGGTAAGGGCATGTCCAGATCTCCATAGAAGTCGGTTCCATTGTATGGCCAGTCCTCCACAACGATCTTTTGTCATCATAGACATGAAAAGAATGCAGGTTTGTACAACATGTGCTGACCCCCAATGATCTTGGACATCAAATGACTCCAGGGAGCCATCCGCGTGTCACGTGGCATAGGGGGATCTACCTCAGTCGACTGATACTGGAACAGTGGCACCCGTTCCAAGAAGAAGATCACAAGCACAAATCCAAAGCAAAATTGCTTCAGATTCCCCACCTTAGCTTTGGACAACTGGAGCTTTATGTTGGTCTTCATGGCCTCTGCCTAGTTGAAGATCGTAGGTGTTGTATAGTCGATAGCATATAGGAACTTTGACTTCTTGGTCTCATGTTTCACCTAGGACCTTGCCACTCTCTTGATGGTCAACAGAAGCACTCTCAGTGTTAGATCTCGAACACTGGAAATCTCAATCTTCCCATTCTTGGATTTCAGGGCCTTAGGGCAATGTTCAACAAGAAATGAAGATATGCTTTCCCCAATCGGTCATGACTCGTACAAGTTAATTAGTTCCCCTCTTCAGGACAACCCAGTGATGAAGTATATATCTAAAGTTTCCAACTCCAATTCTTGGTCACCAATGATAAATATTTCCTGATTAATGTCCCAAATACTAATAAGGTACTGAAGCAACTCAGGTTGGGCCTGCATCCCTCGCATGAGAAATAATTTGAGGAGCCTGCAAGCCCTCAAAGCTTCTAGGAAATTTGGATCATTCATTGCCTGGGAGTCCACATCCTCATGTTCCTATTCTTTCCAGACCACCATTTTCAGGGATTCTTTCCTGCAAAAGCCATTAATTTGAGTCAACAATCATGCTTGGCCCATAAATTTTGAGTTTTAATGGTGATTTTTTGAGGGAATAAGGTTTTTCCCTATTCACGGTTCCAGTGCACCTATTTTAAAAACAGTTTCACCAACAATGTGATTGGCTTTGTCAATCATCCTTGGCCAACGTGATTTCGTGCCTAGAAGTCGCGCCGACTTAGGGAGAATTGTTTTTTGCAAAAACCCCTCAAAAACCATAAAAATGGTTAAAACAGGAATAAAAGACATGAAAATGGAGCTCAGGGATTTAGCTCTTACCTGTAACTGGTGGCTCAATGAATGACCTCCCGGATCTCCCGCAATCTACTCTAGAACAATTAGGGCAAAAGTGAGTAAAAGAGTTTTCACAGTAAGGTAAAATGGTAAATGGTAAAAGCATATTTAATTTTCTCCTTTTTATTCATTCTTTCATGAAAATATTAGGTTTTTGTAAATATTTTAACCTATTTTGCCTCAAGAACTGAATAATACACTTTAACTTTTTTGCACAGTGACAAGTGATGTATGTTCGACGATGATGACAAGTCACGTTTCAACTCTTTTCTTGATTCGTTAAGCTCATATGAAAAGATTGCCACATATTTTTCCTTTTTTGACTCGTAAAAGAGAATAAAATTAGGGGTCCACATTCATGCTCTTTTCCGACCCTTTAAAAGCAAAAATATGGTTGAGCCCTTGTCATTTCGAACTCATTAACAGATGCAAAACGTCGTGTGCCCGGTATAAGTTTACCCCTTTTTTAGGCTAGGAGGCACTATTTACGAAAAAGGTGCTACTTGACTGAAATGGTTAAGCAGTTCTCTCAAGTATCGTTTTCTACCTTTTCGAGCTCGAGAGACACAAACGTACGAAAAGGGACCATGTGGAGTTTCCTTTTACTCTCTAAACATGAAAAATATAACAAGTTACACCTTTGTCGGACTCGTTAAAATATCAAATGACATCGGATTCGTCACCATGACAAACATGAGCTTCTCCTTCATAGGGCTCGTTAAACTTACTAAGACATATTCATCTGAAGGATGAACTTACAGTGCAAGAATATGTTATCCCCTTCAAGCTTGTGATTAAAAAATAATTGGGGTACCTGCCAAAAATGGTGGGGGAAAATTTGGAAATCCAATCAGTTGTGTCGGCAGCTCACTCTTGAACATGACACTTTCTTCTTCGTGTTGGGTTGGGATATCATCCTTTATATCATTGACCTTCTTGGGTTGGGCCGTTCATTTTTTCCTTCCATTTTTATCTTTGCCACGTCATCATGACCACCGATCCTATGGATCCAAAAGCTGCCAAAATTCCAGTTGTGTCGCCGATATTTTCAAGAGTTGTCCTTCTGCAGTTACACTTACCTCTGATTCTTTGTATCATCCAAAATCATTTTGCATCCTTTTATCTCATGTTGATGATGTGTGAAACATTATGGCCCTCCATCGACACGGTCACTTTCCATTGACTTCAACTCATTATCTGGGAAGTTGACCAAGAGACTCCCTTCCAGTA